>JAMXBB010000009.1:40741024-41391480 GCA_024138015.1 Lumnitzera littorea
CCCCCCCCCCCCCCCCCCCCTCTTTTGCGAAAAGAAATTTGAATTTTTTATCTCATTGCCACAACAATTGAATTTTATGTTGACTATAAACTTAAGATAGTCACTTAGAATCATCACGTTGCAGTTTGTAAATAATACGAAGAGGATATATTAATGTCTTTAGCTAAAATTTCTATTTATAACTGAATTAGAAATTGACTTAAATTCCAACATAGAGAATAATTATCTTTTTAGGTGATCCGTTATAGTACGTGAGTGTTTTCGTGACTTAGAAAATATTATATTGTTCAATACCAAGACGGTTCATGTTGGGAGATAAATTAACATAAAATATTACCTTGGTATTGCATTTGAGGAAAAATCTTCTCATGTTGACAGTTTTCAAAGGGTATAGTGGCGTGTTTCCAGAATTTTAGAACGTCTTCGTAATTTTAATAGTATTTTAAAAAGTGTTATCACTGTAGTGCATTGTTTTTATTATAATATAAGATAAACAAAACAACATAGCACAATACAAGAACAAAAATATAATCCAAGTTTCTAATACCATATTTGATGTGCAACTTACAATGCAAGATATTTTTTCTATGTGCCTATTATTTGTTATGAACAAATACTACACTTGAATATGGTGATATTTATATTTATACAATTGATGCTTCATGTACGTGCTTTAATTATACTTTTCATTCTATCTTGTTTTGTTATTGTCACTATTCCTACCGTTATCATTTACCATCACTGTTATTATATCAATAACACTATATATATAGCACCTTTGTAATGATAGTATCATGCACTGATCCATTGATATAAGTAGTGGTGATGATAAGATGTTGGCTAAATAAGGTAAGAGTAGTAATAATAGTGTAGTGTAATGGAGGTGTTTGTAATACTACAATTGTAGCTATTGGGGCAACTCTGGTAGTGGTGATGCAATTGCAATGGTAATAGAAGTAATAATAGTGTATGGTTTTTCTAAGGTAATGATAGTGGTGACATATGTGATACATTAATAGTGGTATAAGTGGTGGTTTTGCCATGATGGTAGTGATGGTGACTTGGTGCAAGTGTTGTATTGATAGTCGTGGTGATAGTGGCATTGGTGGGGACAATAAGACTAAGGCAATGGTTATAATTGTGGTAATAGCAATGGCTGTGACACTAATAGTGATAAGAGATTCTATTTCTTTTAGGTATAAAATTTTTCACAACCTAATAGAGGCACAATAATCTTGAGATTTGTGTTTTCTTTGTGATTAGATTTATTTTATGAATAAAATATTATATAATGGGCTTTTACAAATGATTCAATGTTATATCTTACCTTGTAAGACTCATGTAAAGATTGATTCCAAATCGTGAACCAGCTTGAAAATGGTCACCCTCGAATCTTCCCTTAAACTACTTGAATAGGCAGGTCGTGAATTGTTAGGTTGACTCCTATTGAACTGGTGGGTTATGAACCATTGAGGCCAATCTGCCATTGAACCGGCAAGTCAACCTTATTGATTCATCCATTTAAAAGAGAGAGAGAGAGATAGAAGGGAGGCTATTATATCTAAAAAGAAAATAATTGAATGATATCTACTAAGTTATGGTATGTCAAAGTTATCTTTTTTGTGATGGTGAATAGTAATTTTTTAAAAATAATATTATCAAACTAATGATAGATGACAAATTATAAGTTAATTATGTGTTAATGATAAATTGAAAATTTAATTTAAGTTAATATAAGTTCTTTTTGGAAAACTTATCAAATGTTAAGCATTTGAATATGAGGAAAAGATAAAATTTAAGGGAAAATATAAAAAAGTTGGAATTACGTTAAATCAGAAATTAATAAAAAGATAGAAATTATTAATGAATTAGTGCACTTAAAAAAAGAAAAAGGAGATCACGTTATTAAAAATTATTAATGTATTTAAAAAAATTAATAAAAATAAAATATTAAAAAAAAAAATTCAAGAGTAAAATCGGCCTGGAACCACCCCAACGAGTCAATCATAGTTCATCTGTGATCGAGCTTGTGAACTGACAATTTTAAACCGGTTCAAAGCTCGTTCGACCCGTTGGCCAAGTCTATATTATCCTATCATAGATTGATGGAATTTAATTACTTAAGTTAACACCAGAGAAAATATTTATATTGACGGAAGGGAAAGAAAAAGCATAAAAATTCCGAGTTTTATTGCCTTTTTGGCAAAGTAACAACAATGTTGTAATTAAAAAAAAAAAAAACTAATAATAATAAAAGAGGTGAACTTAAAAAATAAGCAAAGAATATAAAATGGCAACGCCTGTTATGGAACAAGAGGCCATTAGGAACAAAGCAATAAGGTCCTCCTCCCAAGTATAGAATGACCGAATCTATTGTGGGATCCTTTGGGACTCCATAAAGTAGTACAACACGTTGGACAGGTTCAAATTTATGTACCTAAATCCCAAAACATTGGATGATCATCACTTCATTTCACATCAGACAAAAACATAAAATATTGGAAGAAGAAATGCATATTCAGGCACGACTGCCTATCCCCTCTAATCGAATTTTCTATGTGAAAGCCAAAAAAACGTGTGGGATACAGCATAATAATAACAATACGGGATTGAAGGAATCCACGATACATGAGATGGTAGTGGATAGTAGTTCAAAATTTCACTACCAATGTAGTTATATATCTAAGTATAATAGTCATACATGATATATACATATAATGTCTGTAAGTTATTTTTGCAGTATATTTTGGATTTTCCCTCCATTTTGGCTAACTGGAATTACTTCACTTGTGAATATTTTCCCGTATAGGAAGGATAGGTTCCTTCTAAGGAGTGGAGCAAATTAATGGAACTCATAATCTAAGTTAGTTTTCCTTTGATAATAGTTCATAATTAAAATGCCAATTATAATTTCTCATTAGCAAGTTAATTGAATCATTGGCAAAAATTTGCTGATAGTTAAATAGTTGGTAGGGTATAAGACAAATCATAAAATGACGTATGTTGTAAATGATGACCTGGTTCGTGAAAAACTTAATACAATAATATTTAACGTCTAATGAGTATACTAATCTAAGAATAAAATGCAGGTAGCGCTTCTTAATACATTTTATCTTTTTGATAAAATAGAGTTGCATCCATATTAGTAAGGGTTTAAGTAGCACTATACAAAATCGCTCCTAATGGAGCACTGTCTTGCTCTAGTCTTAAACTAACACATCGACAAGGTAGTCACATTTTGACTCATTTGCTATGATTTACACCGATTACATCATTTATCAAAATACTTACAAGTTCTGTAGGAACTTCATCAAAAACAAACAAGGGTTTGGCTTGTTTTGAACTTGGTGAGCTAACCAATTAGCAACTTGACTCCTTTCTCTCAGGGTGGTTTTAATTTTCCATTGACATTAGTGTAAGATTTTTTCTCTTGACATCCACATATATCTTCTGGCTTGTCTTTTTGAGAATGAGCACATCCAGAATATTGGAGTTCCATAGGACGAGCATGCCTCTATTGAATCTACATGACGCAATGCATGTGTATCCATTAAGTTGCGATATGTGTTGGAAAGCATAGGCAGTAGATTTTGTCATCTTTGTTTCTAGGAGTGCAATCATATATCGCATGTAGTTTGTGAAAGCATAGAGGATTGCATTTTGCTTCTCGAGTATTTAAATCCTTACATTCCACAATAAAATCCATACAGGTTGAGGAAGAGATGGGTGACACACTTTGTCATTGTAAGTAAGAGTGGTGTTTGTTTCTACCATAATTGCTTGTGTTTTCACGACAAAATCACTAAGGATTTGTGTGGTATCTACTAGAGCCAAAGTCTTGTCTTTATTAGTTGACCGAAGTGGAAGTGTTTGAACCTTCTAATATCCAATTCTTGCTCAATTACTAGTAATTGCTTTTTCATATAATGTGTGTTAAAACTATGTAGTATTGAAGCTGGCTATGGTGAACTTAAATAATATTGTGTTGCCAATTAATATTTGGATTGTTATATTTGATTAGGCATTTTATTAAAACTTTTGTTGGATTGTGTAGGTGCATGGGTATGGGTGCGACAGTCATGTATGTGCCATATGTCAAGTCACATTATACGCAATTAGGGAAACAACTTGAATCGTATGTATGGGATGATGAGGAGAGAAATATAGGGACG
Organism: Lumnitzera littorea; assembly: GCA_024138015.1. Lineage (NCBI taxonomy): Eukaryota > Viridiplantae > Streptophyta > Magnoliopsida > Myrtales > Combretaceae > Lumnitzera > Lumnitzera littorea. Next base: position 40,745,197 of record JAMXBB010000009.1, read on the forward strand.
AGGAGTAAGCAATCTTAATAAGGGCTCTAACATGTATGGTGATAGATGGTGGAGCTCAATGATATTAAACTCCACAATTGGTGAAGAACAAGATAGTGTCCTTGAAATGTTTAAGTATTTGATCTTTATAATAAGAATTTAGTAGAGTGATAACATTTGAACCAAGATCTCTCTTATTTAAATGAGCTAGGAAAATGGGTATTTATAGGAGTTAGCTATTGATTTCAACCATTGGATCATGATGATAATCAATGACTAGGATCAATCCCTTTCCTTAATGAATCCCTATTAGGCTTCTTCTTTGGATCTAGGTCCAGTGAAGGCCTTATTCTTAGTGTGAGCTAATATTGAGATTGGGTCGGATAGATCGATCTAACGGGTTCTGCTCTAAACTTATCATATCAAAACTTTCTTGATTATTCCGATTATTTGGACTCAGCTCTTTGAATCCTATCGCTTTAACTCAAAGAGTCAAACCCAATAAATTAATGGGTTTAAATCCGAATATTAAATTTAGCTTTCTATATTTTGCCTCCCAACTAAAGTCTTTAGAACAAAGTTGAAAGGGTCTTGGCATCGACTAAACCTTTTAGAAGGCTTAATTGTTGCTTGGCATACATGCGCTCTAGAATAGCTGCAAGGCTTAATCGATGCTTGGCATACATGCGCTTTAGAATAGTTGCATTGCTGCCAACACATTTACATAGTTGAAGACTTCTTATACCTATGAGTTGTGATGAAAAATTCTGGCACCAATAAACTCTTCTTTTTGAGTAGCTTGCTATATCACTTCCATGATATGCTTAACCATCCTTACTTTGCTTATAACACAATTGCCAACAATGAAGACGCTGATTGCCATGTCATTTCATTTTTCTTGATAAGTGTATAATATAGGGATTAGTCGCTTACACTGCAAGATGGCTACAATTACTTAGCGCAAGGACTCATAGCATCACTTAATTGCATATATTGCTCAAGCTAAAGTAAGTTGTAGATTGCCCCATGATGAAATATTAAATTCCTTCATTGATTGGATGGTCTTGTACACATTGATCCGGATTGACTCGTGGAGTTCGCACTAGGCATTTTCCTCTTTTCTTATGAAAAATCCAGCGAGTCATTCTCGATAGTAAATCGGAGCTCGATAGCCTTGCAGACTAACATGAATGTCCGCGTTTTTTTAAATGTGCTCATGATATGTTTCTTTGTGTTATGAATTTGACAAGCAATCCATTTTCTTCACTTTAAGCATATGAGAAGACAGTAATAATAATAAAATTTCTGTTCTTCAAAAGCTAACGTGGGATTCCCTTGTCCCTAATTGTTTTAAAACAATTCACCTTCATCTTAATTAACACCATATACATATATAGATGTTGCAACATGACGGCCAGCATCGTACTTTTCAATAAAAATCTCTTTCTTTATATATATATATATATATTTATTTATTTATTACACCATGTGGTCCACCGTCCATATTGACGAGGAGTTCTACCCCTTTTTCTTTTTGTAGCATGTCTACCTTTCCATTCCATACATTGGTTCACAAGTGTAAATAATAATAAACCACCATACAGCTCAGCTCAGTAAAAAACAAGTAGGAGATACAATATATTTATTTTACTCCCTTGCCCCCATTTCAATATTTGACAAGTGTCCTCTTTTTTCTTTTTGTTCCCCCTAATACCAACAGTACCATACTCCCCTCCTCCATACGATAGTACTCCCTTCATCAACGCAAGCAAAATCAGAACCAGCAGACATCATCGAAGATAGAGGACTATAAACACAAAAGCTTTGAATACAGAACAACTCCTCTAAGGTTGAAGCCAACAAAGAAGACCAAGGACCAAAGCTTGAAGTGACATTCGAGACCAACCATTGAAGGCCAGAACCACCTAATCTGAAAAATAAAAGAAGAAGAAGAAGGAGAGCTTAAAGAAAACCAAAGGCGGAGCGGAGTTGTCTAAGAGAAGCATTAAGAAGAGCAAAACTTTTGTGGACTCCAAGTCTGTCATCGAAGACTGAAAGCTTGCCAGAAGACCAAAGCCAGAAACTACCGCCATTTAATAGGTTTGAAACTCTTACCGGAATTTCCATAGAAAATTGAAAAGAAGACCAGCAGCTGACAAGGGTACAAGAATCAAAAGACCAAAGCTTAAAAAGTGGATAATGGCTTAATATTGAGTAAAGATCCATTGTTAAGGATTGTCCTCCTAATAGAATAACCATTGAGTTAGCTTTCAACATATAGAGAGTGATTATAATTAAGATTCATTGTACAAATATCAGAATTAGTAAATGTAATTACACCCTCATTCATTGAAGCTGCCCCTCTAGAAGATGTCTTATGGTACCTTCCTTGTATTGAGCTTGCATAATCCTCATGAGTGCAATTGTAGCCTTGAACCATGTATCCTCATTAAAGCCAAGTAGATTAAGTAAGTTCCTAACATTAGAACTCCTTAACCAAGCAAAGACTATATTATCATCTCCATTTTCTTTAATTTTGAGCCTTTCATCCTTGTCTTTGTGCACTTTAGTTGGCTACATGTTTATTTCCTTTGTCATTGGAGGATCGTAAGTGATAGCATTCATAACTTTACATTGAGCGTTGTGGGTCGATATTGGATTATTCCTGACATTGTTGCCTTTAATAATCAGTTCCCCATTTTGAATGCATTCCTTGAATACTTTCTTTAAAGTCCAGCAATCTTTTGTCGAATGACCTATACTCTTATGAAATCTACAATACTTAAGGTTGGCTTTTTCTTTGTTTGTTGGTAAATGTTCAATCCTTAAGAGTCTAATGTTTGCATCACATAGCCATTGGTTGAGGAATGCATACACTTTCCCCATTGAGCATGGGTATGTCAAGGGTGGCTTAGAGTTCAAAGTTTATCATTTCTTTGTTGCTTTGTACCTCTCGGATTGTCTTCTTAAACTAAATTCATTCATGGTATGTGTTTGTTGAACCTTGCATTTTTACCTTTTTATCATGCAATCGAGTTATCAGTCCTTCACGTATTCTCAACTAATGTGGCAAAGAAAACCGAAGAGAGGTTGTCATGGTGCATTGCGTATCCAGTGAATATTCCTTCAATACAAATCTTAACAAACTCATTCTTATTATAGACATCTTGTATGTCCAAGGAACACTCTCTGAAGTGCTTGATGTTGTCCATGAGGTCTTCCTTATGCCTTTGTTGAATTTGAGCCATGTTAGTAAGGGTAACCCTTTCTTTAGTAGAGAAAAACTTTTCCAAGAACATCTCACATGAACTCCCTCATGAATCCATTGATCTTAAAGGTAGATTAACATACCGGGTGTATGCCTTCTCAATAAGTGACTTAGAAAGTTCTTTCAGTTTTAAATTATCATCTAGACCGTATACTTCTAATGTCTTAATGAACTTTAACAAGTATTCTTGGGCAATCCCCTTCTTGCCATCAAATAGCATGAACTTAGGGCTTATATAGTCCTTAGGATATAACTTTGCAACAATACGCTAGTAATATGGGAGCTTCCATTTTAGTACTCCAATCATGGACTTTGGTTGTATCTTCTTCAAGTATATGTCCAAATCTTTAATCACGAATGAACCCTTTTAGGTAGATGCCTTTGCCATCACTAACATTGTAAGGTAAGGTTCATGGAAGTAAGATTCATAAATGTAAAGTTCGTAGGTAGAGGATTCATTGGCATAAGTTGGCTGGATTCGACAATTATGACACATGGTGTCACGCCCCGAACAAGAAGAGTCATAACAGTCCCGCCCCGAACAAGAAGAGTCATAACAGTCCCGCCGTGTAAACTAATCTAAGATAGAAGCTGACCTCACAGCTGCTATCGTAGACGCAGTTTACACAAGGCGCACAACTCAACCAGCTTGAAACGTCTGTTCTGACATCTGTTAATATCCAAACCTGTGGTAGAGCTTTAACAAAATACTTGTTCTATACAATCTGTAGTTTAGTACTACAATAGTAATTATACAACATTTCACGTCCAAGGGTAAGGATTACAATCAGAGTCTTTTAAAAACCACAGGTTATACGATTTATATACAATAAGTTAGAAAACTAGTGGGCTCCCAGGGAATTCCCATTTAGTTTTCTTCAAAACTTAAAGACAAAGCAAAAGCTCAGGTTCAGTTAAATTCCTCGTTCCTCACTTTCCCACACAGCAGCACATTAATCTGAGAACGTTGGTACCGGAACATCTTTTATCTTCACTCAGTACCTGCAAAAGAGTCTGTAGGGGTGTGAGCACAACTAGCTTAGTAAGTGGGGCGGAGTCAGAAGAGTACTATACAATCACAAATAAGGTTAATAATTATGATGAAATGCAATGCAATCACTCAAATGAAAACATCGCACAGTGTTAACCGGTCCACTGTGAGGTTAGAGAAATTTCATCCGCTCCAACCCGGATTGAGGAGTTTCATCGCGACTAAAGTTAAACCAAACCCGGGCTTGTGCAATGGAGAACACCCCCCTCCCAAGACCGCCTTCGAACCACGGCCCCCAACCTTGCCGCGACCTTCTCGCCTATCACTTAGTTCGACTAAGGATGGGGAAAGGACCATTTCAGCTATCCTCATCGAAGGAAGTCGGTGTTTGGCTTAACACTCTTAATCGTTTCCCCTAACGGGTGATTATGCGTGACCAATTACACTTTAGTCGAATAATCATTAGTGATAATCAGAGGTGACCAATAAGTTCACACAATACAGAATCCATGCAAATATGCAGAACAGCACACCAAGGAGTTGAACTCCTGTCACAACAGAGTATCATTCACACACATAGCATGCGCATAATCATCTAACTACAAACACAACCAGAAGTACTCTTGGGTCTCCGGATACTTTTAAAATAGTACCCAAACAGCGGCGAAGCTACCATCCCAACTTACTTGTTCAGACGTTCGTTATTTCTGACTTGAATTGTCAGCCGTCTTTGGAAGGTCCTAATTACACAAAAGGTCTAAATTTAGTTTTCGTAATAATTACGAAAACATTAGGGTTTAATCTAAAATGGATATATATATATACATATATATATATATTATTTCCATAATATACTGTCATGTTATTAAATTATTAATCATTAACATTATACATCATATTTACTATTACGTATTATATATCGTTTTGATCGTATCGAAACGTACTTTTTATTTATTAATTCACGTTTTGATTCCGGTAGAGTTACCGAAATGTGTATATTCTTGAATATGTTATAGATATAAGCTAGTTTGCTTAAGGTTATCCGATTTCAACAAAACTAGTGTCATTGAGTTCGTATAGACTTAACGACACATCTTATGAGTCCTGTTCTTAGAGATGGATTTTAACGGGTAGTTTGAATTTTTAATACAATTATACATAATTATATAAAAACGACCGTATTATGCATAATTTACAGTTTTAAATTATATTTTATCCAATTTGTCCTTATATTGTAATAATATAAGTATTATTCAATTTTAATACACCTAAAGTATATCCCGATCAGAAAATATTAATAATTGTAATAAAATCTCTATTTAACCCAATTCGACTAGCGATCCTATATATAGGTTTTATTTATCTATTTTACTCATTTTAGTCTATTAATATTACAAATACATCCCGACTTGTAATTTAAGCTATTTTACTTAATAAATTCATAGTAAATAGTTCGGATCACCTAATAATTCCCCGAAAATTTCTATGGACTTCTAAAAATATAGGGAATTCAATTATCACTCGGTTTCAAGTTTTCAACCTATTGCCTATATTTTCGTATTGACGATTTTACCCCTAAATTTGACTAATTATCCAATTATAATTCTTTTAGCATCCAATTAATTCCAATCTGACTCAATACCATTATTATTTATTATAGATCAGTACATGTCCATTTCATCAATTAATTTCATAATTTCCTATTAAATTCATAATTTCAGCCTATTTTCGGACCAATTTCAAGCCTAAAAATTCAATAAATATTAAAATCATTCAAATAAAAATTTGGGCTACGTAGAAATTACCCATATATCATACTCATCCTACACAAAAATTTTCAGCTAGAAACAACATCATATAGTATATTTATTTCACTAATATATATTCGGATGAATTACAGATTTCTTAATGAAGTATATTAAATATTACGAATTTTTCAAAAATAAAAATATCACATGAAAGCATGTCTAAAATAACCTAAGTGTAATTTTTTTCATAATTTTCTGGGCGGATTTACTATTTTTTAGAAATTATTGAAAAACAGGGCAGAAATTTGACCTTGGTGTTCTTGGGTGCTCCGGTGGCCGGCGGCCGGCGGCGGCTGGGCGGTTGTCGGACGGCTGGCGCGGTGGGTGGACCGTGTGGGGTTGGCTGGGTTTCACAGCAGATCTACTCTAGGTTAGGTTTCCACACTTTCACTAATTTTTCTGTTTTTTTCTAAATTTGTTTTTTCTTCTACGATTTTTTTCTAATTTTTCTTTCCGATTTTCTCTGATTCCAAATTGCTAAAACTATCTTGTCTGATGATCTTGGCTTTTTATAGTGCTTCAAAGTCGGTTTAGGAATTTTTCTTTAATTAATTCATATTTTCTTTTCCAATTTCTTTTTTTTTTATGCATGAGGTGTCCAAATATTATACATTCACCTTTTGAATCAGCATTGCAATTTCATCCTCCTGCCACGCCTCCTTCCAATATTATTTAATTAATTTTTCTTTTTCTTTTATTAAATAATTACTTAAATATAGATATTATATGTTAGAATTAATTATTTTAATTAATATACAAGGTTATACCTTATGTAATAACATGTGAAATATATAACTTTACTCATATAATTAAGTTTCTAGCATATCTTTTATTTTTAGAATACATTCTAAGGTTAATTTCATGAATTCAACACAATATATATATAATTACTCAATTTAAAGTTAATTTACGAGTATAATTATTATTTGTACCGGGTATACTAAAAAATTACGTGTATTTTTTTATAGTAAATTATACTACATTATCTCATTTTATAGCTCAATTAACTTATCTCTAAGTTCTCGTTGTAATCTAAGTTCAATTTTAGGAGTTCTGAACATTTTAGGGCTTTAGTAAATACTCCAATTTCTAAGGGCAAAATTGGGATTTTGGATCGTTATTACTAAAATCTAACTTCACTGTAATATCTCGACTAACTTTTTCATTCTAGTTGCAAAGTTTGGGCTCAATTGGATAAGTTACCCTAAAAGCCCTAAATCTGAGCTCGGTTATCCTAAACTCAATTTTGGAAGCTTACACATGGCATGGCATGTGAGGATGATGAGTCTTTGATCTAGGCTCCTTGTTTCCTTACTTCAAGTAAGGAGTGTTGTATAGTTACAGGTTCTACTACAAGAGGTTGCTCTTCGACTCTAGGAGCGACGTGCATGTTAATGATAGAAGGTTTGAAAGGTTGAGGAGCTTGTATAGTATGCTGTTGTACCATATTGGAGGGATTAATGAAGGCAACCAGAGTAGGCATACATTGGGCAAACATTGCCATGAGTCCATTCAAATTCCTATTGGTCTCTAACAACTACTGATGGATAAGTTGCACGTTGTTAGGGATAATCTCTTGTGCGCCACCTTCTTAATGCGTACCTCCAACTAGAGGTAGTTCGGATCATTGGTCACCGTATTGATATCTTGCTCTTTATTAACACCATCAATAGAATCAATTGGTCTTTTCCTTGGTGTTACCATGATTCAAATGTTAAGTTTTCCTTCCCTAGTGTAGTCACCAAAAAATGTACATGTGAGGGTATGGATGCAATGATCATGTGTGTGCTGCATATTAAGTTGCTACATGTTGTCGACTAAGAACTGTCATGCCCTGAACATGAAGAGTTACAACAATCTTACCGTATAAACTAATCTAAGATCGAAGTTGACATCACAACTACTATTGTAGATATAGCTTATATAAGGTGTAGCCGACTAAACCGGCTTCAAGTATCCGGTCTAACATTAATAGGTAGCAAAACCTGTAGTATAGCTCTTCAAAATACTTATTAAAAAATCCATAGCTTTTAGAGTATATATACAATAAAGTAGGAAACTAGTGGGAGTCCTAGGGTATCCTAATTAGTTTCCACAAAAACCAAAAGAGAACTAAAACAAAAGTCTAAATCCAGTTTGTCTTCAAGTCCTTCACTTGCTTAGCCCGACGTACATTAACCTGAGGGTGGTTATAACACTACATCCTTAATCCTTACTCGATACTTACAAAAAAGTCTATGGAGATATAAGTACAACTAACTTGGTAAGCAAGATAGAGACATAAGAGTAAATTAAATGCAAACATGGCTTTTGAACATTTTACTTTAAGGAAATGTAATGCAATCAAATAAATGCAACATCACACAATGTTAATTGGTCTATTATAAAGTTAGAGAAATTTCATTTGCTCTAACCTAAATTGATGAGTTCTAACACGATTCAAATCAGATCAAATCTAAGCTTGTACAATCGAAAACACTCTCCTCCTAACACTACCTTCAAACTAAGGCCCCCAACCTTGTTGGGACTTCCTCTCCTATTATTTAGTTTGACGAAAGGTGGAGAAATGACTATTTTAGTTATCCCCATCGCAGGGATCGGTGTTTGATCTGATACATCTAATTGTTCCCTTAATGGGTAGCTATTTATGTCCAATCAATTTAAAGGTCAATCTTTAGTTAGTTCCAATTAAGAGTGATCAACAAATTCACAAGCTAGAGCATATCAAACACAATCATATAAGGTAGCACGCTAAGTCCACAATAAAAGTAAACAATCGCACATGTAGCATGTGTACATTTAACTAAGTTACAATGATAATCAAATGTACTCTAAAGCCTCCAAGTACTTTGACATAGTACTCCAACATGCGGCGATGCGTGGATCTTAACTTACCTGCATTTCATTGGTTTACTAATCTTGATCATCGCCTAGATGGTCTTCGATGTCCTTATACATACACAATAGATTAGATTTAATGCATATTTGACCCTTAAATTACTAGTAATTAATTCATTTTATATGTTTTTTTTAGTTGTTTTGACACTAGTTTTATATGTTATATTTACTTACATGTTAGGATTTCCTAAGCAGTACCCTATTTTTTATAAGTTATTTTAGGTCACAAAATCTCCTAAATTTCCTTTTGATTTTAGCTAACCTTAGTCTTTTGGAAATTGTCACCTGATTCAACTTTTGAGCTCCTTTGTACTTACATTTTACTTTTAAGTTTGCCTCTGATTCTCCTTCTAAGTAGATTCCTTAGTACAATATTTGTTCAAAATCTTCTGAATTAGCCTCTATATTTAACTAACTTGTTATAACTAAGTAATTTTCCCATTTTCCCTCTAATTCTAGCTAAGAACAACATAAAGTAACACTTCATTCATCAATATTCAACTTTATTACTTCCTAACTTCTCACATAACATATCTCAATCCATCAATTCTTTAAATTTATCAAGAGGACAAGTTACTAAATTATTCATATTAAGGCAAAATCTTGACTCACCATAACTTCTCATTGTAAAACTAAACTCAACAGATCCATTATAATATAAATGCTTCACTAAATGATTGAGCTTAGAATCCAAATGAGATACTTTAGAAAAACATACTAATTTTTAGCTAAAAATGCTATTTTAAGTATAATTTAAAGCTAAAAAATTTAACAAAAATATAGAAAATAGTTTTGTGAAAATTCTTTTCATAGAAATTTAATATAAATATAGGGAAGTTTAAAGAAAAATTTTGAAGTTAAAACCATATCTTTAAGCTAATTTATTTCAATATAAAAAATAGCTCGATTTTATCAATTTCTCATGGACATGGAATATGCCTACAAAATTTGTGCAAAATAATATATATATATATATATATATATATTTGTATTCTATACATGAAAATATGTAGGAATAATTTTTTGTAGAATTTTGTGGATAGCTTTTGTATTTTTAGTAATTTATTAAAAATCAAACTAGAGTAGGACTCTCATCAGAAAACCAAGCTTCGGCCACCAACTATGGCAACTCCTTTGTTTGTTGGCCTAGGCATTGGGTCGTCTATCACTTGGTGGCGATGGTTCGTTTTTAGTAACTCTCTAACCGTATGATCCTTCAAATGCCAAAATTTACACCTGATTTTATATATTTTCCATAAATTCACTTCTTTAATCTTTTAATCTCCACTCTATTTTTCCTAAATCCCTCCTTGCATGTATGAACTTTTGGAGAGAGTTTCTAGATTTTTTAGAACTTAGAGAGTGTAAAAATGGTTTTTGCTTTCTCTCTCCTCTTGAAATTTAGTTTATATACTTAATCTAATTGTACGATACTCTATCCTAAATCCACAACACCTGTCCTAGTTGCTTTTACGCTCATTCTAAAATTTATCCAACCGTCCCATGTTGTTTTATAATTTTTTATTAATTTTCTTAACTCATTTTAGCTTAAATTTCAATTAATTTAGGTATTTTAGTTAATTATGAGTATATAGTTATACATAAAAATTACATATGATGTATACATACATATCCTACATATTATTTTATGTCACATAATAATTTTATTACTTATATAATTTACCTCTACAAGATTGGTAACTATCGGAATCTATTCTACCTAGTTACGTTCAATATTAAGTAATATAGTAAAATTATACTATTTTAGCTATTTCCTTATTATTTTATTATATTTTTTGAGATATGGTTCTGCAGAATCCTATCAACTAATGTCTTGAGCTTACTCGTAAATTTTTAAGTCAATCGAGTCAATTTTATTGATGTCCTAAATTACTTGCTCGATACTTAATTGTAAAAGTACAGGATTTACATTTTCACCTCCCTTTAAGAAAATTTTTGTCCTAAAAACTTTCATTTAACCATTATATTATAACTTAAACAATCATATCTTTATAATTCAATAATACTAAGTTGATACTTAGAAAACGTTAGGGTAATGTTTTTCCATAGTAGCCTTCTATTCCAGTGTCACTTCTACTCTTAGGTTGCTACCCTATTGGACTTTCACATATTCAACCTTACAATTTCTTATTTTCTGAATTTGGTTCCCTAAAATTTTAATCAATTCCTCCTTAACCATATAGTCTTCTTATAGATCTATTGGCTTCAACTCAACAATCGTATCTAGATTTTTCATAGATTTTTGCAACATAACCCAGCTAAACTTGGTGGTAAAGCAACTCGATACACCACATTCCCTATTCTCTCCAATATTTCAAAATGTTCAATGTATCAAGGATTTAGTTTTTTTTTTTTTTTTTATAATCCTAAATCGTTTAAATACTTTAAATGGACTTATTTTAATATACATGTGATGTCGTATAATGAACTCCATAGGTTTTCATTTCAAATCTGCCTAACTCTTATATCGTTCTTGTGTTACTTTCATCATTTGCCATATCACCTTTACCTTATCATTCATTTCTTGGATCATATTAGGTCATATCATTATGTATTCATCATTTTCTTAATATAGTGGTGGTTGACATTTCCTCCCATACAAGGCTTCATATAGTGCTATTTGTATAGTTGCTTGATAATTATTGTTATGAGTATACTCTACTAATGGTAAATATTGATCCTAGCCACTAACGAAATCCAAAATGCAATCTCTCAACATATCTTTAAGTATTTGAATAATTCTTTCTGATTGTCCATTTATTTGGGGATGATAAGCTATACTAAATTATAACTTAGTACTCAGTACTCAAGGATTGGTGTAAGCTTTCCCAAAACTTTGATACGAACCAACTATCTCTATCTAACATGATATTCACCGGTACACCATGCAATCTAATAATCTCCCGTATATATAATCATACCGGCTTCTCCATTGAATCACTGGTTCGATATGGTAAGAAATAAGCACAATTCGTTAACCTATCTACAACAACCTAAATTGAGTTATGTCTTGCTCTTGTCCTTGGGAGTCTTACCACAAAATCTATAGTAATACGATCCCATTTCCACTAAGGTATTTCTAATGGTTGTAGCAGACCATTAGGTTTTTGGTGTTTTTCTTTCACTTGTTGATATGTGGTACATCCTGTTATGTATTGTGCCACATCTTTTTTCATGCCTTTCTACCAAAACAACGCTTTTAGATCATGGTAAATTTTATTCCCACCAGGATTAATGTATAACCAGTACTATGTGCTTCGCTCATGATCTCATTTGTTAGCTTTGAATGACATGGTACATAGATTCTATTATTGTATCTCGACATATCTTCTATATCAATTCTGAAATCAAGAACATCTCCTGCATTCAAATTTTCCTTAATTTCCTTCAAACTTGAATCCTCATCTTGCTGAAGCCTAATTCTCTCTATCAAAGTTAGTTGTACTACTAAATTTATCAATTGTACATCACTCTTATGCCATATGAATTCAATCTCCAATTTCTTAGACTCCCTGATCAACTCAAGCTGGCTAGTAAGTAATGAGACCACTTGTTCATAATCCTCACTACTTAGCATATATGCTACTACATTAGCCTTACTAAGACGATAGTTTATAGTGAAATTATAATCCTTGATTAGTTCCAACCAATGTGTCTTTATTGCAAGTTTAATTCCTTTTAAGTAAATAAATATTTAAGACTCTTATAGTTAGTATAAATTTCACAATGCTGCCCATAAAAGTAACGTCTCCAAATTTTCAAAATAAACACCATAGCTGCTAACTCAAGATCACGTGTCAGATAATTCTTCTCATGAGGCTTAAATTGCCTTGATGTCTCTATTACTACTTTACCATCCTACATCAATATACAACCTAGTCCATTCTGTGAAGCATTGTTGTATACATAATAAGGTTTACTTGGATCTAGCAAAATAAGTATTGGTGTCGAAATCAGACGGTCCTTTAACTCTTGGAAACTCTGCTTACACCCATCACATCATTCAAACTTAACAATCTTTTGTGTTAACTTAGTAGGTCGTGCTATCTTAGATATATCTTTTATAAACCGTTTGTAATATCCGGTCATCTCAAGAAAACTTCTTACTTTAGAAACTATAGTTGGTTGTTTCCACTTAGCCACAACTTTAACTTTCTCGAGATCTACTGAAATTCCTTTGCTAGATACTATATGTCTCAGGAATGAGATTTTACCCAACCAGAAATCACATTTACTTAACTGAGCATGTAACTTATTATCTCTTAGCTTTTGCAAGGCCAAATGTAAATGATCTGTATGCTCATCTTTAGTCATCGAACAAATTAGAATGTCATTAATAAACACAACAACATACTTATCTAAGTAAGGTTGATATATCCAATTCATTAAATCCGTAAACACTTTTGGTGTATTAGTGAATCTAAGAGGCATTACTAAAAACTCATAGTGCTCATATCTCGTTTTGAAAAGCAGTCTTTGTACATCTTTAGGCTTAATTTGTAATTGATAGTATTCATATCTTAAATCAATCCGTGAAAACACAATAGCTCTATGTAACTAATCAAATAAAACATCAATTTGTGGCAATGTATATTTATTCTTAATAGTTACCTTATTTATCTCCCAATAATCAATACATAATCTCATTATTCCATCTTTCTTTTTCACAAGTAGTACTAGTGCTTCCCATGGAGATACACTAGGTCGAATAAATCCCTTATTCAATAACTCCTAAAGTTGCTTCTTTAACTCTTGGAGTTCCTCCAGTGACATTGGATATGGAGCTTTCGACATCGGTTCAGTCATTGACACTAGCTCTATGGTATAATCTAACTTTTGATGTAGAGCTAAACCAAGAAAATCATTCGGACATACATCGGCAAAATCACACATTATAGGTATTTTAGATACTTTCAAGGTCTCTTTCTTTCCTTCTACAACAAATATCTAGCAAAGTTGTCATTCCTTAATAGTCTCAGTCATTTCTTCATTTACTTCAATCATTGATAATCTCAACCTATGCTCTCTAGTCTTCCCTTGAAATACGACTTTACCCCTGTCTAAGACTACATTCTTATTTCAACAATCCACTTTAGCTTTATGTCTAGACAATCAATCTATACCCACAATATTATCATAACCTGTCAATGGTAAAATTATTAGTTTTATTGGAAACTCTTTCCCTTGATTTTGTAATTGTCTATTATCCACTATCTTTCGTATTAACACTTGCTCTCTAATAGGTGTTCTCACTTTTTAACTGGCTTTAATTTCAATCACATTAATTTCATTTCTTGAGACAAACTCTTGACTAATAAACAAATGTGAGGCTCTCGTGTCAAATAATGCATACGCAATTTGTCCATTTATATTTACAATTCTTGAAATAATCACTACTACTATAGTTACTTATCATGTGTGTGTGTGTGTTGTGTTTTTAGTTACTTATTTCCTTGATTCTTAGTTTTCTTATAAATACAAAATTTACATTTGTTTTATAAGTAATTAAGGTTATTGATTTTCTTACCTATCACTAGACCTTAGTTAGTTTGATCAATATCCATTTCATTATCTGAACCATCATGGAAATACTCTTATATCCACTCGTCAAACTCCTCGGTATCCTCTTTTATACTTTCTATTGCAAACGTCTAAGCTAATACAGTAATCGTCTTTGCTCCCTTAGACTTCTTAGCTTCTTGTCCAACTTAACCACATTGTCTTGAGAAGTGTCTAGACATTCTACATCTGTAACACTTCACAATTTTTATCTTTAGACACTCCCTTGAAATATTATTTGGACGATCACATAAGAATTGTTTTCCTTTAAACTGAGCATATTGTTAGGGAAAATGTTGAGCTTCACACTTCCAACATTTCACATTCTCTTTATTATCATAGAAACTATATCTTGTTTTGGTTTGAGTAGGGCTACTTGACATTGCTACCAATTTATTTTCCTTTCAACCCAAACTACTACTTACGCTTGGAGATGACCTTTTAAAGGTAGGTTTAAACCAAGTGACTCCTCTCAACTTCTTACTCCATTCACTTTGCATAGCCAATTGGTTGTTCTCCAACTGTAGCGCCTTCTCTACAACTTCATGGTAAGTAGTAAACCCATAGTCTATAAACTTACATCTCATAGTCTAGTCAAATCCATTAAGGAATAGATCCTTCTTTAGCACTTGATTATATTAGTACAACTCAAGTGTGTATTGTAATAATTTATTAAACTTGTTTTCATATTGAGCTACACTCATAGTTTGCTTCTTCGAATCCATCAATTGCTTAGTCATCTAATTTTTTACACTTATAGGAAAGTATTCCTTCTTAAATTCTTCTCTAAACACTTGCCAAGTGATTTGGCTAGTTATAGTTCTTACATTCTAGTCCCACCAAATTTGAGCACTCATTTCTAACAAGAATGTGCCATAAGAGACTTTTTGATCATCTGGAATCTTGAAACCCTCAAAACTATGCTCAATCTATGCCAACCAATCATTAGTTAGGGTGGGCTTTCTCATTTAACCTTTAAAATACCAATTCATCTTCATAAATTTAGGAAGTGGATTTGCCTCTTAAGGTCGAATTTGTCTTTGTTAAACTTTTGGTTGCCTTTGATTTATAGCATTTCTACTTATGATTAGATGCTAAATTAAAGTTTCTTATTACTAAATCATAGTATTCATATTAGCCAGTTGTTGATAGTTAGTTTTCGCTCATCTGATATACTCGTTCATTTGGCTATCGATAAGCTGAGTAATCGATCTCTTGGCATGTCATTAGATGGATGACACATGGCATTTCTATTGAGTAGCAAAAATCCATTCCTGGTTTGAATTCAAGTCCATGGCGTGAATAGTTATCATAAGCACAGTTATATTACATAATCGTTTGCTCTCCTTACATGTTAGGGAAGATGTCAAATCAAGAATCTTCTACGTGTTTTAACAGTTATTCCGATAACTACCTTAGACACCACAACCTCCTATAAGTATTGGAAATAAACTCTGTAAGGGCTCTTTGATACTTTTTACTCATATTTTCCATACAAAGTCACTTTACTAACTTAATCATCAGAGTGGCCACACTAGTCTTAGTACCAAGCATTTTACTTTCTTTTGCAGGATTTTCCCTCATCCCAAAATTCACCAACAACATTTGGGCCTGTTTGTTTTTTCCTAAATACACCTACATGGCTAAAACATGAGTTTCTAAGAGTACAGGTGCTAACACTTCCTCTCATTACCCTAAAGGAGGGAGTCGGCATATTGATGAGCAGTGATTGGTTAGGATCGAGCAATTCTACCTCGACTTAGCAAAAAAACCCAAGAATTAAACAAAAAAAAAAGAGCAAATCCTTAACCTCTTCCATAGTAATATCTACCTAGACCTAATCCAAAACAAAGACTAAGGCCTTTATGACATTGAACATAGTGATGATTCAATTTTCACTTGAGTTGCAGAAAAAGCGAGTGGAGAATATGATAGGACCTTTGGCTCTTGCTTTTTAAAAGAATGACAAAGGTAAACAACTACGGCAAGTGCACTATGTAGGTCCTTCGCATATTAGCATCCTTGCTGCCCCTAAGCTAGCAGTTCCAAATTAAGAAGTGTCCCTTTGTTTTAAAAATTTTTGGAGGAAGTGATACCTCGACACATTATGTTGGCACAGTTTGAGAGTTATGATGGAACAAAGGATCTAGAAGATTACTTGGAGTATTACCGTACGTTGGCCAAGTTGCATGGTTTGAGTAATACAGTGGCCTATCAAGATTTTCCTTTAACATTGAGGAATGTAACTAGCACATGTTTTAAACATTTGAAACCAAATACCATTTCCTGTTTCGATGAATTAGCAGAAGTGTTCCTTCAATACTTCCTTGCAAGCAAACTTCTTGTTAAGGATTCTTCAATCTTTAATACCATCAAACAAAAGTCCGACAAGTCAATTAGGGATTACTTGGCTAGATTTATGGTTGAGATGGTTCAAATCCCAGAATTGGATATGAGTGTGGCCCTCAATGCCATAATCGATGGAGTCAAGTCCTATGGAGACTTTTTCAAAACTCTTCCAAAAAAAAAAAAAAAAAAAAAACAAAACAAAGCCAAAAACTTTCGCTGAGTTTAAGGTTAAAGCTACCTCATACATCTATTAAGAAGACAACATTAAGGCATGGCGAGAGGCTGATCAAAGTAGAGGAGATGGAAAGAATGACAAGCGAAAAAGTGTGAAGGATAGACTCAGCACGGATAATGACCACAGTTTAGATGCCAAGAGGAAGAGATCGAGGATCTTGACATACTCTTCTCACACGCCTGTCATTAGTCCAATTTCGGACATTTTGATGGAGGTATGTGGGGAAAGAGGCGTCTTCCAGTAGTCGAAAAGAATGAGAGGGAATCCCTTAAGGAGAAATTCCAATAAATACTATGATTTCCACTGTGATAAAGGTCACAATACAAATGAGTGCATTCAACTTAAGATTGCAATTGAAGATGCGATCTAATGTGGGCACTTATGTAAGTTCTTGGCTCATGATGCCAAGAGTATTAAGAGACCGTCTCAGAGGAGACGTGAGGAACAAGATAATGACATATGGTTGATGTCATGGTCCTAAAGGGGGCCTAGTAGGATTGCCCAAAATTTTTATATCATATGTGTACTAATGATTTGAAAATCAACTTACAAGTTAAAGATTGCAAGACTCTAAATAATTAGTCATTAAAGTTTTTGATTCTTAATTTAATTAACTTACTACAACATATATGTGACTATGGATATCCAGCAAGCGTCAATCCATCATAATTGCAAAGAATCGATATCCCCTACCAAATGATAAAACCAGGTGTAGACACCTAATTTTTTCCCTTTTATAGTCTTAATTTTTATTTTTACAAAAAGGGTCCTAATTAAAAAAAAATAAAAAAATTAATAAATATAATAAAAATTAACAAATAATGAAAATACCAAAAAAAGAAGAAAAAGAAAAAATCATAAAAATTTCGTAGATTTTTAGAAAGTAATTTATATTAGGAATAATTAGTTTTAGTGTTAGTTGTAGTTTTAGTTTAGTTAAAAATTTTATTTTAGGGAATCGGATAGTTTAAGTATAATTGAACTGAATGTCAATGCACAGGCCAACGGCTTAACGGATAAGAATCGGAGTATTTGGGTTGGATTTAATTTGAGGTCAGGGGTTCGAGTTTCGCTAGGCATCAATGTCTTTTGTTTTTTTTTACATATTTTACAAGAGTGAGAGAAATAAACAAGATTCATATCTAATTAAAAACATTTGAATCTAATTTGATTTTATTGAGTTAGATTTGAATTAATTTGGATCTAGTTTAATTAGATACAATTGATACGATATGGTTTGGATTTAAAAAGACAACAATATAACTCTATTTAGCGGTAACCAATCGATCACGACATTACTACACACGAACAATACAATAGAATTATTCTTTTGGCTAAACAGTACATGAATACAAACTGTCGACGACGTGCGACCTTCACACACAGCAACACACGGTGAAATACATGCTGTACAATATAATTAAATCAGTCACTTAGCACGCACGGTTTTCATCCTTCGTCCATCCACTGTTCATCGTCGACGTTATCAGTAACCATAGCAACATAGCAAGCAGATGTGATCCAGCACCAGATTCTGCTGCAAATCTTTGACCCTTTTCTCCAACCCCATAACAGCCCAACCATCAACAGCAGCTGCAATAACTACAGCAACTGAATGTGGCAGCCCCCACGCTCATTCTCCTCCTTACCTTCGACACGTCACCACGTTCCTTGCCACATACAACCTTTAACCTCACGTCCACCGCGTCTTAGCTCCTGTACACAGCTTCACCGTATTGCTAAACAGTAAGCCTAGCCAGCAACACCGTCGCAACTTTCAAATTAACCTGCCATACTAACGTTTGCAAAAGCAAGTCAAACCGAGTTCCAATGTCCACCCATACGCTTCACATAAGCTACCACAGTCATAAATCCATCACTATTGCAAACATCCGATTGATCCAACGCTGCTCCGGACGACAATATACGCCTACCGTAGCTGGGCATTATCAGGTTCAGTTTCTATCTAAGTTTTTTTCTTTATTATTACTATTTCTGATTTATTATTATCATACTATATTATTGCTTTTAGGATTTTCGTGGTTTAACATGCTGTGCTATATATATATGTATATATGTGTATTTCTTAGTTTGAGATATTTCTTTTAGCATTAGCTTTAATATGGATTAGGTATATTATGATAATATAGAGATATATAGACCTTAGAAGATTGTTTTTTTTTTTATTTATTTTTATTATATGCCTTATTACATTATTTATTAGTGATATAATATATATATATATATATATATGTTAGTTTAGGAGTTTAGTATTAGTTCTTGTACAAGTTTATTATATAAAATTAATTTATTTTGATAGATAGTTATATATATTAGTTTAGTGGTTGTTAAAACTATTCATATTTTAAGATTTGGTTTTATTTAAGGATTTATCATATAGAAAGTTGTTTTTCTTTAAATAAAAATTAATAAAAGACCCTTTTTAAAAATAGGATTGTTAGAGCAAATTTTTTTTTATAAAACAATAACATTTAAGAATTAGGACCCTTTTTTGTAAAAAAAAAAAGAAAAGAATAATTACACATTTGTTAAAAATATGCTCGAACCCACTCCTCATACCAATTCTATAGTTGTGCGCATGATAAGATTGGGGATCTAATCTATTCCCTTTCATTAGCTTTGCATGCTTTGCCTTACAAGTATATAATAGTGGTTTGTAATTATTGTTTATAGGTTGTTTTATTTATTTATTTATTTTTATCTCACTTAGTATATGCATAGTTATTTTTAAGACTTATACTAATTTTTTATTTTATTTTATTTTATTTTTATCACGTCTTTAATTGCTAGTAATTAGTTATAGCATTAGTGTCTAGTGAACATATGTTAAGTTAAGTTTTAGTTTATTTATTTTTTATTATTTTTTTTAGATTTCATGTTTTCAAAATGATATCTCATATTTTACAAAATCTTGTTCTTTACATTTGTATTAATTTAGAAAAATTGCATTAGGCATGTTAGGTTTTTCTAAATAAAAAAATCATTTTGATGTTGATAAAATAAAAAAAAATCTTTAATTGACTTTTTTTTTATGGTTAGACATCCTTTCCATAGTTTAGATATTTTTTTCATAGTTTAGATATTTTTTTCATAGTTTAGATGCCTTTTTCACAGTTTAGGTTTCTTTTTTATGATTCAGACATCTTTTCCATAATTTAGATTTTTTTTTCTATGGTTTAAAAATCTTTTTCATAGTTTAGACATCTTTTCTATGATTTAGATATCTTTTCTATGATTAAGGCATCTTTTCTATGATTAGGAAAATTTTTTTTTCTTTCTTTCTTTTTTAATGTTTTAAGCATCTTTTTTATATAAAAGTTTCATCATGTAGAACATTGCATATTTCATAAAATCTTTAGGTTTTTTCTTGAAAATAAAAAAATTATCACTTAGTTATTTTTAAATAAAAATTTTAATTTGCCGCTTTTCAAAAATTAGGTTTTTAGGTTTGTTTTTTTTATAATTAGGAATAAAAATTAGGCTTCTAGGGATTTTTCTTAATAAAAATAAAATGGTAAATAAAAATACAAATTCAACTAATCATTTTTTATAAAAAGAACCAACTTACTAAAATTTTTTTTGAAAGAACTACGATTGTCTAATCCCGGCTAGCGGGTACGTAGGTACCTTCGGGGCGACGATAAAATATATAGAAACTTGGGTTCTCTCTTTTTTTTTCTCTCTCTTTTGATTTTATTTATTTATTTATTTTTATTTTAAATATTATAATTAGAAAAATAATCCTAATTTCGGTAAATAGATAGTGGTACCCGTTAAGAGTTTAATAGGTTAGCCCCCGAATTCGGAACCCTCTGGTTCTTTATTAAAATTGAAATCAAAGACTGGTAGCTAAATCTTAACCAATCCACCCAATTGGTTACGGTTTCCTTTCTTTTCTCGACTTCGGTTGGGTAGTGACTCCAAAAATTATTTTTAATAAAAAACCGGAATTTCTCAATTTCTTTAGTCGATGATTAATATTAAATCGGTTAGGGTTTAGTATTAATCAAGAAATGAGAAATCAATTTTAAATAAAAGAAATCGAAAAATTAGGCTCGACACCAAGCAATAAAGATCTAGAACTTAACTTACATAAGTCATAGAATCTAAATGTAGTATTAATAACTATATATATAATAATTCAAACCAAACATACAGTCTTTCCTTAGATTCTAACTTTTATGTATCTCGACGTTAGCACTCAACACTCAGCTCTTAACTCATGCCTGATTATCTATCAACCTGTAAAAGAAAACTATTGGGGAGTAAAGCTATAAGAGCTTAGTGAGTTATCTCTTATACTATACCAGCAAGCAGGTTATCAAACAATTTATTAATAAACATATGAATGCATAAACAAACAGTATGTTAATCAATATATATGCAATTGATTGATGCTACATACAACATTGGATTTAATACCCTTCGAAGTAAGGGTTGGAGATCCATTAGCACTAATCATAACCGGGCTTTAGCACCTGCAATTTTTTTTAACCATATATAAATATTTATAGAAATTCCTTATTTCACGAAATAAGTTTCTATTTCCAACAGTTAGTAGTATACAAATTCCCAGATCTAGTGTTAAGGTGGCTCCCGCAGTCTGCCTACACCCTATAGCAGTGGTCTTTAGACGCAACCCCCAATCATCCACGATTAGAGTCTCCAGTGCCAGTAGAACCCGCGAGCTAAGGATAGGGTCTTGTTGTACCAGTGCTTTTTCATTATACTAATAAAATCATGTAGGAATCCATCCCTCTAAGGCCCTTCATTACCAACCGCGTCAGGTGATAGCCGGAACATTATATGCAATGTTTGTGCTTTATGCATGATCTATTTAATTTTAGTTAAGTTGAATATAATTAAATCGACTTATGAGGTGATCAACAAATATCAACAAACCATTCAATTATGCACTAATAAATCAAGCAATCAATTATTCAGCTATTATGTTTCACAATCTTTTACACAATACACAACCAGTATTCAGATACATATATAACCTATACCCCTATGCATCAAATTATTAATATTTATTTTAGGTGCACTAATTATAAGCACAAAACAAGCATAGAGTCATTGGAAGTACTTACTTGGCAATTTTGTCTATCAACGGTTGTAAAAGTCCACTTGGTAAGTCAGTATTTGCATTAGGATTACCTAACATTTAGGGAATACGAAAAGTAGTAAGTTAGGAAATTAAATAATTAAATTAGTATCGTAATTTGTACTATTTACTTAACTTAGTTACTGATTTATGTGAAATCGTCGATTCGAGCTTTTTATCGAATCGCATATAACTTTTTCAATTTAGCTCAAATCTTTATGAACTTATAGTCTATTTAGATTGTTTTCGAGTATACTTTCTCGTAGCGAGGTTCGTTTTGGATGTTGTAACTCGTAGTTTGGACTGCAATATAAAAATATCACAAAATTCATTATTTTAACTTAAAAGGTATAGAATATCAATTTAAGTTTTTCTTAGTATATTTGTAATTTAATAATTATTTAAATCTTATAGTTGGTAATTTTCTTATTTTAAGCCTACTTGACTATAATTACCTATTTTTACTTATTTTTGAGATTTTTGGGTTATTAATTCAATTTTTTCTACTTTATTATTTTTCTACTTAATTAATTATTATTATTATTATTAATTACGAAAATTATTTAATTTATAACAAATGGTGACATAGCGACACGTAAAAGTGCCACGTGTCAAGCTTGCACATTTTCCAAAATTTCCATTATTTTCTATTTTATTATATATATACATCGTCTTACTTTATTTATTAAATTATTATTGTAATATTCTGTATACACTATTTAGTTATACTCGTATTTTTATGTATATGTCACCATTCATATATGTACGTATATGATATGTTTTATATTAAATTATTCTAGCCTTATTTATACATTAAGTACAAGTATATTATACACTTATTTATATTTTACATATTTATGTACGTATACGATCATAATATATACATATATATATACTAAAATACAAATATTATTAATAATATGTATATATATACCTACACGTCAGCAACATATATACACAATTATATAAAAATTTTGTATACTTGAAAATTATCAAGTATATATACATATTATTATACGTATACATGTATATACTTCATTTATGAAAATTAATGAGTACATATATATACATAAATTTTATAAATTAAACATACTAAGTATAAATATACATATGTATACTTATTATACACACACACACACACACACACACACACACACACACACACACATACACACACATATAGAAAATACGAAATAGACATATATAAATATGTACACATATATTTACGGAATTATATAATACTTGTATGTACATATTATATACTAAAATAAATATTATGTACATATACATTTTTATATACCCACACAAATATATACATAATTAATTAAGTAAAATAATAAATATATATACATGTATATAAAGGAAATATTTGGTATACATACATATACTATACAAGTGTTGCATATGTCATATACAAGATACTAATTAGACATACATATATAATATACATACATACATATGTACAAGAATACATGTGTAGAAAAATATACATACTATACTACTATTTATATTTATATACGTATACCGTATATTAGATATATATACTCACTCCTAAATACATATGTATATACATAAATAAAGATACATACCGAATACATATGTATATACACAAATAAGTAAAATACATAATACATATGTATATATCTATTCATGCACATATATATAGGTACATGTAAATAAATAAATCAATAAAATACTTAGTATATACATAGTATAGAATACATATATGTACAAAATAAATAATTAACTTACCTAAATTCTTTTTGTTTTTCCTCTTCTTCTTCTTCTTCTTCTTCTTCCAATTAGTTAGTTTTTCCCCTTTCTTTTTGGTTTCGATTTTGTTGTATGTGTGATTTGCTATTGTTATTTTTTTTTTCTGGTTTGAAAGTTCTAGATGTGAATGGGATGTAGATTAAAAGAAAAGAAAAAAAAAATCTAACTTAAATCTCCTCATTAACTTGGATGAGACACTTACTTTGATTAGCTTATCCTTTATTCCATAAATTTGTGACACTTATTACTTACAATTTAGCACATGGGTTGCTGAAAAATTAGCTAGAAAATCACATGGAAGAGGGAAAAAAAATAAGAAGAAGGAAAAGGAAAAGAAAAAGAGAAGAAAAAGAAGCTAAAAAATAATTATATGTAGTTTTTCCAAGCGTAAAAATAATAAAAATAACATTTATAAATTAATTTTGGAATTTTATGAAAATTTATCAATTTAATTGGTATCCATTACAATTATAATTTTTACGAGTTATTTTAACATTTTCGTTAAAAGTTTTATGCGATTACACGATTCAGTCGATAATTATGATCGATTATGATTATATCACTATTAAGTGATATTTATTTATTTTATAAGCTTAAAGTTATAGTTTTAGGGTTTTGATCAGGTTTGTGTTCGATTTTGAGTATTTGTGCACATATTAGATTTAGGGTCTTTTTTGTATGTGATTTAGGTTTTGATCAATTTTCTAGGGTTTTTACTACTTATAATATATTTGAATATATAATTTATTAAATTTTTATCTTACTCAGCTTTAATGACTCATGATGTCGTTTAAAGTACTAAGGTTCAATTCTACTCTTAAATAGCTAAATTTACGGGGTTTATAACTGATATTAATTGTGAGAGATGCAAGGGATGTGAATTCTAGTAGAGCACCCAATGGAGTGATCAAAACCATTGTTGGCGGACCTACCATAGGCCAGCCAAGTTCTTAGAACTTGATTAATGCCAAGAATTACGTTTGTAATATTCAAGGCAAAAAGTTCAGGATCAACAATACAATATCATTTGGAGAGGAAGATTTTGAGGGCATCTAGAGGCCGTATGACGATGCACTCGTCCTCAATGGGAGAGTCACCAACTTTGAAGTCAATAAGATTCTTGTTGATACAGGAAGTTTAGTCGACATCATTTTTAGCATGCCTTTGATCAAATGAGACCTAAGATCAAGGTACAGTTAAGGTCTTATAACTATAATCTTTATGCCTTCAATAATCGGCCTGTCCAAGTAGCTAGAGTGATCTCATTGTCGATTCAGATTAATGATGACGAGCATGTTATAGAGGATAAGGTGGACTTCCTTATCGTCAAACGCTGGTCCCTGTACAACATAATAATGCGAAGGTCGTGTTAGCATTTATTCAGCATTGTCCCTTCAACTGCACATCTGAAAGCTAAGTTCTCTACTCCTACGGGAGTTGGTGTGTCTAAAGGAGATCAGCAACTGGCACAATCTTTATATATAAGAGCCTTGAGATGAGAGGAAGTATTTCAAGTTGAAACCTATCCGATGGTAAGTCAGACGACATAGAGAATATTGAGAATGATACTGAGGAAATTCCTTAGGGAAATAACCCTTGGAAGATGACAAGGATAGGGAAACCTTGTCAGCAGATGTTCAACAAAGTTTGATTAACTTTTTATAAGCCAATGCTGATGTGTTCGCAGGGTCACCTTTAAACATGCCGGGTATCCTGAGAGAAGTTATGGTATATAAGCTCTAAATTAATCTGAATGTAAAGGTGGTACAATAGAAGAAGAGACATTTTGTACTAGAGTGACAAGTAGCAATAGAAGAAGAGGTCCATAAATTATTAAAGGCATGATTCATTCGAGAAGAGCCTTATTTGACTTGGCTTGCAAATTGTGTGTTGGTGAAGAAGTCTAACGGCAAGTGGTGAATGTGCATAGACTTCATGAATCTCAATGAGGCCTGTCCCAAGGATTGTTTCCCCCTATTGAAAATTAATCAGATGGTAGAAGCAACCTTTGGGCCTTTCTTTCATGGATGCTTTCTCTAGTTGTAATCAAATCAAGATGGACAAGGCAGATGAAGTCCACACATCTTTTGTTACCAATTTTGGAATGTATTATTACACGGTGATGCCTTTTAAGCTGAAGAACGCCAGTGCAACATACTAGAGACTAGTTATGAAGATGTTCAAATCCTAGATCCATAGAAACGTCAAAGTATACGTAGACGACATGATTGTGAAGAGTGTGAAGGAAGATTAGCATCTTGCCGATCTAGAGGAAACGTTTGCTATATTGAGGAGATACAGCATGAAACTCAACCCATAAAAATGCGTCTTTGGTGCAACATTAAGGAAATTTCTTAGATACATGGTTACTCGATACGGTATTGAGGCCAATTCGAGAAAGATTAAAGCCATGAGAAACATGAAATCACCTTGCACGGTCAAAGAAGTGTAGGAACTTACTATGTGAATTGTCACCCTTAATAGATTTGTGTTGAGAAGTGTGGATAGGTGCGCAGAATTCTTTAAAATTTTAAAGAATCTAAAAGAATTCAATTGGACTGATGACTGCAAAAGTGCTTTCAACAAGCTTAAGGAATTTCTTGTGCCACCTCCAATACTCTTAACACTCATTCCTGGAGAAAATTTATATTTGTACCTATCGGTTAGCTGCCGAGCTTTTTCTTCTGTACTAGTCCGAATTGATGGCAAAGAATATTAACCCGTTTATTACCTGAGTCATGTTCTACAAGGGTTGGAGCTTTGGTATACAAAGATTGGAAAGTTCATTTTAGTAGTAGTTCTCTCAACAAGAAAATTAAAGTCGTATTTTATAGCTCACCAGGTCATTGTTCTCATCGATCAACCATTGCAACGACTCAATTCTTTAGGGAGGATGATGAAGTATGCCTTAAAGCTTAGTACTCATGGTATACAATATAAACCTAGAACGACATTAAAGGCTCAAGTACTAGAAAATTTTGTAGCCGAATTTACTAGTAAGGAAGATTGTGTGGAGTTTATCGAGAAACCTATCTGGTTCTTTTATGTGGATGGTTCTTCAATGTGAGAAGGAAGTGGTGCAGGCCTAGCTCTTCAAGGCCTCTACAATGTCAAAGTTCATTACGCTCTAAAATTTGGATTCTCGGCTAGCAACAATAAAGTAGAGTACAAAGCTATAATCGTTGGACTGAAACTAGCAAAAGAAATTGGTGTTGAGAAACTTTAAGTGTTCTCTGATTCCCAATTGGTAGTGAATCAAGTGACAGTAAGTTATGCGGTAAGGGAAGGAGAAATGAGTAAGTACTTATTGGTGGTATGAACGCTCATAGAAGAATTCCAATCTTTCTCCATCCACAAAATTCCAAGAAGCAAGAATATTGCGGCTAATAAGTTGTCGAAATTGGCTAGTATGGCATTCCCTAAATTGAGCAATAAACTTTTCATTGAGTTTCTTTCACAAAAAAGCTTATCCACTCTTTCGTAGAGCTGTGAGTTGGCTCCTTGCTCGAGAGAAGAATAATGGATAAATCCCCTAGTAGATTACCTAAGAGATGGTACTCTCTTTGATGATAAGAAAGGAGCGCGAAGGTTGGCATACCAAACCGCTAACTACACACCGATTGATGGTTAGTTGTATAAACGTGGCATATAATAACCTTACCTTCGATGCCTTCCTCTGAGAGATGCCTAGAGAGTATTATTCGAGTTGCATGGTGGCGTATGCAGTAACTACATAAAAGCATAGATACTATATGTCTGAGCACCTCGACTCGACCATTACTGGTTGACTATGAGAGAAGATGTAAAGGAAGTTATCTAGAACTATCCCTAGTGCCAGAAGCATGAGTCGTCGAATCATGCGCTTGCAATTGAGTTATGTAGCCTAACTAGCCCTTGGCCCTTTGCTTAATGGGGGCTAGATATTCTCAAACCATTTCTAAAGTTTACCGCCCAACGACAATTCGTCATTGTCATTGTGGATTACTTTACCAAATGAGTAAAAGCCGAGGTAGTGGCGAAGATCACCGCGCAGAAAAAAGGAAGCGTTCATCTTCAGCTCCATCATATCAAGGTTCAGAGTTCCTTACATGATAATTATGGATAATAGCCTGCAATTTGACAACAATAAGTTCTGAGCATTCTATGAGAAGTACATCATTCGCGTCAACTATACGTCTGTAGCGCACCCTTAGACCAATAGACAAGTTGAAGTTGTAAATAAGATCATACCACATAGCTTAAGATGAAAAGTAGATCAAGTCAAAGGGAAATGGGCTGATGAACTACTGAATGTTTTATGGGGGTACTGAACCACCCATAGAATTGCGATTAGGGAAATGCCCTTTAGGTTAGCATACGGTACGGAAGCCATGTTTCCAATTGAATTGGATTTACCAAATCTGTGGATTCAGAATTTTGATGTTATGGTTAATGAAGTTGGATTAATAGCAAATTTAGACACTATCAATGAAATTCGGGATATTACAAGAGCTAAGATTGCAACATACCAGCATAGAACAACAAGGTATTACAATAAAAAAGTAAAGCATAGGGTTTTTCAACTTGGGGATTTGGTTTGTTGAAAGATGAAGCTACTGGCACGTGAGCAAATCAAGGGAAGCTTGGTGGGAACTGGGAGGTTCTTGTCAGGATCTAGGAAGTCATCAATAAAGGGGCCTATTGACTAGAGAGGTTGGATGGATCTATCATCCTTTGAGCATGGAACGCCAAAAATATGAAATTATATTTCAATTAATTCGTTAGATGATTTTTATTACCACTCATTTAGCGATAGCCAACTTGTTTGTATGACTATAGTACTTATTTATGAGAATTATATTTAAAGTCTCATCGTGTTTATTTTCGTTATGATTGTCGAATTAATGAGTTCTAAGCTGCACAGTAAACGAACTGATCTAGGTTCTAGTCGAACGAGGTTAACGAACTATATAAATTAGCCTTATGGCTCAGTAATGTGGCTAGTCCATGCCTCAAACGGCTAATGGACTATATATAAAGACATATAGAATGGGCATGTGAAATAAAACATGCTGAGAGATAGTTAGGCGTGTGAAATAAAACAAGTCGAGAAACAAATAGTACGTGAAATAAAACATACTAAGAAATAACTAGTGTATGAAATAAAACATGTTGAGAAATAACTAGCATGTAAAATAAAACATGTTGATGAAAAAGAGCGTAAAACAACATACGTATACCACATACGCCGTGAAAGTGCAGTACATGAAATAAAACGTATTAGAGACTCGTATGAAAAACATTTTCGTTCAACAAGGGTTATAAGCCCTTGGTACTGTATTAAAGATATTTCAATTGATAATTATATGAGAACGCAATGCGCCAATACCATAGAAATCTTATGGCCTACTCTCAGATTCAGCCAAAGTGATTTTTAGATTAGTGGCTGGGGCATCTTTGGTAACTGGGGTGTTAGAATAGGCAATTTCCTTGGCATGAACTTCATTGTCACCTTGATTCAAAGTCTCGGCACCTTTCTTATCACCTTCATCTTCATCAATGTTGCAAACTTTGTTATCAACGCTGCTAACTTTGTCGTCGACGTTAGCAAAGTCAAGGTAGGAGAGAACGTAATCAGGGTGAAGCTTTAAGATCTCCTCTCTTGCTGCTTGGATCCCTTCCAACAATTTCTTCCTCAAGAGTCTCTCGTACTGCCAACTAGAAGTGACTATATAGAGTGCCTCTTCAATCGAAGGTCCTCTTTTCACAGTCTCTTCCAACTTGGCAACATGGCTTTGTAAGCCTAAGTCGTTGGTCTCCAACTCTTTAATATGCATTTTGAGCCGATCATCTTACTTGCTCATTGTGCAAATTGTTTAGCCCAGGCCTTAGTACTCTTCTTTCTTCTTCCCCAGTTCCTCTTTTAGGCCTTCAGACTCTTTGTACTGCTTTTCCATTTTAGCCCTTAAGCTTAAGACTTCATCGGCGGTAAGAGCATGTGCCAACTTCTTGGTAGCAAGGTCTTCTTAGAGCTTTCTGCCTTAATCTTAGCCTTTACCCTTGAGTTCTCGATAGTAGCACTTTAGGCTTTCGATGCATTGTATGCATCCTCAACTCTTTGCAACAGATTTATTTAATACAATCAGGAATGATTTGGTACAATACATAAATACAACTAAGGATATTACCTTATTTGCCTCTTAATTGGCTTTGTCCAAAGCTGTCAGAATATGGCTGCTCATTTGGAAAAGGAAATGAGTTAGTAACCCGAATGAATTCGACAATTAAAAGTAATGGTTATAGATACTTACATCATACAATTTGGCCGCGATATGGGCTTTATTGCAATTATGACTCTATTGACATCCTTCTTCACAAAATCTTTATCCTTAGGAAGAATTGCTCCTTCCATTAAAACCAAGGACTTCGTCTTATCACATAGGGTTAAGTTGGTGTCCAGAATTGTGTGGTTCCAGCACGGGATGTAGTACTCACTAACCTCCTTATTAGGGATGAATTCAGCACTGCTGAAGCCGAGTGCTTTACTGCACATTGCTGTCTTTACCCTCTCATCCAAATCTTTGGAATTTTTGGCAACTGGTTAGCCAACAAGTTCTTTCCCTGGTCTTTTATTGTTGCTCGGTACCACCTCTACTATCAGAGATGACCCTTCTATGGTAGTAACATTCTCAACCCCTTCGCCGGGATGTGTCTTTCGACATTCATCATCCCTCGGCTCGATAGAAGTTTGACTAATCTTGATCAGAGGCTCCTTAGAATAACCAACCTTGGTCGGCAGTATCTTCTTACTCTCCTTCCTCCTCTTAATAAGACGAGAAGACTTCTGTACGGCCGCTTGCTTCGCTGCAGCCTCTTTTTTTGCCTTCTTTTCGATAGTAAGTTGGGTGGTAATTGCTGAGATAGTTACCCTCTTATTAGCCTTAGATTTCTTGGCCTTAGCCTAGGCTAGTAGCATGGCAAGATTCACCTCACCAGCACAAATATTTGCAATACGAGTAAACAAATTAATATAAATACGGGAAAAAGATGAACTTATATTTTCCGTGCTGAGAAAGGCTTAAAGGTTACAATTCTCTCCCCAAGTCTCGAGAACGGCTTTCCTTTCGTAGCTATACTTGGCACTGTGATAACTCATTAGTGTACCATCTTTTTCAGAAAAGATTAGGTATCTATTTTCATAACACCGTATAATTCTCTTGGCATGCCAAAATAATATTTTGTTCCACCTCCTTTTTTGAATTTTCCTCGCTACTATTGCATCATTTAGCATCAGATATATATCTTTTGTATGGATCGGCTCAGTCCATTGGGTCTAGAAGTCCAAGTCTTTGTTGGACACTATTGATATGAATTTGTCATGTCACTTATGGATCTTGGATTCTAACCCATCCATGAACTTATGCCCATGGCTCGCAACAACAAAGTACTACCCATTAGGTTGCCTCCTAATTGTGAAAAAATATCAAAAGAGTTAAGGTGTAGCCTTAACCTTGACACCTTCACAAACATATTCAGTGCAACTCTGAAATAGTTGAAGAATTCCTTCATGAACGTTGAGAAAGGGAAGCACATCTTGAAATCCAAATACTTCAGATATATATATGGAATTCATACTCTCTTGGGAAACAAACCCTCTCCTCTTCTTTCGGCCTCCTTAAATTCCATGTCCTAAGAAGATCTTGCTAGTACCTGTTCGTGACGAGAACTCTTTCAGCAAAACTGGCAGTTTTATCTGGAGAGTCGCGAAAGTATGCTATGGTATTGTACAGATATCTTGCCGAGGACCTCCCTTCTTTATCCTTGAAATAATTATCTACAGGAAGCTTGTTAATCTGAGCAAGTTTATCCTACCTTTGACATGCCGTCTTGCTCCTTATTTGGAGGGGGGGGGGGGGGGGAAGGTGTGGAAAGTGGCCTCAGTTTTCATTGCCTTAGAATAGGAGAGGACAAGTCGACGAGCAATGTTGCAAACCATACTTAAATGGTTGTGCGAAATGATATAACACAAGTCGAAGAATGTGAGGTTGAAGATGAGAAAGCGAATGAAAGTTTAAGATGTAACCAGAGAAATGAATTCTGATTGTGAATAGTACTTTATATATGGACAATTCATCCTTGTAGCTGTAAATCTGCTTTTGACAGTAATGATGTGTTGATCTAGCAATGGCTTGAATTGGTGACATGTGTTTCGTGACAGAAATCTAACAGCTAATAACTTTGTGACAGTTATTAGGCCTATAACAAAATGATGACCTAGGCAACAGATGTCATGCCTCTAACTTCTTGGTTTCTCAAACAAGTAGGAGTTTAGAAATTGCAACCTTTCGACTGGGATATGATCCATCCTACTTCCCATCTTTCTCGACATTAATCTAAAGAATCACTTCCCCACTCAACCTCTAGTGCAATATATATATGTAACTCCCTTTATCAATTACTTGAACACAAGAGTTAGGGGGCAAATGTTGATAGTCAATTTTCGCTTATCTTATATACTCGTTCATTCGGTTGTCAATAGGCTAGGTAATTGAATCTCTCAACATGTCACTAGATAGATGATATACGACATTTCTACTAAGTAGTACAAATTCATTCTTGGTTTGAATTTAAGTCTATGGTGCAAACAGTTAGCACAAGCATGGTTATATTACATAACCACCTGCTCTTCTTACATGTCAAGGAAGATGTCAAATCAAGAAGCTTCCATGTATTTTAAAAATTATTCCGACAATTACCTTAGACACTACAACCTCTTATAAGTATTGGAAAGAAACTCTATAAGGGCTCTTTGATAATTTTTACTCATATTTTCCATATAAAGTTACCCTACTAACTTAGGCATCGGAGTAGCCACACCATATTGGCTCGATACCAAGTATTTCACTTTCTTTTATAGGATTTTCTCTTGTCTCAAAATTCACCAACAACATGCTATCATTTGCCCAAATTGAACTGGGCCCATCATATTTGGATGGGGTAGTGGTGGTACATTATTTCTAGTTGGTTCTAAAGAATTAGGAGGATCGATAGGTGGTACAACATTCTCATGTCGGTCATTCATATTTCTATTCACTTCCTTAGCCATAATTATAATTATGACAACTAACTAATAATCCTACACTTCTAACATATATAATCTAACAATTATTATAGGATCCAAAAACTCATACCCGCATAGATCGAAAATTTCCTACATATACAACATATATAAAACAATAGCAAATCTCCTAGCAAAGGTTTTTATCCACATAATACCTATAATATCATAACCTTATATATAAAACAATAATGATCATGCATCACTTGTCACATAATTCATACTTTGCTCATATACACTTATATATTGTAGAATCATAAGAACTTCTACCTGTAATATTGTATCATCATTATTTCACTTCATTTACTATACTACTTTTCGTACAAATATTGGAAAATAAAGATATTCTTCACTATTACATGATTACATACACTTTACATTGCTACACATGGTAACTTTGACTTTACATTCAAATGATTACATAAACTTTACTTACGGAACCTAAGATTACATACTTGATTCTCCTATATACATCACTTCTATTTACATTTCCCTTGCATATGTATAGGAATCTATTTACATTATTTACATTTCTAAGAACTTAAACATCAAAACAGTACAAAAATTACATCCAAAAGAGTCTTGACTACATCAAAAAATTGTCAAGGGACCTAGATACATAAAAAACAACTAGGTCATTCATTTACACAAAGTGTCAAGAAGTCTTAATCATAACAAGTCATGCCATGCTACTAAACTACTGGTCCCTTAACTATTCAAACCCTCTAAAGTAGCCACATTTTCCTTAGGAATCTAACCATCCTATCCATCCTCCTTAGAATTTGAACTTAATATTAACATTTGAGGAGTATTAGGTATCATAGTTGTTTCTTGCACATCATCTTCATTACCTTTGAAATGGGTTTTGCTTTAGCCTCTACTTCGAATTCCTCTTTTGAATCCTCTTCAGGGCCTTCCTCATTACCTATTCCTACATTTAGCTGAACATTCTGGGGTCGATTTTCAGGTTACTCAGTAGTTATTTCAGGTTCCTAAGATTGTCATGGTATTTTTATGCCTACATTTTCCACAATAGGAAACCTAGGAAACCAATCAATCACATTAGGTGAATAATCTCTAAGAATATGAGGAATACTTAAAGGTAACTGATGAAAGCTTAGAGGATAATTCTTACCTAGTTCTATAGTGGTAGGAAAATATAACACAGTAATCATTATAGAAAGAATCTCCTTATCCAGCAAATATTTCTTCTCAAAAGCAGCAATAGCAGTGTGCTCATTATATGTATGTCCCAACTTATTCTCCATTATTTCTTATCATCCTTCATGCTAAAAGACATCTAATGCTTAAAAGTATCTATAATTTGATTAATAGTACAAAACAACATCCGGTCAGCCATATCCAGTAACAACTTTTGCAACCGAATCTGGTATTCAATAGGAGTCTCATCACTTTCTCAAATAAAATGCAACCATGCATAGATAAGACGGTACCTACCAATCTAAAAATAACCAAGTTATAAGTTAGTTTCTATGTTATAATACATACCATTATTACTTTATAAATCTTATACATATATAACTCACATATAATCATGCATGTCTAAGTTTTTTACATCCCATTTAATACCCCACTCTTAATGAGCCTAATGATTAATTTATTTTAATTAGACACTTTAAAGCTTGGTTTTTTAGAACCATACTCTAATACCAACCTAAAATTGTCATACCTTGAATAAGAGGAGTTGTAACAGTTCTGCCGTATAAACTAATCTATGATAGAAGTTGACCTTACAGTATTATCATGGGTGCAGCCTACATAAGGGATGCCCGACTTAATTAGCTTAGAGGATCTAGTTTAACACCTATAGGCAATAATGCCTATGGTATAGCTCTTTAAAATACCTAGTCAAAACAATCTATAGTACGATTTTCTACAACATAGTAGTATTTATATAAGTATTTACACATAAAAAATCCCAGTTTACTTAAAAATTTTACAAAAATCATAGGTTTTAGGCTTTATATATAATAAAGTAGGAAACTAACGGATGTCCCAAGGTATCTTAGTTAGTTTCCACAAAAACCAAAAGAGAACCGAAATGAAAGTCCAAATCTAATAGGACTTCTAGTCACTTACTTCCCAACCCGATGTACACTAACCCAAGGGTAGTTATAACGTTGTACCCTTAATCCTTACTCCGTACCTACAAAAGAGTTTAAAGAGATGTGAGCACAATTAGCTTAGTAAGTAGGACGTGAATAAAAGAGTACATCAAATGCAAAAATGACTTTTGAACATTTTACTTTAAGAAAATATAATGCAATCAAACAAATGCAACATTGTACAATGTTAACTAGTCCATTGTATGGTTAGAGAAATTTCATCGCTCTAACTCAGATTGAGGAGTTTCAATGCAATTCAAGCTAAACCAAACCTAGGATTGTTCAACGAAGAACACCCTTCTCCCGAGATTGCCTTTGAACCATGGCTTGCAACCTTATCGGGACCTTTTCTCCTATCACATAGTTGTACTAAGGGTGGGGAAAAGACCATTTCAGCTATCCTTACAAAAGGGGTCAGTATTTGGTTTGACATACCTAATCATTCTTCTAGTGGGTTGGTATGCATGTATAGTTAGTTTAAAGGTTAATCTTTAGTTAGTTCTAATTAGGAGTGATAAACAAATTCACAAGCTAGAGAAAATCAAACATAATCATACAAGATAGTACTCCAAGTCTACAATACAACTATATAATCACACATATGGCATGTGCACATTCAACTAAGTTACAATCTCAACCAAATGCACTCCAAGGCCTTCAAGTATTTAGATACAATACTCTAACATGTTGCAACGCAGGGGTCCCAACTTACCTACAATTCATTAGTTTACAAATCTTGATCATCACCTTGATGCTTTTTGATATCCCTATACATGCACAATAGATTAGATTTAATCCATATTTGATCCTTAAATTACTAGTAATTAATTCATTTTATATGCTTTTTTAGTTGTTTTGACATTAGATTTATAAGTCATATTTACTTATATTTTAGGATTTTCTAAGTAATTTGCTAGTTTTTATAAGTTATTTTAAGTCATAGAATCCTCTGAATTTCCTTTTGATTTTAGCTAACCTTAGAGTTTTTAGGAAATTAGCCACCCCATTTAGCTTTAAAACTCTCCAGTACTTACATTTCACTTTGAGGCTTGCTACTGATTCTGCTTCTCAATAGATTCCTTAGTACAATATTCATTCAAAATCCACTAAATTAATCTCTATGTTTAACTAACTTGTTGTCACTCAGTGACATTCCCATTTTTCCTCTAATTTCAGCTAAGAAAAATGTAAGGTAACACTAATTCATCAATACTTAGCTTCATTACTTCCTAACTTCTCACATAACATATTCCAATCCATCAATTCTTCAAGTTTATCAAGAGGACAAGCTACTAACCTACTCATATTAAGGAAAAATCTTCACTCGCCATAACTTCTCACTGTAAAACTCAATTCAATAGATCCATCATGATATAAATACTTCACTAAATGATTGAACTTAGAATCCAAACGAGATACTTTAGGAAAATATACTAATTTTTAGCTGAAAACGCTATTTTAAGCACAATTTAAAGCTCAAAAATTCAAAAATAAAATAGAAAATAGTTTTATGAAAAATCTTTTCATAACAATTTAATATAAATATAGGGAAGTTTAAAGAAAAATTTTGAAGTTGAAACTATATCTTTAAACTAATTTATTTCAATATCGAAAATAACTCGGTTTTGTTGATTTCTTAAAGATGTGAATTTACCTACAAAATTTGTGCAAAATAATATAAATAATATATATATATATATATTTTGTATTCTACATATGAAAATATGTAGGAATAATTTTTTGTAGAATTTTGTGGATAGTTTTTGTATTTTTAGTAATTTATTAAAAATCGGATCAAAGTAGGACTCTTATCGGAAAACTAAGCTTTGGCCACCAATGATGGCCACTCTCTTGCCAGGCAGCTCAAATGCTAGGTCCTCTATCACCTGGCGGTGGTGGTTTGTTCCTAGTAACTCTCTAATCCTACGATCCTTCAAATGCCAAGATTTGCACCCGATTTTATATATTTTCCTTAAATTCAGTTCTTTAATCTTTTAATCCCCACTCTATTTTTCCTAAATCCCTCCTTGCATGTATGAATGTTTGGAGAGGGTTTCTAGATTTTTCAGAGCTTAGAGATTGTAAAAATGGTTTTTGCTTTCTCTCTCTTCTTGAAATTTAGTTTATATATTTAATCTAATTGTATGATACTTTATCCTAAATCTAAAATACATGTCCTAGTTGCTTTCATGCCCATTCTAAACATTCTCTAGCTGTTCCACGTTGTTCTATAAATTTTTATTAATTTCCTTGACTCATTTTAGCTTAAATTGTAGTTAATTTGGGTATTTTAGTTAATTACGAGTACATAGGTATACTTAAAAATTACACATAGGGTATACATATATATTATAAATATTATTTTATGTTACATAATAATTTTATTGCCAATATAATTTATTTCTACAAGTTTAGTAACTATTGAAACTTGTTCTACAAAATTATGTTAAATATTAAGTAATATAGTAAAGTTATACTATTTTAGCTATTTCATTATTATTTTATCATATTTTTTGACATTTGGTTCCATAGAGTCCCATCAACTAATGTCTTAAGTTTAATTGTAAATTTCTAAGTTAATCGGGTCAATTTTATCGAATTCCTAAATTCCCTGCTCGATACCTAATTGTAAAAATATGAGGCTTATATATGTGACTAAGAAAATAACTTAAATTTTACGTATAAGGTGATTAGGAGAGAAGTATATGGAGGAGGAGTAGGTGATTTTAACAAAACTCTAACATGTATGGTGATAAGTTGAGGAGCTCAATAGCATCAAACTCTACAAATGATGAAAAATGGTGTAGTGTTCTTGAAGCTTAAGTGTTTGATCTTTCATGGTGATAAGAATTTGGTAGAGTAACAAAGTTTGTGTCAAGATTTCTCATTAGGGGTAATGGGTATTTATATGTGTTGGCCATTGATCTCAACTGTTGAATTATGATAATAATCAATAATCAGGATTAATCCCTTTCCTTAATGGATCCCTAATAGACTTCTTCTTTGGATCCAGGCTTAGTGAATGCCTTATTCTTAGCCAATATTGAGAAATGTTGGATTAAACGAGTCGATTCAATGGGCTCCACTCTAAGTTTACCATGCCAAAACTTTCTTGATCATTTCGAATATTTAAACTTAACTCTTTTGACTCTGTCACCTTAACTTAATGAGTAAAACCTAATAAATTAATGGGCTTAAAGCCGAATATTGAATTTATCCCTCCATAGATTGTAAATTAAAATAAATATTATGACTACCTTTGGTATTTGTAGACATTAAATTTATGATAATCTTTTTTTCTCGTTGTTTTTATAATTATTTTATAGATTTATTTGCAATCCTTTAATCAATAAATAGGTTGCATCATAACAACAAACATGCTCATTCAATGAGTCAGATTACGAAATTAGGTTTTTGTATATAGTTAATGAACATGTTATTTTATGAGTTGGGACTTTTCAAATACAAACATGTTTAGAAATGGGCATGAGATATAATACATTAAGAAGAATTATCAACCTTAGAAAAACTAACGTATAAAAATGACTCCATAAAAAGCTTGATTTAAAATTCAAAACTCTTTTCACTCTCTTTCTCCAAACATTGCTACTTTGGCATAGAGATTCTATTCCGTTTTTTCAAATAGAATGAAATTACCATACAACAAATAACAATTTATAAGACCTAAAGAGATTAGAAGATAGCAATAATAAGGCTTTTGCATGAAGAATATAACAGGACCGTGCAAAGAGAGCCTAAGAGATAGCGTTGATGACAATAATAAAATCAACAATATAATTTTATTAATTTTTTATGACTTTAATATCCTAACTGAATGCTAATGAAATTACCTTATTTTTATTTGTTGGCCTATAACATTGGGTGGTGTAATTTTTATTTTATTTTTGTTTAGCATATAGACATCAAATTGCATTATCGAGATTGGATAAAGATATAGAAAACAATAAAATTTATCTCTAGGCCATTAAGATGAGATAGCATAAAAATTAAAAAAAAAAATTGATACTTATATGTATTATTGATCATGTGATCAATACTAATCGGATTCCATCTTAACTCGTCATATCTTATTCATATAATTTATCATGCAAACATCCAAATAAGATATAATATTATCACTTGAATATTTGTTAATGGAGATGTTCATTGCCACCTATTGACTACATTATCAATTTAGTTTAAAGATGAAAATTGGTTTCAATTTTTCGGAATATGCTTCCATAAAGTGGGGCAGTATTTTATCTATTTTTTGGGGATGATTTGCTGTTATTAGGAGAAGTAATAGATGAGAATGTAGCCAATATGAAGTATATTATGGATTTTTTTAGACAATTATCTGGGCAAAGGTTGAATACTAAGATATCCAGAGTGATCTTTAGTAGAAATGTTATGTAGACCTGAAAGAAACTATAGGCATTAAGGAAAAGCTGAAGAATGGAGAAATATTTAATATTTCCAATACCCCAAAAAGGGTATTGAAAAGTAAAGGGAAAATCATAGGCTAGAAGACAACGTTTATGAGCTTAGTTGGGAGACAAATTGTCCTAAAGTTAGTTGTAAAAGGCATACTAAGTTATTATATGCAAGCTATAAAATTCTCAAAACAGTTCCTTACGAGAATTGAAAATTAATAAGGGAATATTTTGTAGAAAGCCTTTAAAATCACGAAAAGGGCTCCTTGGCTAGCCTAGAAATAAAAAATAATCAAAACCAAGGAGTAAGGTAGATAGGAAATTTGGAGCCTTGAACTGAGGAACAAAGCATGCGCCACTAATTTAGCGTGGAAATGGGGAAATAAGAAAAACTTTAGACTGAGTTACTAAAAGTATAGTAGAAAACTCATAGAAGGTGCAAAGTATAGAGAAAATCTGTACTATGTAAGAATATCCTATGTATGGATATAAGAAATGGATCGAAGGAACTATGTCCTATACTCTGAAATCACATAAATAGAGGGTATCACATCCCGACTTAGTCCCGAATGCAACACTCGTATTAACTTGCTTTCAAATTAGAGGATGAAGCTATATAAACATAATAACTTATATGCAAAAGTATGTATATGTGTGTGTATATATATATATATATATTCTACATTTAAGACATGAGATGGGAGAGTCGCATCTTTTTAGTGACATAACTACATAGGCAATGGGGCTTTATGTACAATCTTGGAAGGCCCAAAGATTAAGGGAGTTGATGAAATTAAACTTAATTAGATTTAGATTGATTTTCAAGAATGGAGGGAAGGTCTTCGTGGGTGTAGACTGGGTGATGACATGAAAGAGAAAATGGGAAACATTGTGATTAACTATAGCAGCCAAGAATTGGACAAAATAGTGAGGAACAATTGTCTTTTATTTGTGTTTTCTTTGTTAGTTTGTATTTTGACTCAAATCCTCTGGGAGAGGTACTACACTTGTTATTTTTGGATGCTGACAAAATGGAGGTTGATATTCTTCGGCCTCCTTGTTTGACTTCACTTCCTTTTTGGTGTAACTGTAGATGGTGTGGGTTTGTTCGCCTTTTGTTTTGTTTTCTTTAGTTCTCTATCCTTTATAAATGTATTATCTATAGTCAGAATTGATTTTTTTTTTTTTTTTAGAACTTTTCTTGTTTATGAGTAGTTGATAGCTAATTTTTTTTTTTAATGAATAGGTGATCATTATGATTTGGGTTTATGGCTCCTATTTCTTTGGTTTATTTTCTTCTGGACTCTTTGTAATTGTTATGTTCCATCAATAAACGAGTTCTTTTTATTTGAAATAGATAAATAAGAATAAGAAAAAATGAAAAAAAAAAATATTGGTTTTGGGAAAATAATCCCAAGAATATGACAATTAAAATCGCTTATTGAAGAGATGATTTTTAATTGAATTGAAACTCAACCAATTTATGTTCAATCAAAAATCAATCTCAAACTCACAAAGATTAAAAACCCTAATACTCCATAAGTTCAACAAGAACCCTTTCATGTTGCTCAACCTAACTTACCCTTAAATCCCTTAGGACCTTCTAAGTTTGATCAAACGCCTACTCTTGTGTTTGTTGACATAGGAGCAAGTAATCCGAACTTAGAAGCTTCCTTTGATGAAGTTCCCCTAAAACACCTTGTACTTGAAAGAAATCTATGAGGAGGGGGTTCAAATTTATTTTTAAAGCTCTTACGTTGAGTACTTAAACTATAATAAATAAGAGTGTTGCTCAAAAAGATAACAAAGGTAAGAGAAAACAGAAGGTGAAATAATAGGTTGATAAGAAGGATAAGAAGAAAGGGAAAGGAAAAGTAAATGAACAAGAAAAGAAAGCATAAGAAAGGAAGAAATGTATAGTGAAAGTAAATCCTAACATATGGAAATTATTGAAAGATGATGAGTTTTGTAATAGTTTCTATATAGATTTCCAATTCTTCAATAAGAATGCATTTTTCTATGATGAATAGTTAGAAGTTTTGGGTGCTAAAAGTCTATATTACATTAATGATGAAGCATTCGATGAACTAGTAGTTGATTTCTATATTAATCTGGATGAATCAAACATGAATGTTTTGAGAACTATTATATGTGGACATGATGTATTAACTACTAAGGAGGAGATAATTAAGTGCTTTAGGTTAGTGAATGTGAAGTAGGATCCTATGATCAATACGAAAGAGATGTATTTAGGGCTCAATCATGGCATTCTTATTCCTAACTTAGAAAATCCATGGATAATGCATTTTGAATTGCTGACTAGAACACTACACAAAGTGGTGATTAGCTACTTGTTACCAAAGAAAGGAAGCTTCACCTTACTAACTGATGAAGATGCTTATGGTATATGCTATGCTCAATAAGTAACCTATTTACTTGGTAAGGCAATTTATCAAGCATATGTTTAGAAACAAGATAAGAATTCCTATAGACTTCAAACATATTAAGTTGTTAGAAGAGAATGTATATCCCTTAGATGTTAACATGGTAGCAAAAGTAGCTATGAAACATATGGAAATTCATGTCATGGAGAAAATCTAGTATGCTAATGATGGGACTTGCTTTGTTCACTCGTCATTAAGGAAAAAGAACTTTAAAGTTGAAAAGTTACTGGCACTTGCTTAAG
The DNA here is from genome assembly GCA_024138015.1 of Lumnitzera littorea. NCBI lineage: Eukaryota > Viridiplantae > Streptophyta > Magnoliopsida > Myrtales > Combretaceae > Lumnitzera > Lumnitzera littorea. The sequence goes on from JAMXBB010000009.1 coordinate 40,787,548, forward strand.
GGGGGAGGAAGAAGAAGAAAACCCTAAACAAGAAGAAGATTAAGAAGGTCAAACTACTATAGAAGAGGATTTCCAAACTATCAATGAGGAGCCAGCTACTAAACATGAAGAAGTTTAACCTTTTGTTGATAAGGACTCGAAACAAAAGAAAAGGAAAGGGAAGATGCAGATTGAAGAAGATGATGTGAAGAGATCAAAACTGGATCCCTTATCAAGTAAGACACATGAGCTAGATATTTTGACTTAAGCTATTAATAAACTTACAACTAATCCAACTCCTAATATAACCAAAAGTTCTTAAGCTCCAGTTGTTGTAAGTGGCTCACAGAAACAAATCTCAGTTGTTCTCAAATAGTTTAATGAATCCTTATATGAGAATAGAGAACTCTCAGAAAAGGCTATATGTGCTAGCTATGAGACAGTGTCGACTGTGCTTCCAAAGCATCTAGATTAGAAGTTTATTGATCTTATCAACCTTTGGGAATCATACAACTCAAGGATTGATGAGGAAGGGGTTAAGGTGAAGAATCATAAAGGCCTAAATCTATTTACTAAGCTAAAAATAATGAAGGATTTTATCGAAGTTGGCAAAAAGGTTGATATTCTAGATGATCGTGTTCAACAAATCCACAATGTTATAGCTAGGCTTCTTAATCCAAATCCATTATCACTTATAGCTCCTATTTCTTATCCATCTTAGTCACCTCCTACTAAATCATCCACAAATTAGTTTAGTTCCAATTGATTTTCTATCAAAACTGTTTCATTTCTATCATGTTTTTGGTGCATCTACATTTAGTTTGTGTTGATGTTTTGATGATCAATGTCAATTTATCTATTTTTTCTATCTTTGTTTTCTCATCATTTTCTATCTTTACTGATAATAAAAAGGAGGAGAAGTGGTAAGCAAAAATATTTTGATTTCAATTGGACTTAAAGATGTTGAACTTTAAAGCTCTTCAAAAAATTTCAATTAAGTATTTGAGTTCATATAATATATTCATATTAACCATATTTTTTTCATCCAAATATTTTTCATTAAGTGTTTTGTTAACATCAAAAAGGGAGAGAATATTGAATTCTTTGATGACATGTTTTGATGATAACAAATACTAAAGATTCACTAATAAATACATTAAGTGTTGATAGTAATGATAATAACTTTGTAAAGATAGAAGCAAGTAATCATAAATCATAGCTCATGGAAAATGCTTGAAGACTAAGAAGTTAGAAGCATAGTTAGAATCTTCTAATCCTTAAAGGACAAGTTAGCAGATTCCTTGACAAATAAGGACATTAAGCGTACTTGGAAGCTTTATTAGGTATTTTTGAAGATTGAAGAAAAGAGAGATCGAATGGACTTAGAAGCAATTTTGATAAGCACAAAAGCTGTTTAGAAGAGTCTAGAAGAATTAGAAGCAGACTTAGAAGGGATTTGGAAGAACTTAATTTTATCATACCTTATTTGTTTTACAAATCAAGGCCTAACTCTACTAGTCCAGTGTACTTGGATAATACATTTAGCATGTTCCACTATTTAAGGAGAATTTTCTTATAAGTTTTTATGAGACTTAATATCAAGATTAAGTTAGTTAGCATATATGGAGTTAAAAGTAAGGATCAATTTTCATCATTTCAAATTTAAGCTGTAAGAATATCATGGAAGCCAAATTATTTGGAGAGTTAAAGCTATGGAGATTTATTCAATTAAGTTTATTTATAACACTCAAGATTATTCAAAGATTGAGAAGAAAAAATCTATTCGTATTTGAATATTTTGAATTTTGTAGATTTTATGGAGATATTTCAACAACAACAAACTTGATATTTCATAAATCTACAATGAGATAAGGATTAACCAATGTGTAAGCTATTCAAGCTTAACCAAAGAAGATAAGGCTCTCCCAACATCTAAGATATTCACTAGCCATTATTCTCAAAAAATAAAAGAAGTCAAGGAGTTGTAGAGAAAAATAACAAATAGATCTATGATATTCACTACTAAAAGCATTAAAAAAAGATTAATTGAGAGCAAACTTTATTTTCTTAACTATTTACAAGTCTTCTTGCAAAATACTTTAGGAAGTTATATTTGTTTTCCGACCTAAACTTATTTGAATAATGATTGTCAAAATCGAGAGTCAACTATATGATTATATGAGAATATGATTTTATGATTTTTTTATTAGTTAAAATGGATATAAGATTGCTTAGTTGTAAACTTTTAGTAGAATTATGAATTATAATTTACGATTTTATAAATTTATGATTTTACTAATTTTATATGATTTTTTGCAATTCTACTTATTCTACATGTTTAGAGGAATAGTAGAATTAGGATTTTTACAACCACGATTTGAGTCATTTTGTATTCTAATTAAGAGACAAAGTAGATCATAGTAGATTTGTTGAAACTAGAGATAGGCTAGGAGAAGAGAGCTGTGTTGATTGTAATAGAGGAGGTTGTACTTATACTTGTACTTTTAAATTACTAAAATATCTTTAAAATTTTAAAATGTACTTTTAGTATAGGGGCATTTAAGTAAAATCTTAAGTTTTTCTTCTTAACTCCCTCCAAATTGGAAAGAGTGAATTTTTTTAGGATCCATGAAGAAATTTTCAAAAAAATTCCATCTTTCTACTTTTTCTTGTTTTTCGAAATAAGGGGAAGGAATTGGAGAGAAATTATTTCCTCTTTATGTTCTTTTTGCCTTTTTTCTCCTCAATCCAAGCATAGTCTAAGGAATAAAGATGTTCTCACACAAAATTTCTATGAGAATTACTATTATTGTTAGCATACTCTGCTGGAGCATCCTTATCTAGAGTCCTAGGCAAAAGACCTTACATCATGAACCATATTTTTGAGGTTCTTGACAGTTGGGGCAGGTCTTTGCATTTTGATAAGTGTGTGAAACCATATACTTATCTAAAGGATTTTTCTAATAATTATATGTGATTTAATAGATTTTTGAGTAAAAGTGTAAGAATTTTCATTTAAATCACATATAATTACTCAACACAAGTGTAATTCATATTTTTGTGTTTTGATGCTCAAAAGTAGTATATATTTAAAAAATTTAAGCTCTTCATGTTTGATCTTGTAGGTCCATAGGCTACCATGTAATGATAGCTCCAATTCAAGAAGTTGGAAACGAAGAAAAAAGTAAAAGAAGGAAGCTTGAAGTTAGAACTATCGACAAGACAGTAAGCCTATCTATTGCTAAGACGATACCTTAAATAGAATCGAATCAAGTTGTAAAACTAGAAGGGTATATTGGTATAACGGTGTCCAGCTACCATCATGACGGTATACTTGACTCTTAAAGTAAAAATGCACCGTTTTATTAAAAGAAAAGAAGAGAAGTATGCAACATGTATCTACCGTCATGATGGTACCTTTGCTTACCATCATGCTGGTACTCTTGCTTATTGTCATGCTGGTACCTATTTGATATAAAAACATCTTTTTCTTCATTTTCTGCAGATTTTGGCTTTGTAATTTCTAGGGTTTAGGGTTCTAATTTTCACCACTTCTCTCTTCTTTAGGCTATCTTAGGTTACCTTTAGCACAGTTTTATGATTTCTATGGAGTTTTCTTGTATTTTCATGATTTTAGTATAAACTTTTAGTGGATTTTAGCTCTTTTCAAGGTTTGGATTTGTGGATTTCTATTGCATCCATAGAGATTGTTGGGAAAATCTTGAGGAACTCCATTGTTGAGGTCGAGTCGCTTGATTTTGAAATGTTTCTCATACTTTTTTCATGTTTAAAGCAATGTTTATTTTCATGTTCATATGAATTATGTGTTAAATGTTTATTCTTCATGAATGTGATAAATGTTACATCCTGAAATCGTAGAGTCGCAACAGTCTCACCATGTAAATTATCCTATAATAGTAATTGCCCTTATAATGCCTATCATAGATATGATCTACACAAGACATCGATGACTCCTCGCTTTAAAATAAACAATTTAATTAAGAATTTAGTTAAAGTTACAATAAGTATTAAAACTTTAAGTCAATATATATATTTACATGTACATTCCATAGAATTCCCAAGAGATTTTACATCATAACATAACAATTAGCTGATTTACATATCATATATTAATTCTTTAGTCTTAAAGGTACTAGTGAGACCTTAAATATAACTTAACCATTAGGCCAATTGATCTCATACACCCCTCCTCGGGCTTCAAAAGAGAACTAACTTTCGAATAGTTGTAATGCGATATAATAGTTAGAATAATCAGAAGTTAAGACCTGCAAAATGATTTATATAGGTATGAGTAACTATAACTCAGTAAGTTGAATTGGAGACTTAAGAATGTATACAAGCATAAACAAGATTATCAAGCAATTATTTTTATGTAATGCAATAAGCAAGTGTCATCACACAACGTAGTCCGGTCTATTGTGAAATCAGAGTAATTTCACCTGCTCTAATCTAGGTTGAGGAGGTTTCATGTTATGTAACGGCTTACAACCAAATTCAGGTTTGTACAATGGAGATACTGCTCCTCCTAAGACTATCCTTCGAACCAATGCTCTCATCTTCATCGTAACCTCCTCTCCTATCACTTAGTTCGACTAAAAATGAGGAAAGGACTGTTTTGTTATCCAGTGTTATCTTTTTCAAAGGTATCGGTGTTTGGTTAGAGAATCTTAATGATCCCCTATAGGGTTGCAATCTATGTTTAGTTAGGGTATGTAGGTTAATTAGGATTAGGTTCTTTTTAGGGTTGTCAAATCATTTCACACTAATCTAATCACCACAGTCATCACCACAACACAAAATTCAACACAGAATCAAATATACAGACACATGCATAAGACTACTTACAATCACAATTATATACAAATCCTAAGTCTTCGAGTACTCTGAAATAGTACCCTAAAATATGATGAAGTATTAAACCTAACTTACTTGAAATTCTCAGTCATTCAGTCATTTAAGCACTCAATTTCAGGTTGGCTCGTCTCCGTGTATCCTATAATATAAATACGGCTTTTTAGTACTTATACTTTAATTATACATATTCTAAGTTATGATTTAACGCAATCCTCCATATATACCTATTCTTTACTAACAAGTCATTCTACATTAGCTCAAGGTTTGGTTTTCGAATTAGATTTCAGTTTAGGTTCTAAATTGGTTTCAACTACGAATAATTCTAAAATACACTCGAATCCTAATTTGAAATTAATTAAATCAAGCTTGAGTATCCTAATATCATATGAGGTCTTAATTTAGTATTCTAACTCACTCGGTACACTCTAATCCTAATTAGTGTACCGTATTTACTCCTGATGTGAGAAAATTTTACATTTTTGATCTAATTACTTAAAATTAATTTTTATACTAGATTTAATTATGTATTGATATTATTATTATATTATCCAATTTAACCTATTATTTTATATTTATTAAAATTCCAATTTCACATATAACTAAATTACTCACATTTACTACATAATTCTCATATTAATTGCAATTAATACTCCAAATGCTAGGATTATGTTACCCCATCAGAATTTCATATCCTTAGACATCTAATTACGTTCTAAATAAGTAATTAGTTATTTAATTACTTAATTAATCGAAAATTATTCATTTTTGTCATCATTTTAGGGCTAAAAAATTACTTAAAATTAATTTTAATAAAATAGCTTCATAGCACTGTTATATATTATTTAAGTAGTGTAAACCCCTAAAATTTTCAACCTAGCTTTTGAAATAGACTCAACTATATTAGACAATTTAGGAGTTGACAAGATTAATGAAAGTGAAAACCCTAAAAGAATTACTTAATCGCGTAAGGAACTTTTCTACCCTAAATGTTTCTAAATGTTAAAGATTTCATTCAAAAGTGATAAAAACCCTAAAATGATTACCTTAAAGACACATGTACACTAATTCATCATAATATACCTTAAAATCCTAAATTAATAATAAAATCCTCGTATTTTGCCAAATCATTAGTAAAAGGTTAGAGACGACTTTCATTCATACATATATGTTTTGAATCCTCGAATAATCCTTTAGAAACTAAGATAATGGATCATAGATTATATTTACCTCTTAAGTATATGATTAAGATAGTATTGCATAGAGTTAGAGATATAGTTGAAGATTAAGCCAAATGTAATAAACCTTAATACCCTAATTAGTATTTTTCATACTAGTTACACTAAGTAGTTTACTAAATGATGTTTATAGGTTATAAATACCTAAAGTAAGACCTCATCATTTACTCTTACTAATCAATTCACCAAATACTTCATTTCCTTAATTTTTCCCTTAATTTCCCTTAGTTACTACATTATGTATATAAAATTACACATGCTTAAGGAAAGTTGACCAAGTCAACACATGTTGACTAAAGTCAACAATTTGAAAAGTCAACAAAAGACACTAAGAGATAAGGAAAATATCTACATTTCAAATGATGGCTTTTCTTTCCTTTTCTTTTTCCCTTCCCTTCTTTAGTTGCCATCCGCATCTTCCTCTTCTAGACCCCACCATTTGCTTTCTTCCATTAAGACAACAAAACAAAAGAAACAAAACAAAAAAATCACCCTCCATTGCCGTGAGCTTCTTCTTCCTCTTTCACTTTCATCACTTCACTTTTTGTCTCCTTAATTCCAACATAAGCAAAGGTATGTATCTAAGTTACTTTATGTTGTTTTATATTCTTCATTCGTTAGGTGATTAAGTAGATTAGAGAAGTAGACTTGTGTTAATTATGATCATGAAGAAGAGGGTATAAAGTCCTCATCTTTAAGTGTAGAAAGTGAGGAACCATGAAGGAGAGGGAAGAAATACTTGTGTATTTGCTCTTAAGTATGTGTATATAAAGAAATACCAAAGGAATACTTGTATGAGAACCTTTGTACATGAGTATTAACTATGTACATAACCTAAATTAGAAGAATACCTAACTATACATACTTATACTACACTAATTACACACTTAAAAACACAAAAGAATGGAATTAGGAAGCTTTTCTTAAAGAAAAGATTAGGCATACGAATTTTTGTATAAAAATACGTATCTAACCATATCGGTATATGAGTATGTATATACGTATAAATACGGTATAAGTCTAAGTATAGGTATAAGTATATATATATATGTATAAGGTATATGTACATAAGTATAAGGGAAGGAATAAAATATACATAAGACATGTACATATGACATAAGCATGAGGAGAGGCTTATGTAATCACATAATGAAGTAAGCGATGAGGTAAGCGATGAGGTAAGCATATGATGACATAAGCAATGACATAAGCAAATGATGATATAAGCGATGAGATAAGCATAGATTATAAAATGAGAAAATAAAAAGAGTATATATATAATTAGATACCTAAATTAGTAAACCCTAAGGCACATTCTAAATTGGATTATACTTAATTAAGTATATGAATTAGTAATAGTAAAGTAAAATCCTTTAGGTATAAGGATTTAAGGGTTAACTAAATCATTAAGTATAAACAAAAGGTATAAATATAAGTAATAAGAGTACTTAAGTTTCCATAGTTAAAAAAATTTCTGTAAATTTAGTCCATATCATGAAACATGGGTCTTAATGTTTAAAACAGACATTACCATGTGAACGTACGTCCGAAAACGAAGAAAAACGACTGTAAGGTCATAAATATCAGAAATAAAACGAAAAAGTTACATACGATTAATAATAAAGTCTAACTAGATAGAAATTAATAGTAATTTAAGTAGAATTAGACAAATAGATAATCAGAATTATTAGTTAATTCAATTACTTACTAGCATTATCCTATTATAATGGTAAGGTGATCTCGAGGTGAGCGAGGACCTCCCGATTGATTACTACGATTAGGGCGAGTCACCATGGTCGATTGAGTATTTACTTTATGATTTTATGCTTGATTGTGATTGTAGATAGTGGACTTAAATATTGTTGTTAATTGACTAATGTGTGGGGTTCGGGAAATGCTGGTGTATGTAATTGTGTGTTATGTTGTGAATTTACCTTAAGTACAGAAAAAGCCTTGTTTATTGCATGGTAGTATAGAAAATGATTGTGTGTTCTACTGGATGGTCACAGCATAATTTGAACTTAATTATACTCAACCTATAAAAAGAAACTGGGACATGCATTAACATGCATAGCATGGATACAATTCCAGCTGTCACATCACACGGAGGTAAAGAGAGGCCATTCGAGGGTTGATATTATTAATTTATTTGGTTCTATACAGTGCACTCATACAAAATAACCTTACCTTGGCCCGTGGGAACATTAGGCGTTGGAGGCGCCAACCGCTTGGTTAAGGGTTGAGTTTAGAGGCCTCCGTTTAGGGGTGAGTGTGGACTACGGAGGCCCACTCACAATTATACTAGAACTTGGGTTTTATGAAAATAAAAGAATTATTTGATATAAGTACGGAACATGGAGTTCCGTAGTAAAGTAAGTTTTAGTATAATACCCGGATTTGATTGGTGTCGTGTAAACTCCAACCCTGACTTTGGAGGGCATTAAATTTGAGTTACGTATATGAAATAGTTAATTATACGTATTGTTTGGTATTCTGGTTAATCATTCATTCATATGCGTAAATATAATGTACTTATAACTTGCTTTTGGTGTGGCTGAGGGTTTTGCTCACTAAACTTAGGCTTACACCCCTTTAGACTTTTGTTGCAGGATAGTTTATTCGTAGAGATAGGATGAGGGATGCCACAGGTTAGCTTGGGCACTTGGGCAAGAGCGAGCTATCCTGTGTACTGAGAGAGAACAGTTTATGTAGACTCTTACTCATATACTTTTGTTTATCTTAGTATTATAGACTTAGACATACTTAATTACTGTGTATTGTAAGCTTTATAACTCAAATTTTATATAAATATGTTTGTGTGATGATATCATGTGAATCTGGATGTTCTTTGGAAACTAGTGGTTGTAGAGTTTTGTATATTGTGTGAAGAGTTCTTGATTGGAAGAATAACTAATCAGGGGTTCTTCGTACAGTATACGACGTCTGCTATGACTAAACAGTCCTTAATTCATGACAAGTAGTCTGCTAAAAAAAATCAAGCTCAAAACTATACTCTTAAGCCTATTTATTTCTAATTGTAAATATGCTCGGTTTTGTTTAATTTCTTAAGAACCCTACATTTATAGACGTGATTAAACTAAATCATTATTTTCCCTAAATCTACATATAATAAATCATCATAATAAGAAAATTCATAATTTTCTAAGCAAAATTAATAATTTTAATAAATTTTGGAAAATTGACTGAAAATTAGACTCACTTGACTCTTGGGTTTCTAGCCACCAACAATGGCCTAGGGTATGTTGGCCGGTTCAGGCGCTTAGTTTGGAGTGGTGTGGTGGTATGGTGATAGTTTGGTCCTAGGTGGTGGTGATGTGTGGGTTTAGCTTACTTACTTTAATTACACACATTTAGGAAAATTTTTCCTAAAACCTTAATTTCTCTCCAATTTCAGTGTTCTCTAATTTTCCTAATCTTCTAATTGTCCAAAGGGTCTTCTGAACTTTTTTGGCTATTTATAGGGTCATAAAACAATTGTGGTGCATTAATTTAGACAAGATAAGGTCCATATCTCTTTAATCTTACATTTTTTGTTGCTTGATTTTAATTGTTTCTAATTTTTGCTTACTCTCTTAGCTGCCACGACTTGATCTGGAGCATTCCTTATTTCCTTGATTTTTTAAATTTTTTATTAATTTTTTTTTATAATTTTCTTTCATTATTTAACAATTTTTTAGCTAATTTTGAGCAATTTAGGTAATTTTGCGTATTTATACTTACATGTAAATACATGTGGGGTATAAGTAAATACTCCTAAATATTATTTAGGTCATTTTATGATTTTTAGTATATATATAATTTATCTCTAGTGATTCATTATTTATAGAAATACATTTTACGCATTTTTGATAAATAATGAGTAATATACTTAAAATTTGTAAATTTTATATTCTCTTTTATGGGATCATTTTTATGAATATTTCTAACTTTAACTTATAATTTAAGTTTAATTGAATCTTTTAACCGATCATCCTAAATTTTATGGATTAAGCCTTATCTTTGGGTAACAAGGCTTGTATTTAGGGCTTACAATAAATAGAACTTATTATGCTTATGGGTAATATGTGAACATAATGAAGTAATTGTGGTTAGTGATTTTTTGTATTGTGATAGTGTAAATTTAGAATTTTACTTAGTTTTATGGTGTAATTAGATATAGCTTAAGTGTTAGGTTAATGTTGAGTTAGATAGCGTTTTCCATACATTGGGCGTCTCCCCCCTTGTTATCGTAATAGGATCTAAATATCGTAATAGGATTTTGAAACCTCAAATAAAACCTAGAATTCCTAATTTGAATGGGTAATTTTGAAGAACTAGAATTGAAATCCTTATACTAAGCTAAAGCTAAAAATTAGTTTGAATGAGAAATCAATTACAACATATTTATTTGAGTAGTGATAGGACTTGAATAGCTAGCTAATAGTGTAGATGAGATATTGGTAATACAATGCTCCTATTACATAATAGAATTTATGAAACAAGAGATAGATAAATTCTTTTAATGTGAGTAAAATCTATGTTTAAACTATCATAAATATTCTAATAACATGGCTACAACGATCTTAGATGATTGTTTACTTGTTACTCATAATTGCTTATAAAGAAATACACATCCCAATACCAAGAAATTGCTAAAATCCATGCTTAGTTCTATTGTGATTTTTACTTCAATTTAGATAAATTGCATGTTCTTTCCATTAAAATTGCTCAATTGATTGCTTAGATTAGAGTAGAAATAGTGGAATCTAGTCCTTAGTTATCTTTCTAAAATTCATGCTTTCCTTTACTACAAAATACAACCTTGGTGCTCACCATATACTATAAATTGACCAATACACTTGCTGTTAGCTCGTTATTTCCACAAATATTTTTCCAAAGATTACAAATAAGTTCAATTTATTGTATAGTGTTTCCATTATTTTTAAAACAGGCTAATTTTATATTTGTCCGTGACATTATGGAACGCAATCGTAACACCACAATTCATAGAGTCCTTCATGAAGGACCCAAAAAGCTATCTTATTCGTTTTTCTTTTTAATTTTTTTAACAAATTATACTTCAAGTTGTGAAAAATTAATAAGTTGTTTAGCTTCACATACGTTCGATAAAGACCATACCTTTCCAACATTCACAACCATCCAACTTTTAGCAAGCAACATTAAGTTTTATTAATTTTTATTTTTTAATAGTAACTGTTGATACCCAATTCTTACACGAACTAAGGCCCAACATGCAAAGCCTATCATGTGAGAGACTAAAGTGAGTGTGAGATGATAGTGAGCTTACCTTCTATACTACGATCTGCTCATGAAACCATGCGAGTACGTCGAAGTTTGTATGAGTTGACAGTAGGCTCACCCTTTATACTGCGAATTGCTCAATGAGCCATATAAGGCTCTACTTGAGCAGATCGACCTAAATGTCAAGGCTTTATACGTTGACCATCTACTATCAACTTGGACCTCAACTCACCTTCGGTCGAGCATTAATTGACCCTTTCTTCCATGTCTTGACTCAACCTTTTTCCTTAGCACCTGCACTTCACTACGACTCATTAATAGGAATTTGACATTCGTAGTATAGCCGGCATACCCAACCACCTCTACAAATGTAGACCTTTAGGCTGTAGATTTGGTTACTTAACTGATCACAATCAACAGCTAGCAGAGTAGTTTAGTCTCTACTGTGGCACATTCTATTTGCTGGAGATTGGCCTAAGCGAATCTTAAGCCGCCATGTATCCAGGTAATTCTCATAAAAGGTAGTAGACACCGTGAAAAGGAGGATCTCTCTCTTTTCCCCTTTTCTTTGACATCCACTCTCATATCTAGTAACACCCTTACTCTCTCGACCTATTGTCAACATATTAGTCCTACCATTCCTAACACATATCTGGGATGAACACTACCCCTTTGGCCTTTAGTGCTTGCTCCTTTTCCCTTTTAGTCCTCTTTGCTAACTTAAGCATCAGAGGGCCCCCATAGTCATACTCACAGGACACTTTTATGTAAGAATCAAGTAGCAGGAGGTGAGACCCAAGCCTATTCCATTTGGACTCTACATGAGCCCACTTATCTTAGTTGGTTCAATTACAATCAATATTTTGGCACCTACTGTTTGAAGCCGCCATGCGATGATGACTAAAAGTAAGAACACTAATCTACAAGCTTTGAAAATAGGGGATGCTAACGTATCCCACCAAGATGAAGATAACTAAACATTTCCACCACCTTAAAACGACAATACCAAAGTTCAACAACTTAGGTTACTTATCGAATTAATGCTTGAAGAAAACCAAAAATATCACGAGTCTACTGTAGCCTTGTACAAAGATGTTATGTTACTTAAAAACGCACCCCAAAAGTGCCCAAATGAGGAGGTGATTGTTAGCTTCTCCTCATAGCTAAGCAAAATAACAATCTCCTCACCATATGTCTGCTATGTCCATGTGAACGGATTTAGCATGATCAACAACCCCATGAAGATTTACTTGAATAGCTGAATCGTAACCATAGCAAAACATAGGTGCAAAGCGAATGCACAATTATAAGCAGACCAGTTAATGACCTATCATAGAAACAATCACTAAAGGACTATAAAGACATGAATATAGAGGAACTAATCTACTGCACCTCTAATGTATACGACTAGAAGAAAGTAAATTCATCTGCACGAGCATTGTACTTCGAACCAACAAAGAGCCCATTCAACCCTTCCATCCTCAAAGAAATGCTCCCTATAAGTGCAAGTCTACCACACTTGAACCCTTATGATTGCACTATTGACCTAGACGATCACCTTATCTACTTTCGAACGATGATGATTGTTTAAAACTTCTTAGATGCCATAATATGTAAGGCCTTCCCCAATACACTAGCAAAAGCTACTCTATTCTAGTTTAACATCTTCCTCGATACATCTATCAATTTATTTGATGAGCTAGGAAGCAAATTCCAACAACACTTCCTTAGCTCTTTAGTCCCATAGTGAGACTCTTCTATTCTCTACAATGTTAGACAGTGCCCCAACGAAACCCTACGAGCATATCTTGAATGTTTCAACTAAGCAAAGTTGCAAGTTTCCAAGTTGGATACTGGGATGGTAGTACAAGCGCTTCTTATGAGAAAAGACCCTAACGAAAGGCTATTCAATGTAGTCTCATTGGACAAACTTAAATCATTGGATGAGTTCATGGAAGTTGTTGAGAACTACATAGCTCAGGAAGATGCCATTAGAGCTCATTTGGAGGTAGACAATAGCATGCGCATCTTAGCAAAAGACCTACTAAAGCCTCGCAACCCCATACACAACCCTCAATACACGATAGACGTGATAAGCAAAGACAAAAATTTCAAGACTACACCTTGTACACACCCTATAGCTAGCTACTCGGTGAAATCATGTATGAGATCGAGAACAACTCCCATGACCACCCAACATTCACAAAAAACCAAAGGCATGAATTGAGGAAAGTATTATGACTACCACTAAGTACATGGACATAACACTAATGAGTACCGCTACCTTAGGAATGTAGTTGAAGGCCTTGTTCGCAAAGGCCACATTGACTATCTTATCACAGATGAGAAAAATCAAATCCAATGGCCAACCCAGCATCGCCTAGTAAAGCACCAACAACAACATCAAAACGAGTAGGCCAATGCCTTAACAAATGAATAGAATTGCCAAGGAGGTGAGGTCAAATTAACACCATCTTTAGGGAACCTAACCTCCTTTCAAACAACATAACCAAAGCAACCAAACATTAGGTATACCTCGTGAGAACCAATAAGCCAAAGACCGAAATTGGTATCACTTTTACTGAAGTAAACAAATAAGGAATTGACTTACCTTACAGCGATGCACTTGCCATCAATGCTAAAATGGGGTACTTTGATGTCCCTAAAACGTTCATCAATAGTAGAAGCTCAATAGACATACTCTTTTACAGTGCTTATGAGTAAATGAAGGAATAGCAGTAATAGCTCCTGTAACCATATAAGCATGGCCTCGTAGGATTCGGAGCTAGCAAACCAATGCCCACAAAGGGAATCATCACCTTACCTATCTGGCTAGGTGACGACGATTACGTTGCCACATAGCCGATAGAATTTGTTGTTGTCGACCTATGGTCACCATATAGCGCCATCCTCAATCGACTAAGCATTACGAAATTTGACATGATCATCAACCAAAAATGCCTCAAAGTGAAGTTCTTTACACCCACTAGTGTAGGCGAAGCTAGAGGTGATCAGACTTTATCTAAGTCCCTATACCTCAAAGCCTAGTCTAGAAATAACGTCATGAACGTCGAATCAACTAACCTCTCTACCTTGGAAGTATGAAATTGTTATGCTCCAAAAGGGTGGAATCACAACAGTCCTATCATATGAGCCATCCTACTTAACTCAACCCCTTTGAAGTGTCTAATTTGATACGCGTTTGATATAAACCTATGGAGTAATCCTTTGAAATAATTTGTTAAAAATAAATTTGTAATTTTAATTTGCAAAAGGGTGGTAGTATATCCTATAAGTACGTATCATTTCATATACATACTAGATTATTGAAAACTACGAAGCCCCTTAAGGAGTTATGCGTAGTTTTCCTTAAAAGTTAAGAAGTTCAATACTAAAGACAACAATCGGCCATTTCTTATTATACTTTACTCCCCATCTTAGTTTGCTAGTACTCTGGTTTTGGGTTGGTACTTATAATCCATTTGGAATATTTAAAACAAACCTTAGGGAAATGAGCGACAATTTGCTTAATAAGTGGAGCAGAGACAGAAGTATGTATTCCATACATCACAAGCAAGATTTTCAACTAAGTTGTTTGGATGCAATACATGTACAAGAAAATGCCATCACACTATGTTATTAAGTTCACAGTAAGGTTAAAGAAATTGTCTTTGCTTTAATCCGAATTGAGAAGATTGATGTCATGCACTCGTAAATTGAAACCAAATCGAGGCTTGTGCAACCCTCTTTTTGTGACTACCTTCAAATCATGGCCCCCAATCTGACCACGACCTCCTCTCTTATCACTTAGTTCGGCTAAGAGTAGGGAAATAATCATTTCAACGATCATCTTTGAAGGGGGTCCATGTTTGGCCCAAAAATCTTAGTTGTTACCCTTAGTAGGTTGCAATGCATATTAGGTTAGGTGTTAAGCCGGATTTGAGTTAGTTTATTTTTAGGATGATCAACTAAGTTCAAACAATTCAAGTATAATATTTACAGAACAACCATAACATAGAGCTTAGCTCTTATTGTAGTAAATCGAATATCAAACACAAGCATTACACATGTACAAATAGCTAACTACAAACACAAGCAAATACGTACTAAAGTTTCAAGTTATTTTGAAATAATATTCCAAAATGATGTGAAGCATTGATCTCATTTATTTGAACAAATGTTCACTTGAGTAAGGTGGTAGTGCCGGCCTCTTAATCACTTAGAAATCCTATATATCAAAATTCAAATTTAGTTTTCATAAGATTTATGAAAGCATTAGGGTTTTATCTAGTCCTTCATATTATTGCACACTTGGTAGGAATACTACTTGCATAGTTATTTTAATAAAGATATGTATATATACATTTTATATACCCAAGATATATTATAATCTTTATATCCTTACCTTGTTATGATTTGTCTAATGTAGATACAAATACAAACATATATACAATACATTATATATGCTTAGAGTGTGTTATATATACATATTATGATTTTTATATACTTACCCTATATTATCTTATATAGATATGTATATATGCACACATATATACATATATACATATACCTTAGTTATCATATTTTATTATATAGGTTATATCAAGTTGGCTAGATATACATAGTTATATTATTATTTATAAGATATCGTTTTGATCGTGTTAAAACATGGACTTTATTAGTCAAATCACTTTTCAATTACGAAAATATTGTCATAGAACGATAGTTTCAGTAATATCATAGAAAGTACTTAATTTATTATATAAAGTTATCTAAGTTCTTATAAAGCTAGTATTGTTGGATTACGTATGAATTTGACAATATATAATATGGGTTTCTTTTATAGAAGTATATTTTTTAAAAGGTACTTTTAGTCCTAATACATAAATTGATTTACTTGGTAGGACATCTATTAGTTTTAATAAAGTATAGCCTACGCTATATAATTATGTTTAATAAAAACAAATTATATGTGCATGTATTTAATATCATTTCCTATTATGGAAAAATTATTGCCATGTCCTCAAGGAAAAGGGCAATAAAAATATTATCCTTCCTGATCCTAAGCATCCAATTCTCATTTCGATTCAATGCGTGCATCAAATTCTTGGTCTTTGAACTTCTCCACATTTTAAGTTAAATTTCCATGTTGACATAAAAATAGGACAAGCCGATATATTGCATAAACGTAGATATTGAAACATGCCTATATATTTATACATGCCTATCATCATGGCTTACATATAGATATACACATGAGCCTCCTTATAACATATTTGCATGGACATAATTATAAATATGTTATCTCATAGTGAGATGAATATATTTGTCAAGAATCTATGTTGACTTTTGTACCTTAGTATCTAATGCATCAAAACGATGATGAACTTTCTATATATATCTATATATATATATATATATATTTTTTTTTTCCTCTTCTAAAAGATTGTATAAATTGGAAAAATGAGCTTAATAGTAATGTCATGAGTATGACTATATACAATTACCAGTAGAAATGAAATATAGAGCTTACCTCTTATGTATTGGAAATACTTTTCTTTTCTTAACTCGAGCTTACCTCTTACGTATTGGAAATACTTCTTCTTCTTCTTTTATTATTTTTTTGGGTCACTTTCAATCTCTCTCGCCATTTCTTTCTCTCTCTCTCTTCCTCTCTTCCTCTCTCTCTTCTCTTCGCCCTATCTCTCTTTCTATCTCTCAATTTTGCATGTGATGATGGCCTTTTTATAGGTCAATTACTTCTCTACTGCCTGAATTTGGTTAAGTTGGTTAGACTATTATATTATTTTTTTAATTTGTTCAATTTTACATGATTTTTCAAACCTTTTGCCAGTTCTAAATTTCTTGGTTTCATGGTGACAGGGCTAGGGATAGAACCTAACCTAGATAAAATCAAAGCAGTCTAGGACATGCAGGCCCTAACCAAAATTAAGGAGGTATAGCAACTCATAAGGAGGGTAACTACCCTCAATTGCTTTGTATCCTGAAGTGCTGACAAATGTGCAGAATTCTTTAATCTACTAAAACACCCTACTGAATTCAAGTGGACACTGCATGTTGATACACTAGATTGAATGAGCCTCAACTTATGCTCCCCATACCCATCTAGACACTTCATGTTGATATCTCCTCCACTAAGGGGGGAATGGGGTTGGTTTTACTCTACAAGGCCTATATAGAACGAAGATCCTCTATGCCCTGAGATTTGGTTTACTAGCGAGTAACAATGAAGCCGAGTACAGAGCACTCATCATCAAGTTAAAAATTGCCATAGACATTGAAGTAGAAAAACTCAACATACAGTCAGACTCCATGCTAGTGGTATAGTAAGTCAAGTAAGAGTATGAAACCAAAGGTGAAGCAATGGTTAAGTACCTACATATAGTATAAGGCCTACTCACGGAATTTGCCTCGTAGAAGGTTAACAAGATACCCTATGCAGAAAATGCAGAGGCAAACAAACTATCTAGGATGGCCTCGTCTACTATTCCCACATCATATGACTACAACAAGTTGCTCTTTATACGATACCTCCCCAAGCGAAGCATCGAAGTATGACAACAGGAAGTCTTTGAAGTAATAGAAGCAACCCCTACACCCTCTTGGATGGACTCCCTTACACGGTATCTCAAGATAGGAATATTACTTGAGGACCGAATAGAAGCAAAGAGGCTAGCTTATGCCGTAGCTAACTACACCTTAATTGATGATGTACTCTACCAATGAGGACCAAGTACTCCACTCCCCAGGTGCTTCAAAAGAGAAGAAGGTACCTGGGTTTTCGAAGAGGTCCATGCAAGGATTTGTAACAATTACATTCAATCCTTAGCACTATATGCTTGAGCGCTCAAGTTGGGATATTATTGGCTAATGATGAAGGAAGACACCAAAACCCTAGTCCAAAAGTACCAATCTTGCCAAAAGCATGTGCTAATCACTCACATCCCCTAGTTTGGAATTGCATCCTTTGATAAGCCCTTAGCCATTTGCGCAATGGGGATTAGTCATACTTAGCCCCTTCCCAAAAGCCTCATCAGGTCGATAATTCATTCTAGTGGTGGTGGATTACTTTATCAAATGGGCAGAGACATGGTAGTAGCTACCATCATAGCCTGAGCCACTAAGGGATTCGTACTCACCCACATACTGTCTTGCTTTAGGGTACCATATAGGTTGATCATTGAAAATGGGAGAAAATTCGACAGTGATCAGTTCAAAGGATTCTTTGATAAGAACAACATTAGGCTACACTATACCTCGATTGCCTACCCTCAAACCAATGGTTAGGTTGAAGCTATTAATAAGATAATCCTCAATAGCCTAAAGAAAAGAGTGGAGCGAATAAGAGGTGGATAGGTTGACGAGCTCTTAAACATACTTTGGGCTTACTGTATGATATATAGGACCTCAATGGGAGAAACCCCATTCTATTTCACATTCGGAGCAAAAGCCATCCTCCTAATTGAGTTGGATTTACCTACTAGCAGGACCTAGAACTTTGACATAAATGCTAACCACATGGCCCTATAAGTAAGCCTTAATATCACAAAGGAAGTGTACAATGTTGTATGAGCACATACAGCAACATATTAGCAGCGTGTCGCCTAGTACTATAATCGCAGCATTCGACATAAGGTCTTCTACATAGGACATCTAGTGTGCTGAAGGTTAGAGGCTATGAGTTTAGAAGAGGGGTGGAGCAAGCTTGCCCCTAATTAAGAGGACCTGGAACCAGTAGTTGAAGACGTGGGAAAAGGCACTTACAAGCTCAAAACCTTGGAAGGATGGCCTATCCCCAAGGTATGGAATGCCCAGAATTTGAGACCTTATTTCTACTAAGTGTAGTGATAAGAATTGAAAGCATATGTAACTATGGTTGAATGTAATGAATTGATGAAGTTTCCTATTCTTGTCTCTTTTTCTCTCCTACCCCTTGTACACATGTGCAATGTATACAAGTGACATGTCGCGACCTCAAGTTGATTTCCATCCTCAAACATACGCCCCTACTTAGTCCTTAAACTAACATTGTAGGCACCTAAAAAGGCATTGGTCCATATTAAGCCTAAACCTAGGGTCGATTTTCATCCCTAAGTACTTCCCAAGTTAGTCTCTATACTAACATCGCAAGCACCCATGAAGGCATTGGTCTATATAAAGCCCAAACCTTAGGCCGATTTTCATCCCTAAGCACTCTCCTAAGTTTGGCCTTACACTAATGCCGTAGGCACCCTTCTCGAGCATCGATCCACATTAAGCCCCTACTCTTGGGTCAATTTTCATCCTTAAAACACTTGCTTAAGTTAGTCATTACACTAACAAGTGCCAGAATCCTCCCTCATCCTAAACTTACGGCGATCTTAGGATATACGGATAGAGTGAGTCACATGACCCACTAAAGTCGGACAACAAGAAGCAAAGGCTAAAGGAAAATAAAATAATAAGCGAGAATCAATGAGTGAAAAAAGAAATGTTATTCCATTGATGAAACAAAGTACAAGGCACTTATGGGTTGGTACACCAACCTCAATTACATTTAGAAAGAAAAATAAAAATACAAAGGCATGAAGCTACATCCTATGCCATAGCTATACACCTGACTTGAACGACTATCCTCAACTCCGACTTACCCTCTTACTCCAAACTTTTCTCCAAGAAGAGCTGCTCTCAAGTTCAACTTGGTTTGCGAGCTTCGCAGGGATAGCTGTGACTACTTCCGTAGATTCCTGCAAGGCCAAGCTCTAAGATGCAAAGGTCCCAATGACACTAGACCTCTAAGTGAAGGTCCTTGCTCCACCTCATGGAGCTTCTCTTTCATAGAAGTAGCGATGGGGATAGCTGGTTCAACCACTCCACTCAAAGCTTCGAACTCCATGGGCCTTGCCGGTATCAAAGTAAGGTTGATGCTCCACTCTGAATGAACCAGAGTACTTGCGAATCTGATTCCCTTCAAGTACCTAAGTTGGGAGGTTAGGGTAGAGAAAAGACCTCATCTATTGTTGTAGTTACCGCGATTGCCCTCGCTTACTCCGAGTTGTTTGGCACAATGCATCATATAGCTGCCCTAAACCTCTTGTAAATGAGCGCCTCCGTGGTGAAGCTGCTATGGACAGGCGGTAGGTTATGCCCCAACACCCCCTTTCATCTATTATTATTAGGGTAGAAAGAGGGGAGAACCTAAAGGCTTACATACACCTCTCGATTACAGCTTAAGAGCTACTCGCGATCATGCAGCTATCCATACTTTATGATCACAACATAAAAGAAGAGGCTAAGGGGGTCTCCTTCCTAACTCGAGTACTTTATGGTATACCTAAGAGCTTAGTTATCACTAGGACTTGCTGTAGCAAATTTGAACTAATTGGGTCTTTTGAAATATCAAAGAAAGTAGAGAGAAATGATCTATAGATGAATTGAAGTAGCTAACGTGAAGTTGCTTGGAGGATGTAACTTACCAATGAACATAACATGACTTGGCACCTTACTTGATATGACACATAAGTTGATGTCAAGGTCTACCCGCCACTAATCCTAAGCTACTTGACAAGATTAGATAAGATTATATGAAAGAAAATGAACTTAGAGAAGGTTGTCTCTCAAGAATAGAATATTAAATATCTAATTGTCAAGTATATATGGCTTATAAGGGGAAAATGGACTATTTATAATAAGTCCTTAAAGCAACATTACAAATAAAGAAATTAGAAGAAAGTATATATAAAAAGGGAATTCCTAGTACATACGAAAAAGGGCAAAAATGACAAAAGAAAAAAATAGAAAAGTAGTACAATATCAAATAAGGTGGATAGGTAGTAGTCCAACATTGGCCTTGTACAAAGATTCTCTGAATACAACAAACCAGAAGGATCAAGATGGTACGGCAATAAATGAGGCTGAGACAAGAGAAATGGTAACAGGCCGAGAGAAAACCACTCGGCTAGTGAGTGAGTCTCTCATCACTCAGCAAGAACCTCTTGGCAGCAGTTAGTTGGATTACTCGGCACAAGGTCCTTGGTAAGAGAATGGTTAACATCTTTACAATCGAGAGTGTAGATCAACATATAACAATGTGGGGAGCTCAAGGAGTTCAGCTATCTTCCTTTGATGTAAAGTTTCTCATCATTAGTAGGTCGCTGAGAGAGGATTCTTCTAGTGAGGGATTGGAGGCCTCGAAGTCATGTACAAGTAATGAGACCGATGGTTAGTAGTTCATCACTCTATCCCTCAGCACGATCGCCTTAAAGACACTCATGCCAGCTCTTAACAATACCTTACCAAGCTATCTAGATGTTTGGCATAGAAAAGTAAGGACCCACTTGCCCTTTATATAGTGGCCATGGAGCACCCCTTACCATACATGTAGCGACCATCTGACAACCTAAATACCTTGGGAACCCAAGTAATGCTTAGGAAAATGATGCACCATATGTACATTAAATACCTTCTAGAAGGCACATTATAAGAGATGGTGCATTCGCCAAGCATGCACAGTACTCGAAATGAACCTGTCGAGGAGATTGCTTATTCCATCCGACAACCCAAATACCTTAGGAACCTAAGCAATGCTTGGGAAAATGATGATGTACCATATGTACATTAAATACCTTCTAGAAGGCACATTGCATGAGATGGTGCATCCGCCAAGCATGTACAGTACTCGAAATGAACCTATTGAGGAGATTGCTTATTCCATTCGACAACCTAAACACCTTAGGAACCCAAGCAATGCTTGGGAAAATGATGATGCACCATATGTACATTAAATACCTTTTAGAAGGCACATTGCACGAGATGGCACATCCACCAAGCATGTACAGTACTCGAAATGAACCTATCGAGGAGATTGCTTAGTGTTAGAAAAGATCCACTTTGTCAAGATGACAATGCCAATGAGATCTCATGACATCATCATAAGATTTGCTTTGGCATTCTTGTCACCTTTGGATGATAAGTCCTTGTAAGAAACTAAGGAACAATTTACTTGGGAGGTAGGGTATGTCAACTTGCTAAAAAGCATCATTGTTAGTGCAAAAAACTTAAATAAAAATGAAGTTTAAATATAGAACAACAACATATGAACAAAGGAAAGCACTAAAGGGAAAAGAGAACAATGCAAACATAATCTGGTCATAAAGGCATTTCATTTCTATTGAAGTCAACAACGATACATTTGAAAAGTGGAAGCCAACATCCTGACCCCACTAAGACAAAAACAAGCAAAAGAACAAAATTAGAAACGGGCATAGATTCCTTGACCTATCAACTGACAATAAGGAAAAATTCAAGCTACCCGTAAGCATCTTCATTAGCTTGACCTATTGCTGCTTAACCTACTGTCGACCCTCTTCATTACCCCCTTCCTCCCTAAGGCCTACATTAGAACCGTTGCTAAAAACTCCCAAAGAGTCACAAAATGACTCGCCCTCAGCCTACCTCTAATAGCACACTCGACTTCATCCAACCAATATAAAAAAGACAAGTCCACCTTAGGCATATTTTGGCAAACTAGCTTTCGAACCACCTTTGCTATCGTATAACTAGCTTTAATGATGGCATCCTTGATCAAGGGGTCGTCCAGGGTCTCCATGAAGATATTTCACTTAACTTTAATTGCTAAGCTTTTCCCCTTTAAGAGCTCAGACTTTCTTCCTATGAATTCAGCCCTTACCCTATTGATCTCTTCTTCCCTAGCCTTCAACTTAATAGACAGCCTCTCCCCAATAGTTTTGTTGCACTTCTCTACCTTTTGCAGATTGTCCTTCAACTTGTTCGCTTTCCTAACAAACTCTCTATGCTAGAATTCCAGACTGCTGAACATGATGGCCAAGTCATTGTGTACCCTTTTCTCCTCCTCTAGCCCCTTCTGGAGCCTCTCTACTTCGGTCTCCACCCGACTCCCTGTTAATTGTTCGTATGTCTAATTGTGCACGAGGATAATCAAGGAGATCATGTAGCTGCAAGCATAATACATAGTTAGTAAACAATGCAAGATCAAATATTTTAAGAAACAGTACGAGTACCTCACCTCATTATGTCTCCTTAGTAGTTCCGTCGAGGCCTCCACATCACTTTTATCCGTAAAAAGCTACATAAATCATGTTAACAGTTGCTCAAACCTCTTTACGAGCCTATTTATGGACTGAGGAGGAGTTGCTCACCTTTTACAACAAACCAATGGTTGAACATCCTCGTCATTGGGATCTTAATAGCGAGAACACCAAGAATTTGGAGGGTCTGCTCTAATCCGTCTTGCTGTACATTTACCTAAGTACCTATTGCTTAGCCCCCCTACACAGTAGCTACAACCTTGACTTGAACCCCTTGAACTTGCTTACTACTAGTCACTACTTGGTCGGGCCTCGAACAAACCAGTAGCACACCTATAAGAACATTGCTAGTACCTTGCTACACAACCTTAGGAAGCGTTTGCTACCTCTTACCCTTCTTAGACTTCTTTGAGGGGTGCTGTGAAGTTTCCTCTTCCCTCTCCAAAGCCGGTTGTTTCCTCTTCTTGGCATGCCTCAAAGTACTTTCAAGTTACCTGATCAGCATAGTGAGAAGCTTTACGAGTATCCTTTTGGTATCCATTTCTTAAGCTGCAAGAAAACTAATTGACTAATTAAGTAGACAAATTAATTGAAGACAACATACTTGCTACATTGAAGATAAGTAGCTTGATGCCCCTTCAGTCCAATGATGAGGTGACGTGGTGCAACACATAACCAAGAACCCCTCTTGAGCAAAACACAACAAATACTTATCTTCATCCTAAATAGTGACTTCCCGCTCTTATACTAATCATGCTCTCCTTATCTCCCAAGCCGCTTAACTTCTTGCCCTGAATAGGATACCTCTACTCATATGGGAAATCTAGAGGCTCAAGAGTATGAACATGATAAAAGAACTCCTTCCGTCCCTCTACCTTATTTGGCAGTTTATTGAAGTTACGTTATACCTCACTTCAGTTAGCAACATATACCCAACCATCAGGAAACCTCTTCACATGGAAGAAGTTCTTAAGTAGTTGCATGGTTGGCCTTCATAACTCTTAATAGTATAACGTCTCGAATGTGAGAAGTTATATTCAGGCATTAGCATTAAGGCTTCTCAGAGCAACCTTGAAGCATTAGAAAAACTCCACCAAGAACTTTGAAAAGGGGAGGCGAAGATTGAGCTCGAACAGTTTCACATATATACTTAATGATTGGTCATCCCCTATATTGTATGCTTGTTGTCTACCTATAGGTACCTCCACTTACCACTGATACGAGGCAAGCGCACCTATCAATTTTAATATAGCAGATATGAGTCCGAGTCGATCCCTCAGAGATTTTGAGTACTAATATTAACTTTAGCTTTATTATCTAACCGGAAAATTATGATGAGTTGAATGAATTAAAAATACTGAAATTAACAACTAAACTACTTATGAGACTTAATTACGCAAATTAGAAAGCAATAAACTATGAACGACTTCAAGTATGCAATAATGTATTTAGGAATTATTTCCCCTAGTGTTTAACATGTAACCTTTTAAAATATATTCAATTCAGTTTCTATTATTCTTGACCGGAGGGATTCACAATTAAAGCTAATATCTTTCTCAAGCATATTAACCCTAATTCTAAATTATTTACCGGAATCTCTTCACTTAGTAATATAACTTAGAATTGCATTAATGTATAATGAATTCTCACACAAATAATTAACTTTCCGGAAGAAACATGTATCTTATCTCTAAGTATACATGTAATTCTCTTCAATTATGCTAAGATCTAATTACACATGCAATTTCTCAATCAACATGCATAATATCATATATTGACACTCTAGAATTATCAATCCACAACTAAACGACATAATTGAATCAAGAAAAGATAGAAACTTTCTTCAAATTATAATTCAATCCAAGGATTACATGAAACCCTAGGTTCCATAATCCTAAATACTCGAATTCTAAGCTATCATAACGAATCTAAAAACGAGTTTCATCAAAAACGTAAAATAAAGCATGAAAACCCCTCTTGATTTGATGAACAATCTCTCTAATCTTGAAGTTGATGTTGTTTCCCTCTTTCTTGATTGATGTTCTCCTCAAGTCTCTTCTTGTCTCTTGTCTCTCTCCGTTTCTGTAATGTTTCTCTGTCTTTTAAACCCTAAGATCTCCTTATATATGTGTATTATACGGATTTTATTTTCGTCACCAGACCGTTTCTGCACCAAGGTAAAATTTCTGCACAACTTCAAAACTTCATAACTTCTTCGTTTGAACTCGGAATTGAGTGAAACTTGATTCATTTTCTTCGTTTTCTTCGTTTTCGAGCCTAGAACACATTTAAACCCTGAAATCAATATTTTACTCAATTAAGTATCAATTTCTTTAAAGAAAACAAAAAATGTACGGGAAATACTATAAAATCACCATATGGAATATGTTTA
Source organism: Lumnitzera littorea (assembly GCA_024138015.1). Taxonomy (NCBI): domain Eukaryota; kingdom Viridiplantae; phylum Streptophyta; class Magnoliopsida; order Myrtales; family Combretaceae; genus Lumnitzera; species Lumnitzera littorea. The sequence goes on from JAMXBB010000009.1 coordinate 40,813,359, forward strand.
AAATCAGAGTTATTAACCATCTGGGCACTTCCCTTACTACTCGGTTCAAGAGCCTAAATTTCTCCTTACTCACCACATACATAACATGCGCATATGCATGCTCGTTGGTATTAGTCGTGCACAATAATTCCTCTACTTTATCCTCCTCACCATCTGTGACATACACATCACGATGTTGTCGTTGTGTGTACCCCTACTTCTCCTCTCAAGATAATATCACTCCCTCCTCTTCTCCTATTGCTACCGTTGTTTTAAGGGGTAGGGTTATTACCCCCTTCTCGAGCCAAGTCTTTGCAACTTCATCTACCTCTCTCTAAATAGACAGGTAGGAAGACTCATCCTATTGATTAGTTGTGCTTTGGTCGGTTATCATGAGTAATTGGTGAAGAAGGAAAACTCATAATAGAAGACAACTAGCTCACAAGTGGAAATTTTAGTAGAATTTCCTCTAAGTTGACAAAGCAAAGTGTGAAATGAGGACCTGCGCACCCCTTTATATAGACAACTAAGGAGAGAAGGTGAATGGCTTCTCCTACTCCTAAAGCACGAACCTACAAAAGGACGTGTGCTAAACTTCTACCATCTACATGTCCTACTATGTGAAGAAAGGCCCCAATTGATCCATGTAAACGGATCGCTAATGTGGCCTGACAATAGGTTACCCCACGCGTGTAGCCACTCTTTAGAGATCATCAATGTATGCTATGCTTCCTAAGGATGGCCATCATGACACATCGAGTAGCACGATAGTCACATTAATTATGTAAGATGCTAGTATATGGGAAACTAGACCTGACAAGAGATACCGTCTATTACACCACCAAACTACTAGATAGGCCCCCATGTTTGGAGGAGCGGCAGCCTACCTTTTGCCCCATTTGCCTTACATGAATTACTCTCCTCTCGCCTTGGATGTTGAGGAGAGTGAGGGGATAAATGTTGATACCCGATTCTCACCCAAACCAAGGCTTAACATGTGAAGCCCATCATGTTAGGGACCAAAGTGAGCGCGAGCTAACAACGATCTACATTGCGATTTGCTTGCGAAGCCATGTGAGTACGTCGAAGTATACGTAATTTGATAGTAAGCTCACCTTATATACTATAAACTGCTTGATGAGCCATATAAGGCTTTACTTAAGTAGATTAGCCCAACCATTGAGGCCACATATACCAACCATCCAACATTAACTTGGACCATAGCTCGCCTCCAACCGAAGATTAGTCGACCCTTTACTTGACATCCTGACTTAACCTTTGTCCTTAGTGCCTACTCTCCACTACGACTCATTAATGAGCATTTGACACCAGCACACTCAATAGCCTTTGCAGATGTTAAACCTCTAAGCTATAGATTTGGTTGATTGGTCGATCACAACTAACTGGTCGTATAGTAGCTTAGTCTCAACTGTAGCATATGCTATCTATTGACGAAAGGTATGGGTGAAGCTTAGATTGCCAAATGTCCAAGTAATTCTCATAAAAGGCACCAAGCATTGTGAAAAGGAGGATCTCTTTCTTTTCCCCTTTTCTTTGAAATCTACTCTCATATTCGGTAACACCCTTACTCTCTTGACCTAATTTCGATACGGTACTCCCACCTTTCTAACGCATATTTGGGATAAGCACTACCCTTTTGACCCTCAGTGCTCGCTCCTTTTCTCTCTTAATCCTTCTTATTAACTTGAGCGTCGGAAGACTCATTTGCCATACCTATAGGGGCTTTTTTGTGAGAATCAAGGAGTAGAAGGTAAGACCCAAGCTCATTCCATCCAGACTCTACCTAAGCTCACTTATCCCAATTGGTTCGATCACAATTAACCGTAACAAATTAAATATTAATAATATATTCATATTATTATTTAATTTTTTATAATAAATTTATTAATTGTTTGCAATGTGAGAAAACATTACGTTATTGGTTGTAAAAATATTTTGTACGAGACCCATAAAAAGATAAAAGAAAATTTTAAGGACTTATCTTTAAGAAGCTCCAATAAAATGAGGAGGTTTTTGAGGAGGAAAAATCCTTAAAGCGTTCAAATAGCACCCGAAGATTCTTACGTGCTCTTTGTCTATTTTTTATTAGTTATCTTGTTGAATGAGATATCAATGTAAATAAACCTTGTTAGTAGCTTGGAACGACGACATTTCGGGGAAAAGGAAAAATAAATTGTTTTTTTTATTAATTCCAAAAATATAGCCGTATTTAAAAAAAATCATGAAAATAAGGTACTTGAAATTGTGCATTGAACATACGATATTAAATTTTAGTACAGATTTTGTCAAAATCTTGATAGCCCACCGTCAAAATCATATGCCCTTTGATACATGTCCGTATGTACATAAACCACTGGCTCGAGTTTATACCAGGCGCACCAGGCTTAGTAATATCTTTTCATATGTTTCTATTTTAATTGAGTATGCGCTCATGTGCTTTTGTTTTGCAGGGCATCTAACTTAGTTATTCAGTTAGCTATTTGAGATATTTCTACTAGTACGTACTTGTATTACTCCCGAGGAGCCCCACTATACAGAGAGTAGCAGCAGCATATGATTTGTCAGTTAGAAAAGACATGCACATTCTGTGAAGTGTAAACCCTAGAAAGGGGGATGTACCCATCATACTCACGGGACTAATCGATTTCTTCACATCACTGAAGCTACTCATTTTCATGTTCCACTGGCGTCCTTTCACCCTTCTTTTACTTAATATCAATTTTTTTTTTCCTGATTTTAGTACAGATTTTATTCTCTCTCTCTCTCAACCGTCCGTCATATATCATTCTCCTGTCATTTATTGCTTTCTCTCTCTCTCTTCTATACTCTATTAATTTCTCTCTCTATCCATTTATTGTTTCGGTCATTTGTTATGTTTTCTGGGCTTTCTTACTCTCTCTCTCTCTCTCTCTTCTCTCCTTTTTTTATTTTTGTTTTTTTTTTCCGAGCTTCTCTCTTTTTATTTAGGTAATCTGCTTTTGTCTTGTTCGAAGAATGGGTGCGTTGTAATTCGTACCCACTAAAATGGTGTCTTTTCAGTAAAATATAATGAAAAATATTATTTCAAAGCAATTTAAAATTATATTTTTAAGTCTTTTATATTTGCAATTATTTTGTGTACGGCTATATTTTCAAATTTTAAAAAAAAAAATATAACTTTTTCCCCAAGATTTTGTCCAACAACAATATATGTAAAATTATAAGTAATTAGGTTTGAAATAAAAATTTATTAGTACTAACATACTATATATTTAAACAACCAACATGTGGAAATCAATAATACTACTTAGATATATATTAATTACAGTGCTATATCATTTAAGAAACTTCATTCACATAATTTTTACTTTTTAATGTGAAAGGCGATATGCAATGTACCTTTAAGTATTGACAAAACAATACCAGGTTTAATCGGCAGCTCTTTGCGATGAGGAAAATTTGAAATTTTGGCGTTTGTTTTTTTTCTTGTTTTTACTGCTTCATATCTGCGTAGGAAGGCCAACTTGTACAAACCGAGATAGAACCGTATCTTTGAGGAGGAAATTATATATAAACATAAACCCGGAGCAAATAATATAATATGTCAAAAACGAAAGTATGGGTATAAAATAATTTATCCTAGGGTTTTTTTTTTTTTTTAGGATAATTGAATTTAGATCCATTTCATTTGTTATTTTCTCTTAATTTATAAATCAATAATTATGAATATATGTGTATTGAAATATAATATGATGTTATTGTATACATTATTATCTCAATAATCAATTACACTTGACATCTTTCTAGAATAATGAAAGGAGGGAAATTAAGGAACCATTGTTGTATCCTCCTTAACCTGATCCTTTTTGGTCAACACGATGGATCCTTTACAAGAATTGGAGTAGCTACAACTATAAAGTATGTCATGGTAGAGGATGGAGGGAAGATTTACAAGGACAATGTAAAGGAGATGAAGAAAGTGTGTAGTGATAGAGATTTGTAAGCACGTTATGTGGATAATTTACTAAGTTACTTATGTACCCACAAGAAGAAGAAGAATGAGTTTTGCAGCCAAATGGTGAACTTTCTTCAACATGGTTGATTCTTCAGGATTTCTTTGATTATTTCTCTAGCATGATTCACATGAATATAAGCTTAGCTATCCTGATTATTCTTGTAAGAATTGAAGTTTTTTCTTGTTATGTTGTATTTTAAGCACATATCCAATAAAATTGAAACCATATAATGTGCTAATTATGCATGGTTGCATAATCAATCTGCAGTTAACACTTCAGTATATGATTTTCTTTTTGTTCTTTCATACTAACCCTATCCGAAAAATTCAAGTCATTGAATAAGTAGTGTACATAACCAAGGACCATGAAATAAAGATGTCACAAATGACTCAGTTAAGATAACATAGAATTGAATTGTTTACAGAAGCAGCAAAACTTACAACATGGGGCAAATTTATTTCTATAAGAAATGAAACTAAAGTTTTGTCATAACAACATCAACCTAAGAAGATGAAACATTCATTCTTGGACATCTATAGTAATTCTTTCGAGAAAAAACATTCACCTTTTTTTTTTCATAGTATTCACGCTAAAAAAAAAAGTGGGATTTTTGCTAATTTGTTTGGTGAATCGTCATAATGAAGTTCAAAAGACAGTTTGATAAAAAAATAACATCTTCTACTCCCTTAACCCAGCTGGCCAAGTTTGCTTTTTCTACTGTTTCTTTATCTGTTAACCCACTGACTTTCAGTTTATTCACATGGATTTGGCCTGTGTGCTTGGAAATTTTATTTTTTATAAGTATTTGGTTTGGTGTGATTAACTGGGGAAAGTCTAATAGTTTTAGAGGGAATGATCGTTTTCAAGGAGTAATCTTTTCTCTGTCTCGAAATATTAGTTTAAGTTCCATATGCATCATGTTGAGAGTTGATGTCAATAGAGAATTGTGTTGTTCTGGGTGACAGTTTTTAACTTCTTAAGTAATTAAGGTTTTACACCTTTAATCGTTAACATTTATCAAATTTTCTAATCGAGTCTCGTTTCTTTACTTTTCTTTTTTTTTTTTTCCCCCAAAGTCTTTACTTTTGTCTGCATAGACAAATTAGGATCTTCATTATCACCACTGACTTTTTTATCTGTAATAGCTACACAACAACAGCAGATCCATTGAAATAGTTTAATTTAGATAAATAATATAATTAAATAAGTATATTATTGTGTAAACATCAAATATGGGATAGAAAATAAATTCTAAGAAAAATAAAGAACATAATATCATCTACATGGGTAGACTAATGTGGCCAATGTAATGTACCAAAATAATAGAGTTATAATAATCTTACTATATAAACCACCTTAAAATGGAAGTTAACTTTACAACTATTATTATAGACTTAATTTACACAAAACAATCACAAATAACTCACTTTGAGGTATATAACTCAACATGTAATTGAATATTTAATCAGTAAAAGCCCTTCAAATTTTGCATTTATAAAGCTCGCTTATTAGAAACTACTTACATAATATATTAATTTTTGCTATTAATATATTGCCATAAACTCTACAATCAATAGTCAAAACTAGTTGAGTCACCCGAGGTAGCCTAACTAATTCCCAAATGTCCATACTTATATACATTTGACTCAAAAGAATTATAAGAAAAGGGTTCAAAGAACTTTATGAGTCTAATGGGGTCTTCAGTTCCTTCCTCACTTCCTATCTTAACTGTAACTAGCTCGTACTTATGGTATAACATGGCATCTAGTTTGTACTTATAGAAGGATTTATTTGGGTGTAAGCAACTAACCACGATAAGTGAGACAAAGATAACTGTAGTAAGTGAAATAAAGAGAAAGCATGCGTAACAAGTACAAATAAGGTTATCAAGTAATTAAATTGGTGTAATACAATGAATAAATGCCATTGCATGACATTAATCGATTTATCATGAGATTAGAGAAGTTAAGTCTGCCCTAATTCGAGTTTTAAAGAGTTTCACAAGCTACAATGCCCTCACGAGCAAATATAAGCTTATGCAATAAAGACATCCTTCTTCCTATGAGTACCTTCAAACTAGCATCTTTAACTTTACTGCAACCTCTTCTCTTGTCACTTAATTTAACTAAGGGCAAAGAAGGGATCATTTAACTATCACTTTCGAAGGGCTTGAAATTGCTCAAATGAATCTTAATCGTCCCTTACTAGGTTGCAATGCATGTTTGGTTAAGTCTTAGGCCCAATATAATTTAGTTTAGGTTAGGGGGGATTAAAAAATTCAGACAATTCCATCGATTTACACTACAACAAATCAAATCAAAATATAGTTCAACCAAGTATTAGAGACATACAACCATGCATAACTACAAGCACAAGTAAGTATACACTTAAGCCTCTAAGTATAATAAAAAGAGTTTTCCAAAATGCAGTTATGCATCGATCCTAACTTACTTAGAATCTTATCACTCAGCTAGGTATAGTTGTGATGTACCCCTTCACTACATATACCCGTAATATACATTACACTTCAATATGTATATGAGTTATAATGTACTAGTATTCTTATTTATTAGCTCATTTAATTGAATTCAAAGAGTTATTGATATCAAGTAAGTACACCTATCAGTTTTAATATAGTGGATGTGAGTCCGAGTTGATCCCTCAGAAACTTTAAGTATTAATATTAACCTTTACTCTATTATTTAACCAGAAAATTGTGATGAGTTAAAAGAATTAAAAATACTAAAATTAACAAACTAACTTAATTATGAGACTTGATTAAGCAATTTAGAAAGCGATAAAATTAAGAATGACTTCAAGAAAGCAAATAACGTATTTAAGAATTATTTCCCCTAGTTTTTAACATGTGACTGCTTAAAATGTATCAAATTCAATCTCTATTATTCTTAATTGAAGGGATTCATAATTAAAGTTAACACCTTTCTCAAGTATATTAACCCTAAACCTAAATTATTTACCGGAATCTCTTTACTTAGTAATATAATTTAGAATTGCGTTAATGTATAATGAATTCCCACACAAAAGAACAACTTTCCAAAAGAAACATGTATCTTATCTCTAAGTACACATGTAATTCTCTCCAATTATATCAAGATCTCATTACACATGTGATTTCTCAATCATCATGCATAATATCATAGATTAATACTCTAGAAATATCAATTAATAATTAAATAACATAATTGAATCAAGAAAAGATAGAAACTTTATTGAAAATTATCAATTAATCTAATAGTCACACGAAACCCTATGTTCCATAATCTTAAATACAAGAATCTTAAGCTATCATAATGAAACTAAAAACGAATTGCAACAAAATCAAGAAATAAAACATGAAAAACCCCTGTTTGTTGATGATAAATTTTTTCAATCTTGAAGTTAGGTGTTGCTTTCGTCTTTTGCTTCTCCTTCTCTTTAGGTCTCTTCTCTTTTGAATGTCTCCTCTTCTGTGCAAAACCTTAGTATGTCCTTTTATAATGTATTGTAAGATTTCTTTTTTTTCGTCACCAGACATAGCTTGGGACATAGTTGTGTCCCCAAATCGTGTAACTTTCTGACCTTGGCAAGTCTTCCTGGATGGACACAGCCTAGGGATACAGTTGTGTCCCAGACTGTGTAATTTTCTGACTAAAATTCTTATTGTTTATGCAACTTCAAAACTTCATAACTCATTCATTTAAACTCTAAATTGAGTGAAACTTGATTCCTTTTCTTCATTCAAGAACACGTTCAAACCTTGAAATCAAAATTTTACTCAATTAAATATCAATTTGTTTAAAGAAAACCAAATATGTAAGGGAAATACTATAAAATCATTATGTGAAATGTATTTAAAATAAGAGTTATCAGTTATTTTATATAAGTATTCGGGCTTTAAGCTCATTCGATAATAATCATTTTCTAAGTGAACCTCTAATTCATCTTTTAAATTATCCTCTAAAATATTCCCTAAATCTAGCTTTTTGAAGAGTCTTCTGACTCTTCCTTTGAGTCTGACCTAATTATTAATCACATATATAGAGTGTTTAATTTAATCTTTGCATAAGTTTCTAATATAGCATTGACCTAAAATGTAACTAAATTATCAAGTACAACTTTAATTTCATTCCATATCTCAACAAAACTCTACTCACCATATCATTTAAGTGACCCCAATTACACATTTTAGAAATTTCACTACAACACTCATATATTCCAAATCTAACACTTTTACCACTCATAATTATCCCCATATCAACACTTTGCATCAGAATATATCCAAACTCAACAAGAATTAGATTCCATGCAAAATTCCTTTAAGAATTACAAATTAAGCATTTTGGAAAGGACAATTTAATAGGATTTATTAACCTAAAAATTAATAAAAATTTAGCCAACAATTTTCATGGAAATCTCTTTGTAATGTTTTTTACATTATAAGTAATTTCTAGAAAAAATATTGAAGTCCAAATATATTCATTAAGGGTTTAAAAAATAGTTTCGAAGATTGCTCAAATTTAGTGATTTTTTAAGATCAATATATTTAGATACTTAATTTTAGCAAAATGACATTTTCCTTAAAATCTACATACAAAAGTATTTCAAAGAACATTTTTCATAGTTTTTCAATAATATTTAGTATTTTTAGTAATAAATTGAAATTTATATCAAGTCTAACCACTCATTGGCGGATAGGATTGTAGCCACCAGTAGTGGCTTTGGGTGTGTCAACCCATTATTTCGAGTGGTGCTCCTTCAAGACACGATGTTGGTTTGCTTATAGAATGCATACACCCTTACGAACCTTAATTAGCTCGAATTTGCTTAAATTTCCTTTAAATCTTCTAAGGCTTTTCTAGAGCTTTTCAAATTTTTTTTCTAAGTTATAAATTGGTCAAAATGAATTTCTATAGTGAAGCTTTGCTTAAATAGTGAAGTGTTGGATGGTGGAAAATTTATTTAAGCTGCATGTGTCCTAATTCATCCATTATGTGCATACTTAGGTGTCAAAGCTTTATTTTACCTACTCCTAAATCACCTTCTTACTTTTTCATGCCTTTGATAACTAATTATCATGCTACCATAGATTTTTATCCCTTTTTCTAAAATTAATTTTCTACAATTTTTTAATATATTTTAGGTAATTATGGGTACATATTTATATACATAAATTATGTTTAATATATATAAATATTCCTAAATATTATTTCATATCATTTTATAATTTTTAGCATCCATATAATTTATTTCTAATAGCTCATTAATAATTAGAACTCGTTTTGTATATTTTTGATAAATAACAAATGATGATGTTTTTATATTCAATAATTCAATTATATTATTTTTCTGTTATTTCGTTTTCCTAAATGTAATCTCATAATGTCACTTTTACTAATTTTTCTAGCTCTTTTATAAAATTCAAACTCAATCGAATAATTTTCTCAATTACCTTAAATTTTACTAATCGATTTCAAATCGCTTGATTGTGGCCTTACAACCAATTTTCACGAGGTCTCATAGCCAATGCTATGGATGATAAGAGAATTCTTATTCCTTGAGAATAATTAATGTAGGGTACATTTTAAAACCTTACAACCATTTTTATACATAACCCATAACAACATGATTGGTTCATACCTTGACCTCTCATAAAATTCCATTTTTGATGAACCTCCAAAAATATTGGTTGAATTATAATATGGGTCTAGTCACAATTACCTAAGGCACTTAACAAATCTCCACCTTGACTGAAATTATCTAAGCCACCATAACCAAGAATAACTCCTTACCATCCATGCTTTAAAGGGCCTCATGAGTAAACATTCTCCAAGTCTAAGCTATACTTGAACTTTTCGATAGGTAACGGCTTTATCAACAAATTTGCTGGATTATCTTTGATAGTTATCTTCTTTATAGAAAACAACTTATCCTCTATGACATCTCATAGGAAGTTCGACTTGATATTAACATGCTTTGATCTCTCATGATAAACCAAATTTTTTGCCAAGTTCAGTGCACTCTAATTATTTCAATAAATAATAAGTTTATTGGCATCAAATCCCAATTTAACAATAGGTCTAAGCAACCACATACACTCATTGACCCCTTTTGTCAATGACATGTATTCAACTTCAGTAGTAGAAAAAGCTACTATATTGGCTAAAGTGTTGCTTTCCCAACTAATACCACTTCCATAGAAGGTAAAGATATAACATGTTAGGTAACTTCTTCTTATATAGGCTTGTAAGTTGACTAAACAAGTTCATGAGTAGTCTTACGAGCAAGCTCATAAGTTTTATATATAATATATAATTAAAACACAAAAATAATATCTATAAATATAAACTATATAGTGTATATATATATATATATAGTTCAATTTTATTCATTTTTCATTCATCTATCTATTTATGTATTTATTTATTTTTGTACATTTAACTTCTTGGGTTTATTTACATATAATACACATATACATATATATAATATATTTATTCATTCATCTTATATCGATAAGGTTACAAATGTTTTAGGTTTAATGTGATCTACTTGAGCTTAACTCAAACTTGGTTTATAAATAAGTTAAGCTTAAACTCAAAATAAAATTTGATTATTTAAACAAGCGAAGCTTGATTTATAATTTTCAAGCTTAGTAAAGTCCAACTTAGCTCAACCTCAATAAATTTTAAACCAACCAAACCTGAGCTAGCAAAAGCTCAACTTAACTTAGTTCATTTACTATCTTAATAAATATCACGAGAATATCTATAAATGTTTCCCATCAAGATATTTACAAGTCATTTAAAAAGCTATCTTCTTATGGATCTACCTTGGTTTGCACATATAGCTATCTATAAGAATAATACTAGAATGCCATGTAAAACAAATTAAGCCACATGATTTTAAAAAGTCTATTGTCTCTCAAATTGTATTCGAGCCTTTCATGTGAGCCCGCAAATTGATCACCACATTAAAAAAAAATAATTCCTTCTATTACTATAAAATAAGGCTACTATGGCAAATTATAGTGGCAAACTTTATTTACCACTTAGTGAAAGTATCAGTGTAAACTTTGTTTATCACTTAGTGAAAATGTTGCTGCTAGTGCGACATGGCATTAGATGTAAAATTGTTCACCTAAATATTGGCAAGTAGTGAACTTTAACTAGCCTATGGAAAAATAAAGTCACCAATAGTCTAAAAACTCTACCTTACCACTCATTATATAGTTTAAAAAGAAAAATTAAATTAAATATAAAAAAAAAAAACATAAGAAAAGGGGGAAAAAACAAAGGAAAGTATTAACTAAAAATTGTGATAAGTCATTTCTTCATAAAATTTGACCTATAAGACAATGAATGAGAATTATATATTTTTAAATAGAAAAAGTCATGCCTAAAGAAAATGAGTATGAGAAAATTATGTAGCATATCCATTAAAATATATATCAGAAGAAAAGACATGTTCCTTTATTTATTTCTCGAATGGTTGCAACTTTAATTAAATTTAATATGAGAAAAAAAAAATTTCACCTTATTGAAAAGACAAGTTCAGTTATGGATTTTTAGCATAGTTATAATATTTAATATGAAAAAAACATAAATTTTCACTAAATATAAAATTTTGAAATTCCTTTTTATTTTAATATAGTATATTTTCAATATTATCCTTTTTTATATATTGCCTCTTTGATATTACTTTTTTTTTCTTTTTGTACCTTTTCATTATTAATTTTTCTTGTTAATATCTCTTCAATATTAAATTTTTTTAAGAGTATCTTTTAAAAAAAAAGGAATATTATTTTTTTTTCTTAGCCAAATCACCATTGTTTTGCTTTAATTTAATTTAAAGTAAGAAATAATGGTATTGCTTTCATAAGGATTTAGTAGTTATAAATGCAAATTAAGTTCATATTATTGCTTGCAAATGCAAATTAAAATTTGATATCTCTTCAATTTTCTAAGCCATAAATTTTGGTTCTTTACTTTTGCTTTGTATTATGATTATTACTTATAAATATTTTGCCTAAATATCAAGGATGTTACAACGGTGATTGAAGGCTCTTATAGGCTTAAACTAAAATTGATTTTAATAAATTATAAGTAAGGTGTAGAGGTGGAGATGGAAATTACATTAAAGAAATAATTTTTAGAAGTTGTAATTAAGCTAAAGTTACTAGAGTAGTTTATTAAGTCATGCTTAAACTTTATAATATTTAACCCAACTAGCTCACATTCTAATCAAGCTCGAGATGAATTTATATGTGATTGATTGAGTTAAGTTACAGGTTGAGGTTGAATATTCATATTATTTATATTATGGGTTGGGCTTAACTAACCTAGGCTTAGAAGCCCATGCATTAAGGAGGCCAATAGCTCTTGTAAGGCTGGTAAGGAGAGTAAAGTTTGGTAAGGTCTCTAAGGTCTTAGAATGAGCTATTACATGTCGTAGACAAGTTAAGCTAAAGGATGATTTTTTTCCTTTTTCTTAACCTAATCACCAATGCTTTGTTTTAATTTAATTCAAAATAGGAAATAATGGTACTTTGATGGGGATTTAGTAACTACAAGAGCAAATTAAGTTTACACAATTATTTATAAATGCAAGTAAAAAATTAACCTCTCTTCAATGTTCAAAGCCATAAATCCCGATTCTTTGTTTTTGCTTTGTATAAAGTACTTCGATTCGACTTTAGTTGAGTTGAGGTCGAGGTTGAGCTCAAGCTATTTGAGTAACTTATCAAGTTGAGTTTGAGCTCTATGATATTTGATTCAACTAGCTCTTAAGCTCAAAAGGAACTTATATATGAGTCGAGTTATAAGTTAAGTTTGAATATTGATATTATTTTTATTGTGGGTTGAGCTTGACTTACTTGGGTTTAGAGACTAAATGTCTCAAGAGGACAGGAGCCTTTGTAGATCGACAAGGAGAGTAAATGCTAGTAAGGTCTCTAAGGTCTTAAGATGAGCTACTACATACCATGGATGAGCCCAAGTTAAAGAGTGAACCATTTTCTTTTTCTTGGCTCAATCATCATTGATTTGTTTTAATTTAATTTATTTGTAAAATAATATATTATGCATAAATAAAAAAAAAAAACTTAATGATTCCATCATGGCTATCATATGATGTAGAGTCATATATGACATAACGTCTTATTTCTATATGTGGTTATTTTATGTCAATAACAATTTATATTGATGCTTTATCAATTTATTTGACTTTATGTAATGGAATTTTATTTTTTGACAAAAAAATGTCTTAAAATAAGAAAGAGATTATCAATTTACATAAATATAATTACATTATAGAATCAAGATGGAATATATAGAAAAGTATATCGTGAGTAACATAAGTAAATACAACAAAAGAAGAAAGAATATACTTAGCCAAATTGTCTTAATCATAAATATCTATCTCTAAAGCCATAAACTTAGCTTTCTAGAAGTTTACAAATAATGATGATAATTTTTTTATTCACTATGTTTGTTATTATTTAAATTCTTGCAAAACAAAGGCACAATATAAAAATAAACCTTATGAACTATTTATTTTAATGAATTAATATTCATTTCATTATCTTCTACATAATTGATATGTGAAACATATACTATAATATATTATGAAACCCTAGTTGCTTAACTATTGATATGAGTTAGGGTGTTTGAAATATTTTGTTTGAATTGGGTTGAATTTTAATATAAGATCACAATAGTTATATGAGGAGTCCTACTACGGTTAAGTTATCAAAATAAAATATATATAATATTTAATTTCAATAAAATGTATTTTCTTTGAGATTGTTTAATAATTATCGAAAACTCAACGTTTGAGCCTTGAAATGTAACGAGCTCCTAGAGATAAATTATTTGACTTATAAAATAATATTTAAGAGTCAAATAGCATCTAATGTGACTATATAGTCATGTAATATATGTCTTATGTACTTGATATGTCAATATATTATTAAATGCACCAAATAATTGCTAAAAGTTATAATAAATCAACAAAAAATTATAGAAAAACTAGTAAATGCACCTATGAATTCATGGAAATAGGGTTGACACTCTTCAAATTTAGTAGGACACCTAATGTGCGAGTTGGTAAAGGAAGACAAGGCCAAATTGTTAATATAATATTAAAATGATAAACCAAATGACACATTGATTACACTAATCTACTTCCACCAACTTAAGCTTTATAAAAAGAGGATTAGACTTCATTCTTCACCATTTTAGACATCTCTAGAGTAGTGAAATACTCTCTTAAAGTCATATTAGCTAAACAAACAAAAATTGGCAAAAAAATAGAGGAATGATAAGTGAATTGCAATTTCAATATCAACCAACAACCAGGTAAGGCAAGGTTTTAGACCGAAGCAATTGAGGTTGAGAGGAGAGCTATTGATAACTAGTGGTGGTAGGAGGTAGCCAAATGACTGTACACTGGTGAGTGCAAATTCTACATCTGATATTGATTAAATTTCTAAAAATATCGAATCAACTAAGAAAATTATGAAAATTTGTTTTCCTAGGTTATTTTACATGAAATTTCATGTAATAATTTTACTTTTTGAAATAACATTGATTTATAGTACTTGCTTGATGACATGCTTTGTTATAACTAATTTCAAAGAAAAATTTCAAACTATTAAATGGTGTTGTTTCAAGTTGAAAAATTTTGTATAACACTCTTATAATATATACTAAATTATGATAATAAGATTTTTTGAAAAATTTGATGTTTACTATTTATTGTGATTTATCTAGTATTTGTTGGCAGTTTTTCTAAATATAGCAAATAATGGGATTTTTAAAGCAATTTAAGTACAAAATACACATGACACAATTTCTGAAGCTTAGTAATATTAAAATATATGTTATAGCTTGATTTTAGTAAAAGGTGTAATTATTCACTTATTTTTAGCCATTTATTAATAAAATTAAGCTAAAACAAGTGTTTTAGAGCCTATTAGGAAAAGCTCAACCCATTGGGCTTATTTTAGAGAATTTAGGAGGGCTTAAGTTTTTTTAAAACATCATATGTGTACTTAGATGTGGTCAAACCTAAGCCACTTTAGGAACCTAAGATGAGTTACCATTGTATGACCCTCAGGTTGTTGAGATCTTTATGTTAATGATTGTGCCCTAAGCCAATTATTAGATATTGTCATTATTATATTTTATGAATTAAGAGGCGTTCATTATTATATTGTTTACATGTTTGCTCTATAATAATATCCTTGAATAATCATATAGTTATTCTAAGTGTCTTTAGATGCTCATTATTGTGGGAATAATAATGAATTAAATCTAGTATGAGGTTTGATGATAATCATGGGATATTTATTTGTATAAAAATACAAATCAAACTCATAGGTACATGTTAAAGAACTATGTACTAGACCGACCCTCTATGAGGTCACTATATGGATTAATATCATAAGTGATTCTCATTATAACAATTTCATTATATCTTTAGGCTTTAAATCGCTATGGATTCCAACATGAGGAACATTATGATTCGACTCAATCAAATGTTGTCTTTAACTAAGTAATTATAAAGGCTGTAATTAGGCATAGTGTGAATCATGCACAGGGAGATGAGTGATAAAAATAGGATTAGTCTATCTCATTATGAGATAGATATCTCTAGTCCCCTCAATAAGTGAGACTGAGAAATGCATAGCCGTACTCAAATGAATTGATAGTATGAATGTCATTTGTCATATCAGTTTACTTGGAGACCGAGAAATGATAAGGTTGAACAATATAAAGGTGATACTATTCATGCCTTATGTTCAATCTAGACATCGATGACAAAAGGATTATGACATAAGTTATGGATTAGGTAAAGTCGAATCGTTGATCTTTACTTAATTTGGGTAGACATAACATCTTACTAGAGGCCACTTATATCTTGTAGGCTCAAAAGGATTTTAAGCTTACCGTTAACATTAAGTGTACTTATAGGGTTGCATATAAAGAATGAACAAAATAGGCTATGGGTTTATTTTGATTAAACCTAATATGAAGTATTGAAATATTTATTATTCTTAATGATTTAAGAATGATAAATAATTATGTTTATTATTTTTGGTGAAAAATAATAAATAACATATTTAATATTATTAATATCCTTCAATATCTCACCAATCTCATACTATCTTATAGAAGATATTTTTGCCGGTCTATATATAGATATAGACAACTCTATATTAGCATTATGCTAATGTTATGTTATCAATGTTAGACTCACAAAGAAACTCTACATACCAAAAGTAGAAATTGACATGTGAGATATTGTTAATGTTTCCTACATTTGATTTTTGATGTTAGCAGATTGTAGTTTATTCAGTGTGTTTATTTAAGTATGAATACCTTTGAGGGATCTTGTGAGATCGTAGTAGCTATAGATCCGCATCACCAATGCGACCTAGATTCGTATAAGGTAATAGATTTAAATTCATATCAATTTAATTTATTGCATAGATCCATTGAAGTTTTAGGGATTCAATTTTGTTCAAATATATAAATATGTATATATACTTATTTCGCTGTGAAAAGAGTTTTTCAAATCCTTAAAGGCAAACCCACTCATATTTCGATTTAGCCTATTAGGCATTTTTCTAGGAATGTTTAAAGCTATAGAGCTTAAGACCCATTGATCCCATCCTCTTGCATAATTTTTCTTTTTTTTTAAATAAAAAGGGGTTAGTAATTTTTAAATTATAGGAGTTAGAAAAGAACTATTATACTTGTAGCCAATTAGGCCTTCATTTTCAAAAAATTAAATTAATTAACACACTTATATATATATATATATAAATATGTGTCTAGAAGTTTTATTTTCAAGAAATTTTTATTTTAGAAATTAATGCACTTATATATATAAATGCACATGAATATTGACTGCGAGTTTATAATAATTCCATTTCTATGATTTATTAATTACTAATCCTTATTTCATTCCATGTGAGTGTGGCATGCTGCATCAATTTTTCTTTGTATTTTGATTTATATATGATGTTTTTATATGTAAATATATATTTTGTGATACATATACTGTTGTTTGTATTATTTCGTACTATATGTTCTATTTACCGTAGTTTTTTTCTTCCCTTTTTTAATGAGTAAAGTGTTGTGTAATGTAAGGTTAAGATAAAACCTATTAAATCTTTTATGGGGTAGAAATGAATATTGGTGTGACATTTTTCAAAAAAAAAAAAAATAATAATAAGGGCAAATGGTTGCAACTCTATTATTTTCCTTTACGATATAACAATTGTATAATATTTTCATCCTTTTACATGTAAAATATAGAACTTATTGTACTATAGTTATACTTGTATAATTTTTCATGCAATTTATTAAGGTCTGGGCCACTTGTAAGTAAATAAATGTGATAATGGGGTTTTGGTAAAATTACGACTCAAACATTTTTATAATAATAAATCATTGTACTACTATTCAGTTGCTAGCTTAGTATTTGCATGTGTAGGCTTTTATTGTATAATAACTATTTATTTTTGTTTGGGGTTACTTATTTGTATTGAAAATTTTATATAATAATGCATGTGCATGTGAAATTAAAAAGAAATAAATAAAAAATCCTTCGACTTGTAAATATTTGTTACCTATGATTAATAAATAGTCATCATTAGTAGAATGTCTCCTAATCATCTTTTTGTAACATTAAGCACCCCTCTTGTAAAATTATCACCCTTTAGTTGCTGCTTGTCCTATTGTAACTTTGTCATTCTCGTCATGTTGTCTTCGTAATTGGCATTTTTATTCTTTATGCAATATAAGCAATCCAGTTATCTTTAGCTCTTTATGGCTTCCATTAATAAGTAGGGCTCTTAAGTCCTCTCGTAACTTTGTTACCCCCATCATGCCATCTTCATAATTAGCTTTTTCTATTATTTAGGCGACAATAGCAATCTAGTCATCTAAAGCATAGGTTATTTTTAGTTTCCTTTAGGGTTTTCAAGAGTTTTTCATTAAAAAAAAAAAAGACTGAATTTTTAGTTGTTAATATGTCATTACTTTCGGTTGTCAATCTTGTACAATAGCCACTCATTCCCATAAACCTTTTAACTTTCTAGTTCATCCAATTAATTAGAGAGAAGTTGGTGATTCGTTTTGTGGCATAGGATTTTTTTTTTTTTTTTTGTAAAATGAGTATTTTTGTATGTTTTAGAACAAAGTTTTTCAAAAAAGGAAAAAAAGAAAAAATCATAAAATTTTTAAAGAAAAATTTGCTAACAAGTATAGAATTTACAAGCATTGGGTTCTTGCTTTTAAGTAGTTAAGCCCCTTTTTTTTAAGCCCATAGCCATTCGTTTTGAAGCAAGATGATTGACAACAATGATAATTCTGGCCCAAGCCTAATTTTGGTGGTCACTTGTTCTAAGCCCAAAGTGGGGCAAAAGAGGAAAGCATCTTGGGAATTGATAAATGAAAATAGTGGAGATATAGCCAATCTACAAATTATTCTATTGATAAGCTTAATGAGCTTATACTAGGTAGGTAGCAAACGAGGCAATCTTTTAAATGTAGAGGGGCATTTAGCTTGTTAGGGCATCACAAAATGTTTAGTCTCATCAAATGAGATTAGGGCAAATAGGAGCAAACAAACAGAAAAGGCTTCATTTTTGAACTAATAAAAGTATCTCTTTATTTGAAGTGTTTTAGGATGATAAGACACGAGTTGTAATCTTAAACACTCATGAGAGTTAAGAGATATGGAAGTAAGGATAAGACTCATTCCTTGAAGGAGGTCTATTTTGGATGTGATACGTAGATTAAAAGGACAATAGACATTCATTTTGTTACCATAAATACAATTACCCCTTGTAAGCCCATTTGAGCATTTTCGGGATTTTTCTTACAAATAACCCTATAAAAAACCACCTCGCATTGGGGCAATTAGGAGGTTAGGGGTACTAATTTTGGAGAAAAAGGACGTATTAACTTATGCTTGCCTTAGTTGCTCAATTTACGAGCAATAATTGTCATAGATAGCTCAATTTCTTTAGAATGAAGAAGAGCTTCAAACCATACATACTTCACTCAGACCCATACATTCATTCAGGCACTTTAAGCTTATAGATTTTTCATAAATACTCTAAAGCTATACACACTTCATCTTGCTTATACACATCGAGCTAATGTTTTAGGATCTTAAATCTCCTCAAAAGAAACCTCAAAATATGGAGAGTGATCACCTTGATAAAAAGAAATAGATAAGAAAAAAAAAATAGGAAAAAAAAAAGAGAAAGAGAAAGAAGAAATAAAAGTAAGGTGATCATGTCTTAAAGGGCAATTTAAAACTCCTACAGGGCCCATGACCTAAGTATGTTAGAAAAGCTTAACCCATGAATCACAAGATAGAAGACTTGAGTTTTCCCTCACTATCCTTCAAAACATAAACATTAAAGGGCCCATGACCCAAGTATGTTAGAAAAGCTCAACCCATGAATCACAAGATATAAGACTTGAGTTTTCCCTCACTATCCTTCAAAACATAAACATGAGCGAGATTTCGAGCCCACAAGAATGAAGCCCTGATGCCGTGATCCTACTCACTATGCCGCCCTTAATGAAACTCTTTTGAACAAGGAAATCGATTTATCTTAAGTAATGATTGCTTGTGAAATTAGGTAAGCCCATCTTTGCATTTTCCATTAAGGTTTTTGACTTGTAAAACCGAATGGAGGTGTTAATTTTTCAAAGTTAGCCAACACATTAATATCCCATTTTTCTTAAACCAATGACCAAAAGCTTATGTTACAACCCTAAGAAAAAGACCTATCAAATTAATCAAAGCGTATTGCTTACAAGACTAACCATAATTTTTTTAATCATAGTCGAGAGCGAAAACAAACCATTTGAGTGTGTGAGGAAGTCCTCTTAGACTAAATGATTTAGATAATTAAGATACTTGTCCTGGTATGAAACTTATGAAGCAAAAGTTAAGTATGCCTTTGGGGTATGAGAAGTAATGTGCTCTAAAATTTAATGAGATCCCCTATAGGAAGAAGAACCAGTTGTTTAGTGGAAGCTCTCTTGTTTCCATGTCAGTAGTAGATGGATAGTTAAGGACATATAATGAATGGCCTATGGGCTAAAAGAATGAACATACCTCTTATTTGTAATATTCAGAGTCGGTATAATTTCTTTACTTGTTAGCAATATAATTTTCCACCAAAAGAGTGCATTTTTTTTTATTTTTTTAAAAAAACCTTTTCAAAAAAGAAAAATAAAAGAAGAGTTTTCAAAAATTATCAAGAGAAATTTCTTAAACAAAAAAGCTAAAATTTTCAAAGAATCATTAGAATCGCTTAAGCTCAAGTCTAGATCAATTTGTTAAAACTCATTGAAGTCCTTGAAAGGTCCTAAATTTCCTACCCTTTAGGGCTCCATTCCTTGAAGTAATCTTAGATTACCTACTTTAAAGAGTACAATCCAATCCTTTCTAGGATTGCTTGATCGTAAGATCGCCGTCCTATTTTTTGTTGGATTGCATGCTCATAAGAGCACAATCTTACCACTTGTTAAATAGCCTGTTATTTATGGGATCGATTACTCATTAGAGTGCTATCTTGTCTTTGTTTAGATTGCCTGCTCATTAAAGTGCTATTTGGTCCTTATTGGATCGCTTGTTCATTAGAGCGCCATCCTGTTCTTCATCAAATCGCATGCTCATGGAGCGCTATCCTATTCTGCCTTTAATTGAATCGCATGTTTATTAAGATCACCATCCTATCTTGTCTTCAAAAGATTTGTCCTTTCATGTAGTTGATTCTTAAAAAGAGCTATCCTCTTAAGGATACCCTCAACATTTCAAGTTGGGACCCTTCTTATTTGACCTTCCATGTTAGAGTCCTTCTAAGTCAAGACCCTTTTTATCTAACACTTTAAGTTAGATCCTTTTACTTCGACCTGTCAAGTTGAGACCCTATCCCTTTTGCCCTGACCTGTTAAGTTGGAATCTCATCCCTTTTACATGAACCTGTCAAGTTAGGATTTTATCCTTTTACCCTAACCTATCAAGTTAGAATCTTACCTCTTTTACCTTGACTTATCAAGTTAAGATCTTATTCTTTTTAGATAACCATTTAAGTAATGTAGTCTTTATCTTGTTGATTCAAGCTAGGATTTGGCAAAAATGAGCATGTCCTTTTATCTTTGTAACGAAGTTTTAATCGAACTTTACCATAAAAAGGGGCAGTTGTATTTATCCCTTTTTTGCCTTTTTTTTTATTTTTTCTTTTATTTTGGGTCAGGTTCTAAAAAAATCCAAAAAAATTTAAAAAATTGAAAAATTGAAAAAAAAAACAAAAAAAAATTGAAAAAAATATAAAGTGTCTAAGTTAAATCGGTTGGTCAGTTGTTTAGGGTTGGATCATGTAATAGTTAAAAATATACATGCAATTTAATAAATTTAGAGTATTTAAAATTTTTGGGCATAATTAGGAAAAGCTTAGTATAATATTAGAGTTCATAAAATGTATTTTTATCCAATTTTGAAAATATTTTAACTAGACTAATTGAAACAAGACTCTCAATTTATTAAATTTTAAAAGTGGTGTTAAAAATATTTAGTACGTCTATTATGGGTTATATGGAAAGGCCAAGGTCATTTTAAAGAGAATTAGGCTTAGGTATGAAGGTTGAAATTTAAGATGGGCCTAAAAAGGATGAGTTAAGTTTTGTTTGTGTACATGACTACAATGAGAAAAAAAGCTCAAATGATTTAGCTAAAGCTTTGGGTTTGATTTCAATAAGTCAAACGGTTTAAGTCCCATGCAATGCACTTAGATGCATTTTCTTTTTTCGCCTAAGTCATGTGCTTCTCACATGATAGGACATTTTCTTCTCCAAAGTTTTCCCAAGAAACAAACAAAAAGAGAGGGAAATTGGATAATTCTCTAAAACTAATCCAATACCAGATCTAGTCAAATCTTGGGTATTTTTGTGTAGAAATTGATTCAAATCTAGGAAGTTATTATCAAAACTTCTAAAAATCATAAGGATTGGTGTTAATAACTTTAAATAAAAGATTTGACAAACCTAAATCAACTCAAGCTTTGTTCATATTTGTTGAATCTTTATCTAAGGCTCACCATAAGATTCAAATAGGAACCTTATAAAAATAAGCTGAAAAGTCCTTAGCAAATCATGACTGGTCTTTATACAGTACCCAATAGTGCCACCTTCATCTTCACTAAGCTAACATTCACACAAGACCCTTCTTCACCTACCTACGATTTCCTTGATGCTTATATCCTAAACCCCAACATCCACGCATATGTCAGAACTCAATCAGCAAATCCTCACAATAAACTCAATGCTACAACCTATTGAGCAATGCCACATCATCAAACCCAACATCTACCCTCACTACCGTTTACGCTAGCCCCTTCCACAAACACGACACTGTAACCCCTGCTCTCCACTCATGCCCTTTGCGCTTGCACTAGTGAACTAATCTAGAACCCTCTAATGAACTAAGCTAGAACCCTTAAACAAACTACCTTACTATCGAATACGCCACAGCCCCTACCGACCATCTCTCTCTTGATAATGTCCATTGTCTACCATCTTCTCAAACACCTTAGACCCAACATCAATAGATATAACATACAACAATGACCATATCGAACTCTAAATAGAATCACTTATGTGACCATCTATAGTAGACATACACCCTAACAACTAAGCCAAAGCGATTGCTTCGCCATGCGAGCGTGACATAACCATCGATCACCTGACCATCGTCCATATATGACTACCATGACCTAATTGACCACTCCCTTATACTAACCTACAATCGACTCCCCATAATAGTAGTAGCCCACATACAATCCAAATTGCAACATTTATCAATCAAACACAAACTACTGCTATTGTCCACCAATGAAAATCACCCAAATCACCATTTTGAGCTATGGCACATAGACTGAATTAAGTTTCACTAATAACTTATTCATGAAAATCAAATTACCCGCTCAATTTGGTATGTGGAACGTACCCTAAGAAGTTGGTTCAATGGTCGCTACTCTCTCTCTCCCTAGACCTAGATCCATAATGTAACCAACCTAACACGTAAGCTCTTTCTTTTGCCCACGTCCGACCTACGTGTTAACTAGGCCAAATAGATTTTTTTTCTTTATATAATAGTATTTGTTATTTTATTTTTGTGTAAAAACCCATACTGATTCCCTCTATTTTTGTGCTGGTTTTTAATTATTTAGGGTTTAGTTGTAATTTTATTATTATTTTAGAGATTTAGTCAAACAAATATGTCATTAACATGCGTCAATTTGATTTTTAGTAATTTAATATTTTTAGGGTATTTTATAATAACATAGGTCTTTCTTGTAGAATCTCATGTGAAATATTATTTTTATTTATTCTTGCATATTCATCCTTAGAATCACATATTTGTTAGATTAAATTACATATAGGTTGCGTATCTATTGCGATTGTCATGTAGGTTTTATTTTTAAATAAAAAATTACATCTTTAGCATGATTATTTCGGAAAGTTGCATATTCTAAAAATCTCATGTTTTACTTGCATATTTTAGTATAAGTTATACATTTTGCATATTTTTAGGTAAATTGCATTTCTTTATAAAAATTGCATATTTATAGGATAATTGCATATTTTACATAAATTGCTATTTCACATAAATTACATATTTTATGAACATTGCATCTTTTTGGTAAAAATTGCATTTCTAGGGTACAATTGCATCTTTCATATCTTATTCAAAATTTGCATATCTTTAGATATCTTAGATGTTTTAGGAAAATTGGTTTTATCACTTAGTTGGTCTTCATAAAATAAAAATCTCCAATTTGGGGTTTTTTTTTTTTTTTTTCAAAATTAGGATACTTTAGGGGCTTTTCAAAATTAAGAATAAAAATTAGGTTCTTTAGGATTTTTCTTCATAAAAATAAATTGACTAAAAATATAAACTTGGTCTGTTTTTATAAATAAAATTTGTCGACCTAGTAAAACTTAAAAAAAAAAAAATGAAAACTATGGTTTGTTTGATTCTGATTAGCGAGTATGTAGGTACCTTAAGAAATTGTAAAATATATAAAATTTTTTGTTTTCTTTTCATTCTTTTAGGGAAAATTCATAATAAAAAATTCATTTTCATGCATTTTCACATTTTTTCATGTTTTCACATTTTTAAATTCTAAAAATAAAGGCACATTAGTTGTTTTTCTTTTTTTTTTTTTAATTTTTACATGGAGACAATTATTTTAGTAAGTTATCTTCTAGATCCATTTCATGGTTAAAGTTTTCAAAAATTATATGTTTTTCAAAAAATTAGCGTACTAGTGACCTAGTTAGGGTTCCTCCACCCAAGAAACCCTAATATGGTGTTTTTGCCAATTTCACTAGTTGGTGACTCTGAAATATTTTTTAAAAATATTTTATTAAAAATTTTTTAAAGAAAAATCTTTTTGCTTAATTTTTTATCGAGTACCTTATATTAAGTAGGCTAGGTTTAATATAGGTTAAATTGAGGAAAAGCAAAATAGAGCTCGAACTTGGGAATAATAAAATGTATAAATATTTGAAGCATGGATAAGAATGAAAGAAGATGTGGTGCGGTATATCTAGAAGTGTGTGACTTGCTAGAAGGTGAAAGTGGAACACTAAAGACTAGGTGGGTTACTATAAGCTTTGCCAACGTCCGAATGGAAATGAGAGCATGTGATGATAGATTTTATAACTAGCTTACCCAAAATAAGGAAGTAATATGATATGATATGGGTTATAGTGGATAGACTTACCAAATTTTCATATTTTCTCGTAATAAAGCAAACAACGCCCGTTACTCAGTTCGTAGAAATATACATCAAGGAAATAGTTTGTTTGCATGGGGTATTGGTATCATTAATTTATGATCATGATTTTTGTTTCATGTCATGGTTTTGGCAATCTTTACATACAAAACTGGAAACTAAGTTACACTTCAGTATGGCGTATTATTTATATAGTGACAAACAATCAAAATGCACCATACAAACATTAAAAGATATGCTAAGAGCATGTATGCTAGAGTTTGGTGGAAATTGGTATGATCACTTACCATTAGTAGAATTTTTTTACAATAACAATTATCATATTACTATTTAGATGCCTCCATATGAAGCATTGTATGGGCGCAGGTGTATATCTCCAATGTGTTGAGGTGAAGTAAGTAATCAGTAAACAATCGGACCAACAATGCTATAAAATCTTAAGGAAAAAGTGTAAGTGAATGGGAACAAATGAGGATAACCTAGAGTTTGCAAAAAAGTTATGCTAATGTTAGAAGAATGCTATTGGAATTTCATGTAGGTGATTAGGTGTTTTTAAAAGTATCACTAATGAAAGGTGTAAGGTGTTTTGGTATTAAATGAAAGTTAAGTCTAAGATATCTAGGACCTTACCCAATTAAGAGAAGAATTAGAAAGGTGGCTTATGAATAAGAAACACTAGAAGAAATGGTAGGTATTCATAACTTTTTTCATGTTTTGACTTTAAGAAAATTTGTGGGGGATCTTGCAACTATATTGGATGTGCTACTTATGGAACTAAAGGAGGATCTGACATATTTAGAGCATCTGGTAAAGATTTTGGATACTAAGATACAAAGGTTGAGAAATTGGGATAGAGAATATGTTAGTGTGCTTTGGAGTCAACTCATTATAGATGAGGTAACTTGGGAGTCTACAGATCAGATCGCATGAGGGCTTAATACCTTGAGTTATTTACTCATGATTAGTAATTGTTTATGATAAATTACCTATGCTATGATGAAGTTTTAGATATACCAACTAGTTTACCTTGTGAGTAAGTTTCAAGGATGAAACTTTTGTAAGGGGGAAGAATGTGAGACTCTAGTAGCTTAACTATATGAGTCAGGGTGTTTGGAACAACTTACGGCTTTTGGAAAATTTTATTTGAATTGAGTTGAATTTTGATATAAGATCACAATAGTTAGATGAGGAGTCTTAGTAAGGTTAATTTTTCAAAATAAAGTATATATAATATTTTATTTCAATAAAACATATTATTGTTGAGATCATTCAGTAATTATCAGAAACTTATTGTTTGAGGCCTGAAATATAATGAGATCTTAGAGATAAATTATTTAATATATAAAAATAATATTTAGGAGTTAAATAGTATGTAACGTGATTATATAGGCATGTAATACACGTGTTATATAGTTGATATGTATATATATTATTAAATACACTAAATAATTGCTAGAAGTTATATTAAATCAACAAAAATTATAGAAAAATATTAAACACACATGTAAATTCATGGGAGTAGGTGTAGCACCCTTCAAATTTAGGACACATGATGTGTGAGTTGGTAAAGCAAGACAAGGCTAAATTGTTAATATAATATTAAAATTCTAAACCAAATGACACATGGATTACACTAATCTACCTCCACTGACTTGAGCTTCATCAAAAGAGAATTAGACTTCATTCTTCACCATTTTAGACATCTTCGAAGTAATGAAATACTCTCTCAAAATCATATTAGCTAAAAAAACAAAAATAGGCAAAAAAAAAAAAAAAATAGAGGAATGATAGGTAAATTGTAGTTTCGATATCAATTGACAACCAGAAAATGCAAGGCTTTAGACCTAGGCAACTAAGGGTGAGAAGGGAGCTACCAATGACTAGTGGTGGCAAGATGGTAGCCAGACGAATGTACGCTAGTGAGTGTAAATTTTACATTCGCTATTGATTAACTTTGTAAAAATATTAAATCAATTGAGAAAATTATGAAAATTTGTTTTTCTTGGTTATTTTACATGCAATTTTATGTAATAAATTTATTTATTTTTAAATAACATTGGTTTATAGTACTTGCTTGCGATGTGCTCTACTATAATGAATTTTGAATAATTTTTTCAAACTATTAAATGATGTTGTTTTAGGTTGAAATTTTTTTTATAATACTCTTATAATATATACTAAATTTTCATAATAATAATTCTTGAAAAATTTTATGTTTACTATTTATTGTGATTTATATAGTATTTACTGGTAGTTTTTCAAAATCTAGCGGTTATTTAGATTTTAAAGCAATTTGTGTCCAAAATACACATGATAGAATTTATGGAGCTTAGTAATATTAAAATACATGTTATATTCTAATTTTAGTAAAAGGTACAATTATTCACCTATTTTTAGCTATTTATTGTAAAATAAAGCTAAAACAAGTGTTTTAGAGCCTGTTGTATAATATACTATTTCAATAATTTTCATGACTAGAATATTATATCTATTATTTTATTAGTATAATATAATTTTTTTGGGTTTAATAGGGTATGTGTGAGACCTGGTCTTTAACTTATTACTTGAGAACCAAAGTAATGGTCCACCTCTACTACAAATAGGACTTACAGAGTATAGTTGATGGAAATAATAAAGTAAAGTCATTAACAGAAGCTCAAGAAATAGGTTAAGTTGAATAACCATATCTAAACCTTTTGGTATTGATGCAAATTAGGGCATTTTGAATGATTTAGGGTTTTCAGACAATTTTGTTCAAATCGAGCTAAATTTTAATATAAGGTCATAAAAGTTATAAGAAGAATGCTAGTAGGATTATTTTCTCAAAATAGTGTATGTATAATATTTAATTTCAATAAATTATATTTTAATAGAGTATGATTAGTAATTGTTGGAAACTTGAAATTAGAGTTCCGAATGATTATGAAATTTAGAGATAAATTATATATGTAATAAAAATATTATATGATACAAAATAATATATGGAAAGTATATATTCGGGGTGTTATTATTATACACATACATGTGCCCAAAATTAATCAAAATACTCGAAAATAACACTTTTAGGCCAAAATAAGTTGATTAAATTCATAAAAAATTACAAAGGACATCAAGGCAGCTAAAAATCATCCTAATAGATGTATGGCTTCAATTAGATAGGTGTTGTAGATTAGGATAAGAATTTCATGCAAATTATAGGATTGGAATTTAGAGGAGAGAGAAAGCAAAAATCCATTTCACACTCTTTGAGTCTCATAAAATCCAAAAACCCTCTCTAATATTTCATATATGCAATGCAAGATATAGGAAAGTTTAGTATAGGGTCTGGTGATTGAAGAACAAGGTTAGAGAAAAAAAAATATAAATTAAGCATAATTTAGGCTTTAGGGTATTCCACAACTTAAGGGGTTCCTAGGAACTAGCCACCACTACCACTCGATGAAGGGGGCAGTGCTTGGAATAGTTGACAAACCCTCCACTGCTGGTAGTAGTCGAAGATGTCAACATCGGTAAGGTCCTAATTTTACCTAATTTTGTTTAAATTATTAAAAATATAGAACTTGCCTAGAAAATTATGAAAAAGAATTATTCTTACGCATTTTCATGTATATAATCCATAAAAAAATTATCATTTTGTAGAAATTTGATATTTATCATATATGTCCTAAAGAAATTGGAGAAATTGAATAATTTTCGATATTGAAATAAATAGGCCAAACAACATAGTTTCACCTTCGAGATTTTTCTCTAAACTACCCTATATTAATATTGAATTGCTATGAAGAGATTTCTCATAAAATTATTTTCTAAATTTTTATATGATTTTTGGGCCCTAAATTAGGTATTAAATTGTGTTTTTAGTGGAAAAATAACCTATTTTCTTAATAATCTTACTTAGATGCTGAGTTTGATTCAATATTGAAGTATAATTACTATTCTAGAGTGGTTAAGTTGATTGATAAAGTGAGAAGTTATAGAAAATGGTAAATTGATCTTAGTTGGTGAAGTTAGTATTTGACTAATTTAGTGAAGTTAAGACAATTGATGAATTGTGATGTAATGAATGAAGAGTTAAGAAGTAATGAAACTAAAGAAGGTTGATTTGGAGTGTTATTGGTGTTTAAATTTGATTCCATAATTGTAACTTAGAAGGAAGTTGGTAAATTAGCTACCTATAAGACATTAATTAAAGGCAAAGGATGGTTTATAGGATTCTGGTTATAAAATTCTCACTAGATTGATACTCAGATGGTAGGTCAAAAGCAAAAATGATGAGTTAAATGAAAAATAGGAGACTTAGAAGCTTGGTTAAAGGTTGTTTTTATTAAAAAGCTTAGAAATAACAAAGTCAGGGGGTAGTTGAGAGAATAATTTAGTAAGGATCTTAAATTGGAGAAACTTAGAAGTTGTGTCAGAGGATAAAATTGATATTATGAATGACCTACGTGTAGCTTAGAGGATTTTCGATTAAAGAAAATTACTGTAGAATTGCTCATAACTTAACTTAGAGGATTTGGCAATTTTGGGTAACTTATAAGAAAATTATTGATTGGTTTAGAAATTATGATTTGTAAAAGAGGATAGTGTAATAAGAAGATATTTTAGAAGCTTACTCAGAATCAAACTTAGAGAATGAATCAGAACCAGTTTATAACGAATTAATTATCAACAAGTAACTATTTAACTAATAGATGTAGATATATATACATACTCATGACCTAAATTGACCTTAGAAGTACTTACTCCTGTTAGGTAAATTCATGGAAGAGAAAGCTTATGTTAACTAGTAAGATTGAGAATGTACCGCTAGTTAGGTAAGTGGATATTGTGTATACTTCAAGTAGACTTATGTCCACTTCTAACTTTATAGGCTTTGTGTAGATACCCAATTTTTGCTCCTTTTATTTTTATTTTTATTCTATTCTTTTTACAATAGGCCTTAAATTAGGAAAAAAAAAGGAAATTAAAGAAAACCCAAAAATAAAGAAATTTAGAAAAATACAAAAAGAAGAACAAAGTACAAAAATAAGAAACTTGGAAAAAGATAAAAAAAATAGAAAATTTAGAAAGAAACCCAAAAAATAAGAAACTTAGAAAATAAAAAAATGAAAAAGTTTAGAAAATAAAAAAATAGAAGATTTTAAGGAATTTAGAAAATAACCTTTTATTAGGATAGATTTTTTAGTTTTGAAATAGGTTTAAAAGTTAGGTTGTTGGGCTTGGGCATAGATTTGAATTTAACTCAAACTGATTTAATCCATATATGCAATTTAATTACATATATGTTAATTGTATATATGAACAAGGCATAGGCTAATAGCCTAATGAATAAGCATATGGATATTGGCATTAGGTATGAACATGAGGTTAGGGGTTCGAATTTTAGTGGGGCCATATAAAGTTTTTTCATATTTTCATCATATCAGGGATTGTCACAGCTTAAGATCTCATCACGCCATGTGTCCTAACATGTGGTAGCATTGGATTGGATGCGTATTGATGTGGTGCTACGTGGCAAGCCATTTGGCATATCATGTCAGTTGACATGTGTCACATGAGGATACTTTGGACTCATTCCTTAAAGGAGGTTCACTTTGAATATGATACGCAGATTAAAATGAAGTTAGGCATTCATTTTTTGAATCCTAAACACAACCATCTCTTGTTTACCCCATTGAACCCATTTGAAGAATTGTCAACTTTAAACCCTATTAAGAACCACCTTATAACAGGGCAATTCAAAGGTTAGGGTCATTAATGAAGAGAGAAAGATAAAATTGGTTTGTACATGTTTTAGTAACGTTAAATTCAAAAGTAACTTTGATTTTTTATAAGTTATTTTTCTTTTAAATGAAGAAGAGCCATATCCTCCTTTAAACACCTTAAGCTTATACTTACCTCACCCGAGCCTATATATTAGAAATCCATGGATTTCGGGCCTTGAATCACTTAAAAAGCAAAAAATTGGCAATAATCACTCTTGGAGTCAAAAGGAAAGAAAAGAATAGCAAGAGATAGTTGGGCAAAGTAAAGAGGGGATGTAGAAAAAAAAAAGGGGGCTGACGAATAGGGCCTAGGGGTAAGACAAAAGCCCCAAGAGATATGTCATATCTTAATAAGGACAGCAAACTCAATCAAAAGGTAGGTAACTTGAGCCCAAAAAGCCTTAAGAAACACAAGGCCTTAAATCATGCTCCAAAGCTCGAAAACCTAAAGCTCCATATCCACTCTGATACTCTAAAGCCTCTTTTACCTATAGTAAATCACACAAGGCCTCCTTACCCACAATACCACCCTTATACAAGTAAAAGCTCTTCCAATCTTGAGAGGTAATCTATCCTTAATAAAAGTTGTTTTTGAAACTGGGGCAAGTATATTTCTACTTGTTCCTAAGGTTCTCGACTTGTACATTCAGGAATTTATTTCAAAATAGGCTTCTTTGTTAATTCCTTTTGAAACCCTTAGACCAAAAACCTAAATTCATAATGGTAAATTGAAGAAGACCTAATGGATTGATCAAGGCGTATCACATGCAAAATGGACTATAATTTTGAGACTATAGTTAGGAGTATAATCTAGGCTGAAAGTTTGTAAGGAAGTCCTTTTTGACTAAACTAGTCATAAGTTACCTTTTCCTTAAGAAAGGAAGGGTGTTTATAATCATAAGGCCCTACTAAGTGGCTCGGCATCTAGGCTAAGGGGAGTATACAAGGTCTTATGTGATTATTAAGGAAGGATTCTTTGCCTGTTAGCAAACTAAAATGAAAAATAAAAAAAATAAAAAAAAAAGAAAGAAAATAAAAAAAAAAGGGGTAATAAAAAAGAGAAAAATAAAAGAGAGAGAGAAAGTATCTTTAATCCAAGTCTATGTCAGCCTAAGTGGCTAAGTTTTCAAACCATTCCAATGTTTTTTTTCTTTAACATAAATGGTCTTCACCAAAGTGTTTTCCTTAAATTAGGTAGTGTTTCAAACAAGTTTAATCCTAGACAGCTCTTAAATGAGTTATCTCGCCTTCTACTTATTCAACTCTCTTCAAGGTCTTTAGCAAACCTATAGAGTGCTTCTGTTCCTTAATTACCTTTAGCATGCCCATAGGGCCCTTCAATTCACTAAGTTCTTTTAGCAAGCCCATAAGGGACTTCTTTTTCAAAGATCTTGTGGTAAACCCATAGGACACTTAATTTCTTTAGGCAAGCCCATTAGGCCCCTTTGTTCACGAAGTTTCTCTTAACGAACCTATAGGGCACTTCTCTTCGTCAATTTCTTCTAGCTAACCCATAAGACACTCACCTTCTACATTTAAGTGTTTAGCCAGCCTTTGAAGATGCAATCTTAACTCAGTCTCTTTTCCAAATTCTTTAAGTGAGCCTATGAGGCATTTCTATTCACCAATTTCTCTTTAAGTGAGCCTATTAGGCCCTTTTATTCACCAATTCCTCTCAAATAAGCCTATAGGGCACTTCTATTCATTAGTTCCTTTTAGCGAGCCCATAGGGCACAACATTAAGACCATAATTAGGGTTGCTAGTCCCCGAGAGACGCTTTCACTTAGGTTAGCAAGCCTAGTGAGGCAAGACCAGGTTTTTTAGATTAATCCTAGTTTAGCATTACTAGTCCCCGAAAGATACTCCCATCTAGGTTAATGAGCCTAGTGAGGCACACCTGGGTCATTTAGATTGATCCCATCATAGGGTTACTAGTCCCTGAGAGACACTCCTACTAAGGTTAGTGAGCCTAATGAGGTACAACTAGGTCCTTTAGATCAATCCTCGATTAAGGTTACTAGTCTCCAAGAGGCACTCCTACTTAGGTTAATGAGCCTAGTGAGGTATAACCAGGTCCTTTAGATCGATCCTCGATTAGGGTTGTTAGTCTTTGAGAGATGCTCTAACCTAGGTCAGTGAGCTTAGTATGGTATGACTAAGTTTTAGATTGATCCTAGTTTAGGGTTGCTAGTCCTTGAGAGATGCTCTTACCTAGGTTAGTGAGCCTAGTGAAGTACGACTAGGATTCAGATTGAACTTAATTTAGGGTTGTTAGTCTTCAAGAGATGCTCCCGCTTTGGTTAGTGAGCCTAGAAAGGCATAATCGGGATTCATTTCTTCACCAAATCCCTAATAGATCAAGTCTAGGATAGCTAGGTAATCATTTTAAAGTCATCTTAGGGGTAAAAATAATGTCTCTTTGTCTTTTTAGCAAATTTTTGTTCAAACTTCACCACAAAGTGGGGCAGTTTTAGATACGCAATTAACTCCTTTATTTTTATTTTATTTTTATTCCTCTCTTTTCTTAATAGGCCTTAAATTAGGAACAACAGAAAGAAATAAAAAATTAAAGAAAACCCAAAAAATAAAGAAATTTAGAAAAAATAAGAATTTCAAAAAAATATAAAAATAAGAAAAAAGAACAAAAAGTAAGAAACTTAGAAAAAGATTAAAAAAAAAAAAGAAAATTTAGAAAGAAACCCAAAAAATGAGAAACATGGAAAATAAAAAAAAAATTGAAAAAATTTAGAAAATAAAAAAATAGAAAAATTAAAAAATAGAGGATTTTGGGGAATTTAGAAAATAACCCTTTATTAGGATAGATTTTTTAGTTTTGAAATAGGTTTAGAAGTTGGGCCATTGTGTTGTTGGGTTTAAGCTTACATTTGAATTTAATCTAGGTTGGCTTAGTCCATATATGTAATTTAATTGCATATATGGATAAGGCATAGGCTAACGGTTTAACGGATAAATATATGGACATTGGCATTAGGTATCAGCATGAGATTAAAGGTTCAAATTTTGGTCGAGGCATACAAAGTTTTTTCATTTTTTCATCACATCAAGGACTGTTACATATTAGGATCTCATTATACCACGTGTCTTAACATGTGGCAACATCGGATTGGATGTATGCTGACGTAGCGCCATATAGTATGCTACATTAGCTGACACGTGTCACGTGAGGACATGTGGCATAAGGTGGTTGGTTAAGTTGGTTGACATGGCACCGATGTGGCATCACGTCAACATTTTCTCTCTCTATCCCTCCTCTTTCTTTGTCTTTCCTACGATTTCTACCCCTTTTTCTCAACTGAAAAACAGCATACACCTTTACTTTGGAACCAATTTTCATATAGATTTCACATACATACATACGATTTCTTGCTTTGATTTTGTTTACTGCATGACCTACTTCGAATTGGTGTCAAGAACAAGTCTAGGTTCAATCGAGAGCACATTCAAATTGGGCTCTGAAAATTGAAATAAACTTAACTTTTGGAATTTTCCATTTACTTTGATTTTTAACTTTCCTTGATTGCTGGGGTGTTTTCATGTATAAATAGGGTGTTGGGGAGTTTAAAGAAAGGGAGGGAGAATCTTCGGAACCAACTAGAATCACTAAAAAACACCCTCTCTCTCTCTCTCTTGCGATCTCTTTCTCTTTACTTGCGGCCGTTTTCTCTCTCTTTAACCTATAGCCACGCTCGAAGGAAGTTGAGCAAATTTAACCATTGTCGTGATTCCCCCATGACGTGAGCTCCTTAACTCAGCTCTCCCTATCCACTGTTGCGACCTGAAGCTCCTCCACATTGAAACCCTAGCCATCGCTACCACAAACCAAAAGCAGTACCCTTACCACTATGGTGGAGCAAAGTATACCCATCACCACATTCCCCCCATTCCTAAACCCTTAAACCAATCACTCATTCAAGCCTAACAACCACCACCTAACCATTACCCCAACTGTCACCACCACTCATCTCCGACCACCACTAAATGAGCTTTAAATGGCAAGGCATTGAAAATACCCCCCTATCCCCAATTAGAAACACATAAAAAGCCCTTCACCTGTTCGTTTTGGTGGCCAAATTGAGCCAAACGAACCTCAATGGTGGCCACTCCTTTTTCTTTAATTGATGACCTAGATCCAAGCTCCAAACTCGACCGACTTGCTCCAGAACTTGACTCGCGATTAGACTTAGAGTCCAACTCACATTCCTGACTCGTATCCTGTCCAACATTTGGTTTGGCCCTATTTTTTTTATTTGATTCATTTCCTTTTATTTTGTTTATTTTGGCTTTGTAATTCATTATTTATTTATTTGTTTATTATTTTATTTATTTTTGAATGTGAATGTAATACATAAAAAAAAGGGAAAAAGAAAATGAATAAAAAAGAAAAAAGTAGTATACCTCTCATTTATTTATTTATTTAGAAATAGATAAAACGAATAAAAAATAAAAAAAATAAAAAATAAGTAGGTAAGTTAATGGATAAAGTTAATTGTTTTTTTTAACACTTAGAAAAGTCAAGTTTTTCAAAAAAAAAAAAAAATCCAATTTAGGACTTTCTTTTTTAGGAATTTTCTTTAATAAACCAAATTGAGTAAAATGTAAACTTGATCATTTTTTAAATTAAAACCAAATTGTCCTACTAAAGTTTTATAAAAAGAACTACATACCTTTAATCCCGAATAGCGGGTACGTAGGCACTTACGGGGCGATGATAAAAATAAAAGATCTAATTTTCTGTTTTTAGTTTAGATTACTTAAGTGATCCAATCAGAAGTAAATAATAATTGAGTTTTGTCTTTTAAATTTAAAAGGTAATTTTTAAGATTAAGGTTAAATTTAGAAAATCAATGGTACCTATAAGGGTTTAAAGATCACATCCCCCGGATCTAGATCTTTTGTTTTAAAACCATTTTCAAATTTTTTTTTTCATTGAAAGACTAGTAGCTAAGTGATAACCAATCTACCCAATTACTTATAACTTGACTTTTTTTCCCAACTTTAGTTAGGTGGCGACTTTAAAATGTTTTCAAAGTATAAAAATATGGTTTTCTTTAAACCTTAGTAGAAGGTCAATATTAAATAGGTAAGGGTTTAATATTGATTGGTTTAGAGAAAACCTAATTTAAAAAGAACCTAAGAGAAAAAAAACAAAAAAAAAAACAGGCTTAACACTTTGCAATGTTTGGCTTAGTTGAACATTAATTGCAATTGATGTGTTGTTCAATGGCTTGGCTGGAATTGACTATGAATTGATATATTGCTTGGTGAGTTATGTTACTTGTTATAATTGTTACTAATTGAATGTTGACATGACATTTAACTTGATTGTTATGTCAGTGCTGATGAATGGATATGTGACATTTATTGGGATCTATGTTATCTTGGAAAAGAATCTAGGGACTAACTCTATCTTTTGAGGTGTTTTCTTAAGTAAACCCGATATTAAGATCTTAGAGCTGGCAAAACTACAAAGTAAAGGCTGGGTAACAAGTAATGAATAAGTTTGATTAGATTTGAGAGGTTTTGTTGGACATGCAACCTAATGCATTCATGAAATGGTATGAAAAGTACTTACAATTCAAGTTTTCTAAAAACTGAGATGTTGCTAGGTTGGTTTCCATATTAAAAGCTAGGTTTATCAAGTGAACCAGTTGATTTGTAAAAGTTAGGTTTTTGAGCATATGGAGATTACATTGTATCTATTAGGCTAACAATATGTTGGATTTTCTAACCACTTTATGTGGTTATTGTTAGGTTGAAATGTTTGCTTGGTTCCTGGGTATGTTATCTAGATTCCTGATTTGAGTCGACCAATCGGATGAGTTGTTAGGCTAAGATAGGATATCGATACTAGTGCATATGATGTGCATAAACATGGCATATACTTATCGCATTTGCATTGCTTTGTTGAGAAACTATAAGATAATGCAATTAGACTAACTACTTGATTGATTTGTTATTTTGTTATGATTATTATTGTATGTCCATCTACTCTCACTCAGCTTGCAGTAGTTGAGGGGATAAGTTTCTCTTATCCTTAGGTTATAGATAAATAGATAAAAGAATTAGAGTGATAAGGAAACATCAAAACTTTAGCTAAAGATGGGCTCTTAAGAGAAGTTATTGATCATAGGATATGGCTTGAGTACATAGAGATAGCTTTTTAAGAATGCAGTGGGTGTTACACTTTTACCAAAGGTTTAGCATAGATATAGTTATATATCTTCTCTGAGATTCAAATATTTGATGACGATATGTATCTAATTTATATCTAATGTTTTTTTTTCATAAAATTGCATTTTTTTTAGGTATAGTTACATATCTTCTCCGAAATTTATATCTTTGGTAAAAATATGTATCTAAATTGTCTCTTACGTTTTCTTCATAGAAATGCATTTTTTTTAGATATAGTTACATATCTTTTCTAAGATTCATATTTTTTATGAAGATATGTATCTAAATTGATGTGATCTATATAAATCTTGCATGTAGGGTTTTAGAAAAATCAATTTCTGGCATGTAGTGGTTTTTTTTTTTTTTTAATAAAAATCTTAACTGAAGTCTTTTCAAAAGATTTATTTAGTTAGTTTTTTAAAAATAAATTTACATAATTAGATCTTTCTAGGTGTTTTTAAATAATAAATTGCTAAATAAGATAAGTCTAACTCAATTTTCAAGTTAAAAAGAACTAACCCACTAAATCTTTTCTAAAAAAAAGCAAAACTACGTTGGTTTGATTCGACTAACGGGTACATAGTCACATTCGGGACAATCTTAAAATTTGTAAAATATTTTTGGTTTGTTTTCATTTTTAGGGAAATTTCGTAATGAAAATAATTAAAAATTCATTTTTATGTATTTTAACATCCTTTGCATGCTTTTTTCATTTTTCTAAAAATTATAAAAATAAAAGCTTATTAATTTTTTCATTTTTTGCATGGTGACTTAATCTTAGTAGGTTAGCATTCAAATTTGAATTTTTTGGTTAAATTTTATGAAAAATTATTATTATTTTAGAAAATCTATTGTCTAGTGTTTGAATTAGGGATTTCTCACCCGAAAACCCTAATTTGACTTTTTTCCAATATAATTGGTTGGTGACTCCAAGTTATTTTTTAAAATATTTTTTAAGAAAAATTTTTTCCTTAATTTTATATCGAGTAATTTATATCAAGTAGCTTAGGCTTAAAATAAGTTAAATTGAGGAAAATTGAAATATGGCTTGACAAAATTGGTAACTCCACTAGGGAGACCTGATGGGCTAACTATGTTAAATTAAAAAAATTAAATAATGGGCTTTTTTAATTTTTTGTTTTTCTTTTATTTAATATTGTTATATAATTGTATTGAACGGGTTTCATTATTATAAGCCTGTTAAGAATAGCCAGGCCTAATGGGCTTTTTACCAGGGGATTTAAGGAGGCTTAAATTTCTCTAAATCTTCATGTATTTGTGTGCTTAGATGTTATTGGACCTAGGCTACTTTCGGAATCTAGGTTGAGTTGCTATTGTGTAACTCTTGGATCGCTGGAGTCTTTACCCTCTCTTGATGATGATAAGCGTACCCACTCATGCTTCGATGTAGCCTACCGAGCATTTCTCTAGAAATGTTTGAGGCTATAAAGCTTAAGACCTATAAATTTTACTCTCTTGCATCATTATAAAATAAAAAGGGGTTAGTAATTTTTAAATTATAAGAGTTATAAAAGAATTATTACAACCCGCGATCAATTGGGCCTTATTTTCAAAATTTAATATACTTATATATATAAGTGTACATGGGCTTTATTTTCAAAAAAAGAAGAAAGATTTTTTTTTTAAAAAAATTCATACATTTATATATGTAAGTTTATATGAATATTGATCGCAGGTTTATAATAATTTTATTCCTATAGTTTGTTAATTACCGACCCCATTGCATTGCACCGCATGTGGCATATTGCATTGCATTTCATTTATTTTATATTTTTAATTTGAATATTTTTCTGTATATGCTATCTTATGTAATATATGCAAGTCTTGTAGATTTTGTTTTATTTCATGAGTAATAGGTTGTATAACATAACATTTAATATAGAAGACTCAAAATCATTAACATTCCCCCTTGTACCATGACATACTAACCTTTAAGAAAAAAGAAAGAAAACTTTTGTATTAACTTGTAAGTTTTCTTTATTTTTTGGGGTATGTAATTACGGATATTATCTATGGTAGAAATTATTATGAAATTGTCATTTTTTAAGGCTTTCCAATAATTTTTTTTAAAAGAAATTTCGAAAGATATTTTATGGTTGATTTCTATTGTAATGCCCCATATGTATTATACTATTAGGAACTAACAAAACGCAAAAAGAAAAAAAAAAGAAAAAGATTTAACTACCAGATTTCCATTGTAAATTATTTTCCATCTTAAGGTCATTAATCTTGTAAATGTTTAAGTTCTCTTTCTTCTTATTTATCCATTCAGTTGTCACAGTCCCAATAGAGTTTTTTCCATGAGTCCTCACCCTCGTGTTATCTGTTCAATAAGTTTCTTATTATAAAATAATTTTTGTTTCTCTATATCATCCTTGTAATATAATCCTCATCCTATGTCCTTGGTTGTCAGTCCCAATGTTTCCATTTTTTTTTTGTTTAGATTCATCAATGTCAACATTAAGCTGTTTGTAACATAAAATCAACATTGATTTCTCAATAAAAGCTTTCAAAAAAAAAAAAAAAAAGAAAGGTTTTTAAAATTAAATTTTTTTTTTTAAAAGAGGTGCAGTGTTGCTAATAAGAAGGAATTCTTATAAGATTTGAAAGAGTGCCTTTTAAAGGGGTTAAGCCTAACATGAAGCCCATAATTGCTTGTTTTTGAAAAACAAGATATTTGAAGCTCTTGAATAGAGAATAGCCACAACAAAAGGGGTTTTAAGCAAGCATGTGGAGCAAGTTGAGATCGTGGCCCATACCCAAGCCCAAGGGCCTATTGATACATTATCTTAGGTAGACGAGTTTAAAGAGTTATAGGTTCATGAGCCTACCATCAACATGATATAAGGTTTGGAAAAGTTGCTAAAGATAGATTTGAATGGTTAAGCTCGAGGGCATGTCACTACCAAGGTCTAGAAAATAGGATTGCCCCTTTAGAAGAAAAGTTGGTGAGGTTAGAAGAAAGACTCATAGGTATAGAAATAGAAGTAGGTTATGTGCTCAAGCAACTTAAAAACTTAGATCTTAGTATGGATAGGATAGCATAGCCTAAGCATGAGGATGATTTAGCGAAAGAGAAGTCAAGAATGAATGCGCCAATTAGGAAAGCCCATAATCAGGACAAACCTATCTACAACAAAAAGAGGCAACTTATACAGTTCAAGATTCTAAAATTCCAAGTGTTCAAGCAACTAAGAGAGGCAAAGTTGCTAGTATGTAAAATCACAGCAAAGAAGTATAAACCAAGGGATCATGACCCCAACAAATGGTGTAAATATCATATGGGCCAAGTGGGGCACACCATAGATGACTGCTGGAAACTAAACCATAAGGTGCAAGATTTGATTGATGCCAAGATTGTCCAACCAAATTTTTTAAAGACTGATAGGTTTATGGACAGTGGTATACCTAACCTAAGGGCATCAAATAGATAAGTTGCAACATCAGATATTGAGGGTTTATTAATATCAACTGACAAGGAGACTCATCATTTAAAGTAGTTGGATATATCTCTAAGAGATCTATTCAATTGAATGGACCAAGTTTAAAGGAGTAACAGAAGTGGAAAAAAGTTTTAGTTCTTGTATTTATTTCTTTCGAAATAATTTTTCACTTTAAAGCTTATAGTGGATACGATCTATTTGAATAAAGCAATTTTCATGTGCTTTTTTTGTCTTTGAAGCTAGCTTAGTTCAACAAGGGCATGTCATTGGCCCTTCATTAATGAAACTTTTTACGTAGATTTAGGGTGAGTGAAAATAATAAAGTGAATATTGAACTCAAAACTCAAAATTTTTTACCTAAGGGAATGGTAACACATTACTTGAAAGGTTTAAGATGAAAAGAGGTAACCTATGTCCTAAACACTAACCCTAAACACATGAGAGTTAAGTAATACAACGTGAGTGCTTGGGCTCATTCATTAAACGAGACCTGTCTTAAACTTGGTACAAATTTCAAAGTAATGTTAGATATTCATTTCAATACCCTAAACACAATTATCCTTTGCAAAACCTATTTGAACCTTTTATGGATTTTTCCTAAAATTAACCTTACCAATAACCACCCTATACTAGGGCAGTTAGGAGGTTAGGGTCATTAATTTGGAGAAAAGGAGTAAACTAATTTGTGCTAATTCATAAGCAAATATTGTCATAGATAGTTCAATTTATTTAGGATGAAGAAGTGTTTCAAGCCTATACACTTTGTAAACACCTCAAGCTTATACACTCTGTAAACACCTTAAGCCCATGGATTTTTCTTAAACATTCCAAAGCCATATTCACTTTTCTTAAGCTTAAACTCTTTGAACATATGGTTTTAGGGCTTCAAATCCCATCAAGTGAACACTCAATAACGGAAGATCACCACCTTGAAAAAAAAAAAAGAAAAAGAGAAGAAAGAAAAAAGGAAAAACGAGAAATAAAAAGAAAAAAAAGAGAGAAAAAGGGAAAAGATAGAAAATGAGTAAGGTGATAATCTCCAAAGATGAGCCAAATTTCCAAAAAGCTTATGGTCAGAGCTTATGAAGGATATATAAAGTCTAAGCATTTTATGTTGCCAAGCCTAAAAGTAAAGTCTTTATTTTATGATCCTACCAATTATATTACCCTTGATAAAACTTTTTTGAAAAAAGAAATCGACTTATTTTTAGCAAAATTTACTCATGAAATTAGGACAAGTCCATGCTTAGTCTCCTAGGTTCTTGACTTGTAAACTTAGGATGGATTGTATATGATTTCTTCAAAATTGATTGAAGTGCATTGATATCCATTTACTCAAATCATTGACCAAAAGCCTTACATTGCCAACCTAGAAAAGACCTAATTGATTGACCGGAGTAAACCATTTACAAGATAGGCTACAATTTTTGGAATATGCCGAGAGTAAAAACATGACTGTAAGAGCGCAAAGAAGTACTCTTTGAGTAAACATTTCAAGTAATGATGGCTGTTCCTTTAGTAGTAATTTCAATGACAAGTTGAGTGCTTTCTTGAGAACATGAATGGTCTTAACCTCAAGTTTGAAATCTGTGCTTCTAAAAAGTTAAGGAATCATGAATTATGCTCCAAGAAATTGGACTAAAAGAATGAGTGATCAATGGGCAAAGGATAAGCGGACCCTTATTTGTGGTCTTTAGAGTCTTCGAGACTTTCTTATTAGTTAGCAATACAATTTCCCATCAAAGAGTGCTTCTTTTTTTCTTTTTTTTTTTTGAATTTTTTGCACCAAAAAGAAAACCTTTTCAAAAGAGAAATGAAACCTTTTTGAAAAACTGTTAAGAGAGATTTCATAAAAAGAAAAAATCAAAATTTTCAAAAAATCATCAAAATCCTTCAAACTCAAGTCTTAAATCATTTTGTCAAAACTCATTAAAGTCCTTGAAATTTTAAGATCATTTGCTTAAAGGAGCATTGTCTTAATCCTTATTAGGTAGCTTGCTTAGTGGAGTGCCATCCATTCCTTTTTAGAATTGCTTACTCAAAGGAGCACTATTCTATTCCTTAGTTGGGTTGCTTACTCGTTGGAGCACCTGCTAGTCCTTCATTGGATTACTTACTTAAAGGAGCGTTGCCCTATTCCTTAGTTGGGTCGCTTGCTCATTGGAACACCATCTAATCTTTTATAGGATCGCTTGCTCAAGGGAGTAAGATCCTATTCTTAGTTGGGTTGCTTGCTCGTTGGAGTACCATTGAGTCTTTTATAGGATTGCTTGCTTAAAGGAGCACTATTTTATTCTTAGTTAGGTCGCTTGCTCAGAAGAGCGCTATCTAATCCTTTCTCGGATTGCTTACTTAAAGGAGCTATCCTATCTAGTTTGTTTTAGGATCACCTACTTATAAGAGTGTTATCTTATCCTTTATATTTCTTAAAAGTAATCCTGGATTGCTTGCTCATTGGAGTGCCATCTAATCCTTTCTAGGATTGCATGCTTAAAGGAGTACTGTTTTATTCCTTAGTTGGATTGCCTGCTTAGTGGAGCACTATACAACCCTTTTCTAAGATTGCTTGCTCAAAGGAGCACTTTTCTCTCTAGTCCAATTATTTTCTGAATCGCCTACTTAGTAGAGCGCTATCCAGTCTATTCTAGGATCACTTATTCAATGGAGTGCTATCTTATCTAATCCAATCATTTAAAGGATTGCTAGCTCATAAGAGCATTGTCCTATTTTATCTCTAATAAAGTGTTGTCTTATGTTGCCTTTGAAAGATCTATCCTTTCGAGCAATGGATCCTTAAAGAGATTTATCCTCTTAAGGATACTCAACCTTTCAAGTTAAGACTCTATTTGTTTGATAGTCAAAGACCTTACCCTACCAATTCAGGTTAGGTTTACAAAAAAATAAAAATAAAAAACTTGAAAAAACTCAAAAATAAATAAATAATAAAAACATATGAAGAACGAAAATTGAAAAATAAAAAAATATAAAGTGTGAAAAGTGTCATAGTTAAGTTAGTTAGTCATTTACGGTCGGGTCAGATTACAATAAAATATATACGTGCGATTTAGTAAATTTAAAGTGTTTTAAATGTGGACCTTAATCTAATTTTGAATATTCGACAAAGTGTTTTAAGGCTTTATTAGAAAAACGCTATTTAAGAAAAATCCAATCATATTTGAACTCATAAATGTGGACCTTAATCTAATTTTGAATATTTTAATTGGGCTAAAAAAGACATAGGATTTATTAAATGGGCTATGTGTTGTGGTTATTGAAGTTAGGCTGAATCCGACCAAAGATAGAAAGCCTAAATAAAATATGAGGTTTCAAGAAACTTGATCTTAAACATAGATTGGATTAAATCTTGATTGAATTTAATAAATCTAAATCAACTATTATCGTATCCTATG
This sequence comes from Lumnitzera littorea, assembly GCA_024138015.1. Lineage (NCBI taxonomy): Eukaryota > Viridiplantae > Streptophyta > Magnoliopsida > Myrtales > Combretaceae > Lumnitzera > Lumnitzera littorea. Next base: position 40,857,016 of record JAMXBB010000009.1, read on the forward strand.
AATATCAAATTTGTTAAGATTGAATCTTCACAACAAAAAAATCTAAAAGATTCAAGTTCATTGTCTATAAATAGTGGACATTGGGCTATGAAAAAACACACGTTTCACAATTATGATCACTCACACGTTTGGCCAATTATACAATTTCTGTATACAATTTCCATACTCCATCACTTCACCACATGTCCACGTTTTCATGGTCAACATACACAATTCCCACTATAGCTCACGTCATTCTAGTCCTCACTTACATACATCACACTCTAGCCCTCATAATCCTACACATATTGTATGATTCATTCACTTACACACATCGCATAACACATTCAATTGCACATACGCACAGCTCATTGCATTATGTAGTCCACTCCCTGACCAGCACACGTACACATATACCATATGTCCACAACCCACTACATGGTCCATTCCATGTAGCAACATACATGTCTACATCTATGTAGTAGTATGAATGGTAGTCACTCACGATCAACACTTCATACGTACATCTGAGTCCATGTACGTCTAGTCCGATCACGTATACGACTTAACCCATGTAATTAGTTCTCTAGATCTGACTCGCTTAAGTAATTTGGTAAATTGTTTTAGTTATTTATTTATTTATTTTTGTTTTTAATTAATAGCTTTATTTTGCTAACTTACTTTTTTAGCATAGGTTGTTTAATAATTTTAACATAAACTATAAATTTGCAAATTTTTAGACAAGTTGTTTTTTATTTTTAAATAAATTTCATATTTTTAGTTAAATTGCATTTTTTTAAAACATTTTTTTAGTATAACTGATCGGCGATTCTAAGTTATTTTTAAACATTTTTTAGTAAAATGTTTTCCTTAATTTTATATCAAGTAATTTATATTAAGCGGATTGGGTTTAATATAAGTTAAATCGAGGAAAATCGAAATATGGCTCAACACTCAACCAAACTAAACTCTAATGAGACAATAAGTATCCTATGGGGTGATAGTGATTCTAGTATGATAAGCATATTAATACAGCTTAGTCCTTCTCAACTCATTAGTAGGATTCATTTTTACATTTGGATGCCCATTATCATCAAATCCATTAGAAAAATTACAATAAAAGTATTATGTAAGGTCATCGTATAGCTCATTCAGTAGTCGTAAAATGCCTAAGATGTGATTTGTGTTCACTCTTGGTAGTTGGTAGATTTAAAACTTACTAACAACTTCTTTTGGATAAAATACAATGATGTGCACCTCTAGATTCTCCAACTTGTCAAGCAATTAGCTTATTGGCTAGAAGGGAAGAGACACTAGTTATTTGTAGGAGGAGCAAGGCTTCTTGAAGTATGGGGAGGCATTGGGGAAGTAATGGGGATGAAGTAAAGATGGAAAAAAGAGTAGAAAGAGAATAAGGTGATTTGAGTGTAATTTTGGTGAAAAATAGATCGATTAAGTGAGAAAAACGAAGATTTGAGAGAGAAATAGAGAATTAAGAGGCAACTTAATGAAAGAGAGGAGATGATAAATAAAAAATTGAAGGGAAAAGAGAGAATTCAAGTGAATAAAAAGAAACATTGTAGGATTTTGACTTACCAACTTGACGATATTGTGGGATACCGGCTTGCTGGTGAGTCAAATAGAAGGCTTATGTATATCATTAAGAGAGTGTAACACTGGTTTGAAGGTATAGTTGGATACTAGCATGTTGATGTCATAAACCAAGAGCTTTCAAAATGTTTCAAGATTGCCCCTCATGGCTTGATGGTACAATGAGTGTACCATCTTGTTGGTATTCTGTAGATTTGTAGATTTCAAGTTGATCTTTCCTCCAATTGCCTAAACGCCAATTCAATCCTATTTCTATTAATGTGCTAAGAAATTTAGCACTTCAAACAAGTTTGTTTAGTCTAAAAAGAATTGAAAAACTTATATTTTTTCTAGATAGCCAAGATTTAACAAAAACCAATCTATAGTTCCTTATAGTTCATGATATACCAAAAATATGCATGAATGATCAATTTTTGAACATTGAGACTAAGTTTTAGTAAGCTAACACTTCAAGCAAATTTCAACATCATATTCAAGTATGCTACAAGCAAAATATAGCCATAAAGATCAAAGAATCTCAAAATCACTACTTGGATTCCTCAATAATAAACATTGATGACAAGTTTGGGCATAAAACCAAACATATGCACTAAATCAAGTTCATGATAAGTTGGTGTTATAAAAATGTTTCCATAGTACTTATAGGTACAAGAGAGGCATGATCAAGTCATATAACATGCAAATAGACAATATGAGCATATAACTTCTCAAATAGCATTAAGAGTCTAATAAGGGTTTAAGGGGATCAAGTGTGCACAAAATCAATATTAAGCCAGATTGATCACTCAAACATAATCTATAGGTAAAATTAAACATGGGGGAATTAGTTTTAAGCACAAAAACCAAGACATGGTAAAATTATGCATATATAAACCTAGATGAGCACGATTAACTTCAAATGCAACCAAAACAAAGTAAATGCCACCATTAATACATGAAACCTATAAGAACATGTTTTTGAAGCATAATATCATGTTGTTAGTAGGTTGGTTCATTGGAAAGTTTAGTTTTAGTTAGAATCACTATCTTGGTTCTTAAGTGCCTTAACACCTCACATTATAATTCCTAACTCTTTCGTTAAGATGCAAAACTTATCCTCATGAGTTTTGTAAAGATATCACTATTTGATTGCTAATATCAATAGATTCTAAGCATATATCATTATTTTGAACATGATCATGAATGAAGTGATGCCTAATCTTTATATGCTTAGTCCTTAAGGGTTAGATTTTTTTTTAGATTAATCGCACTTAAGACTATAATCGTGCGAGATTTGTTTTATCCAAAGGACTTGAGCACGACAAGTACCAACAGCTACATATTTGGCCTTGGTGGTTGATAGTGCTAGCGAATTTTTTTTTTTTTTAATATCATGAGATTAAATAGTTACCAAGAAAATGACATGTGTCACTTGTACTTTTCTAGTCAACTTTACAATAGACAATGTTGGGCATCAAATCATCCTATTAGATCAAAAGAGGTAAATGTAGGATATTATAAGCTAATTTCAATAGTTCTCACACGGTACTTGAAGATGCATTTAACAGCACTCACATGAGATTCCTTAGAGCAAGATTGAAATCGTACACATAAATATATGGCGAATATGATATCGAGCCTAGATGTAGTCAAGTATAAAAGGCTACTTATAATGCCCTTATATGTCTTTTCATAAATTGACTTTCCATTTTCATCCTTATTAAGTTTTAAAGTAATGCTTATTGGTGTAGGCCTAGTCTTGCAATTATCCATTTTAAACCTCTATAAAAGCTTTATAGTGTACTTAGCTTAGCTGATAAAAGTTCCATTCTCAATTTGTTTGATTTAGAAACCTAAGAAATATTTGAGTTCTTCCATCATTCTCATTTTAAACTTATTTTTCATATGTTGTAAAAACTTATCAATGAGGCTTATGTTAGTAGTACCAAACACAATGTCATCAACATAAATTTGAGCAATCAACATGTGTGACTTATGTTACTTGGTAAAACAATGTTATACCAAGCTTTCCTTTAGAAAAATCATCGTTTACCAAGAAGTTACTCAGTCATTCACACCAAGCTCTAAGAGCATGTTGAAGTCCATATAGAGCCCTATTGAGCTTATAAACATGATTGGGGAATTCATTATCTTCAAAACTCAACGATTGCTCTATGTATACTTCTTTCTTAATGTATTAATTTAGGAATGCACTCTTAATGTCCACTCAGAGTAGCGTAAAGTCTTTAAATGTAGTCAATTCTAAAAGCATCCTAATGGCTTCTAATCCAGCAACTAAGGCAAATGTCTCTTCAAAATCTATTCCTTCTTCTTGGTTATATCCTTTAGTAACCAATCTAGCCTTATTCCTAGTTACTATATAGTTTTCATCATATTTATTTCTATATACCCATTTTGTTTCAATTATCGATCTATCACTAGGCTTAGGCATTAAGTCTTATATCTCATTTCTAATAAATTGATTTAGCTCTTCTTGCATAACTTGAATGCAAAATTCATCTTTTAGAGCCTCACCACATCTTTAGGTTCTATTTAAGATAGGAACTTTGAGTTACTTAAGTTCTTTGGGGAAGCACTTGTTTGTACCCTATTGGAAGGTCTACTTATGATCAAATCCTTAGGGTAATCTTTCACAAATCTCCATTCTCTAGGTAATTTTATACTAGATTGATCAATTGTTTCATCATCCTTAGAGATTTGTTAATCCTTAGATATATATTGATTCTTGTCAAGATGAAGACTATCTAATTGAGTACCATTGTTATCTAATCCATTACTAGGATCTTTGCATGCAAATACATCATCAAATACAATATGAATGGGCTCTTCTACAACTAGTGTTCTCTAATTATACACTTTAAATGCTTTACCAGTAAGAGAAAATTTATGAAGGATACCTTCATTAGATTTTGAGTTGAATTTGCCAAGTTGCTCCTTTCCATGATTGAGCACAAAACACTTCATATCAAATGGATGGAAATATGAGATGTTACATCTTTTGCCTCTCCAAAATTGATAGGGGGTTTTCTTAAGAATGGGCTTTTTAAAAATGATTTGATATGTAACATGTTGCATTCACCACTTCGGCAAAAAAACACTTGGGTAAGTTATTTTCGCAAAGCATGGTTCTTGCCATTTCCATGAGTATCCTACTTTTCCTTTTAGCAGCTTCATTTTATTGTGGAGTTCTAGGTCTCAAATAGGTGTGTTCTATTCGATTTTTATTGCAAAATTCTTCCATATAAAACAGTTGTAGTGGCCTAAAAGTTGAAATGACATCTTTTGATTTAAATGATGATTTTATTTATTTACCAAATTAACATACTTGACATATTATGTATTTATTAAAATTTATCTTTATTAATCCTATGACAAGATCATTTTTAGCTAGTTTTAACAAAATATCCATGCTAACATACCTTAGCTTTCTATGTCACAACCAACTATTATTATTTTGAGTGGATAGACAAGTTTCAAAAGAGGTTGAAAAGATATTGAAATTGATTTCATAATAAATGTTTCCTTGTTGATAATCTTCAAAACGAATTTAGCCATTATTAATGTTTTTAATAGAATACTTTGATGGATAAAATGTTACTTTAATAGAAGTAATTCCATTTTTAATAGGTCACTATCAGGATTGCTTAATGAACATAAGCTATCCCATTTCTCTTTTCAAAGAACTATATTGTCAAGCCTAGAGGTAAGTAAGTGGGTTAAACGAGCAAACTCAACCCAACTTACTTTGGCCCATGGATTAAACTGACTAGATTCATTTAACTTACTTTTAAATGGGCTAAAAAACCTTAATCCTAACTGGTTTGAAAAGCAAGTTAAATAGGCTAGCTTATGGGCTAAAAGTGTAAACGTATTAAAACAACTAACCTAAATGGGCCTACGAGTTAAACAAGTTGAGTTCTTTTGGCCTACTTTTCAAACAAGCAAAGAAAATCTTGGTTCTAACCCCATTTGAAAAGCAGGTTAAACAGATTGACCCGTAAGTAAAAAACCCATTTGCACATCACTAGTTAGGCTAACTTATCCCCTTACCGTTAGATTTGTGCATCTGTTTGAATCAACCTTGAACTATCGGTTCATGGGCCGATGATAAGGTGAATTGTGTCCGACCCTTAAGGTTATGGGCCTGACTTAGTTTAGCCTAATTAGCGGTTCAAGTGTTGATGCACCAACCCTTAAACCGTTTCTCCATTTTTTTTTATTTTTAATTTATTTTTTGTATTTCTATTAATTAATGAAAATAAATCTTTGCCCTCTTTTGTGTTTCTTTTTTTTTTCTCACATTATTGTTGCACCAACACTTTATGTGTAAATTACATGTAGTGACGTGTGAATGATTCATTATTATTTTCTGTTTAAATTTTATTCCATTCTAAAAAATTGATTTGGACCACGTAAGTGTGATGTTACTTTAATATTAAAATGTTGATTAATGATAAATAAAGTGAGAAGAATTATAAAAGAGGAAGATTTTTTATTTGAATCTTGGAATACATTGTCAATAGGGAAAAGGATAAATGGGGGAAAATAATTTGGGGAAGAAAAAGTGTAGAGATTAAAGTAGGATGTCATAACTTAAGAAGGAAAATGGTAAACTTAATTGCAAATGGTAAGATGATGTTTTGGTTTTTCTTTTTTTCAGATAAAGCAAAGTTTAGGTGGGCTAAACCTTCGATTCAATTAACAGTTCAAGCTCGCTGGTTTGTAGACCCACCGAGTTGGTAAGTTCACTAAGTTGAACCATCTAAACCCATACAACCTAGTGGTTTGTGGGCCGGTTCAGGCCTACTCACCCTTCGGCTAGGCCAATTTATAGTTCAAAACCGACCCTTGTACAGGTCTACTTATGGTCAAGTTAGTAGAATAAAATTGCAGCACAAGTGCACTACACAATCATGCAAATATGATATTCTTTCCAAGTTTTACTGATGCAATTTAAGACCAATAGAATTGATTGAAGAGTTAATTAATACATGGAAGAGCTTGCAAATTGAAGCTTAATATTCAGTTAGCTCAAAATTTTAATTACTTTATTTTATTCTTATCAAAATCAAAATGTGAACCTTAGGTTCAACAAGTATGGTTAATCGCTTTAATCTTATATACTCTAAGGAGTAGAGCTTGAGCTTAAGCCTAAGCTTCTATCCAATCAAATGAAATCACTGAAGTACTTAGCTTTCTTCATTCACTTTATACCAATCTCTAATGTAGGTGGTTGCTTCAACATTAATGGTGGAAAGGGAGGCTTATCGATCACCATGATATGATTGCACAACTATGAACTCTCCAGACACAGATGCTTTTCCTTTAGAACCTTTTCTTGAAGCTTACTTCTTGTTAGAGAATGAATTACAAAAAAAGTAATCCATTGTGGTTCTATGTTATGTTATGAAGGAAAAAAAATTACAAAGAAATATATATTACAGATCATGGGTAACGAAGAAAGATATAACTACATAAGGATATAAATTACACTGGTTGGAAAAATTTAGAGTAGTAAGGGTTTAAAGGATTTTAAGTGAATGTGATTGTTTTTTGAAAATACAGAAGCCAAGCATGCCAATTTAAAGTGCTTTTGCAAATTTTTACCTCCTCCTTGAATGTTAAATTTATGCCATAATGTTCAAAATTTTCTACAATTATGAGGCTTAAATGTTTTCAAACTCTAAACAATTCAATATTGAAAACTTTTTCTATTTGAATCTCTTAGTGTCTTTCTCAAGACTCCATCTACTTTAATTTTGCATCATTTAAATTTGAAAGTTTTAATCACTTTTGGCTGGAAAATCTCTTCATCTCTATGTTCAATTGCTTCGATCTCTAAATCTCATATAGTCACTTCTCTTGTTTTTCTCTACCCTCTCTTCATCTCCTTATCTCTCTTCTCTCTCTTTAATTATGATTCAAATAATGCTTTGTCCCATCCCGTCTTCTCTCTCTCTCTCTCTCTCTTTCCTTTACTCTACCTTCATTTGTCTTTTCTTCCCTTAATATCCAATTTATTCACTTGTCCCCAATAAAAAAGAAATAATTATTTCTTAACTATGTAATTGAGGTAACATGACTATATCTATTGATGCTTAAACTCTCCTTACGAATAAACAAGAGTCCTTTGTGCGAATAGTGTATTCGATGTGTAAAAGTCCTTAACATTTTCTAAATATGAAAAATCCACTTCTGGCAGCTATGTCAAGCTTAAATTTTTCTTGGTTTTTTTTCCTTTAACTTAATTAGTATTAAACCCTAACCCAATTAATACTAACCATTAACTAAAAGTTAATAAAAACTTGGTTTTCTATTTTTGAAATTTTATAGTTACCACCCGACCAGAATTAAGAAAGTTAAGGTATAACTGATTGGGTGGATCAATTATAACTTAGGTATTAGGCTATGATAAATCACTTTTGAAAAATGATTTTTTCTTTAAAAAAACCAAAGAATTTGAGTCTATGGGCTAACTTATTAAACTCTAATGGATATCACTTTGACCTTTCGAATTTAACTTTATTTTTTAATATACTCATTTATTCAAATTTTATAAATAAATAAACAAACAAAATTATATCTAATTACGAAAATTAATAAATTGAAAAATTACTTTGAAAAAAAGGGACAATATTTTTTTTTTCCATATTTTAAGTCACTATGTAGCTACTTACGTACCCTTTAGTAGGGATCAAACTTTCAGTAGTTCATCTGAAAATTTAGGCATATTGATTCTTTTTAATTTTTGAAAACCAACCAGCTTTATATTTTAATTCACTTATTTTAGTTTTAAGAAAATTTCTAGGAAAAAAAAATCCTAATTTGGAGTTATAACTTTTTTGAAAAATCTTAGAAGTTCTTGACTTTTGAAAGAGGGGTCATGTTATTTTTTTTATTTTTGAAAACACATTTTTCTAAGTAAAGGAAAAAAAATTAATCTTGAGGAAAGATGGCAGAGGAGTTTGTTTATTTTATTTTATTTTTCTTATTTTTCATTTTTTATTTAAAGAAAAGAAAAGAAAAATAGAGATAAGAAGAGAGGAAGGGAGAAAGAAAAAAAAAAGCAAAATAAAATGATAAAAAAAATTTAAAAGAAAGGAGAAGGGCCATGAGCCCTTTAGGGACAAAAGAAAAAAAAAATTCTTTTTTTTTTTAATGAAGGAATTTAAAATAAAATAAAAAAAAAAGAAAAAAACAATTAGATGTCTTTAAAACAAAAATTTGTAATGAATTTTCCTTTTCTTTTCTTTAGGGATTTTTCTTTATATTATTATATGATAGAAAAAAAAACTTGGTAGTCAATTCGGGTTAGGTAGCAAGTCGCTTCTTAGAGCTCTAGTTGGGTACAAGCCGATTTATCGAATGAAGAAGGCTTAAACAACGATTTTGATGTCTCTAAGAAGCTTCTAAGTGGATTTTCGAGTAGGTGATTGCACATTATGAGCTTTTGATTTATGAAATTTAGATTAGTGTTGGTTTGATGATGAATTGTAGCCGATTGAGTGTGGATGGGTAGTAGCGACTAGTGGTAGATATGGGTTGAAGCTCGAGAGGTTACAGTCAAGCTTAGTATTGGTTGGAAAGGGAAGTTAGAAGCTTCGAAAAGCTTGTTACAGTGGTGATTTTCTTCGACTTGTGAGACAATTGAAGAAAACTTAGAGAGAGTGCTTAAGTCTAGAGTGAGAAAGTTTGATGATAGCTTCAATGAGAGGGAATTGATGAGTGTTGGATCTCTAGAAGGCTTGTTCGAGCTCCAATTTATACTGTTGGAGCTTGAATTAAAGATGGAATGTTGAAACGGCCATAAATCCGAGCTTGAATGCCTAAGCTTTGACTCATCTTGAATGCATGATTCAAATGGAAAAATGGTTTAATTTTCAACCAAAACGATCTTGTTGGAGTTCAATCTTGCCATTTAAATTGATTAGAAGCTTTGAAATTCGTCGATAGAGTGGGAATGAAGCATAAGTTAATGGTACGTTTATAAGTTTTTTTTTTTTTCAATTTTCGATTCCAAATTTGACTTATTAAATTTTCAAATCTAAACAAGTTTTTGGTAGAATTAAAAGTAAGGCATGCGTACCACATGATTCCATCATTAATTTGGATGGAATCATGTGAAAAATAACTGAAAAGGTGGCTCAAACATGAGCCATCGAGTTATTTTTCCAATGGAAGAAGCTGAGGAAAAGGTAAGAATATGGGAGAAAAAGATGGAAAGAGATGGAAAGCAGGAGCATCATGTGCTAGGCATGTGACTTACGCGCCTGCCCAGAGCGTAAGTCACATGTGTTGCATTTCAAAAATAAGGTAAGCTTTAGGCTTTGAGCAATAATCAGGGCTTTAGCCCTGATTCCTAAATGTAGACCAGGTCTTGTGCTTAGTCTAATCTAGTAACCCCACACTTTTTCTTTTGTTTTAGAAAAACAATAAAATAAAGAACTAATAAAAGATAAAATAAAAACTATACTAAACTTAATTTTAACAAAGAAATAACTTAACTTGAGTGGAACTAAAACAACATCACATACTTATACGTTAAATGAACACATAATAAAATAAATAAATTTAAAATTGTACCAAATGATATGACCTGTTTCAAATGAACCAATGACCCTAAAAAGACCTATGGCTTTTATTTTGTAAAATTCAATTGTTCTTAAAAATTCTGTATTTTTATTTTTTTCAAATGAAATACTAAACTATAAAAGGGGTGGTTCCCAAAATGAGGTGTTGACAATTGCCCCTCTTTATGGTAAAGCTTGACTAAAATTTTACCACAAAGATAAAAGAGGCACTTATTTTTTTGTTAAGGATGATCATGTCTTAAATAGAGCTATAAAAAGTTAACTATCTTAAGCTTGATCTAGGAGGAATTTGAAGGGTGAAAGATATGTTAAGAGAAAGAGGGCACTCCATGAGCTAGCTGAGATACAAAAGTGAGTTTTTGAACAGTATAGTACTTTAGGAGTTGCTTATAACTTTAAAGGGATTTGAGAAAGGATTGTGCTTCCATGAGCTAGCTAAGGTCTCAAAAGGTTCGAAGAAAGATAAGGTTTCTTATTGAGAGTTAACTAACTTACAGGAACGTCAACCCTACATGAGAAATTGATATGAAACCTAGTAGCACTTTTCTAAGCTAACTAAACTAGGTGGGAGCATCTCTAAGGGACTAGTAACCCCTAAATTGGAATCAATTTAGAAAACCTGATTGTGCTACTTTAAGCTGACTATCTTAGGTAGGAGCATCTCTAAGGAATTAGTAACCCTAAATGAGTAATTGATATAAACCTGGTTGTACATTTCTAAGCTGACTAACAAATGGGTTATAGGAGATTGATGGAGCAGGTATGAAATCTCATATTGTCCACTTTGTTTGTTCTGCCCTACTGCATTGCTCTAATCACTCTTCCCTACTACTCTCTTCTCCTGTATCCTGCTTTGCCTTGCCTTATTGTGCTATGTTTGCTTAGTTAGGTCAGGTCGACTCGATTAGTTTAGGTTGGCTCAGCTAACCTAAGTTGGTTCACTAAGTCAAGTCGACTTGGCTAAGTCAGGTCATCTCAGCCATGTCTACTCATCTAGAACGACGGAATTCATGATTAATTACTTATGTTTTATTTACTAGATTACCCTTATATTTTATTTGTATTTATGAGATTGCCACTAAGGTACCCTTTACTTTATTTTATTCACATAATTGCCACTATATGTAAATAGTCCATGCTTATAAGTTGTTACAGACTCATCATACTTATGACTTTTCAATGAAAAAACCCCTTTGAGTAGTTCACTATAAAAGTTCTCATATCCCAATCTTATCAATCCCTTTAGCAATGATTGTGGCAAGCAACCCTAATTTATACTTTGTTTGTAATATCAAAGTAGAGATTAGGTCGTGTAATGTTCATTTGGTGCATCAAATCTTCATGGGTAAATCATGAATTCACTAGACTCGATTCTATCTTCCTTTCTTCAATATTTCGAAGGACCCATTTGATTTTCTATGATAAGCCCTAGTAACTATTGAGCTCTTAAGCACATCACTAGTCTAGGTAGGAATGTCTCTAAAAGACTAGTAACCTTAAATGAGAAATCGATATGAAACCCGACAATGCTCCTCTAAACTAACTAATCTAAGCAGGAGTATCTCTAAGGGATTAGCAACCTTAAATGAGAAATTGGTATGAAACCTGGTAGTGATTTTCTAAAATGACTAACCTAGTCTTGAAAAAGCTCTCCTCAAGCTTGCTAAGTCTTTGAAAAGTTGGCTAAGAATGGAAGGCACCTCATGGGATGGCTAAGACCTTAGGAAGAAGTGGTAAATGGGAAGTACCATACGGACTAGGTAAGACCTTAAAAGTAATTGGCAAAGGAAAGTGCCCTACGGGTTATCTAAGACCCTAAGAGAGAATTAGAGTTAGGACAATGTTTTATGAACTAGCTCGAACCCTAAAAGGTGATTGAAAAAGGGGGAAAGTGTTCTAAATGCTAGCTACTATCTTAGGAGATAAAGGCTTAATGCGAATGCAATGCTTAAAAACCAATATGCTAAAATGTATAGAAACACTTACTTAGCTTTGTCGATGGCACCTAAACTATCAAGCCTTTTCTTGAAAAGTCTTATCAAAACTAGTTAACTCCATCTTTGAGGTGGATTCAAACCTCTTGGCGACATTAATTTTCCTATCGTCAACCCAACTAATCTTGCCCTTAGGTTTTAATAGTGACCTTTGTTGATAGTTGATTTTCATCCCAGTGTGCAAACACCTGCAAAACTTGAAAATGGCTTTGAGGGGCACTGGAGGGTGTTATGGCGTGGTCACTCTGATGCTTAAGTTAGCCCTTTTATCATGTGGAGACAAAATGTTGAATGGTTGTGTGTATGAGAATGGAGGAGAAGGGCCCCTTACTTGGGAGTCTCACCTAGTATTTATAGTACGTCAATGCAAATTGTACCTGGACTGGATTATTGTATTGGGTCGACTAATATAAGTCCACATAATAATTATCTAACAATACTTGTCAATACTTACCCCCCACTCTCTTTGGTGACAAAGTCGAAAAAGAGAGTATTTAGGGAGGTTGAATTTGTGGGATTTTTGGAAAGGTTTATAATCCCAGCTTGAAGAGGCAAAAGTGCTAGAAGAAACAAAGGCCTGAAAAGGCGAAAACTGGGAGTGAATGGAGCACCTATAAATATTAGTATACCTAACAAGGCAAAGACTCGAAGAGGCCAAAGTGTCTGAAGCTTTAAGAAGCAAGGCCTAGAGAAGCTGATACACTTGAATAGGCGAGAGTGCTTGAAGAGGCAAAAGCCTAAAGAAGTTGATACACTTGAAGAGGCGAGAGCCCCTAAAGAGGCAACTGCGCCTAAAGAGGCTAATATGGCCAAAAAGGCTAGGGAAGCATGCAGGCTGTCCAAGCTGGGTAAGACTTGTGCTAAGTAAAGCCATAAAATTGGCTAGTTGACCTTTAGTCCATTAATGCATAGGATTGTAGGGTTATTTCGTCTATTGTATGTAGGGCTTAAAGCTATCGAGGAATTGCCCATTGGTAAATTGTACTTGTACTGGCTAAAAAATGAAGGGCATTTCTTTAGCCTTGACTTTAATTTTAGGTTATCATACTCATCCCAAAGAGGAGTTGAAATGAACTCACTAAGAGCTAAATAAGTTGTTTTGAATGCAACTGGATATAACTGCATGTCAGATACATAGTATGTGCATTTGTCCTATATGTTAATTTCTTTAAAAATGTGTTTGTGCAAACAAAGGCTGAATTTTCGAGCTGTGAGAAGCTCAGATAAGCAGCACTTGCTATAACAATTTTGGGCAAATCTACTTCATAGTAGGAAGGACTAACGAATCCTTCAAGCTGCTTATAAGCTTAGAGCTTTAGAAAAAGGTAGTTGCAATTGTTGATGCAATTTGATAAATTGTGGATTGCTTGTATACTATGAAGTTTAAAGGAGTTTGGCTTTATAATTATGTAGAGCTCAAATGGTTGTCCATTAAAATAAATCTGAGAGCTAAAGACATGGCTAGTACACAATAATTAGCATGCTTAACTATGGAAATGGGTTGACAACGCGATGGATAGCTCAAAAATTGTACAGCTTCACATGTGGCATCTTGTTCACTCTAATCCAATATCATAGAGCTATTAATAGCATTTGAGGTGGGATCCAAAACTATTCATCACAAACCAAGATGTACTCCCAAGAATATGCTTGGTGCCTTGCCCTCTTTGCAAGCTTAAATAAAATTCTTTATTTATTCGACTTCGTAACTTCCAGCATTAAAGGGAAAACCAACACCGTATCAAGTTTGTCCTCCCCTTTTTTATAGTAGCCTTAACTTGAAAAGTAAGCTCTTCTACAAAAATCAATGACCTAATAGAGATATTTGTATCTTCAAAGCCTTTATAGAAAGTTCTGTACGTATTCTCATCTTTAAGCTCTTCCAACTTTAATAAATAGTCTTCACAAAAAGCGTACCTTAGGCTCTTACTCTTATTAAGAGCTTGTACTATGGCTGTGATAGGCGACTGGTATGGTGCTTCGAGGACTACACGAACAATTTTGATAGTTGGGAAGTTTTGGCCATTTTTGGACATTATATGCTGGTTATTGTATACAGCAATAACTCAGTTATTGCGAGGAGTAGCTTAAATGCTTCAATGTCAGCGACTTGGCATCAATTGAAAACAGCTCAACTTGGTTTCTTTGAAGTGTAAGATGATTGACGAGTGAGATCGAAGTCCGAACTTGTCGAGTTCGGACCAATATGCGAGTTCGTATGCTTTAATATGTAGCTGTCTGTGTTTCTTTTAGAGTTAGAGAGCAGCCTTTGATCTATTAAGTTGGATCCATGGAGATCTCAGTTCAAGTCTTAGAAATGAGCTTGGCAATTGTAGGTTTACAAATCGGCATGCCAGCTAGGATTAGCTCAACACGTGACTTATTCGGCACACTTGGAGTTGTTCGGCATGCTGTGTGACAAATATCTTGAGTCGGCACGGCACATGAAGCTAGTCGCTAAGTCAGCAGCACTTACTCGGCATGTCTGCTACTGTTGTAATGTTTCTCGACTTATTAAAAGCTCGGACTTCACTTTGCCAAGATAACCACGCTTCGGCATTTGCTGTTCTAGAACATAATTTTAGCTCGGCACTCGCTCTCTCGGAGTTTGAGCCGACATTATTGCAATGTGCGCGGCATGGACTTAATCATTCGGAAATCGACCTCAGCTGAGTGTACACAGCAGTCTGTTTTCTAAACTTAATACTTGGCAAGTTTCCACGGCTACTCAAACACTAGAAATCAGTCGGCAACAAAGTTTAGCTTCTCAGTAGCCCGACAGTCCAGTTCAGCACACTACCTCGAATATCGAGTCGGTCATTTGCTTGCTAGGGCTTCTTGGTAGTTTGAAGAGTTCGGTATGAAGGTACTACAGCTTGGAGAGCTCAGCATGATTAAAACGAGTAATGCTATGCTCGGCACGTACAGAAGTTGGTATAACTTAAGTATGATCTTCCTCACGACAATTTGGCCTTGAGATTGAACTGCTCGGTAGCCATTCACGGTCGCTCGGCGATGTTGTGTGGCTTGTGAAACAATCACTCGGCCATGACTCAGCTGAAAAGCTCGGCCATGGCTTAATTCTCAAAAAATTGTTGATAAGAAAAACCAAAACCGAGGACTCTAAGGCTGGAATTACTCTCATCATGTTCAAAATCCGGCGAACGTACGAGACCCAGTGGTTACATGGCAGTTACATAGTAATTATATGGTAGTTACCAACTTCCCAACGATGGTTACTAAAGTGGTTTCCAACTTTCCAGTGTATCGGAGCCGATTTGCTTTTGGCTTCACATTGGATCTAATGTACAGTTCCTGCAAAAGCAAAGTTGTTGCAACCTTTTTGGCATAAAGAAGTTTGTATTCGTTTGATAGGATCATTCACAAAAAGAAAACTATCTTATCCGAAAGCGGTCTGAAGGCAATTATGTAATGGTTAGATCACAATATCTAATAATCATCAAGATATAAAGCAAAGAGGTGTTGGTATGTAGATTCCAAGAAAAAGTAGGATATAAAATCCTAGAAATTAAGATAAAGTAGTAGCATACGAACAAATTTCTTAGATTATAAAATTTTTGAGAATCACAAAAAATTGTGGCTTTTAACCATGATTACATAATTCCAACAGACGATGCCAATTGTTGACGTTTGATTTTTATCCCGATGTACGAACACTTACAAAACATAAAAACGGCTTTGAAGGATGCTAAAGGGTACTCCGGCACGGTCACTTCAATGCTTAAGTTAGCCTTTTTATCATGTAGAGAGAAAATGATGAATGGTTATGTATATAAGAATGGAGAAGAGGGGCCTCTTACTTGGGAGTCTCACCTGGTATTTATAGTAAGTCAGTGGAAATTGTACCCAGACTGGATTATTGTATTGGGTCAACTAATATAAGCCCATACAATAATTATCTAAAAATGCCTGTCAACAATCTTATTGTTAAAGAATTACGGAAAGCAACCCAATACGTGATTTGCTATCTTCTTTGAGTAGAAAAAATCATTGTGTTAGATTTTTGGCCCTAATTATCAACCCTTAAGGCTTTAGATGAACTACCTTCTAGATTCTTCTAGCTAGACTCAAGCCTTTATCCTTGACTAAGTAATAACTATCTACTATGAGGTGTTTACTCATTTGGATTTGCTTTTACCTTGAAAAATAGACAACAAATCTCCCTATCAAGGAGGATGAATTCATAATAGAGTATTTTAAAGTATTTTGTCAATTATCATTGTTCTATAACTTGTTTTCATCTTCTCTCATGTTTACAATGTATGGGTTTTATTTGAATATGATAAGAGAATAAGACCTTTAGATGGAGGTCATTCTAATGTTGACAACCATAAAGGATACCATCTTTGCTTGTAGAGAATGAAAATTAAACTACAATAATATCTAAGATTGCTAGCATTTTGTGTTTCAAGAATTTCCACTGATTTTCATAAGTAATACATCTTTAATACATAAAAATTTATAAGGTCTCTTAGTTCCAAAGCATCTGTTTGTGATAAAATTAAAGCCCATCCAAGTAACACTTACTTCACGACATAAGGAATTTTGTAATTTGGAGAAAATCTTTCTTTAGAGTCTTGTACATTGGGGAAAGCCTTTCTTAACACTAAATCACCCCTTTGAAGTTCCAGGGTTGCACCCTCTTGTTAAAAACTCGAGCCGTTCTTTATTGATAGCATTGGTTGTGATACATGGCTGTTATTCTTATTTCATCAATCCAATTCAACTACTCGATACGTTTCTTTACCTAATCAGCCTCATCCTATTGAGTTTCTAATAGCACTCTAGGAGATGGTATCTCAACTTCCACCAGTAATATTACTTTAGTGCCATATACTAAGGAGTAAGGTGTTGCCCCTATCGATATTCTAATAGAAGTTCCATAGATAATGAGTGCAAATGGTGACATCTCATACTAATCTCTATACATAACAACCATCTTTCCAATAATTCTCTCAAGATTTTTGTTAGCTGCTTTTATAACCCCATTCATTTGAGGTCTATAAGGGGTAGAACTCCTATGGATGATTTTGAATTGTCGACACAACTTTAACATGAGTTTGTTGTTGCGATTTCTACCATTATCGGTAATGATTGTCTCTGGAGTTCTGTATTGAGTCAAGATATCTTTCTTGATAAACCTAGCCACTATTCCTTTGGTAACACTTAAATAAGATTAAGCTTTAACCCACTTACTGAAATAATCAATGGCGACTTATATGAAATGATGATCATTGGATGCCTTTGGAGTGATTGGCCCAATGGTGTCTATACCCCACATTGAAAATGGCCATAGAGGAAACAATGTGTGTAATTCTCAAGGTAAAGCATTTATCTTGTTCGCATAAACTTAAACATAGGTGATATTGCTTGACATGTTAGATGTAATCGCCCTCCATAGTTGACTAGTAGTATCCCAATCTCATAATCTTCTTAACGAGCATGTAACAATTCATGTAGGGGGCACATGCTCCTTCGTGTACCCCTTTCATCAAAACATCAACTTCTCTATCATCTACATACCTTAGAAGCATACCATCAAATGATCATTGGTATAAGGTAGATTCACTTATTAAGAATTAGGTGGCTAACTTCCTAATTGTCTTTTTGTCCTTTTTCTTAACCTTATTAGGATACATGCCTTATTGTAGGAACATTTTGATGTCATGGTACCAAAGCTTTTCCTCATGTACATCTTCAATTGCTAAATAGAAAGTAAGCTTCTCTTTAACTTCAATTTTGAGTGGTTAAATTTTGACTTTGTTGGATATTCAGATCAGGGATGCCAAAGTGGCCAATGCATCAGCAAATTGATTTTAAGTCCTTAAAATGTAAGTGAACATAACCTCTTTATTAATTCAGTTAAGTACCTATGATAAGGTACTAGTTTAGGATCCTTCATTTTATATTCTCCTTGACCATGGCTAATAATGAGTAAAGAATCTGCATATACTTTTAATTCTCGAATCTCTTTATCTAAGACCATTTTGAGTCCCATAATGCATGTTTCATATTTAGCAATATTGTTGGTATATGGGAAAACGAGCCTTACAGCCATTGGGAACTACATACCTTTAGGGGATATCAATATTGCCCTAATCCCAAATCCAAACACATTAGTAGCTCAATCAGAGAACATCTTTCATTTTGGGAGCTTTTCATCTTTCTCTTTGTCAAAATCACCTTCAGCTACCAAGATATCCTCATCAAGAAATTTGACTTGCACTTCTTAGAGAGTATCATCAAGGGAATTCTTTGTTAGTTGATTTGCTAAGGATTACCCTTTGACTAAATTTTGGTTTATACAGATGATGTTGAACTATGATAGTAACATTTGCCACTTTAAGACCTTGTTAATCAAGGTTGGTTTCTTCGCTAAGTATTTCAAAGGATCATGTTCTGTCAATAACTCAATTTTGTAATATAATATGTATTGTCCAAGTCGATGTATGATCTAGACTAATGTACAACACATTCTTTTGATCTTAGAATACTTCTACTCTCCCTTTGTAAACTTCAAACTCAAGTAATATATAGCCTACTTTTTTCCTTCCTCGTCTTTCTAGCCAACCATACATCCTACAAACTTTGGAAATATGGTGAGGTGTAGAAACAATGGTTTCCCAAGTTCAGGAGTTAACAAAATTAGAGGATTCATGAGGTATTCCTTGATTATTGTGAAGACGTCCTCACACTCCTCATCCCATCTTATATTGCCATTCTTCTTTAGTTGTTTGAACAAAGGGCAGCACTTGCCTGTAAGTTAAGATATAAACCGAGCTATGTAGCTCAAATGACCCAATAAGCCTTTGACCTCTTTAAGTGTACATGAAGAGGGCATGTTTATTATTGCTTTGACTTTATCAAGATCTACTTCAATGCTCCTTTGGCTAATTATGAAACATAACAATTTTCCTAATGTCACCCGAAGGTATACCTCTCTAGGTTCAACTCTAACAGAAACTTCCTTAACTTATCAAACAAATTTTTTAGATTATCCATGTGATTCTTTCTCTCTTTGGATTTTACAATCATATCCTTAACATATATTTCTACTTCTTTGTGAATCATATCATGAAAGATTGTGACCATTGCTTTTTGGTAAGTTGCCCTAGCATTTTTGAGTCCGAAAGATACGACTTTGTAGTAAAATGTGCCCTAAGTTATAATGAAAGTCATCTTGGTCTTATCTTCTTCAGACATTCGAATCTGATTATACTTAAAGAATCTATCTAAGAATGAGAAGAGATGGCTTCCAATTGTATTATCTACCAAGATGTCAATATGAGGCAAAGGAAAGTTATCTTTCAGTGTTACCTGATTGAGATCTCGAAAATCTATGTATACCTTAATTTTCCCATTCTTCTTCATTACCGACACAACATTGGCCACCCACTTAGGATGATTAGATACTTTAATGAAATCAACCTTAAGTAACTTCTTGACTTCTTCTTTGATCTTCAATAAGATATTTGGTTAGAATCTTCTTAGCTTCTTCTTCTTAGGTTTGATGTCTTTATGTATAGGTAAGCGGTAAACTACAATTAATGGATCCAACCTAGGCATATCCTCATAAGACCATGTGAACACATCTTGATACTTAGATAATAGTGTGGTTATTTTTACCTTTTGCTCTTCTTTCAAGTTCCCTCCAATCTTTAAATTCTTTAGGTTATCATCGATCTCAATATTAATTGTCTCAAATGGCTTATCAATGGAAATTATACCCATCTCATGTTTTTGCCATCTCTCTTATATTTCACTGTGGTTATTGACATTACTCTTAACATCTAACTTAATAGGGCCGAAAGTGATACCAACATTTTCATCATCTACTTGCATGAGGTATCCCTGGTTTTCATTCAGAGCAATGGATCTAGGTAAAAAGTGTATAAAGGAAAGAGTGTAAGTAAAGAAGCAATAAGGCAAAATGAAGAGAAGAAAACTGATCTTTTATTCATTGGAATCAAAAGTTCTCATAGGTACATAATGTTGAACCTAGGGTTTACTATTTGATTCTAATGAGAACAAAATAAAAAAAGTGTATGATTAAAATTGTTATTATTTGATTATATTGAATTAATTGAATAAAATTGATTACCTTGCTTAAAGATAATGTACAACTATTAGCTCTACAAGATATTTGTTTTTTGAAAGATGTGCTTTTCATTTGGAAGTTAAACCATATAGTGCTATTATATATTGTTGCATTTGAAAGTTGCAAATAGATGAAGGTTGCTGAAAGTTTGCCCAATCGGCATGATGGCATATGGAAGAATCGACTTGACAGTATAAAGCCTTGGATTGAAAATTAGAAAACTTTCTATTCTCTTCAAGTCGGTACACATGTCGGTGTTCTTACCAATAGTTGTTCTACTTACAGTCATGATGGTAAGCTTTTTTCAAGTAGCCGTTAGAGCACTTAAAGCACTATAATAGGAAGAATTGATTGAGTTGATATAAATGCTCAACAACTTGACTAAGGATAATAAAGACCTGGTATTCTATTGCAATCAAAAGACATTATCTTACATTCCTTAATCTTATTACTTATTATTTGTCTCTTGTACTCTTTACTTACAAACAAACAAGTGAGACTTAATGTATAATGCTTCAGAGTTCTTATATTTGTAATCTTTAGAGAGAAAAGCACTACACTTGAGATCATTGTGTGCAATAGTGATTATAAGAATGTATATAGCTCTTTGAGTATTGTATTGTGAGATTATTAATATGGTGTGAAGTCCCCAATTGGAGGTGTTTGTAGGTCTGTAGAGAGTAAGGGGTAGTTCAAACTCTATGTTATATCAGAGCTTGATCTTCTTTATTTCTATCTCTTTTAATTTCTGCATTTATCTTTATTCTATCATTATCTTGATCATATTCATTGTTACATTTAGTGCTTAAATTCGAAAAGAATTGTAACTTGTCCCTAAAGAACTAGTATCGGAGTTAGTCTCTAATAATTTTCTTAATTGCATTTTAGAGTAAAGATCATGGTATCTAATACTTTAGGCTTTCTAAAGGGAAAAGCAATTAATAGGCCTCCTCTTCTAGCTAGTAGCAATTATCTATATTAGAAATGTAGGATGACTATATTCTTGAAAGAACAAAATAGATTATGGTGGCATGTACTTAACCAATGACCATTTTAGAAAGAAGGGAAAGAAGAAAGAGATTATTTGAATGATGATTGGAAATTTCTTGATCTAAATAAAGTTGCTATGAACATCTTACATTGTGCCATAAATGAAAATAACTTCAATAAGGTGTGTACATGTATAAGTGCTTAGGAAATATGGGATGAACTATAAAGTACATATGAAGGAACTAGTAGAGTAAGGGATATAAAGATAAGCTTGTTATGTGGATAATTTGAAAACTATAGAATGGATCCAAATGAAACGATTGATGAGATGCATAATAGATTTATCAATATCATCAATCCATTAAGTGATCTTGGAAAGACGTTTACTAATTTTGAGATAAATTCTAAAATTCATAGTTTTTTGCTAAGAGATTAGGAAACCAAGAGAACCACAATCAAGGAAACCCATGATCTCAATACAATATCAAAAGAGTAACTCCTTAGAATATTTAAGACACATGAGATGGTGAAGAGACAAGGAGAGAACTCTAAAAGGAAGACAATTGCTTTGAAGGTCATGAAGGATAGCATAAGTGAAGATGAGAGTGAGGATGATGATGAAATAGTAATGTTGGCAAAAAAATTTAGAAAGTTCATGAAATTCAACAAAAAGATTAAAAGTATAAGGATGGATATGGAACATCTTCTAAGTTCATGAAGAAAAGGAAAGAAGTCATCAAGTGTTATAATCGTCAAAAACCAAACATATTCAACAATATTGTCATTTACTCAAGAAGGCTAAAAAAGAGTCAAGGAAGAAAGCTATGATTGCAACTTGGAGTGGCAGCGATTTAAGGGACTTCAATCATGAAACATGTTTTATGGCTATCATTGACGGGGTATGCTCCATCTCACATGACTCTTCTTTTGATGAACTTAGAAGTATGTATGATGAATTATTGAAAGAGTTAATAAGGTATAAAAGAAGAATAAAGTCTTGAAACAAATGACAAGTGAAGTAGGTGATGAATTTGATATTATCAAGAACGAATATAATAAAGTAGTTGATATAAAAGATGGGCTAGAAGAAGACACTTAGTAGCTAAGAATTAAGGTTGAGAAATTGACAAAAGAGAATGAAGAGCTAAGTATTAGAAATAATGAATTGATGAATGAAAATAGTAAGTCAAAGAAAGCTAATAACGATCTTGAAGAGGAAGTAAAAGGGCTTAAAAAGGAACATAAGGAAGATGAGAGTATGGTTGACAAGCTAGGTCGCTAGAAATTGAAAATGCAATCCTAAAATCTAGTTTAGATGACTTAAGAAAAACAATAGCAAAATTTGTGGATTGATGGAAAAGCTTAAACAAAATCCTTGGCTTACAAAGCAAGGGTTAGACAAAATATAGCAAAGAAAATATATCTAAGCCATACAATAGTTACTTTGTTAAGACCTCAAATAAAATTTGCAATTATTATTATACATATTTGTGCAGTATGTAGCAATCTCTCTTTGAAAAACAAAGGAAAAATAGTTTAGGTCCTTAAGAGACAAGCATATGTTATAACAACTAACCTCAAAAGACCTAAACTAAAATGGATAGTAAAGAAATAACCATTTGTTTTATAGACTCCTTCAAGGCAAAACAACAAATAGATCTTGGATAGTGGTTGCTTAACACACATGATTGGAGATGCTTTAAGTTCGCATCTATAGACTTGAAGGATGGAGAAATTGTGACTTTCGAAGATAACTAGAAGGCCTATGTCATTAGTGAAGGCAACATTTACATTAACTGTAATCTTATTATTAAGCATATGTTACTTGTTGAGAATTTGATGTATAATTTACTTAGCATTAGCCAATTGTTTGATATATGATACAAAGTAATCTTTCATGCATTATGTATTGAAAATATTAACAATGACTAAATCTGACTTAAGGGGTATAGATGAGGAAACATTTACAAAATTAGCTTCAACATGTTTTCATATTTACTTAAAACTTATCTATCCACTGAAAACAGTGATAGTTGGTTGTAGCATAGGAAGATAGGACATGCTAGTATGGATATCTTGTCAAAACTAGCTAGAAGGAATCTTGTTAAGAGATTACCTAAAATTAGTTTAGATAAAGATAGAACATGTTAAGTGTGTCAATATGATAAACAAATAAAGTCATCATTCAAATCAAAAGATGGCATCTCAACTTCTAAGTCACTCCAACTATTACACATGGATTTATTTGGTCCAACCCAAGCCTTAAGTTTGTGAGGGAAAATATATACTTTGGTTATAGTTGATGATTTCTCTAGATACACTTGGACCTTCTTCCTTGCAAATAAGGATGAAACATATTATGTATTCTTGAATTATAGCAAGAAGGTCTAAAATGAAAATTGTCTATTTATTGTCTCTATAAGAAGTGATCATGGGGGGGAGTTTGAAAATCATGATATGGAAGACTTTTGTAATAAAAATGGAATAGAGCATACCTTTTTGACAACTACAACTCTACAATAAAATAGAGTTGCCAAAAGGAAAAATAGGACTCTTATAGAAATGGCTAGGACTATTCTTTGTTACAATAATCTACCTAAGTATTTTTAGGTCAAAGCCATTAATACTACTTGTTATATATTAAATCGAGTTTTCATAAGGCCTATTCTTAAGAAAACCTCCTATGAGCTTTGGAGAGTCAAAAGACTTAACATATCTTATTTTCAGCCTTTTGGTAGAAAGTGTTACATTCTTAATAATGGAAAGGAACAACTTAGAAAATTTGATTCAAAATCAGATGAAGGCATCTTTCTTGGTTATTCTCTTGTTAGTAAGGCTTATAGAGTGTATAACAAAAGAACTCTAGTTGTAGAGGAGTCAATTCATGTTACATTTGATGATACATATACATATAGAGAGTCCAATGATGAAATAAACAACATTGGTGATCAATTAGATAGTATTAGTCTTAACAAGGATCAAACCATTTCAAATGAAAAGGAAACCTCTAAGGAAGATGGAATCATAGATAATTCTAACATAGACTTGTCTAGAGAATGGAAGTTTGTAAAAAATCATCCTAAGAATCTGATAATAGGAGAACCATCTAATAGGGTGTAAACAAGAGCCTCTTTTAAGAACCTAAGTAATGTAGTGTTCCTATCTCAACTTGACCTAAAAAATGTATATGAAGCTTTAAAAGATGAATTTTGGATTCGAGCTATTTAAGAAGAGCTAAATTAATTTTCTAGAAATGAGTCATGGGACTTAGTGCCTAAACCAAATGATAAACTGATAGTACTTAAATGAAATGATAGACGGGTAATTAGAACTAAATGAGTATTTAGAAACAAGTTAGATGAAACTGAAATAGTAACAAGAAACAAAGCATGCTTAGTTGCTAAAGGTTACAACTAAGAAGAGGGAATTGATTTTGATGGGACTATTGTTTTGGTTGCTAGATTAGAGGCCATTAAGATACTTTTAGTATTTGCTACATATAAAGACTTTAAACTATATCAAATGGATGTTAAAAATGCTTTCTTAAATTTTTATATCAAAGAGGAAGTATATGTAGAGCAACCACTAGGGTTTGAGGATAATAAATTCCCAAATCATGTACATAAGCTCAATAAAGCCTTGTATGGATTTAAGCAAACTCTTATAGCTTGGTATGAAAGATTGGGTAGCTTCTTGATAAAGAATAGTTTTACTAGAGTGAAACTTGATATGACATTATTCATTAAGCAACACAATGCTCATATGTTAATTGTCCAAATATATGTAAAAGACATTGTGTTTGGTACTACTAACATAGATCTCGTTAATGCGTGTGTCCAATGTATGAAAAATGAGTTCAACTATTTCTTAGGACTTCAAGTTAAACAAACCGAAAATGGAACCTTTATCAACTAAGCAAAATACATTAGGGAGCTCTCAAAAAGTTTTAAAATGGAGCATACTCTAATGAGCACTACTCTAAAGCTTGATAAAGACAAAAGTGGAAAGACAATTTGCGAAAAGATGTATAGGGGCATGATAGGAAGTCTTCTATATTTAATTGTATCTACGCTAAACATTATGTTTGTTGTGTGTCTATGTGCACGATTTCAATCTTACCCTAAAGAATCTCACTTGAATGCTATCAAATGTATCTTCAAGTATCTTGCAGGTACAATTGAAATTAGCTTGTCATATCCCAAGTTAACCTCATTTGATTTTGCTAGATACTCCGATTCTGACTTCACCAATTGCAAAGTTGATTGGAAAAGCATAAGCGGAACATGTCACTTTTTTGGTAACTCTCAAGTGTTATGGCATTCAAAGAAATAAAACTCAGTAGCACTTTCAACTGTCAAGGCTGAATATATGGCCACTAGTAGTTGTTGTGCTCAAGCTTTATGGATGAAACATACTTTACATGATTATGACCTAAAATTTACTAATGTCTTAATAAGATGTAACAATATAAGTGCTATAGAACTAACAAAGAATCCAATTCAACCCTTAATGACTAAGCATACAGAAATTAGGCATCGCTTTATCTGTGATCATGTACAAAACAATGATATATGCTTAGAATTTGTTGATACTAGCAACCAAAGAGCTAATATCTCTACAAAACCCTTGACTGAGGATAGATTTTGCACATTAAGGAGAGAATTGGGAATGATCATGCAAGATGAGTACTAGGCACATAAGAACCAAGATAGTGTTTTTGAGTAAAAAAAAAGACATACTAAGTGGTTTGATTGGTAGATATCATACTATGGGGTCTAAGAAATATGATCATATGGATTTCATCCACTATATATGATATCTAATATGTTTTGGGCATACTTGAAGTCATTTATAAAGATCCAAGTTCATATATGCACAATTTCATCATGTATAAGTTTTCGTGCCTAAGATTGGCTCTCGCATGCTTAATTTCATCATTAAATCATAGTTGAGTGGTTATTTTTATCAAATATTGAATTTGCATAAATTTGACCTATCAAAACCCTTAATAGGATCTCTATGCTATTAGATAGGCTATTTGCTCATTGTGTCAATTTGAATACTACTTGACTTGATTTTGCCCCTATTATGTCCATATAAACTATTAATAGTGATTTGGTATGGAAACTTGAATTACTTTTAATTTGGTACACTTGCTTGGTTTCTAATTATACTTACATTCTATACTTTAGCTCTTGGAACTCAAGAAGTGACTTCACAATTTATAGAGCCTTAAAGCCATAATTTGTTCTTACCATGCTCAATCATGTATTAGAAGTTTGCTTGAAGTGTTAGGGTGCAAAAACATATTTTGTATGTACAAAATTTACTCTTTCTTGCACACTATCACTTTGTTATAAACCACATAACTTCAAGGATTTGATTTGGCTCAATCTTAGATATCTAGTTCAAATTTAAGCTTTTTAAGCCTTAATGGATTGAAATAAACTTACTTAAAGTGTTGGAACACTCATTAATTCAATCAAAATAAACATGATTGGTAACTTAAAAAAATGGAGTGGACAAAAATTAAGTTTTTGCAAAGTTGCAAAAATCGGTATGATGGCATTCTACCTTATTAGCATGCTAGTACACTCTTGAAAATATGGTCTTCAAATTGGTTCTGTTCAATGAACTAGCATGATGGTACCCCTAGCTACCATCATATCGATATCCTATTTTACATAGGAACTTGAAATTGCTTCTATTTGATATATCATCATGACAGTAGCCACCTTTGCTGTCATGCCAGTGAATCAGATTCTAGGCGCACTGAAAAAAAATGCACTTGATCCTTCTCTCTCTCCATCCTCTTTCCCTTCCTCTTAAATCTTAGCCTCTTTCTCACTCCTTAATCCACCATCTTCCACCCCTCAAAATCCTATTTTTCTCTCATCGATCATCTCCAAACTTACTTAATCACTCATCCATCCCCTCACATCACCTCATCTCACTCTTTTCTTCTTCTTACATAACTTTCTCTCTTTATAAAAATCCTCATCCACTATCACGATGCCACCACCATCCTTACACCTCTACCATCATCTTAGCTTCCCTCACATACACTCTCCATAACCTTCCTCTCCCATCCTCACTTACTTCAAGCCACTATGCCACAAAAAATTGCCTATAGTCTTGCACCTCCCGTATATGACCACCATCCCTTTCCTATATGTCATTATGCTTAATTGTTTGAGAAATTTGCAAAGTGGATACTAGCATCTTCTATCCACTAGTGGTGCTTGATGAATTTCACATTCCGGTCATTCCCGAGGTCAACACCAATCGTGTCTCTAACATCCTTCAACTTCCAAATGAGGTATATGATGATGCCCTTAAATATTTTGTATTGTAACATGTCTAATTCCTTAGATGATCTAGGTCATCTTAAGGTGAAAATGAATCCTAGTGATGAGTTACACCGTATAGTCTTATATAGTTATGTTTATGGAACTCTTGTAACCATCAATCATGAGGATGTTTATGATCTCACTAGGGTTTCTATCGAGGGAATTGATGTCAATGTGAATTGATGTCTTTCGATATAACATTATTCAAGGAAATTAGGAAAAAGCAAAAAATTTGGTTGCTATATAACTTAATATTTAGACTAAAATTCTCCACCACATTATGCTCCATAATTATTATCTTTGCCAAGGCCAACAATCAAATGTAACCTATTAAGATTTATGGATCCTCTATAACCTTCTTATGAACAAGCAAATTAACTTTTTTAGTATTGTGGTCCAGTACTTCAAGCATGTCACCAACAGTCCCTTTCAACCCTTCTACCAGTTCAATCGATTAGTTATCCAATTGTTGATTTGCAAAGGGGTCCACTTTCCCCTACCCCCACAAGTAGCTTAAGTAAAACACTTAGAATTAGTCGATATTTCTAGGGGAGTTTGGAAAAAGGTAAGCAATGATTAGGTTAGAAAGAAACCCTTTCCTCCTCTTCATCTTAGCTTTGAGCATAAATTGTAAGACCCTCTTGAATCTTTTGATGAATCTAGAAGTAATAGTGGTCCTAATCCCTTTAGTAAGCTTACTCATCATGCTGCTACTCCTCTTATAGAAGGCTCCTCTCACTAGCCTCTTCCTCTTAGCTTTACCTTTCCTTCCTTTGATCCAATTGTTCCCTTGGCATCATAGCATCCGCTTTATCAATACTTAGAGATGCACTTTAATAAACTTAGGGAGGACTTTCATGATCACATTCACAGTGGGTTTCAAGGGCTCTATAGTCATTTCTAGATTAATTATTACTACTCATCTTGCCCCTTTCTTCCTCTAACTCAAGATGAAGATCCTCTTGTTGCCTAAGTTGCCACCTTCAGTTTATTTCTAATGCTACTTTGTGTTATGTTGTTCTCTTTCTTTCTAATGCTACTTCATACTACTTCTTGTTATGTTATGTTATGTTCTTCTAAACTCAGCCTATAGCCACATTATATTTCTTTTCTCTTGCTTTTGTTGGAGTTTAGTCCTTGATGACCTTTCCTGATCTTGTTTCGATCTCTATTGTTTTGTAATACATGGACTTCTTTATCTCAGGCATGGATGCCTCTTGCTTAGTTTAATTAACTATGATGCTTTTGGGACTTATTGCTGGCTGTTTTATTATTGGATTGCTTCTTTGTTCTTGTTTTTCTTTTTTTGTATAGGGGGCATATCTTAAGGCTTAAGTCGGGGTTGGTGGGGGAAATATTCAAGTTGTTAGAGAGTTAAAAAGTGTATTAAGTTGAATTGATAAAAGTTGCTCAAGAGATAATATTGAACTTATCTTATAACTTTGGCATATCTTGATTCATTAAAAGATTGATATAACAAATATATCCAATTTGTGAAGCTATTAAGAAGTGAGACTTGGTTCCTTAACATATCAATACTCTCTACTTTGAAGCATTCTCTTAATCTTACTTATTTGCTAAATATCTTGAAATTGAATGCTTAATTGAGGGGAAGTACTCGATTAAGAGGGAGTTTTTAATGTATAAGAGTTTTGTCATCATAAAAAAGGGGAATATTGTTGAACCTACGGTTCACTATTTGATTTTGATGTGAACAAAACAAAAAAAGTGTATGATTAAACTTATTATTATTTGATTATGTTGAATTAATTGTATAAGATCGATTATCTTACTTAATGATTATGTACAACTATTATCTTTACAAGATATTTGTTTTTTAAAAGACGTGCTTTTCATTTGGAAGTTAAACCATATAGTGCTATTATATATTGTTGTGTTTGAAAGTTGTAAATAGATGAAGGTCGCTAAAAATTTTCTTTATTGGCATGATGGTATATTGAAGAACTGGCCTGATGGTGTAAAGCCCTAAATTGAAAATTGGGAAGCTTTCTATTCTCCTTAAGCCAACATGACGGTACACATGCCAGTGTTCTTGTCAACAGTTATTTTGCTTATCATCATGATAGTAAGAATGTGATACTATCATGATGGTAAGCTTGTTTCAAGTAACCGTTGGAGCATTTAATATACTATAACAGCAAGAATTGAATGAGTTGATATAAATGCTCAACAACCCGACCAAGGACAATTAAGAACTGATATTATACTGCAATTAAAAGACATTATCTTACATTTCTTAGCCCTATTACTTACTATTTGTTTCTCATACACTTTATTTGCAATTAAACAAGTGAGGCTTAGTATGTAGTGCTTCAGAGTTCTTGTATTTATAATCTTTAGAGAGAAAAGCACTACACTTGAGATCATTGTGTGTAATAGTGATTGTGAAAACTTATGTAGCTCTTTAAGCATTGTATTGCAAGATTAATAAAGTGGTGTGAAGTCCTCGATTGGAGGCATTTGTAGGTTCGTAGAGAGTAGGAGGCAGTTTGAAGTTCACATGATATCCAAATTAGATCTTTTCTATCCCTATCTCTTTTAATTTTTGCAAGTATCATTATTCTATTATTGTCTTGACCATATTCATTACAAAATTTAGTGCTTAATTCCAAAAAGAATTGCAACTTGTCCCTATAACTCAATTCACTCCCCCTCTTGAGTATAGCCGAGTGTTCGTCGCATTATTTAGAATAAAGATAATGATTATAAATCTTAAGAAAATATTAGACTATGATTCATCCTTTACCTTAGAGAGGACCTATTGCCATTTACAAGGACGAAGAACCATTTATTCAGGTAGGTATGGGGCTTGCAGGATGGCCATGCTAATTTATCTTTGCTGGGGGTTTCTTCTTTGGTAGATTTTGGGGTCTAAACATCAACCCGGATAAATGTCTTAGTCAATGGTAGAAAGGTCCTTAGGGCATGATAAATCTATCACCTCTCTTTCCCTTCGCTTACTCTTTTTCCAACTTTTCCATGGAAGTTAGGATATAGCTAAGGTCAAAAGTACCAAACTAGCCTTCCTTATACTTCAGTCTCTTGTCTTTTATTTCCTTAGGACTAGTAACCATATATACTTCGTCAAACATTTAGAGCCCAAAATCCTCTTGCTCCTCAATGCCAATATAGGGTATGGCTGTTTCCTTACAGATTTCATAATATTGATCCCCTAAAATTGTTATCACTTAGCCATTTGAGATAAACTTGACCTTCTAATGTAAACTCGAAGGTGTAGCCCCTGTTGCATGAATCTAAGATCTTCCCAATAGGAGGTTGAAGGACCATGAGATGTCTAGAACTTAAAATCAAATGTTGAAAGTTTAAAGGCCAATGTCAATTGCTAAGTCAATCTCCCCTATAATTTCTCTTTTGGATCCATCAAAAGCCTTAATCATCATAGAACATGGCTTAATTGCAATCATGTCAACACCCCATAGATCTAAGGTAGTAAGAGGGCAAATATTTAATGACGAACCATTATTGATAAGGACTCTGGTTATAATTATGTCATTGCTTCTCACCACTACAAAAAGTGGTTTAGTATGTTGGTAACCTTCCTCACCCAATTCTTTAGTAGAAAAAGAGATTTGATCCATGGTAAAGATAGAGTTGGTGATTAGTCCCATCCTTTCAATTGACATTTCATGCGGCATCTTAACCTCCTTTAAAGTTTGAAATAGTGCTTCTTGATGTGGTTCAAATGCCATTAACAAACCTATAAGTGATATCTGTGCTAGAATCTTGGTAAGCTAATCCATTATCTTGTATTTGCTTGACTTAATCATTTTAGTGAAGGCAAACAACCCTTCCTCATATTCAAACGGTTTGTTGCTTGACTCCTCCAATACATTCTTCTTTTTGAGGTCTTCTTTTGGATCAAAGACCCTACCATAGTAGGTAATCCCACCTACAAGAGAATTTGATTGCCCCTAGTTAATTACTTAGTAGTTGAATGGGGTGGCCTTATAATTCTCAAGGGCTACAGATGCATGGAAAGTGTACCTCTTTATTCTTGGAGCTTGCTTCTGTTCTAACTTGAAAAACTCATAGAACTTGGGTTTCTAATAGAAACTAATCATGTTGATGGACAGATTTGAATCGTCGAAAATCATATTAATAATAAGGCCATGGTTGGATAGAAGGTTATTGTTGACATTCAAAATTGGAGCTTCCATGAAGTCCAATTGGATCGAACCCTCATCAATCAAAACTTAGATTTTATTTTTTAGTCTTTAGCATGTGTTCATTGAATGATCTACCTGCCTTAAATGATATTGACACTTCGCATTAGAAAGAAAAACCCTTAGCCTAATCTTTCATTAGGAAGATTAAACTAAATCAAATTATGCTTCTTTAACTTTTCGAGGACCTAGCTAAGGGGAACTAGTATTCTAGTGAATTGTCGTAGGGGCCTATTGGGTTGAGGTTAGCTTTAGAACTATTGCTGAGCTTATGGAGGATTCGTTTTGAAAGAGACCCATGTATTGGGTCTAGTGTTTGAATTTAACATATTGATAGTAGCTTCTTTAGGCTTGCTTGCAGTTGGCTTCATAAATGGTGGTCATCTATCTAATGGCTCTTAAAGCTTGTTAAAAGAGATAGTATTTTCAATTCGCCATCCTCTAGATACTACTTCTGCAAAGTTAGAAGAGGCCTGCTTAATTAAGTAGGAGAAGTAAGGCCTTTCTAGAGGATTAATAAAGACTAAGGTTAACTCCTTTTTAGTCATGGGGGTGGATACCCTTGCAGTTAGGGATCTTTGTCATTGAGCATACTCCTTAAATGATTCATTATTTCTCTTCCATAAGGTAACCAAGTCCATCATGGTTAGTGCCACTTTGACATTGAATTTGTATTATTCAGAGAATGCCCTAGCAAGCTTCTCCCATGTATTTTAGGTCAAGTTAGGCATACCCAGTCAAACCAGGAATCATTAAGTTGTCCTAAAAAGTTTGTACCATAAGCTAGTCGTAATGCATGTACTTGCCCATCTTTCGCACATATAAGCTTTTGTGTAGTTTAAGGCAACTAGTCCTATTGTACTTTTCAAATTTTGTTACCTTAAACTTTTCTAGGTAACTTCCATAATCATAAAAAGAGAATTCTGTGATATCAGCTTGCTCAAAACCATCATAGCCTTTAAGTGCTTTCATTTTCTCAACAACTTAGTAGGTTAGCTTCCTTTCCAATTCTTTGAATTCGTCTTAGTTAGCTCCTAAGGTAAATGGCTTCATGTTAATTGGGAATGAGTATGTATTGGGTTCAAAAGTCGGGTTAACCTTTAGATAAACCCCTTTTGATTCAAAAACCAGGTTGACTTTAGGATATCTCTCTTTTGCTTCTAAGGGCGGAGCTTCAACATTTTTCCTATAATGGGCCTTAGAGCTTTTTTCATTTGATGGCATTGTGAATCTAAGTAAAGCAATGTTGTCAGCTAAGAAACTCAACTAATATGTGCTTTTTTCCCACAATTTGCTCCAAAGAGCGAAACCTTAGCTCAATGGGATCAGCGATTTTGTGGTTGACATTGTTGCTGTCATCCCTAGTGTTGATGTTGTTATTTCCTCAATTAAACATTCTAGTTTGAGAGCAAATGTAGATTAGACTTCTTTGGAAGGCTTAACATTTGGGAGCCATCTTTTCAGCTTGGTAACAACATTTCTCAATAAGTTCGCATAATTATTATTATTATTATTTTGAAAGAAATAAACTCACAAATGCAGGAATGCATGGCATACAGATGTAAAGAGTTTTAAGTTAGCAAGAAACTCATAACATGGCAAAATACTTTTCTTTTATTAATTCTTGCAATATATGAGGCTTACATTATTTATCATTACATAAAAAAAGGAATATTTCGAAGGCCTAAACTCTCTTCTTTTAGCAACAACTTAGCTTAGCCTCCTCCTTTTTCATCTTTCGGACTTTGGGGGCTTTTAAGTCTTAAATTTTGCCCCTAACCTTCTTGAGTTATGCTTCTAAGGCTTTTATCTTCTATTGATACTCTTCACATTAGGCCTCTAAAATTTGTATTCCTTCTCTTAGCTTGTTTATTGTTGCTTTAACTTGATTTTCTTCTTTCTTCATCTCTACTTCTTCTCTTAATTTCTGAAGTTAGTGGTAGACGAATTCCTTAGTTGTCTGAGATTTGCCGAACATCCCTTTGATGATAGGTATGATTATCCTTTTACACTAGAGCGATTTGATATCTAAGAGTTAGGCCACTTTATCAACTAGAAGGATATGGGTGTCATGGAAATTCATTATGACAAGCTTAAGTGTTGGTTTTTGAGCCAAAGCTTGAAAGGGCCTAGCTTATTTGATTATTGTGGCTGGATAGTATCTAGTGTAGTTGTTGAACCCAATTAGAGGAACCACTTGAAAGCCCTTGCATCATTTAATCATTCGATCACTTGAATACCATCTAGCTGTCAAGAGTATCTCTTTAGCCTGTATGTTTTGAAAATATTGAACCCAATGATAAGCTACAATATTTTTAAGTAAGTGGATCTATTCTTCTAAGGATTTGATAAGATTATACCATTGTGTAAACTCAACTCGATTGAAGTCTAGCCAGTGGCTTTTCATGTGATTGACCAACCAGACCATCAATAAGATAATATTAGTTTTTAGATCCCCAAACTTCTTATTCTTGAGATGGTTTAAGGAACAGACCTACTCAGCTAGGAGAGTAAGTATGTAAGATTTCCTTTCTAAGAATTGGAATACTAACTTAGCTACCTTAAAATAAATAGAACGTGACTCATTTGGGAATAGAATGGTACTAAATATCACTAAGATATAGGCATTAACTCCATGCTAATGCCATGTTTTTGGACCTATACTGAAGATATTTCGTTTCTCCTGATATCTTAGTTTAGTGGAGAACCACATAATTATATTTTCCATCCTAAGGTCCTTTCCCTTAACTAAGACTAGGTTTATTTCTCCTTTTCTTACTCCAAACAACTCGTTGAAAATTTTTTGTGCAATGATCTCAAGATCTGGTACATAAATGTTGGTAATGATAACTAAAGCCTAAAGTAACTAGGACCATTCTTCTATGGTTTGGCTTAGCTGGTTTAGGCCAAAATAGAAGGCAACGACTTCGGGCTCCTAAGAGTGTACCAAGGCACATATCAAAGTGATATTTGGATTGATAATTTGTAAAGATAGGATGGGTCTGATTTTACTCTAAATAAATTCCTACATATCGGGGCTGAAGAGTTTAAGCCAATTCTCCAATGACTTCTAATGCTTACAAGGCAGGTGGATATGGATCTCCTTGAAAGTATCCCAGGCAAAGTTAGCCATTTCTACAAAAGACAATATCACATCAAAAACCTTTTCCTAAACTTTACATGTAATCTTTACAAGGATGTTTATAGTGAAATCGACAATTTAAAGAATAATTACAAAGGGAAAAATAATACAAAAAAATTGCAATGGCTCTATAGTTGCTAGATTTTTTTTTGGTTTCCCACATTACAAATTCTTGCCAATCTTTGAAAAGAGGTTTCATGCATGTTGAAGGATGGGTTTTGAAGGGTCTCAAGTTTTGTGACCTTATACATTTTCGAAAAAATGGTTCCTAAGTCATATTGAAACTTGAGTGAGGTAACCTGATTGGTCTTGAAAGGTGATTACCCCACAACATCTAAAGCTTATACAACGGCCCCCTTTTTAGGGTTTTATAATGGGATGGTTATGACTGTATCTACCACAAATTTCATGATTCAAGTATTAAAACCCCCTAAAAAACCCCATAAGTTAGCTGTAATGAATGCATTAGTATAATTATTTGCACTTAAAAAAAATTTACATGGATAAATTACAACATGACTTGGGTAAATTGAAAAAAAAAAAAAAATCTAACTTTGGAAGGTTTTAGTGGGTAGTTCTCTTGACGTCACTAGTAGAGTCGCCAAGCTCTTGAGACTGAATTTTTCCTAGTTTTTATTTTTCCTTAGCCTGATTAGTATTAAACCTTAGCTCATTTAATATTAACCCTCAGCTAAAAGGAAAAAAAAAAGCTTGGTTTCTATTTTTGAAAGTTTAGAATCACTTCGAGAAAATTAAGTTATAACTGATTAGGTGAATCAATTATAACTTAGCTACTAGATTGCGATAAATCACTTCTGAAAAATGATTTTTTAAAAATAGAGGAATTTGAGTTCGAGGGCTAACTTATTAAATGCTAATGGGTAATACTTTGGCCATCCGAATTTAACCTAATTTTTTAAAATACCTATTTATTCGAATTTTACAAATGAATAAACAAACAAAATTATATCAAATTACGAAAATGAAGAAACTGGAAAATTATTTAGAAAAAGCAGGAAAATAATTTTTTTTTTACATAATTTAAGTCACCCCATAAGTGATTACATACTCTTTAGTGGAGATTAGACTTTGGATAGTTCATTTTAAAAATTTGGGTATGTTCATTTTTTTTAATTTTTGAAAATTGGCTAACTTTACATTTTAATTAACTTATTTTAGCTTTTAAGAAATTTTCTAAGAAAAATAATCCGAATTTGGGATTAGGACTTTTTTGAAAACTCATAAAAGATCTTGACTTTTGAAAAAGGGAGCTCATTATTTTTTTTTTTATTTTTGAAAACACATTTTTCTAAATAAATGAACAAAAAATAATCTTAAGGAAAGATGGGAGAGGAGCTCCTTTATTTTATTTTATTTTTCTTCTTTTTTATTAATTTTCCTTTTTTTATTTGAAGAAAAGGAAAAGAAATTACAAATAAGAAGAGAGGAAGGGAGAAAGAAAAAAAAAGTAAAATAAAATAATAATAAAAAATACTAAAAAGAAAGGAGAAGGGCCAAGAGCCCTTTTAGGGACATAAGAATTTTTTTCTTTTTTTTTAATTGAAGGAATTTAAAAGAAATTTAAAAAAGAAAAGAAAAAAATAAAGATTACAAGTCTTTAAAACAAAAATTTGAAATGAGATTTCCCTTTCTTTTTTTTTTTTTGTATTTTTCTTTGTATTAAGAAAAAGGAAAAAAAAACCTAATAGTCAAATCAGATCAGGTAGTAGTCAATTTGGGTTGGGTGCGAGTTGATTCTTGGAGCTCTAGTCGACTACAAATTGGGTCCCCGAATGAAGAAGGCTTCAACAACGATTTTGATGTCTATGAGAAGCTTCTAAGTGGATTTTCAAGTGAATGATCGTGTCGTTGTGAGCTTCTGATTTATGAAAGTTGGATTGGTGTTAGTTCGATGGTGAACAATAACTAGTTGGGTGTTGATGGATAGTAGTGGTCGGTGGTGGATTTAGGTTGAAGCTCAGGAGGTCATGGCCAAGCCTAATGGTGATTGAAAATGGAAGTTAGAAGCTTGGTGAAGCTTGTTGTAATAGTGGTTTTCTTTGACTTATGAGAAAATTAAAGAAAACTTAGAGAGAGAGAGAGAGAGCTCAGATCTAGAGTGAGAAAGTTTGATGATAGCTCGAATGAGAGTGAATTGATGAGTGTTGGAACTCCAAAAGGCTTGTTCGAGCTCCAATGTATAGTGTTAGAGCTCGAATCTAAGATGAAAAGTTGAAATGGCCATAAATCCGAGGTTGAATACCTAAGCTTTAACATGTCTTGAATGCTTGATTCAAATGGAAAAATGGTTTAATTTTCAGTCAAAATGATCTTATTAGAGTTCAATCTTTCCATTTAAATTGATTAGAAGCTTCGAAATTCATCAACTGAGCTTAAATGAAGCATAGTTTAGTGGCACATATTTAAGTTTTTTTTTTTCAATTTTTGATTCAAAATTTGACCTAGTAAATTTTCGAATCTAAACATGTTTTTTAATAGAATTAAAAGTAGGTCATGCATATTGTATGATTCCATCATTAATTTAGATGGAATCACGTAAAAAATACTCAAAAATGTAGCTCAAACATGAGCCACAGAGTTGTTTTTCCAATGGAAGAAGCTAGGGAAAAGGTAAGAATATGGGAGAAAAAGATGAAAAGAGATGGAAAGCAGGTGCATCACGTGCCAGGCACGTGACTTACGTACCTTCCTAGCATGTGAGTTACACACATTGCACTATGCCTGCCTGATTCCCAAATGTAGACTAGGTCTTGTACTTAATATAATCTAATAGCCCCATACTTTTTTTTAAAGAAAATTAATACAATAGAATAAAATAAAGAAGTGATAAAAAAATAAAATAAAAACTATACTAGTCTTAATTCTAACAAAGAAATAACCTCACTTGACTAAAACTAAAATGAAATCACATACACACGAGTTCAATAAACACATAATAAAATAAATAAATTTGAAATTGTGTCTAATGGGATGACCTGTTTCAAATGATCCAATGACCCTAAAAAGACATATGGCTTTTACTTTCCTAAAATTCAATTGTTCCTAAATTTATTATATTTTTAGTTTTTTTATTAAATGAAATACTAAACTATAAAAGGATAGGGGGCAAAAATGAGATATTGACAAGCTATATCAAGAAATATTATATTAGCAATATGATAATCATTCCTAAGATTTTTGTATTTATTCATTTATTTATTTTTTCTTTTCTTATTGTCCTTAAGAGTAGAAAGGAAAAATCGAGTTTAGGGATGTGTCTTTCTAGTGGAAATTGGTTTTGGAAATTATATATATTTTTTTTCTTGATATATCTTGTAGCTAAAGCTTAAGGATCTTTAAATATTAGTATTGATCTCAAAATGTGATGGCTAACAATGACTTTTAATAGTGGTTGATGGTGGTAAAAGAATGAAAAATTATTTTTATTATTACAGAGATGAAATAATTTTTCTTATTTTCATTAGCATTTTCTATGATTGTTAACTACTATCATGCATAACCACTATCATCCTTACCAAAGTTGGGACTATATATAGACTCTTGAAATTATTAAAAGGGTAAATTGTATGGACATTCTCAAGAATCTTTTGAAATTACACGAATATACCAGTTTTTCAAAATTCAACACTTAGACCCTTGAAATGCATGTAAGCCCCACTTGTGATGTATGTTTGCTAATTACATGGAATTGCTTGATGATGTGTCATAAATTGTATGGAAAAAATATGCCATGTCAACATGTAAGGAAATAAATATATGCTATGTCACATTTTTATGTTGCCATGGTAAATAAACCATTTTTTCTAAAAGATCATTAGATTTTGATTTTAGTGACTTCATGTCATTTCGATAGGGAGAAAGAAACCCAACATAACTTAAACCAATCACGCATTGTAAAGATGGGGTTCACCTTCCTAATCTCAAATATAACAAATTGAAAGCCTCATAATTGAAACCTAGGCTTATAAAACATCATCTCGAGCCTTTTCTCATATTCTTTGAATAAAATTGTAGAAACTGGCAAAGCCATCTTGAAATGCCTTCATACGAAAAGAACATATTGCTACGATCTAAAACAACTTACTAGAGGTTGAGATTCAATGAGGGAGAAAAGAATAGAAGGAAGGCTTGCTCTTATGTGTTGATAGTCGAATTTTGGCCACTCAACTGCTGACATGCCAAGTAACCTAATAGAGGATATTCATGTAATTAATTGCTACTTAGATACTCAACATTCGCCTATATATACGAGGAAGAAACATTGCAAGAGGTATCTAATAACTCTCAATTACTTACTCAATCTTTTCCTACAGTCATTCACTGACTTAGGCATCGGAGTGGCTGTACTGGACTGGCTTCGGTACCAAAAGCGTTCTCTTCCTTTGCAGGAAAAAAGTTCCAATCCAAAATCACCTAACAATATTTAGCACCATTTATTTTTTCCTTTACTCACCCATATGGCTAGAACTTGATTGACTAAAAGTGTAGGTGTTGGTACTTTATCCCACCACCTTAAGGGAGGAAGTAGGCACACTAATGAACAGCGTTTGGATAAGTTGGAGTAGCTTTGCCTCATCTTGGCCAAAGAAAATCAAGAGTTGGGCAAAAATCATGAAGAGATTCTTAATCTCCTCGATAATAATATTCACCTAAATCAAAATAGAGAACATGACAATAACAATGTCAAGAACAGCAATGATTCAACCTATTCACTCGAATTGCCAAAAAAATAAGTTGAAGTTACTATGGGACCTTTAGCTCTTGCACTCAAGAGAGTCGACAAGGGTAAGCAACCACAATAGGTGTACCATACTAGACCTTCACATGTTAACACCTTTGCTACAACAAGTAAATAATTCCAAATTAAGAAGAGCCCTTTCATTCGTGAGATTTTAGAGGAGTTCATACTATGACACATGATGTTGCCATAATTTGAAACCTATGAAGGCACAAAACATTCTGAAGATCAATTAGAGTACTACCATACTTTGGCTAAGTTACACAACTTGAGTGATGTCGTGGCCAACCAAGGTTTTCCCTCGACATTGAGGAATGTGGTAAGTACATGCTTCAAACACCTAAAGCTGAACACTATTTCATGTTTCAAAAAACTAACAGTAGTGTTCCTTTAATACTTCCTTGCTAGCGAGTTTCTTGTTAAGGATTCTTCAGTCTTTAACATAATAAAGAAAAGATCAAATGAATCTATTAGAGATTATCTTACTAGGTTTATGGCTGAGAAGGTCAAAAATCCAGAATTGGACATGAGTGTAGCCTTCAACGTTGTCATCGATGGAGTTAAGCCCTAGAGAGACTTTTTCAAGTCTCTTGCCAAGAATAAGTCAAGAACTTTTGCTGAGTTCAAAGCCAAAGCAACATCCTACATTAGATAAGAGGACAATGTAAAGGCTCGATGGGAGGCCAATCAAAATAAAGGAGATTGAAAAAATGATAAGAGGAGCAGTGCAAAAGATCCACTCGAGATGGATGATGATTAAAGTCCTAATGCCTAGAGAAAGAGACCTTGAATTTCAACATATTTGTCTTACATGCTAGTTAATCGTCTAATTTTGGATATACTAATGAAGGTATGTAGATAAAGAGGCATGTTGCCATGGCTAGAGAGGATGAGAGGAAACCCCTTAAGGTAAAATTCTAATAAATACTATGATTTTCATCATGACAAAGGCCAGAACATAAACGATTGCATTCAGCTTAAGAATGCGATTGAGGATGCAATTTAGTAAGGGCACTTGCGCAAGTTTTTGGCTCATGATGCCGAGAATATTGATTGACCATCTAAGAGGAGATGTAAAGAGCAGCGGAATGCTACTTAACCAGCTAATACCAAGAAAGATTCCAGAGAAGAGAATATCAATAGAGCACCTAATGGGATAATCAACACTATTATCAGTGGGCCTTTTGGTTCTTCAAGTCCAACTAACATCATAAATTATGTTTGCAATGTTCAGGGCAAAAATGTCAAAATTGATAATACAATTTTTTTCATAGAGGAAGATTTTGAAGGCATCCAAAGGTCGCATAATGATACACTTGTCGTTAGTGCAAAAATTATCAACTTTGAGGTCAAGAAAATTCTCGTTGACACTGGAAGTTCAACAAATATTATTTTTCAGCATGCTTTTAATCATGTGAGACTATATATCAAATCAAAGCTAAGAACTTACAGCTATGATTTGTATGCCTTCAATAATCAACTCGTTCTGGTAATTGGAGTAATCTTTTTACCCATCTAGATTGGAGATGACAAGCATTTTGCAAAAGATAAAGTAGATTTTCTTGTTGTCAAATGTTGGTCCCTATACAACATGATCATCATGTGAACTGTCAGGACCCTACAGGGGGCCCAGTAGGATTATCTAAAATTTCCATAACATGTGTGTAAGCTCCTAAAATTGAGTTTAGGACAACCGAGCTCAGATTTAGGGCTTTTAGGGTAACTTATCCAATTGAGCTCAAACTTTGCAACTAGAATGAAAAAGTTAGTTGAGATATTACAGTGAAGTTAGATTTTAGTAATAATGACCCGAAATCCCAATTTTGCCCTTAGAAATTAGAGTATTTACTAAAGCCCTAAAATATTCAAAACTCCTAAAATTGAACTTAGATTGCAACGAGAACTTAGAGATAAGTTAATTGAGTTATAAAATGAGATAATGTAGTATAATTTACTATACAAAAATACACGTAATTTTTTAGTATACCCGGTACAAATAATAATTATACTCGTAAATTAACCTTAAATTGAGTAATTATATATATTGTGTTGAATTCATGAAATTAACCTTAGAATGTATCCTAAAAATAAAAGATATGCTAGAAACTTAATTATATGAGTAAAGTTATATATTTCACATGATATTTACATAGGGTATAAACTAGTACATTAATTAAATAATTAATTCTAACATATAATATCTATATTTAAGTAATTATTTAATAAAAGAAAAAGAAAAATTAATTAAATAACATTGAGATTGCTGGAAGGAGGCGTGGCAGGAGAATGAAAAGTGAATTTGCTGATTCAAAAAGTGAGATTGTAATATTAGGACACCACATGCTTAGCTAAAATAGGAAAAAAACAAAAGAAAAAAATAAAGAAAAATCATAGGCGGTGAAAGAGCACTATAAAAATTACCCTAGCAGCAGGATGATAACATTTGTCAGTTTGGAATAAAAAATAACAGAAAGAAAAATCAGAAAAAAATCGTAGAAAATAAAAAAGAAGAAGAGAAAAACAGGACAATCACCGAGCAAGGCTAGTTCTTAGGATTCCCTTTGATCTGCTGTTATGCCACTCCACCACCAAGGAGTACCCCCAGCGTCTAGGCGTTCCGACAACCGCTCAGCCGCCGCCGGCTACCGGAGCACTCAAGAACATCAAGGTCAAATTTCTGCCCTGTTTTTCAATAATTTTTAAAAAATAGTAAATCCGCCCAGAAAATTATGGAAAAAATTACACTTAGGTTATTTTAGACATGCTTTCATGTGATATTTTTATTTTTGAAAAATTCGTAATATTTAATATACTTTATTAAGAAATCTGTAATTCATCCGAATATATATTTATGAAATAAATGTACTATATGATGTTGTTTCTAGCTGAAAATTTTTGTGTAGGATGTGTATGATATATAGGTAATTGCTGCGAAGCCCAAATTTTTATTTGAATAATTTTAATATTTATTGAATTTTTAGGCCTGAAATTAGCTCAAAAATAGGCTGAAATTATGAATTTATTAGGAAATTATAAAATTAATTGATGAAATGGAAATGTACTGATCTATAATAAATAATAATGGTATTGAGTCAGGTTGAAATTTCTTGGATGCTAAAAGAATTATAATTGGTTAATTTATCAAATTTAGGGGTAAAATCGTCAATACGAAAATATAGGCAATAGGTCGAAAACTTGAAACCAAGTGATAATTGAATTCCCTATATTTTTAGAAGTCCATAGAAATTTTCAGGGAATTATTGGGTAATCCAAACTATTTATTACAAATTTATTAAGTAAAATAGCTTAAATTACAAGTCGGGGTGTATTTGTAATATTAATAGACTAAAATGAGTTAAATAGTTAAATAAAACCTATATATAGGAATGCTGATTGAATTAGGTTAAATAGAGATTTTTATTATAATTATTAATATTTTCTGATCGGGATGTACTTTAGGTGTATTAAAATTGAATAATACTTATATTATTACAATATAAGGACAAATTGGATAAAATATAATTTAAAATTGTAAATTTCGCATAATACGATCGTTTTTATATAATTATGTATAATTGTATTAAAAATTCAAACTACTCGTTAAAATCCATCTCTAGGAACATGACTCGTAAGATGTGTCGTTAAGTCTATACGAAC
Organism: Lumnitzera littorea; assembly: GCA_024138015.1. Taxonomy (NCBI): domain Eukaryota; kingdom Viridiplantae; phylum Streptophyta; class Magnoliopsida; order Myrtales; family Combretaceae; genus Lumnitzera; species Lumnitzera littorea. The sequence continues at coordinate 40,900,413 of JAMXBB010000009.1, forward strand.
TCAATGACACTAGTTTTGTTGAAATCGGATAACCTTAAGTCATCTAGCTTATATCTATAACATATTCAAGAATATACACATTTCGGTAACTTTACCGAAATCAAAACATGAATTAATAAATAAAAAGTACGTTTCGATACGATCAAAACGATATATAATACGTAATAGTATATATAATGTACAATGTCAATAATTAATAATTTAATTTGATATATAGTAATAACATGACTGCATATTATGGAAATAATATATATATATATATATATATATATATAACCATTTTAGATTAAACCCTAATGTTTTCGTAATTATTACGAAGACTAAATTTAGACCTTTTGTGTAATTAGGACCTTCCAAAGACGGCTGACAATTCAAGTCAAAAATAGCGAACATCTGAACAACTAAGTTGGGATGGTAGCTTCGCCGCTGTTTGGGTACTAATTAAAAGTATCCGGAGACCCAAGAGTACTTCTGGTTGTGTTTGTAGTTAGATGATTATGCGCATGTTATGTGTGTGAATGATACTCTGTTGTGACAGGAGTTCAACTCCTTGGTGTGCTGTTCTGCATATTTGCATGGATTATGTATTGTGTGAACTTATTGGTCACCCCTGAGTATCACTAATGATTATTCGACTAAAGTGTAATTGGTCATGCATAATCACCCGTTAGGGGAAACGATTAAGAGTGTTAAGCCAAACACTGACTTCCTTCGATGAGGATAGCTGAAATGGTCCTTTCCCCATCTTTAGTCGAACTAAGTGATAGGCGAAGAGGTCGCGACAAGGTTGGGGGCCGTGGTTCGAAGGTGGTCTTGGGAGGAGGGTGTTCTCCATTGCACAAGCCCGGGTTTGGTCTAACTTGAGTCGCGATGACTTGAGTCGCGATGAAACTCCTCAATCCGGGTTGGAGCGGATGAAATTTCTCTAACCTCACAGTGGACCGGTTAACACTGTGCAATGTTTTCATTTGAGTGATTGCATTGCATTTCATCATAATTATTAACCTTATTTGTGATTGTATAGTACTCTTTTGACTCCGCCCCACTTACTGAGCTAGTTGTGCTCACACCCCTACAGACTCTTTTGCAGGTGCTGAGTAAAGGTAAAGATGTTCAGGTACCACCGTTCTCAGGTTAATGTGCTGCTGTGCGGGAAAGTGAGGATCGAGGAATTTAACTGAACCTGAGCTTTTGTCTTGTCTTTAAGTCTTGAAGAAAACTAAATGGGAATTCCCTAGGAGCCCACTAGTTTTCTAACTTATTGTATATAAATCGTATAACCTGTGGTTTTTAATAAACTCTGATTGTAATCTTTACCCTTGGACGTGAAATGTTTGTATAATTACTATTGTAGTACTAAACAACAGATTGTATAGAACAAGTATTTTGTAAAAGCTCTACCACAGGTTTGGATATTAACAGATGTCAGAACAGACGTTTCAAGCTGGTTGAGTTGTACACCTTGTGTAAATTGCGTCTACGATAGCAGCTATGAGGTCAGCTTCTATCTTAGATTAGTTTACATGGCGGAACTGTTATGACTCTTCTTGTTCGGGACGTGACAATATGTGCACCCATGATATGAAAATCGTCTTGTAAGTCAGAGATTGCAAGACTCTAAATAATAAATCACTAAGATTAATGATTTTCAAGTAATTAATTTATTGTAACACGACATAATATATAATTATAAATAACTATAGATGTTCGATATCCTACAGTTTCTTAGAATCGTAGAGAATTGGTATCCCCTATCAAATAATAGGACAGGATATGCCAACATTATAAAACTGCAGGTAGAATTAAATTATATTAAATTCTAACATGTGAATGTTTTCTACAAAGAGTGTTTATGTATTACCTATAAAGATCTTAACTAATTCTAACACTAATGTGCATATCTTCATCTCTCACTCAGCACTCGAGACTTATCTCAACCCCATCGTATGTAAACCTGCAAAAGAAAGATTATTAGGGAATAAGCTACAAGAGCTTAGTGAGCTATCCCTCATACCATACTGGCAAATAAGTTATCAAACAAATTGTTACAACTATATGAATGCATGCACACACAAAATGCCAAACAATATATGCAGTTGACCAGTATTGCATATAATATCGGATTTTAATGCCCTCCAAGATAAGGGTTGGAGATTCATCGGCACCAATCACGACCAGACTCTAGCACCTGAGTTTTTACCCATAACTTTGAATTCCTTATTTCACAAAAATACATTTCCATTTCTAAAAATCCAGTAGTTCACAAAGTCCTAGGCCTAGTGGTGAGATGGCCCCCGTAGTCCACACTCACACCCTATAGCAAAGATCTCTAGACTCAACCCTTAGCCATACGGTTGGCGTCTCCATTGCCTAGTAAGCCCGTAGGTTCGGGTAAGGTCATATTGTATGAGTGCAACGTACAGAAATAATTTAATATATATAAACAACCCCCGCAAGGCCTCTCTTTATCACTGCGTGAAGCGACAGCCGGAATATGTAAATGCAATGCATGGATAATGCATGACCCTTTTAATTTAAGATAAACCAAACATAATTAAGTCAAATTACGAGGCGATCAATCAATATCAACAAACCATCCAAATCATATAAAAATCAATCATACCATCAAATCATCAATTATCGTATTTAACAATATTTCTTACGACAGTCAATCAATATCAAGCACACGCATATCCCGAAACCCCATGCATCAAGTTATTGATATTCAATTTAAGTACACTAACTATAAGCACAAACAAGTATAGAGTCATCGGGAGTACTCACTTGACTATAACAACTCGCTCTAGTCGTAATAACCGATCGGGAGATCTTCGCCCTCGTCGGGATCACCTAATCATTACGAGATAACAAGGATAATAAGTAGTTGACTCAACTAATGGTTCTAGACATCTATCTACCTAATTCTACTTAGATTACTATCAGCCCTTATTTGATTAAACCTAATTGCTAACTGTACGTAACTTTTTCGTTTTATTTTCAATATTTACGAATTTGTAGTCGTTTTTCATCATTTTTGGATGTACGTTCATACGGTGATGTTTGTTTTGGACGTTGAGACCCGTGTTTTATAATATGGGCTAAATTTAGAGAAATTTTAGCTATGAAAACTTAATTGCTCTTATTACTTATATTTATATCTTTTGTTTATACTTAATGAGTAAGTTAACCCTTAAATCCTTATACTTAGAGGATTTTATTTTGCTATTACTAATTCATGTACTTAATTAAGTATGATCCAATTTAGAAAGTGTATTAGGGTTTACTAATTTAGGATCCTAATTATGATGTACTCTTCTTCTCTTCTTAGTTTATAATCTATACTTATATCATCGCTTACATCATCATTTGCTTAGATCATCACTTGCTTATATCATGGCTTATGTCATCATGTGCTTACCTCATCACTTACTTTATCATTTGATTACATAAGCCTCACCTCATGCTTATATCATATATACATGTCTTATGTACATTTCACTTTTTCCGTTATGCTTATGTACATATACCTTATACATATATATACTTATACCTATACTTAGACTTATACCATATTTATACGTGTATACATACTCATATACCTATACGGTTAGATACGTATTTTTATACAAAATTTCGTATGCCTAATCTTTTCCTTAAGAAAAGCTTCCTAATTCCATTCTTTTGTGTTTTTAAGTGTGTAATCAGTATAGTATAAGTATGTATAGTTAGGTTTTATCTTAATTTAGGTTATGTACATGGTAAATACCTATGTACAAAGGTTCCCATACAAGTATTCTTTTGGTATTTCCTTATTTACACATACTTAAGAGCACATACACATGTATTCCTTTCCTCTTCTTCATGGTTCCTCACTTTCTACACTTAAAGATGAGGACTTTATGCCCTCTTCTTCAAGATCATAACTAACACAAGTCTACTTCTCTAATCTATCTAATTACCTAACTAATGAAGAATATAAAATAACATAAAGTAACTTAAGGAGACAAAAGGAGAAGCGATGAAAGTGAAATGGAGAAGGAAAGCTCACAGCAATGGAAGGGAATTTTTGGTTTGTTTCTTTTGTTTTATTTTCATAATGAAAGGAAGCAAATGGTGGGGTCTAGAAGAGGAAGATGTGGACGGCAACAATTGAGGAGAAAGAGAAGAAGAGAAAAATCAAAAGAAAAGATAAGAAAAGCCATCATGAAGGATTAGATATTTTCTTTATCTCTTAGTGTCTTTTTTGACTTTTCAAATTGTTGACTTTGGTCAACATGTGTTGACTTGGTCAACTTTCCTTAAGCATATGTAATTTTATACACATGATATAGTAATTAAGGGAAATTAAGGAAAAATTAAGGAAATGAGGTATTTGGTGAATTGATTAGTAAACATAGTTGATGAGGTCTTACTTTAGGTCTTTATAGCCTATATATCTCATTTGATAAACTACTTTAGATAACAAGTGCAAAAAGTACTAATTCGAGTATTAAAGTTCACTACATGTAACATAATCTTCAACTATACCTCTAACTCTAAGTAAGACTATCTTAATCATATACTTAAGAAATAAATGTAATCTATGATTCATTATCTTAGTTTCTAAAGAATTACTTGAGGATTCAAAATATATATGCATGAATGAAGGTCATCTCTAATCTTTTACTAATGATTTGGCAAGATTATATTATCAATTTAGAGTTTTGGGGTATATCATGATGATTTAGTGCACATATGTCTTTAAGGTTATCATTTTAGGGTTTTTATCACTTTTGAATAAAATCTTTGACATTTAGATACATTTAGGGTTGAAAAGTTTTTTACCTGATTGGTTAACTCTTTTAGGGTTTTCATTTTCATTAATCTTGTTGACTCCTAAATTATCTAACATACTTGAGTCTATTTCAAAAGTTAGATCGAAAATTTTAGGGGTTTACATGAACACTTATTCGGCCTTATCCCTTTAACTACTCATCTCAAAGCCAAATTTCCCACTCCCATGAGAGTTTATGTATATAAAGGGGATCAATAGTTGGCAAGATCTTTGTACATGAGTGTTTTAAGGCATGAAGACGTTTTCTAAGTAGAAACTTGTGAAAAAGTAAAGTTAGTCGGCATAGACAATGCTGAGAATGAAACAGAGGAAATTTCTTTAGGAAGTGACCCTAGAAAAATGACTAAGATAGGAAACCCTTGTTGGTACACATTCATCAAAGTATAATCAAATTCTTGTAGGACAATGCTAATGTATTTACATGGTCTCCTTTGAACATGCCGGGTATTCCTAGAGACGTCATGATGCACAAGCTCTATATTGATACAAGCGCGAAGGTGATTCAACAAAAGAAATCGCATTTTGCCCCTGAGAAGCAGATAGCCATAGAAGAAGAAGTTCAAAAACTCTTGAAGGCAGGATTTATTCAGGAAGAACCTTATCAAACTTAGCTAAGCAACTGTGTGCTAGTTAAGAAGTCTAATGGCAAATGACACATATGCATGGACTTCATAGATCTTAGCAAGGCTTATTGCAAGGATTGTTTTCTGCTGTCCAAAATTGATTAGATGGTCGATTCAACTATCGAACATCCATTGTTTTCTTTTATGGATGCTTTTTCTAGCTATAATCAAATCAAAATGGATAAGGAAGAAGAAGTTTACACATCATTCGTCACAAATTTCGGGACCTATTGTTATACAGTGATACCTTTTGGATTAAAAAATTCTAATGCTATCAAAGGATTGTCTCTATGATGTTTAAACCCCAGATCCATTGAAATGTTGAAGTATATGACAACAACATGATTCTGAAAAGCGTGATAAAGGATTGGCATCTTGTTGATCTTGAGGAGACATTCGCTACCCTAAGGAGATATAACATGAAGCTCAATCCATAAAAGTACATTGTTAGTGCTACATTGAGAAAGTTTTTAGGGTGCATGGTCACTCGGAGTAGCATTGAAGCCAACTCGAGAAGATTGATGCAATAATAAACATAAAATCTCCTCATATTATTAAGGAGGTGTAAGAACTCATTAAGCGAATAGCTACGCTTAACTAATTTGTATTGAGAAGTGCGGATAGGTACATAAAATTCTTTAAAATTTTAAAGAATCCGAAAAATTTCAAATGGACATATGACTATGAGAAGGCATTCAATGAACTTATATAATTTCTCGCGTTACCCCCAATACTCTTGACACCAATCTTACAAGAGAATTTGTATTTATACCTATTAGTCAACTGCCAAACACTTTCTTTTGCATTGGTCCAAATTGATGGTAAGGTGCATCAACCAGTTTATTATGTGAGTCATTTCCTGCAATGATTGGAGCATCGATACATGAAAATTGAGAAGTTAGTTTTAGCAGTGGTTCTCTCATCAAGGAAATCGAAACCATATTTTAAAGCTCATCAAATCTTAGTCCTCACTAATCAACCTTTGCAGCAGGCATTATAATGGCCAGACTCTTCCAAGAGGATGATGAAATATGCTGTGGAGCTAAGTGCCTATGATGTACAATACAAACCTAGAATGGTATTAAAAGCCAAGTGCTAGCAAATTTTTTGTCCAAGTTCACCAGTAAGGAAAACAATGTGGAGATTGCTAAGAAATCCATATGATATCTTTATGTAGATGGTTCTTCCACTAGAGAAGGAAGTGGTGCAAGCCTTATTCTATAAGGACCCTAAGATTTCAAGGTTAATTATGCCTTAAAATTCGAATTCCCAGCTAACAATAATGAGGTGGAATACGAAGCTCCGATAGTTGAACTTAAGCTTGCTAAGGAAGTTGGTACCAAGAAACTCAAAGTTTTCTTTAATTCACTGCTTATTATGAATCAAGTTAAGGGAAGTTATGCAAGAAAGGAAGAGGAAATAAGTAGGTACTTATTGATAGTATGAACACTTACAGAAGAATTTCAGTGCTTTTCAATCCATAAAATACTGAAGAGTAAGAACATTGCTGCTGATAAACTATCAAAGTTAGCTAGTATGGTATTTCTTAATCTAAGTGATAAACTCTTTGTTGAGTTTCTCCCATAGAAGAGTTTATCAATTGTCATAGAGTTGTGAATTGGCCCCTTACCCAAGAGAGAAGTCCTAGATGGACCTCCTTATAGATTACTTGAGAGATAGTGTCCTTCTTGATGATAAGAAAGATGCTCGAAGATTGGTTTATCAAGCTACGAATTACATGCTGATAGATGATCAGCTGTGCAAATGTAGCATAACCCAACCTTATCTTTGATGCATACCTTCGAAAGATGTTAAACCAATGTTGTTTGAATTACATGGTAGTGTATACAACAACCATGTAAAAGCATAGACATTGTATATCCATGCATTATGACTCAACTATTATTGCTTGACCACGAAAGGAGATGCAAGAATTGCTGTTCAGCATTATCTATAATACTAAAAGTATGAGGCATCGAGTCATGCACCTTCTACTGAACTATGCTACCTATCCAATCCTTAGCGCTTTGCTTAATAGGGATTGGACATAGTTAAACCCTTTTCGAAGTCTACAGCTTAGTAACAATTTATCATTGTTGCTATTGATTATTTCACAAAATGGGTGGAGGTAGAGGCATTGGCAAGGATCATTGAATAGAAAGTTGAGGCATTTATTTTCAATTCTATAATATCAAGGTTTGAAGTCCCATTTATAATAATCATAGACAATAGACCACAATTTGGAAACAACAAATTTTAAGCATTTTGTGAAAAATACGGCATTCGCTTGAATTACACATTTGTAGCTCACCCTCAAACTAACGAGAAAGTTGAAGTTATTAGTAAGATCATCTTGCATGGCTTAAGGAAGAAGGTTAATCAAGTTAAAGGGAAATTAGCTGATGAATTGCCAAATATTTTATGGGGATACCGGACTATGCATAAGACCGTAACAAAGGAAACCCCCTTTAGGTTAGCATATGGTATGGAAGCAGTTTTGCCCATTGAATTGGATCTACCCAATCTACGAACATAGAATTTTGACGTAATGATCAATCATATTAGTTTGATGACAAATTTGGATACAATTGAAGAAATTAGAGATGTTGCAAGACCAAGGCCTAGAGCATATTAGCAGAAGGTAGCTAGGTATTATAACCAGAAGGTGAAGCATAAGGTTTTTTAGCCCAGGGATTGGTTTGTCGAAAGCTAGAAGCAACTGACGCTTGAGAAAAACAAAGGAAGCTCGGTACAAATTAGGATGATCCTGTTAGGGTCTAGGAAGTCATTGGCAAGGGTGTTTATTAACTGGAAAGGTTGGATTGTATTGTTATCCCATGAGCATGGAATGCTAAGAACTTGAAACTTTATTTCAATTAATTTCCTCGGTGTTATGCATTTTCATTTGTTTTATGAGGCAACAACCTACTTGTTTTTTAAGACAATTATATTCAAAGTTAAAGATTCAATTTGTTTCTCAATCTTTTTATGATTGATGAGTGAATAAGTTCAAATTGTACGGTGAATGAAGAAGTTCAAGCCTATCACGGTTAATGAACTTCATAAATCTATCGAAAAGCCAAATAACAAACTTCAAGTAAAATGGCTAGTCTATATCTCAAATGACTAACGGATAATGTTTATAAGACACTCTAATTAGGCATGTAAAATAAAACATGCCTAGAGTATTAGGCATGTGAAATAAAACGTGCTTAGAAACGATAAGGTGAGTGAAATAAAACGTCTTGGAGCAAGGTTACACGAGGAAATGGGTAAGATTCATCATAAATACAATTACAAATATTTGGCCATTTGGCCTAATAAAACCTTATAGAAGGTAAACTAACTATAAGACAAACAATCCTATGACTTATTCTCAGACTAAGCAGAGGCATTTTGTTGGTCAGAGGATGGATCCTTATTAGAGCATATCTCCTTTCCAGTGCTAGGGGTTTGGACATAGCTAGATTTCTCTTTATGCTCATAGGGGATTTCCTTAAACAAATGATCTTTGTTATCCCCAGGATCCTTGGTACGAGCCTCATTATCACCCTACATATTAATCTTGACACCTAAATCCCGTTGTCTTCTTTACAATTGTTGACTTTATCATCAACGTTGGCAAAGTCCAAGTATGAGTGATCATAGTCAGGGTGAAACTTAAAGATTTCTTCTCTTGCCGCCTAAACCCCTTCTAACAACTTTTCCCCTAATAATTCTTTGTATTGTTAACTATGAGTGACTATCTCTAGTGCCATTTCAACAAAGGGCCTTTTCAATAGAGGGCCCTTTCCTCAAGGTCTCTTCTAATTCAGCAACACGGCTTTATAGCTTAGAGTTGTTGGTCTCCAATTCCTTTATTTATATCCTAAGCTTGTCTTCCTCATCAGTCATTAAGAAGAGTATTTAACCCAAACCTTAACACTCTTCCTTCTTTTTACACAACCCCTCTTTCAAATCTTCGGCCTCCTTATACTACTCATCAACCTTAGCCTTAAGGCTTGATCAACAGTTAAAGAATGTACTAACTTCTTGGTATCAAGTTCATCTTGATACTTCTTAGCCTCCATCTCAACCCTTATTCTAAGATTCTCGACAGTTATAGTTTGAGCTTTTAAGGAGTTGTATGTGCCCTTAATTTTCTACAACAAGACATAGAATGATGAATTCTCCAGAGTACCTAACAGAATATGTGAAAGATTGTTATTATAATTACCTTTCTCATATCCTTATCGGCATCATCCAAGGTCATCAAAACATGGCTACTGATTCGTAAACAAACAAGGAGTGTTAGCAATCGAACATGCCAAACAATTGAAAGGATTCAATTGATACTTACATCATATAGCTTAGCTGCGATATGTGCCTTATTACAACTACCGACCCTATTAACATCTTTCTTTGCAATCTCTTTATCCTTCAAAAGAATAACGCTTTCCATTAAGGCCAACAATTTTGTTCTATCGCCTAGGGCCAAGTTATTATGTAAGATGTTATGACTTCAGCACAGAACGAAGTACTCGCCGACCTCCGTATTAAGGATGAATTTAGCATTGCTAATGCTAAGAACTTTATCACGCATAGCCTCCTTCACCCTTTTATCCAACTCCTTGGACCTCTTAGTAGGAGGTTGGCTGACGAGTTCCTTTCCACTTCTTTCTTTTGTACTCAGCATAACCTCCATTAGGAGTGATCACCCTTCAACGGCATCTTGCCTAGAGACTTTAGCCTCATTTTAGGGTTTGATTTCTTGGCTACCCTTGTTCGGCTCCATAGTAGAAGGGATGCTTTTAGATGGAAGGGTCTCAATTAGTATAGCCTTGGGCAACCTAGGTTTCTTACCCCCTTGTTGCTTTTCGGCTAGACAGGTGGACTTCTTTTGGGTTGCTATTTTCTTTGTCATGTATTCTTTTATTAACTTTTTAACCACAGTTAACTAAGTAGCAGCAGTTGTAGTGGCTATACGTTTGTTGTCTTTTGATTTCTTGGCCTTTGTCTAGGCCAACAGCTTAGTAGGGTTTACTTCATGAGCACACATATCTGTAATACAAAGTAGATGCATTCATACTAAAGCGAGGAATAAGAAAGAACTTATATTTTTTGTACCGAGCAATGCTCAAAGCCTAACAATTCCTGCCCTAAAACCCGAGAATGGCTTTTCTCTTATAGCTCTACTCTGTACGGCCATCTCTCAAAGCATACCTTCTTTTTCAGAGAAGATTGGCTCTCCATTTTAATACTGCCTAATAATTCTCTTGGCATCTCAAAAAACATTCTGTTTTTCCTCCTCTCTTGGATTTTTTTTTTGCTGTGGCAGCATCATTCAGCATTAGTTCAATGTTCCTTATGTGGATTGGTTTAGTCCATTAGGTCTAGAAATCTAACTCTTCATCTGAAATAATAGATATAAACTTATCATGCCATTTGTAGATCTTAGACTCCAACCTTTCCATGAACTTTTGCCCATGCCTAACAGCTACAAAGTACTAGCCATCATGCTGCTTCTTAATAGTAAAGAAATACCCAAATAATTGAGGCATAGCCCTAACTTCAACTTCTTCACAAATTATCTCAAAAGTCGTGAGAAGCCGATAAGTGTTTGGTAAGAACATACTTAATGTAACTCAAAAGTAGTTGAAGAATTGCTTGACAAAAGTTAAGAACAGGAAGCATAATCCAAAGTCAAGATATTTTAAGTAGATGCAAAACTCGTCCTCCCTTGGAAAGCATATCTACTCTTCCTCTTTCGGCCTCCTAAGATTCCAAGTTTCTATAAGTTCTTGCCAATGTTTATTATATTTTGAAATGAGAACTCTATTGGTAACACTAGTCACTCAATCCAATGAGTCATTAAAGTAAATTATATTATTGTACAATTACCTTTCCATGAATCTTCCCTCTTTATCTTCTGGATAAGTATCTACTGCAAGAGAGTTGATCCGAGCAAGTTTGTCCCACCATTCTCCAATAATGTCAACTGAGCTACTAGAGGAACACACCGTCTCACTCTTATTTTGGGAGGGAGAAGTAGCCTCAATCTTAATGGCTTCAAAATCTAAAAGGATAAGTCGACGAATTATATTGTGAACCATACTTGATCGGAAATATTGAATGTTAGAAAATTTGAAGAATTTGAAAGTGAAGATAGGATATCAAAAGCAAAAGAAATCTTATGGGTACGATTGAAGAAATTTGTTTTCAGTTTTGAAAAGTTCCTTAAATATGGATGGTACACCCTCGTAACTACAATAAGTCTTTGATGAAAATGATGCGTTGCTTAAATAATCATGTGGATTATTGATGCGCGTTTCAAGACAGAAATCCAATGATTATCAAGGATCTAATAGTTATTAAGCCTTTTACGTAATTATGATCGAGGTAATACCTATCGTGCTTTCTACTGTTTGCTCTTTTGACAAGCAAGAAAATTGAAAATTGTGACCTTTCAGATGGATGCGATCCACTTAACTAAACAAAAGTCAAAACAACTTCACAAATCACTTGACATTTGGGAAAAATACTCCTATTCGACCCCATTAGAAAGTATTAACTCCCTTTGTCGAATTCGACCATTGGAGTTGAAAGGCAAATGTTGATAGTTGAATTTTAGTCACTCGACCACTCAGCTGCTAACATACTGAGTAACCTGACTTTTGGCCAACACCAAGCAACATAGATTAGCATTTGATTTGAATTTAAGGAAAGTAAGGCGAATTGTTATCATTCGGCATGATTATATTACATAACTGTCCATTATTTCTATATTTCAGGAATTCATCTAATTAAGAGGTTTTCATGTGTCCTAATAATCATGCAATTAATTGTTACTTTGGACACTCAATATTTGCCTATAAATTTAAGAAAGAAACATTGTAAGAGGTATCTAATAACTCTCGACTATGTACTCAGTCTTTTCCCACAATCATTCACTGACTTAAGTATTAGAGTGGCTGTATCGGAATGCCCTTGGTACTGAAAGTTTTCTTTTTCTTTGTAGGACAAAAGCTCCAATCCAAAATCACCTAATAGTAGTATGTTTAATTCCTAATTGTAAGGATGAGGTTTGGATGGGTAGATACAAAAGTAGAGGAAAAAATGGGTAATTAGTCTTCCTTTTTTGGAAGAAATTATTTTAGGATTTTTCCATTGGGTTGGATTCAATAATGTAAGATCTGGCAATGGAGAGGGAAAAATTTTTCTTTTCTTTCCCTTTTTTCTTTTTATATGAGCCTAAATAATAGAAGTGGTATTTATTTTTATCAATCTTTTAGTAATGTCAATTGCATTAGACACATAAGTAACCAACACATATAAGAAGTGGGGCTCCCATGCATTTTAGGGGTTTAAATGTAAAATTTTTGAAAAACCAGATGGTTTATGCAATTTCAAAAGATTTCAAAGCATATCCATAAAATTTACCCTTGTTAAAATATCATTTAGTAATAGCAGAATTTTAATTATACATATATTGGAATAGGTCTGAAATGTTTTTCTAAGAAACAAAACAGGACCAACGAATGAAATTGCTGCTAACAGGAATTATGTTACGCGCACGTTTGTCCATGTGAAATTGTTCAACAATAGTCTAGGCAACCCTCCTTGAAAGTCATTTAAATTGACCAACAGCGGGCATTAAAAAAAAAACAAAGATGAAGTATTATTTCTCAAAATAATGAAACACAAGATTCTTCAGCCCAAAACAAAACAAAACAAAAAAAAAAAAATGAAATACAAGACTAAATTGCAAAATGAATTTTGAATTTTGTATCTCGTTGCCGCAACAATTGAATTTTAGGTTGACTATAAACTTAAGAGAATAAACTAATATTATAAAATGTATAAAGTCGCACATGATATTTTAACTAAATAATATTAGATTAAGTACATGATATATTTTCATAAATTTAAGAATATAATTGGCTAAGATCAATGTAATAGTAGTTGAAAATATATCTAGAATGGCTTATAGCATGACCCACTACTTCTCAGTTGGATCGTGCGGACAGTCGAAGGGTAAAATTGCCCAAATAATTAGGATCTTAAGCCATCACGTTGCACTTTGTAAATAATAGGAAGAGCATATATTTTTCTTTCGCTAAAATTTTTATTTATAATTGAATTAGAAATTAACTTAAGGTCTAGCATAGTACCGAGAAAAAAGATCGATTAAGTATTTATATATCACATACAATGTATCAATATCAATACAATGTTAATACAAATAAAATTAAAAATGATAATTTTTAAATCAATTACTGCTCGCTATTTATGTACACATCATATATATTAATATTTTATTAATACTTACTTATCATATATACATAATCTATGGCTTATATTACCTACAGAGTCATTTCTGTCTTAGTTCATCATTCATCTTAATGGGGCTTTTGAAAATGAGACTCCCCAGTATAATAAGCACTTCATTTAAGCTAAATCCTTAGATTGATCTATAAATAGCTTAACCCTCCTTGAATTAGTAATTATTTTTCTAAAAAAAGTAATCAATGTGGAAAAGTGCTCATTCTCTTGTATTCCTAAAATAGACAAGATATTAGATCCCATGCTTGAGGCCTAATATTATGTTTTCAAGAGTGAACTACAGTAAGATTCCTTGGAACTATCGCAACTATAGAAGCACTTTGAATTTCTAAAATATTTGACTTACATCATTTAAAAATTGACTTAAAAAATTCCTCTCAAATAGCATATCAGTTAGTTTTTTACATAAAAATACACTAATAATTGTCTTTTTAGGTGATCCGTCATCGTAAGTGAGTGTTTTCGTGGCTTAGCAAATATTATATTGTTGAGTATCTGGTAGGAGATAAATTAACTTCAAAAGATAATAGTAATGTAAACTATTACCTTGATATTGCATTTGAGGAAAGATCTTGTGATGTTAATAATTTTCAAAGGGTATAAGTGGCATGTTATTAAAAGTTTAACATGTCTTCGTAATTTTAGTAGTATTTAAAGAATGTTACCACGCATTGTTTTTGCTATAGTACACAATACAAGATATTTTCTGTGTGTGTATTTTTGTTACGAACACATACCACACTTGAATATAGTGATTTTTATATTTACATAATCGATGCTTCATGTATGTGCTTTAATTACAGTATTCTTTCTATCATGTCTTATCACCATAAAAAACCTCCACCTCTACTACTTATCATCATCCTTATTACACCAGTAACATTATTGACTCCTTACCCTATATATAGGACCGTTGTAGTGATGGTAACATGTACTGATCCATTGATACAAGTAATGATATGATAAGATGTTGGCTATGAGGCGAGAGTGGTAATGATAGTGTAGTGTAATGGGACAATTGTGATAGTGGCAATGTAATTGTAATGGTAATAGTGGTAATAATGGTCTTTGGTTTTCCTAAGGCATAAATAGTGGTGTGATATGTGGTACATTAATAGTGATATATAAGTGATGGTAGTGACTTAATGCAAGTGTTGTATTCGGTAATAGTGGCACCATTGATGGCAATAAGGCTATGGCAATGATGGTGATTGGGTAGTGATAGCATAAGTAGGACTGTGGTACTAATATTGGTAAGAAATTCTATTTCTTTTAGGTACAAGATCTTTTCACAACCTAATAGAGGCACAATAATCTTGAGATCTGCATTTTATCCGCTATTAGATTTATTTTATGAATTAGACATGATAAAATGGGTGTCCAATACTTCATCGTTATATCTGACTTTATTATGGATTGGTGGAATTTATCTACTTAAATTAACCCTAGATAAAATATTGATATTGACTAAAGGGAAAGAAAAGGCAAAAAAATTTCAAGTCGTTTTGCTTTTCTCTCAAAGTAACAACATAGTTGTAATTTAAAGAAAAAGACTAATAATAATAACAAAAAAAATTTGTGAAAGTAAAAATGAACAAAGATTATAAAATGGCAATACCCATTTAGAACAAGAGGCCATTAAGAACGCAACAATAAGGTCAACCTACCAAGTATAGAATGACCAAATCTATTGTAGGATCATCCCTTCATTTCCCATCAACCAAAAACATAAAATATAGGAAGGAGAAATGCATATTCAAGCATAAGTGACTATCCCCTCCAACCGAATTTCTATGCAAAAGCAAAAAATAAAAAATAAAAAGTAGGACACAAGTTAAATATTTGTCTATCATGAAAATAACAATACGGGTTTGAAGGAATCCAAATGATAGAAATTGGATCTGAATACATGGAATGGTAGTAGATAGTTTGCTCAAAATTTCACTATCAATATTATCTCATATCTATGTATGACTTGCAGTAATAAGCTAATGTCAAGAGTACATGAATTCAAGAATAATTTTTATTTTTCAATGTATAATGTAAGCAATGAACTATGAAAAGAAATAAATTGCAGGAGATTGCTCTAAATAAAAAGCCAAGCCAACTATGACAATTTGGGGCCAACAATGCTTCTGCATTTTCTTCTTGATTTTTCTATAATCACTATAGATCTTTTTTATTTTGTGGAATAAATTTTACATAAAATATTGCCCCTATGGTAATCCTAATGCTAGTGAGGAGACGTCATTAGCCGTGCCTCTACTAACAAAATTATTCTTATCCCAACTTTATTAAAGGCTTAAAGCCTTATACTTTAATTATGGGCTCTTCTATTAAGGCCCATGACCCAGCCCTTTCACCAATTTCCTAGAAGCTTCATTTGAACTCCTTAGTGACAGGACATTTTCACTTTAGACACAACTAAGTGAAACATGGCCTTCTTGATTCACTTTATTAAACCCTATTTTCTTTTCTTGCTACACATCTTTTCCTTCTCAAAAAACCTTTGACAACAAGGGTGATTCTAGATATTTTGGAGCTAAGTCTTCTTGAATTTCCCAAGTTGCTTCACACTATGGTTTGTTCTTCCATTTCGCTAACATCACGGTTGTTGCTATAGGGCCCTTTGTAACCAATTTACTGTTGATGATGTCTTTTGACTCTAACTCGATTTCATCAACCACCAATGGAAGTTCAGTAGATGATCAATCTTGTCTAAGTATATATCCTTTCAATTGTGACACATGAAATATAGGGTATATGGTAGAACCCTTAGGTAGATCTAGCTCGTAGGCAACATTTTTTATCTTTTCAAACACCTTGTAGAGACCATAATACTTTAAGGAAAGCTTGTTAATATAGTTGCTCTTCAAACTCTATTGTCTATAAGGTTGCAATTTTATTAGTTTTAAAACCTTAACTTGAAAGCTTCGCTTACTTCTATTCTTGTCGACTTGATTTTTCATTCTTTCCCGAGCCCTCTTTAGGTGGAATTTGAGCAATCATATAGCCTGCTCTTAATCCTATAGCATTATATCCATGGCTTCAATCCTTGAGTGATAAATCATATTGTACAACCACTCCGTAAGAGCTAAAATTTTAGTCCATCTCTCAAGGTTCTCCCCAATCATACAGCACAAATAAGTTTCTAAGCATCTATTTACTGCCTCCATCCATCCATTATTTTAGGGGTGGTAAGCTGTTGCTAATTTGATCCTAACTCCTTGCAAGGTGAAAAATTTATACCAAAATTGACTTACAAATACTGGGATCGTATCACTTATAATCGAGTTGTCGATGGATTGCCAACCTCTAACCCCCTTACTTATATACGCTTACGAGGCCTTCAGTCTCTCACCAAAAGGATTCTCTCCCATTAGCCTACTAAGGACAAGATATAGTATACAAAAGAACGATGGGTGAACTCCTTGAGAACTTAACCTGGATATACCCTGTTTTGTTCTAATCATTGTACCATCGCCGACCCCTCATGTGCTAAGGCCAACTTGCTAAGTGCCAAGGCTGAGGTCAATACATATCAAGCCTTACTCCCACCAATCGAACCCTCATGTGCCAAGGCTAACGTACCAAGCACCAAGGCCGATGCCCCTTGCATGGTAGATCCTTCTCTTTTGGCTTACTAAGCAATAGCATCCCTTACTCATCTTGACAACTCTAAAGACCCTTTGTCAGCAGCCTTCCCAATGTTAATATAACTAAACTCCAGTGTCCCTTGACCCTAGAACGTGTACCTAACCGTAACGTGCCACCTGTCATTCCTTTTTCTAACATTGTAATATATTCCCTTATTCTATTTTCCCTTTTTTACCCTTTTGGGAATGTATTATGATACTATTTTTGTATTGTCCTTTATTGTAATTACTTAGGTTTCCTTGTTGCCCTAAGGACTTAATATAAATAGTCCCTTTTCTTTGTATACATATATGATATATCCCTTTCAGATATTGAATATACTTGTTCTTATAAGATATTTCTCTCCAAGCACATTTCTTATTAATGTATCTTTGAGGTAGGACACATGGTGAAGCACCACAACAAAGTGAACTGACAGCGAATTGATAGCAAACAAAGAAAAACTAGCAAAGTCTAAGCAACTACCAAATGGATATGACTCACCATACCACTTGATCCTACTCGACTTACAATTCGTCGGATGTGACTCATCGGTCTAAAGTGAAGGGTCACTCGCCATTACTCCTTGTTAAAGGGAATAGATAAGAGTTTAAGGGTAATGAGAACACTAAGGTTGTTCAAAGGAAACTTTAATGATAACCTAATATCGATGGTTAATTGTCTGCATATAAGCAAGTGAGAGTTTATATACCCATCTACTAGGGCTACTTTACACGTATGAAAAGATAAAAGGGTATTCTTACAATTAGGTTACATAACACGTACTAAAAAGGATAAAAGAGACACAAAATATTCAGCATAGAAAAATAAAGAGTCCTTTTGGAAAGTCATACCATAGGACACATGTTGCTTGGTGGCTGGATGTTAGAAATACGTTATAGGGTAGCGAAAAAGAGAAGAGGGGCTGTAGTTAGGGGTTGACCTAATCTAGATTAGGTTAGAGCCCAGTCGGTCTTGTTACAAAGTAGTAAGCTTAAGTTGGGGTCGGGTGCTTATGATCGGCTCAGGAGATCAATGTGGATAGTCTTGGATCTACCTTTTTGGATGTCTTATCATAACATAAATGTTGGGTAGGAGTAGGTTTAGCACTCGTAAGGGTCTGACAATAAGGTCGGTAGGAGATTAGTTCCGAATAGGAATCTCTGTCTTAGATATGGCTTTAAGCTAGCATCCTTCAAGTTATTCCTTAGAGTCATCTAAGTTTGTTGTGAGTAATTAGTTTAGGGGGTTGATTCCTATCATTAACCTAGGGGTCGAAAAGATTTATCCTCAAATCTAGAGTGGTGTTTAGTTATCCTTCTAGGGCATTTGTAAGGTCTTCCTTTAGTTGGTGTGGAATCAAGTCAGATATATTGAAGGTAGAGGAAACATTATAGTCATCGGGTAACTTGATCTGGTAGGCATTGTGGTTAACTTTCTTTAGTACTTTGAAAGGACCATTAACTCATGGGGATAGCTTGTTCTATTGCAAGTGTAGGAATCACTCTCAGCTGAGGTGAATCCATACCAAGTCTCTTAGCTAGAAAGAAACAGTTTGGTAGCCTCAGTTACCAATCTCTTGCTATCTCAAATTGAACTTAGCGATCTTCATGGTTACATACTAGTATAGTACAGGGGTACCAATCATATTTAGGGGAATAGTAAGATTGAGGCCATAAATGACCTTAAATAGAGTCTTTCCAGTAGTGCTACAGACAGTTTGATTATACAAAAACTCTACAACTGGTAGGCATAGATCCTAATCCCTCAAGTTCTTTTCCATAACAGCTTTGAGTAGATTACCTAGCATCTCATTCACTACTTCAGTCTGGCCATTAGTTTAAAGGTGACTACTAGAGCTGAACAT
The DNA here is from genome assembly GCA_024138015.1 of Lumnitzera littorea. Classification (NCBI taxonomy): domain Eukaryota; kingdom Viridiplantae; phylum Streptophyta; class Magnoliopsida; order Myrtales; family Combretaceae; genus Lumnitzera; species Lumnitzera littorea. Next base: position 40,919,695 of record JAMXBB010000009.1, read on the forward strand.
AAGTTTAGTTCCAAGTCTTCTCCAAAGAGTCTTCCCAAAATAGGTCAAAAATTTTGTATCTTGATCTAAAAAAATTGTCTTCACTACCCCGTGTAGTCAGACAACTTTCTACAAAAATAAATCAGTAATATATAAAGCATAGTTAGTCCGATGGGATAGAATGAAGTGTACCATTGTACTGAAGCAGTTCACCATAGCAAATATAGAATCTTTACCTCTGGATGTCCAGGGTAACCCTAGGACAAAGCCCATTCTAAGGTCGACCTAAGGTAAGGTTGGCATGTGTAGAGGCATGTATTCTCCATGGGTTCCCTCTTCCCCTTAGCACACTTGCATACTTTACAATTACCAACTACCTTATGGATATCCTTAGCCAAACCTAACCAGTAAAAGTTCTCCTTTAACAGATTAGTTCTCTTGGTCTCACTAAAGTGACCTAATAGTCCACTACTATGAGCTTCCTTAATCAACAGCTTACGTGTGGAATAGTTTGGTATGTACAGCCATCGGTCCTTCAATAGAAAGCCTTCCTTAAGATAATATCCTTTAATAATGATTCCATCCCTACACTATTCTATGATAGGGCCGAAATGAGGATCATGAGCATACTGCTCAGTGATGAGTGAGAATCCCAATAATTTTGTCTAGAAAGTGGTTAGCAAGGTTTGCCGACATGACAAAGCATTGGGGACCACATTTGCACTTCCTTTCTTGTGCCAGATCATATACGAAAATCCTTCCATAAACTCCAACCACTTGGCTTACATCTTCAAGAGTTTGTTCTGACTCCTAAGATGCTTTAAAGACTCATAGTTTGTATATATGATAAACTCTCATAGTAGTAAATAGTGTTGCTAGATAGTAAGGGCATGAAAAAGAGAGTAGAACTCTTTCTCATACATAGAATAGTTTAGGGCAGCACCACTAAGCTTCTCACTATGGTAAGCGATGGGTCTTCGCTCTTACATTAGGACAATACTAATTCCAACTCTAGATGCATCACATTCTAACTCAAAGGGTTTGTTAAAATTTGGTAATGATAGGGTAGGCGCTAAGGTAAGCTTTTCCTTGATTTCTCTAAAGCTCTATTTAGTTTGGTTGTTCCAAGGGAACCCATTACTCTTCTTTGTTAGATCGGTCAAGGGTGGTTATTGTACCAAAGTTTTTAATGAATTGCCTATAGAAAGAAACTAGGCCATGAAAACGTCAGACCCCAATGACACTCTTCAACATTAGCAATTCCAAAACAGCTTGGATCTTTTCTTCATCTGTTCAAATTCCTTTCCCTGACACTACAAATCCTAGAAAAATCACTTCATCTTGGCAAAATGTACACTTTTTCAAATTTCCATATAACTTCTCTATTCACAGAATGTTAAATATTGCTTAGATATGTTGAATATGGTTGTTTAGGTCAGCACTATATACTAATATGTCATCAAAGAACATGACCACACATCTTCTAATTAAGGGACACATCACATGATTCACTAACCTTATGAATGTGCTCGACACATTAGTAAGTCCAAATGGCATAACCAACCATTTGTAGAGTCCATACTTACTCTTAAAGGTAGTCTTCCACTCATTACCCAGTCTTGTACAAATTTGGTGGTAGCCACTTTGTAGATCAATCTTTGAAAATATTTTAATGCCATAGAGCTCATACAACATGTCATCGAGCCTCAGTATCAAATACCTATACTTTACAGTAATTCGATTGATTGCTTAGCTCTCGATGCACATAAGCCATGAACCGTCTTTCTTAAGGATGAGTAGAGCTAATATTATACAAGGGCTTATGGTCTCCCTCACATATCCTCGCTCTATTAGCTCATCCACTTGTCTCTTTAGCTTGATAGCTTGCTCAGGGTTCATTCTATATGCAGGTCAGCTTGGCAGAGTAGGCCCTAGTTATAAATCAATACAGTGCTCAATAACTCAGATTGGAGGTAATCCTTTAGGTAGTTCTTCAAGAAATAGATCGGAAAACTCATATAGTAGGCTTCGGATTTCATCAGGATTATCCTCTAAATCTCTCATCTCCAACAATCTTCTGATCAATAGGAACATAGGTTCTTCAGCTTTTTCAATAGCTTGGAGCTCTCTGCAGCTCATCACTAAGGCTTTCTTCTTATTAGCTTAGGTGAGCTGACTTCATTTACTTGGGCTGAAGTCATGGGTTACAACAATCTTCCTGTCATCCTTAACAAAGGCATAGGTATTCTTATACTTGTCATGACTAACACGTCGGTCAAACAACCAAGATTGTCCCAATAGTAGGTGTGAAGCTCCTATAGGGATGACATCACATACTACTTCGTTTATGTATACATTCCCAACATTGAATGGTGCAGTTACTTGTTATGTCATATATAAAGTACCCTTACCATGAAGCTAATGAAGCTTGTAAGGTCAGGGATGCTTAGAGGTCAGCAAACCTAACCTCTATATGAAGGATTGAGCTAATACATAATATAACTTCCTCCATCCACTATAATGGTGCACAACCGTCCCTTTATGGTACATTCAGTATGGAACAAATTTTCCCTCTAGTATTCCTTAAAGCTCGGTAGGGAACTCAATACTAGTCTCAAAACTAAAGTCATTACTTCTCCGTAGTCAACATAGACACAAATTTCCTCTTCTTCCTCAACTTTTGCCTCTCGAACATCCTTCTCCTCCTTAAGCTCGCTCTCGTTGGTGCTATCCACTACATCTCCTCAAATCATCATGACAAGTTGGTTCAGACACTTAGTGGCCATATATCTAAAATGTAAGCATTTAAAGCGCTTCACCTTGCTAGTCTTCCGTCTAGAGGTCTGTCCTTTCTCATATGCTCTCGGGGTCAACCTAGCCTTCATTTAGCTTAACTATACTGCTCAGCCTTGTTAGCTTGCTTAACTATCATCAAGTTGGTCATTCCTTTCTTTGGCTTAGTATGTTCTCCTTAGCTTAGCTTGAGCAGGTTAGCCTGGTACAGGGGCTTAAGGGAATGTTGGCCTAAGTCAGCTCAAAGCACTTCTCCTCTATTTTTCAACTCTCTATGCTATCTTAATTGCCTCTTCTAAGGTATAAAACCTCTGTACTTCTATAATGTTGCAAATCTCATACTTTAGCCTAGAAATGAACCTTGATACTATGCAGGCTTCAAGTTCTTCCACATTGACTCGAATCGTAAGCATGTAGAACTCTCTTATATAGTCATCAATAGATTGGCCTCCTTAGCAAAGGTCTTGCAACATTGCAAACATATCTTATAAGTAGGTTTTGGGCATAAATTTACCCCTTAACAACCTTTTCATCTCCTCCTAAGTTCTCATACCTCGTCTCCCATCCCTTACTTTGGTTGCATTTAGATTTTTCCACCACATTATAGCATACCTAGTAAACTCCAGTGCAGCAAGTCAGACTTCGACAGCATTTGTATACCCATAACATTCAAGCACCATCTCAAACTTCTCTTCTTACTCTAAGTATTCATCTACATCTCTACTTCTACTGAAGGGTGGGATTTGAACCTTAACATTGTCTAACCCTCAAGGAGATCGGCATCCTTATCCTTGTGCTTGGTAATAGTCAACTTCTTTTTCTTCCTCCCCATTCTCTTTAACATCCAGCTCCTCATCATCTTCCTCAATCTCCTCCAACTCTAATCTTTGTCTAGTAGTTTGGTTTGCTACTCCTCCACTCACTACAGTTGAATTGGGCAATTGTTTCGGTTACCTTGGCCATAATGTCTCTCAAGGGCATTTTCTTTTGGGTTTTGGTGCTATACACCTTGTGGTTATTGTCTATTAACTTGCATTGTTGTGACTAGACTCTCAACAAAGTTTATGAGTCTATTAAGTTTGTCATCAATTGGCCTTCAGGTGTTACTACCATTATGACTATGACTAGGTTGAACACCATTACTCTGGTCACCAATAATATCCTGAACACTCGAAACCGATATGGTACAATACTTCTTGAACGGTTAACAACTCACTAACAACTTTAATACCCGATAATCACTCGATTAGAACATAAGCGAACTTGATCTATTTTTATAATGAAAACAAAGTAAAAACATAGTAATATTGAAACTACACTTACTTACACATAAATACATTACAATAGTTGTAGAAGGAACATAACAGCTACTAATAGCAAGCAAACCAAAACTTCACTGCAACTTCATACACTCTCTCATGGAACCATACTCTGATACTAGCCAATTTGATGCATCTTTAAGGTAGGATACACGGAAAAGCACCACAACGAAGCAAACAAAGAAAAATTAGTAAATTTTGGGTAGCTACCGAATGGGTATGAGTCTCCACTTGATCCTACATGATCTACAATTCACCGGATGTAACTCATCAATTCGAACTGAAAGGTTACTTGCTACTACTCCTTATTAAAGGGAATAAATAAGAGTTTAAGGGTAATGAGAACATTAGAGTTGCTCAAAGAAAACTTCAATGATAATCTTATATTGATGGTTGATTATTAGCATACAAGTAAGTGGGGGTTTATATACCCGTCCACTAAGGCTACTTTACGTATATGAAAATACAAAAGGATATTCTTACAATTAGGTTATATAATACATACCAAAAAGGGCAAAAGAGACAAAAAATATTCAGTATGAAAAATTAAAGAATCCTTCTAAAAAGTCATGCTAGAAAACACATATTGCTTAGTGACTAGATGTTAGAAATATGGTATAAGGTAGCAGAAAAGAGAGAAGATGGGCTGTAGTCAAGGGTTGACCTGATCTGGATCAGGTTGGAGCCTAGCTAGTCCTGTTATAGAGTAGTCAATTTGAGTTGGGGTTGGGTACTTGCAATCAACTTAAGAGATCAGTTTAGATAGTCTTGGAGCTACCTTCTTGGATGTCTTGTCATAACACAACTACTGGGCATGAGCAAGTCTGCCACTCGTGAAGGTTTGATAATCAAGTTGGTAAGGGATTAGTTTCAAATAGGAATCTCCATCTCGGATATGGCTTTAAGCTAGCATCTTTCAAGTGAGTCCTTGGAGTCCTCTAGCTCAACTGTGGGTAATTAGTCCAAGGGGTTTATTCATATTACTTACACTCTTACCTAATCATATCGAGTAGCTTGAGATTAGTAGCAAGTGGACCTTGACATCAACTTGTGCATCATATTAAGTGAAGTGTCAATTCGTGTTATATTCTTTAGTGAGTCATATCCTTCAAACAGCTTTACATAAGCTACTGTATCACATTTTCTAACCGTTCCTTTCTAGTTTTCTTCAATTTCTCGAAGTAACCATTTTAGTTACCCTTTCTGTCATGCTCCGAAGTGGCAGAGTCGTAATAAACTCACCGTATAAACCATTCTAAGATAGAAGTTGGCCTTACAACCACTATCTTAGACCTGATCTACACAAGACGTTCACAACTAACCCGCTTTGAAGTAGACAGTTTGTAATTTAAACAAATCATTTACCTATAAAAGTGAAGAATTATATATATATATGTTATAATTCAGTTATTGCAGTTAAAGTTTACAATATTTCTCTATAGTATTTTTCTAAATTATTACATCATTCGGAAATGAAAAATAATTCTAAAATAAAAAATTAGACCTTAAAAATATGTGTTTATTCTTCAATATTTTTCCTCACTCCCCAGGATCCAGCAGTTGCTAGCTTCAGAGTAGTTGTTTACCGCTTCTTAGCCAGCACCTGCACGATGTCTATAGGGATGTGAGCAACCACAGCTCAGTAAGTAGGGACGGAGGACTTAAAACTATACCAGAAACACAACAAGGTTTTCAATCTCTTATTAGATGCAATGCATGTGCAAGCAAATACCATCGCACGATGTTGTCCGACCCGTCATGAGATTAGAGAAATTACGCCCGCTCTAATCTGGGTTGAGGAGTTGCCGTTAATGCAACAACTCACGACTAAACCCAGGCTTATGTAATGGAGACCTTGCTCCTCCCGCGACTACCTTCGAACCACTGTCTTCACCCTCGCCGTGACCTCCTCTCCTGTCACTTAGTTCGACTGAGGATGAAGAAGGGACCATTTTGCAATCCTACGCTATCCCTTCCGAAAGGGTCGGTATTTGGCCGGAGAGTCCTAAGTTCCCCTAACGGGTTACCATGCATGTCCGATTATGATTACTGGTCGGATATTTAATTAAGTCCAGTTTAGGGTGATCAATCCTTTCATATAATTCATACAATACGTACCAGAGCAACAAACAGAATCATAGCATCACCCATAATCAAGCACATGCACACATTCAACTATCTAACAAGCCAACCAAGCATAATCTTAAGCCTCCAAAATACAGCATTGTATTAATCCCAACTTACCTCGACTCCTCGCTCACTCACTCGAGGTTCGATTTGCTTAAGCCATCGCCGATCATCCCTATAACACAAACGTTGTTTCAGCTTTTCATATAACTATTATAGGTTCATTTTATCCTATAATGCTTATTGTTATGTTTTTTTTTAGGGTTTAATGTACTCAATTATCTAAGTCTTAAGTCTTTTATAATTATTCTAGGTTTGGCTTTAGGTTCGAGTTCCGCATCGATTTCTAAATTAGATTCTAGTTCGATTTCTAGGTACTGTTTTGTACTCGGACCTTAGAAATTTATTTCAACTCATAATGTGAAACTAACCACATTATTTCTAGATATCTTAAATACAATCACTACCCTTAGTCAGCATTTTATTCCATCCGGTACACTTAAATCCGTATTAGTGTACCAAATTTACTCATGTTGTGAGAAATTTTTATATTTTTCATACAATTACCTAAAATTGAATTTTTTTTTCAGATTTGTTATGTTCTGATTTTCATTATTTTATTATCTAAATAAACCTAATTTTTCCATATTTATTAATTTTCAATTCTACATATTCCTAATTTTCTACATTTACCACATAACACCTTCATTACTTACACTTAACACTCCATAGACTAGGATTAGGTTTCCACATTAGAGATTAACATCCCTAAACATCTAATTACTATCTAAATCAGTAATTAATATCCTAATCACCTAATTAACTCCAAATTACCCAATTTTTCCATCATTTTAGGGCTAAAAATTAACTTAAAAATTTCAAAAATTAATTTTAAAAAAATGGCTTCATAGCACTATTCTATATCACATGAGTATCCTACAGAAAAAAATTGAGCTCCAAACTACACTCCTAAGGTCATTTATTTCTAAACCGAAATGTGCTCGGTTTTGCATGATTTCTTAAGGACCCTATATTACGGGACATGTTTTCATCAAAATAATATTTTTCCTACAAACTTCGTACAAAAATATCTCAAAATAACAAAATTCATAATTTTATAATAATATTTACTATTTTTACAAAATTACACAAGAATCGGGCTGAAAATTGGACTCACCGGTTTGGGTGGCTTCGGCCACCGCGGGCTACCGTGGCCTTGTCGGCCGGCCTGGGCGTTGCTACCACCGTGTGGTGGTGGTGGCCGTCCACTTCTAGCTACTCATCTGGTGGGAGTTCCCTTTGAAAACCCTAATTGCACAGTTTTTTCTAATTTTTTTTGTAAACCGAATTTTTTTCTCAATTTTCGACTCTTCCTAATTTTCTATGATTCCTAACTATCCAAATGAGTTCCTAGATTTTTCGTGCTATTTATAGGGCTTTAGTGTAATTATTGTGCATTAAATTAGATAAGACAATTACTTTATCCCTTAAATTTTTGGCTTTTGTGTTGCCTAATTCTTATTGGTTAATTTTTATTTTTCTCATCCTGACATGCCACGACCAAGTTTATATCATTCTACACCCTTCTGATTTTTTTTCTGATTTTTCCATAATTATTTTATAATTTTATTTAATTATTTGCTTAGTTTTTGGCCAATTTAGGTAATTTCGTGTATTTTTATCTACACGTAAATACACGTAGGGTACATGTGAACATTTCTAATTATTGTTTTGGTCATTCTAAAATTTTTAGTATACATATAATCTATCTCTAGTAATTTATTAGTTATTAGATTACATTTTTTGCCTTTTCAGTAATTAGCAATTATTATGCTTAAAATTTGGAAATTTTATAATCTCCTATTTTATTACTTATTTTCTTAAATTCAAGTTTACGAGGTCATTTTTACTAATATTCTTCTCAATAGTTTATAATTTGGGTTTGATCGGATCTTTTAACCGATTGTCCTAAACCTTGGGTTCTAAATTCAATCCTATGGTTAATTGGCTTAGCTTTGGGGCTTACACTTTCCATAGTAAGATGATAGGGATCACAAACCAATCACGTATTCTTAAGCCTCTACACTTGCCCAGCTAGCTTACCAAGCTATCTTAAGAGAACTAAGCACCAAGGAGCAATGAATTCTTTAATCCATCTTACCAAGTTACTTCGCTCTCCACATCATTTAGGAAGCTGTTGAGAAAACCATCCAACATGCAGAGCTGACCCCTCTGCAACACACACCAATCCAAGTATTGAGTTGAGAAACAACTAACCTTACTAGTGCCAAAGCCAACTTAACAATTGTCAAGACCCGATGAATTAAGGCTGACTATCCAGTCCTAACTCTTTGAGCTGTTGAATTGCCAACACCGACTTAGCCTATTTGAGATGTCCGCTCCTGCTTGGCAGCAGTGTTATTGGGACCATAAATTGAGCAAATTACATGTATGGTGTCCTTTTTTGACATTCGTACCTTCCTTACTGCTAATGGATCTTTTTGTATGATTACATTGATATCCCTATAAATTATTCTCTTTTTCCTTTACTAGTAAGAATCTTTTTTGTAATTTACTCTGACTTAGGATATACCCTAATTGATTCATTTAAATACTTGTACATTGTAATAGCTACAACTGTTATCAAATAGAATTTTTTAGGCATACTCTCTTAAGCTAAGTGTTCTATTGCTTACTCCCAAGATACTCTTATCTAGCTCTTTGAGTGTAGACTAGTGGCGAGTAACTTTCGACCACTCTTGTGCATAATGTCAAGAGTGTCCTAAGCTTGGGTGAGGCGTTGGTACATCATATCCAACCTCAATGTATGGGAAGCTTGCTCATCCTTTGACTATCATTTACCTTTCGAGTCATCTTACGGCCTAGACCCATCCCTTAGTTATATGTGATATTGGGTCCATGTATTCATCTACGAATCTGTATCATCTTGGTATCAAAGCTTGATTACACTCGAAGCTAGATTTTATTACTATGTTTTTTGTATGGTTTGTTATTGTCCTCATGTGTTAAAAGTTCTATTGTTAACATAGGATTTTAGAAGTTGAGAAGTGTTATGTGCTCTATTTTCCCTTATTTCTAATACACAAAACAGAGTGTAGATGATTGTTTGTTTGTTGTATAGTTGTGGTAGTGTTGGAAGTATGGTTATTGTTCTACTGTTGTTATTTAGGAAAAGATCTTCAAGTGGTATTTTTAGACATCAATTTTGTAGGGTAACTAACAATATCAGATTTAAGTCTTAAAAGAACTCTAGGAAACCAAGAAAGTGGTACTCAATATGGCAAAGGGCAAGAAGAAAGCTTCACACCTCAGTCAATAGGTGATTGCTTGGATAAGCTTATCGACTTAGTAGCTAGTATGGTGACTGTTATCTTGTAAGATAGACAATGAGCTAAAAATAACCCCATTAGTGGATATGAGCAGCAAGAGCGAGGCAATGATTAGTTTGGCTTACTTAATGCCCCAACTTGACCACCCCGAGTTAAAGGAATAGGTAAGGACACTAGATGACGGCTAATGCTTAAGGAAATCAAGGAAGAAGAAGAAGGAGATGACGAAGCAGAGGAGTACTACGAGCTTGAAGAAAGAAATGTACGAGCCCGAAGAAAGAAATGTACGAGCCCTTAGAGTTGAAGGGTTGAGGATGCGTATTCTAAATTTTTCTAGGAGTAGTGATGCTAAAGACTACCTAGATTAGGCAGAAGGGATTGAAATGCAGTTTGAATGCCATAATGTACTTGATAATACAAAGGTTAGACTTATTATGTTGGAGTTTATTGGTTATGTCAGCCTTTGGTAGAAGAACTTGCAAGTTACCCAAAGAAGGGAAGGAGAATAAGAGATTAGGAGTTAGGTTGAAATGAAGAGGGTTATGCAGAGAAGGTTTATACTGAGCTATTATTTGCAGAATGCCTTCAAAAGATTGTAGGAGCTAAGGCAAGGAGGGTTGAGTATAGACACTTATGTTAAGGAATTCAAAATGTTAATGATCCAATGTGAAGTCATAGAGCCAAAGGACCAAATTGTATCTCAATTCATCGTTGGACTAAAGTATGAGATTGGGGATGTCCTGGAAACCCTGAATATTGGAATGCTTGATGATACAATTCAAGCCACCCAAAGAACAGAAAGGGCCCAAATAGGAAGGCTTTAACCACCTATTAGTCAACCTGGCAATAACCAATCTGTTTTTAGTAGACTTATGCAAATGGAACCAAGTAAGGTTGCTAAGATCCAACCTACTTAGACTACCTAAGTAGAAGAGAAAGAACCCTCGAGGAAGTTTGAGAAGGGCCAGAGTTCAAGGAGGAAGACAAGTGAAATCAAGTGTTTCAAATGCCAAGGATTTAAACACATAGTTGCTCAATATCCAAATAGAAGAACTATGGTGATCCGAAGTGAGGTGTCAACTGTTGAAGTTAACAATATTGATGAGGAAGAAGAGGAGATAAAAGAAGACAAACAAATTGAACTGTTTGAGGAGGAAGTTATCTACAGTGAGGAAGGCAACTTTATGCCGGCTGTTCTCATATTGAGAAGGATGATAAGTGTTAGTCCTATGCTCGAAGATGAACAGAGAGAAAATCTCTTCCATATTGCATGTAAGGTAAATGAGTCTCTATATGCATTAATCATTGACAATAGGAGCTGCACCAATGCAGCCTCTACATTTATGGTTTGGCAATTAAAATTGCCGACCAAGCCCCACCTAAAGCCTTATAAGTTATATTGGCTTAGTGATAAAGGAGCCTTATAGGTGAATAAACAGGTGTCTGTGCTGATTTGCATTAGCAATTATCAAGATGAAGTACTCTATGATGTGCTACCTATGAGTGTGTCCCACATTCTACTTAGGCGATTGTAGATGTTTGATTGAGCAGTTATATATGATGGAAGAAGGAATACATGTTCTATAGAGCATGAAGTCAAGAGGATGAAATTGAATCTTATGACTGTTGAGTAAGTAAAGGCTATGCAATCCTAACTAAGTCGAACCTTAAAGAAAGAGATTTTGGTTGTAACCTAAGCTGAGCTAAAAAGAGAGATGGGGCTCAAAGGACTGACCTTTCTACTAGTGTAAAGAATTCTAAAGATGAGACCTGAGGAGAAGGAGTTGCTTATCGAGGTAAAAACCTTGCCAGAGGAGTTTGCCAACCTGTTTCTAGGAGAGCTACTGAAAGGTTTGCCCCCAATCCGAGGCATTAAGCATACAACTGACCTGCAGCCAGGAGCCGCACTACCAAACAAGCCTACCTACAAATTGAATCCCGAATAGGCTGTAGAACTGTAGAAGCAAGTAGATGAGTTGATGGAGAAGAGGTATGTGTACAAATCCTTTAACCCCTATGCCTTGTTGGCCTTATTGGTGCCAAAGAAAGATAGGTCATGAAGAATGTATATAGATAGCCGAGCAATCAATCGCATTACCATCAAATACAAGTATCCTAGACCAAGGCTTGATGATATGATCGACGAGCTAAATGGAGTGAAGGTGTTCTCCAAGATCGGCCTCAAATCTGGTTACCATCAGATCCGAATGCACAAGGGTGATGAATGGAAGACCACATTTAAGACATAACATGGTTTATATGAATGGCTTGTAATGCCATTTGGATTGTCCAATGCACCGAGCACATTTATGCGCTTAATGAATTATGTGCTTTGAGAACTACTAGGTATGTTTGTCATAGTTTATTTTGATGATATTATGGTGTATAGCCCCAACCTAGAGACTTACTAGGAGCATCTCTAAAGAGTTCTTGCAGAACTATGAGTAGAAAAACTTTATGCCAATTTGAAGAAGTGCAACTTTTGCCAACCTAAGGTGATCTTCTTGGGATTCATTGTAAGTAATGTTGGCATACGAGTTGACGTAGAGAAGGTCAGAGCAATCACCGAATGGCCAGTTTCAACCACATCGGCCGACATGAGAAGTTTCCATAGCCTGACATCATTCTATCACAGATTTATAGAGAATTTTAGTACAATTGTAGCCCTACTAACCGAAGTCTCAAAGAAGGATGTTCAATTCAGATGGGGAGAGAAAGAGCAGAGGAGTTTTGAAGAAGTAAAGGAGAGGTTGACTATAGCCCCTGTCTTAGCTCTACCGAGCTTTGACAAAGTGTTTGAAATAGAGTATAATGCGTCTGGATTAGGCATAGGTGTCGTTCTAATGCAAGAAGGCTGACCTATTGCTTACTTTAGCGAGAAACTTTAAGGAGCGACACTTAACTATTCTATCTATGACAAGGAGTTCTACTCCTTAATCTAAGCCCTAACGATATGGCAATACTATATGTTACCTAAAGAATTTGTGGTTTGCATAGATCATGAATCCTTGAGATATTTAAAAAGCTAACCCAAGTTATCTCGAAGGCAAGCCAAATAGGTCGAGTTCATGGAGGGTTTTCCTTATGTCATAAAATATAAGAATAGGAAGAACAATGTAGTAGCCAACACCCTATTGCGATGACATTCTCTCTTAACAGAGCTACAGACCAGGCTACTTAGTTTTTTAGTAATAAAGAATTTATATGATGAGGATCCATATTTTGGTCCCATCTATGCCAAATGTAAAGAAGGAAGAACACTAGATGACTATCATAAGGAAGATAAATACTTATTCAAGAAGAGGAGACTATGTATCCCGACTTGTTCCATAAGAGAATTACTAGTGTGAGAGGTACATGGAGGAGGATTAACAAGATACTTTGGCCAGTGCTGAACCTATGAGGTGCTATCTTCAAGATTCTTTTGGCCGAGAATGATGAGCGATATCAAATCCATGTTGAAAAAGTGTGTGACCTATAGAAAAGCGAAGAGTCGAGTTAAGCAAGGACATTATCTACCTATGCCAATCCTGACCAAACCATAGACCAAGTTGAGAATAGACTTCATGCTAAGATTACCGTGAACGTCTAAAGGGAAGGACTCCATCATAATAGCTGTGGATCAATTTAGCAAGATAGCACATTTCGTGCCTTAATCCAATACTAGTGACGCTTTGGCTATCGCTTTTCTTTTCTTACAAGAAATAATCAAGCTTTACAGAGTACCTAGACCTATTGTTTCAGATCAATATCTAAAGTTCATGAGCTACTTTTGGAGGATACTATGGAGGTAAATGGGAACTAAGCTATTTTACAACACGTCTTACCATCCATAAACTAATAGCTAGATCGAGGTTGTCAATTGAATAGTAGGAACTTTACTACAGGTTATTGTTGGACAGAACATGGGTGATTGGGATCTATGCTTACTAATAATTGAATTTGCCTACAACAGGACCGCCTATAGTATAACAAACGTGTCTCCCTTTAAGGTCGCCTATGGGTTTAACCTCAAGCTCTAAATTGATCAGGTACCCCTATTGAGGCTAAATGATGATCCGCCAACTGTGGAGAGGGTTGAGGCCATCAGAGCCATGCACCAAAAGGTAGTAGAGTAATTAAGTTGAGCTACTGCTAAGCTTGAGAGACGAGGTTGAGGGCGGAAGAAGAGAGAGTTTCAACCTAGTGATTTGGTTTGGATCTACCTCAACAAGGAGCGATTCCTGAATATGAGGAGGAGCAAGTTATCTTCGAAGGCTGACAAACCTTTCAAAGTGCTTGAAAAGATCAATCCTAATGCTTATAGGATCGAATTGCTTGAGGAATATGGAATCTCAAACTCCTTCAACATTGCCGATCTCTAACCGTATATTCCCAAGGATGAGTAATCTGAGTCGAGCCACTTTTGATCCCAAATCTCAAATAAACTAGAGGGGATGATTGGGATCATAGACCAATCATGCGCTCCTGAACTCGTAGACTTGCCCAGCTCACTCATCGAGCTGTCTGAGGAGAATTGAGCACCGAAGAGCAATGCATTCCTTAGTCTAACTTGCCAAGTTACTTCACTCTTTATATCATTCAGGAAGCTGTTGAGGTAACTAGCAAACATGCTGAGTCGACACTTCCGCAACACACACCAATCTAAGCATCAAGTTAGGAAACGGCTAACCTCACTAATACCGAAGCCAACTTAACAATTGTCAGGAGCCAATCACTCAAGGCTAACTATCCAATCCCAACTGTCTAAGCTATCAAATTGCTAATGCTGACCTAACCTATGAGATGTCCACCCTTGCTTGGCAATAGTATCATTAGGGCCATAGAATGAGTAAATTATGTACGTACTACCCTTCTTTAACATTCATATTATCCTTACTACTAACAGACATTCTTTTTGTATGATTACATTGATACTTATAAAATATTCCCTTTTTCCTTTACTAGTAGCAATCTTTTTTGTAATTTACTCTCACCTAAGATCTACCTTAATTAAGTCATATAAATACTTATACATTGTAATAGCCGCAATAATCATTAAATGGAATTTTTCATACATACTCTTGAGCTAAGTGTTCTGTTACTTACTCTCGAGCTAAGTGTTTTGTTGCTTACTCTCGAGCTACTCTTATCTAGCCTTCTGAGCATGGACTAGTAGCGAGTAACCTCCAATCACACTTATGTGTAATATCAAGTGTGTCCTAAGCTCGTGCAAGGCATCAGTGCAACATAACTAATGTCGGTGCATGGGAAACCCTGCTTATCCTTTGATTATCATTTACCTTTCGAGCCATCTTACAGCCCGAACCTACCTCTTGGTTATACGTGATATTAGGTTCATGTATTCATCCATAAATCTATATTATAAGCCTTAGTGATTATTAAGCTCCTAGGTACATCATATAATCCTGGTATCAAAGCTTAAGGTTGCATGTGAAAGTTATGTTAAAGTAGTTCCTACTAGTATGTTGTTTTGTTACACTCTGTTTTCCATTCGAAGAATAGAGCAAGTCCACAATTCATTATTTGATTAGTATTTTCAAAGTGCGTGTAGGAATTTCTTGTGTAAGGAGTATCTTTTGTAGCTTTGTATTGAGAATACCTAATCCTAATGCTCAAGGAGCGATTAATGATGGAGAGAGAGAGAGATGCTCATGGTCATAGTCGTATTACCCAAGAAACCTTATGAACTACTAACGAGCAAATACAAGACCTCACTACTATTATAGCCAATTTAGCCGTTTCTATACAAAGGGTCATAGATATTAGGCCACAAGAAAGAGTTGTTGTTGATCAAGGTCGAGAAGATAAATGGATGAGCAACAAGCTCGAAAGCCAATTCATATGAACCAAGCTCCACCTTGATGTGTTGATAGAGTTGCGAGAAGGAGACTTGAGTTAGATGAAGTTGAGGTATATGAGGAGGAGGAGTAGTATGATGGAGTTAAGGAGTGTGAATGTAGAGCTTCTAAGGGAGCTGAACATCTCAAAGTGCAGATCTCGAGTTTTAGTAGGTTTAATAGTATTGATGACAACCTGGATCGGAAAGAGAAGATTGAAAAGATAATTGACTTTTATGACTATGAGGATGCTGTTCATATCAGAGTAGTTGCCCTAGAATTTTCTAGATATGCAACAATGTGGTGGAAAAAATTGAAAAACGTGCACTAGAGAGCCTGACGTAAGATCCAGACATAGAATGAAATGAAGAGGGTTCTAAGGAGCATGTTTGCTCCAAAATACAATGAGCAAGACACATTCCAATGACTCTAAGACTTGAGGTAAAGTAGCAGATCAATGGACGAGTATGTCAGAGAATTGCAATTGTTGATGATTTGATGTGATGTTGACGAACCCAAGACTCTAACTATAGCATGGTTCATTTCTAGGCTAAGAACTAAGATTAATAACATAATGGAGCTATAGAGGCTAGCAACTCTAGATGAGGCCATTCGAGTGGTATAAAGGGTCAAAAGATATAAGAGGAGCTAGATTTGCCGAATGCCAAGCAACCAACTAAGATCACTAACTAGAAGTGGCATGTCGAGTGGACTTAGAAATGATCGAGTACTAAACAATTTCGAGGTGGACTATTGAAAACAGTTAAGCACTTATAAGTGGCTTAAGCTGTCAAATGAACCCTTAAAACCCCATCACGATGAGTGGACAACAACTTAAGCCTTAGTTCTAAGTTAGGTCCTACCACAATTTTGCATTTTCTCCTCAACAATTGGTTATAAGTGTAATGTTTAACATTAAGGCCTTTGGAAAACCTAATTGCTCATAGTATTTCTATCCATGTATGCTCTTCTTGATCTCATCAATAAGGTCCAAATAAGTGGTGATAGAGCAAGTAAGCACCATGAGGTCCACAACTACACTTTAGGACAAGACTTTGTGACAAGGTATTAGCAACTTTATTGGTTTGCACACTTCTATAGTGTATCTCATAACCCTGTGAAATTTGGTTAGCAAATTTTGTTGATAAGGGGTATTTACTTGTTATTCTAACAAATACTTTAGACTTTGATGGTTTGCTTTAATGATGAAGTGCCTCCCAGTTAGGAAGTGATGCTATTTATCTATGGCTTGCACTAATGCTAACATTTCTTTCTCATAAACTGACAACCCCATTTACTTAACCTTAAATAGCTTGCTCAAATATGCTATGGATGAGATTCTAGCATCAACAGTACCCTTATTGCTTCATCACGTGCATCCGTTTCTATAACAAAAGGTTTAGTATAATCGGGCAACCATAAGACTAGTGAATAAGTTAAGGCTTTCTTACCTTGCAAAAAGCTTCTTCAGCTTGTTTATTCCACCCAAAGTTGTTCTTTTTCAATAGTTAGGGTCAAAGGCTTGGTGAGAATTTCATAGCTTTGTATAAACCAATGATAATAGCTTGCCAATCCAAAAAATCTTCTTAGTTGCTTCAAGTTAATTAGATGTAACCATGTAGTGATAGCAACCACCTTCTTAGGATCACTTATAACACCATCTTAGGTAATAATATGTCCCAAGTACTAAATTTGTGATACCCTAAACATACACTTTCTCTTCTTAAGTTAGAAGGCTTTCTTTTTTAACACTTCTAACACCTTAAGCAAATGATTTAGGTGCTGATCCAAAGTTCCACAATACACCAAGATGTTGTCGAAGAAAACCAACTCAAATTTCCTTAAATATTCTCAAAGTAAGTCATTCATCAAACTTTAGAATGTAGATGGAGCGTTAGTTAAGCCAAACGGTATAACCATATACTCATAATGGCTTTCATGTGTCTTGAAGGCAATTTTATACACATCCTTAAGGTCTATGCATATTTGATAATAGCTGGACCTTAAATCAAGCTTACTAAACCACTTCACCCCATATGACTCATTAGAAAGGTCTTTTACTAGAGGTATAAGATATTGATCCTTAATGGTCAACTTGTTCAATTCATGGTAATCCATACACATGTGCCAAGTATTATCTTTCTTTTCAACTAAAACTAATGGAGAAGAGAAATGCCTTTTAACACACATTTTCGTACCATAGAATGTCAATATGGATGTAAATTAACCACAATAGTTTCATCTTTCAAAGGAACTTTGTGATCATGATGCCTATTTAGAGGTAATGTGTAAGGTTTCTCAAACATTTCATGACATTCCTCATGTAAGTTTACTAATGTAGGGTGGACAAAATTTTTCTTGTCATTGTTAGTATTAGCATTAGTAATTTGTGTTGATAGTCAATTTTTGCTCAACTTACACTCGTCCTTTCGTTAACCAAGATGCCGAGTAAACGATTCTCTCGGCATTCGCCCTTTGTAGAAGATACATGGTACTTATGCCATGTACAAGAAACGCTCCTAGTTTGAATTCAAATCTAAGGCGCAACTAGTTATTATAAGCAAGGTTATATTTTACAACCACTTGCTATCTCTACATATTAAGTGAGATGTGAAGTCAAGGGGTCTCTACGTATCTTAACAGTTACCTTAACAACTGCCTTAGACACAACGACCATTTATAAATATTGAAAAGAAACTCTGTAAGAGCTCTCTAACACTTCTTATTCAGATTTTTACTATACTAAATCACCGTTCTAACTTAGGCATCAGAGTGGCTGCATTGAACTAGCCTCGGTACCAAGGATCATACTCTCTTTTGTAGGACTATTTTTTCACCCCAAAATTCACCAACAACATTTGGCGCTATCTGTTTTTCTCTAAACACGACTACATGGCTAGAATTAGGATGTCACAAAGTGCAAGTGACTGGTACTTCCTCCCAACACCTTGAAGGGGAGAGTCAGCATGCTGATGAACAATGATTGGCTCAACTTGAGCAACTTTGCCTTGATTTAGCCAAAGAAAATTTTGAGTTAAACAAAAAACACGAACAAATCTTTGACCTTCTCTATAAAATTTTTTACTCGAATCAAGAAAAAGAGCATAGTGATCATGATGCTAAAAGTACTAACGATTCCATTTATTCACTTGAATTGCTAAAAAAGCAAGTTGAGGTTCTACCATAAACTATAGCTCCTGCTTTCAAAAGATTGATAAGGGTAAGCAACCGTAGCACGTATGTCATGTGGGACCCTTGCATGTCAGCACCCTTGTTTTAGTGACCAAACAGTTCCAAATTATGAAAAGTCCTTTTGTCCTAGAGATTTTGGAAGAGGTAATACCTCGACACATTAAGCTACCTCAATTCAAAACATATGATGGGACGAAGGACCTTAAAAACCACTTAGAGTACTACCGAACACTAGCCAAGTTGCATGGTTTAAGCAACATGATGGCCTGTTAAGCCTTTCCCTTAACCTTGAGAAATACAGTCAGCACATGGTTCAAACACTTGAAGCCTAATACATTCATGTTTCGATGAATTAGCAGAAGTGTTTCTTCAACACTTCCTTGCTAGAAAACTTCCTGTTAAGGATTCTTCAATCCTAAACACCATCAAACAAAGGTCTAATGAGTCAATTAGGGACTATTTAGCCAAATTTATGGCCAAGATGGTCCAAATCCTAGAATTGGATATGAGTATAGCCCTCAAATTCAATATCGTAATCAACGGAGTCAAGCCTCATGGAGACTTTTTCAAGTCTCTCATAAAGAACAAGCCAAAAACTTTTGCTGAGTTTAAGGCTAAAGCCATCTCATACATTCGATAGGAAGACAACATAAAGGCACAACGAGAGGCTAATCAAAGTAGAGGAGATGGAAAGAAAGACAAATGGAAAAAATGCTAAGGATAGACTTGTCATGGACAACGACAACAGCTTAGATGCTGAGAGGAAGAGATTGAGGATCCCAACATTCTCATCCCACATACTTGTCAACCGTCCAATCTCGGATATTTTGATAGAGGTTCGTAGGGAAAGAGGTGTCCTCCAATGGCCGAAAATAATGTGAAGGAATCCCTCAACAAGAAATTTGAACTAGTATTGCAACTTCTACCATGACAAGGTTTATAACATGGATGAGTGCATTTAACTTAAAAATGCAATTGAAGATGCAATACATCATGGGCACCTGCGAAAGTTTCTAGCACATGATGCCGAAAGAATTGAAATACCATCTTAGAGGAGAAGAGAGGAACATGAGGATGACACTCAACTAGCAATGGCCGTGAGAGATGCAAGGGATGTTAATCCCAATAGAGCACCCAATGGAGTAATTAATACAATTGATGGCAGACCCAGTATAGGCCAATTGAGTTCTTCAAATGTGGTTAACGCCAAGAATTACGTTTATAATATTCATGGAAAGAAGGTCAGGATTGACAATATAATATCTTTTGGGGAAGAGGATTTTGAGGGCAAACAGAGGCCACATGATGATGCACTTGTCATCAATGTGAGAGTCACCAACTTTGAGGTAAAAAAGATTCTTACTGATATGGGAAGTTCGGCCAATAACATTTTTTAGCATGCCTTCAATTAAATGAGGCCCAAGATCAAAGCGCAGCTGCAGTCTTACAAGTAGAAGTTCTATGCTTTCAATAATTAACCCATCCAAGTAGCCGGAGTTATCTCTTTATCAATAAAGATCGATGATGACAAGCATGTTATAGTGTTGTAGAGGATAAAGTGGATTTTCTCGTCATCAAATGTATGTCCTCTTACAACATGATAATGGGACTGCCATACCAACATTTATTCAGCATTGTCCATTCAACGGCACATCTAAAAGCCAAGTTTTCCACTCCCACAAGGATTGGTGTACGCAAAAGGATCAGCAATTGGCACACTCCTTATATATAAGGGCTTTGAGGCGAGAAGAAGTATTATAAGTTGACTCTTATGGGGGTTAGTATATGCAGAGGGGGTCGGCAATTGGCACGCTTCTTATATATAAGGGCTTTGAGGCGAGAAGAAGTATTTTAAGTTAAGACCTGCTTAGAAGGCAAGTCAATTGGCATAGAGAATGCCAAGAATGATATAGAAGAGATTCCTTTGGAAGATGATCCCGAGAAGATAACAAGGATAGGAAAACCTATGTCAACAGATGTCCAGCAAAGTCTAATTAACTTCTTGCAAGCCAATGTTGATATGTTCACATGGTCACCATTAGACATGTTAGGTATTCTGAGAGACTTTACGGTACACAAGCTCTAAATTGACCCGAATGTAAAGGTGGTCTAACAAAAAAAAGAGACATTTTACAATAGAGAGACAAGTGGCAATAGAAGAAGAGGTTTGGAAATTATTGAAGGCAGGATTCATCCGAGAAGAGCCTTATCCGACTTGGTTAGCAAATTGTATGCTAGTCAAGAAGTTTAACAGCAATTGGCAAATGTGCATAGACTTCACGGATCTCAATAAGGCCTGTCTTAAAGATTGTTTCCTACTGCCAAAAATAAATTAGATGGTAGATGCAACCGCAGGATATGCGTTACTTTCTTTTATGGATGCTCTCTCTGATTACAATCAGATCAGGATGGACAAGTCAGCTGCCAAGCACTTTTCTCTATACCGGTTTGAATTGATGACAAAGAGCATCAACTCATTTATTACGTGAGTCATGTTCTGTATAAGCTAAATCTTCGGTTCACAAAGATGGAAAAATTTGTATTAGCTATGGTTCTCTTAACAAGAAAGTTGAAGCCGTACTTTGAATCTCACCAGATTATTATCCTTATCAATCAACCATTGCAACAAGCACTGCAGTGGCTCGACTCCTCGAGGAGGATAATGAAATACGCCTTAGAGCTCAATGCTTATGGTGTACAATATAAACCCAGAACGGCACTAAAGGTCCAAGTACTATCAAATTTGGTAGCTGAATTTACTGGAGACAAAGATTATGTAGAGATTGCCGAGAAACCAATTTGGTTTCTCTATGTTGATGGTTCTTTAACATGAGAAGGAAGTGGTGCAAGCTTAGTTCTTCAAGGCCCCTATAATGTCAAAGTTCATTATGATCTAAAATTTGGATTCTTAACTAATAACAATGAAGCAAAGTATGAAGCTTTAATTGCCAGACTGAAACTGCCAAAAGAAATTGGTACCGAGAAACTTGAAGTG
Source organism: Lumnitzera littorea (assembly GCA_024138015.1). Lineage (NCBI taxonomy): Eukaryota > Viridiplantae > Streptophyta > Magnoliopsida > Myrtales > Combretaceae > Lumnitzera > Lumnitzera littorea. The sequence continues at coordinate 40,941,290 of JAMXBB010000009.1, forward strand.
TCCTTTGATTCCCAACTAGTGGTAAATTAGGTCAGTAGAAGTTATGCAGCAAGAGAAGAAGAGATAAGCAAGTACCTATTGGTGGTACAAACGCTCGCAGAAGAACTCTTATCTTTCTCTATTCACAAAATTTCGAGAAGTAAGAATATTGCTGCTGACAAGCTGTCGAAATTGGCTAGTATGGCATTCTCTAAGCTGAATGAGAAACTTTACGTTGAATTTCTCCCTCATAAAAGCTTATCTAATCTCTCGCAGAGCTATGAGTTAGCTCTTTGCCCAAAAAAAGAATTGTGGATAGATTCCCTAGTGAATTACTTAAAACAAAGTACTATCCCTGATGACAAAAAGAAGGCACAAAGATTGGCTTACCAGGCGACGAACTACATGCTGATTGATCGTCAGCTATAGAAGCATGGCATATCTTAACCCTACCTTCGATGCCTTTCCCTAAGGGATGCTTAGAGGGTATTATCTGAACTTCATAGTGGCATATGTAGCAATCATGTGAAGGCACAAACACTGTATATTTGAGCACTATGACTCAGCTATTATTGGCTAACTATGAAAGAAGACGTAAAGGACATTGTCCAGCAGTGTCCTTAATGCTAAAAGCACGAATGGCCAAGTAAAGCACCTGCAAGTAAATTATGTAGCCTAACTAGCCCTTAGCCTTTCACCCAATGGAGGTTAGATATTCTTAGACCCTTTCCCAAGTCTACTGCCTAGTAACAATTTGTCATTGTCGCTATGGACTACTTTACCAAATGGGTCGAGGTCGAAGCTGTGGCAAGAATCACGAAGCAGAAAGTGGAAGCTTTCATCTTCAATGCCATGATATCAAGATTTGGAGTACCTTACATGATAATTACAAATAATGGCCCGCAATTTGACAATAATAGGTTCCAAATGTTTTGCGAAAGGTATAGCATTCAGCTCAACTGTACGTCCGTAGTGACCCTTATACAAATGAACAAGTCGAAGCCATAAACAAGATTACACTAAACAACCTAAAACGAAAAGTGGATTAAGTCAAGGGGAAGTGGGTTGATGAACTACCAAACGTTCGATGGGGATACAGAACTACTCACAAAACCGCAACGGGAGAGACACCATTTAAGTTAGCATACGGCACTGAAGTCGTGTTGCCGTTTGAGTTAGACTTGCCTAATTTGTGTACACATAATTTTGACGTTATGCTTAATAAAGTTGGATTGACAGTGAATCTGGACACCATTGAGGAAATTCAAGATGTTGCAAAAGCTAGGGTCACGGCATACCAACACAGAGCGGTAAGATACTACAATCAGAAAGTTAAGCACAAGGTTTTCCAACCTAGAAATCTAGTTTGCCGTAAGATGGAAGCAATAGGCGTGCAAGCAAATTAGGGAAGGCTCGGTGCGAATTGGGAGGATCTTATTAGGATCCAAGAAGTCGTTAGTGAGGGGGCCTATTGACTAGAAAGGTTGGATGGATCTATCATCCCTCGAGCTTGGAACGCTAATAATCTAAAATTTTATTTCAATTAATGTTAGATAATTTTTTCCATCACTCTTTTGGCAATAGCCAACATGCTTGTAAAACTTATTTATGACAATTATATATTTGAAGTCTTATTGTGTTTTGGTTATAATTACCAAATAAGTGAGTTTTAGGCTACACGATAAACAAGTTGATCTAAGTTCTAGCCTAACGCAGTAAAAGAACTATATAAATGATCTATACAATCGAGTAATGCGATTAGTCCACACATCAAACGGTTAACGGACAATATAAAACAATGGGCGTGTGAAATAAAACATGCCAATAAATGTGGGCATGTGAAATAAAATGTGCCAAGAAACAATGGGCGGATGAAATAAAACATGGCTAGAAACAATGGGCGTATGAAATAAAACATGCCAATAAATGTGGGCATGTGAAATAAAACATATCGAGAAACAATGGGCATGTGAAATAAAACATGTTGAGAAACACATGGACGTGTAAAATAAAACATGCTTAAAAATGATGGGCTTGTGAAACGAAACAGGCCAAAAGTTAATAAGGTTTATGAACATGCATAGAAGTGATGAGTTTGTGAAATGAAACAGGTCAAAAGATAGCAAGGCATGTGAAATAAAATATGCCGAGAAACAAATAAAGTGAATTAAAGCATGCCGACAAATGAGAGCGTGGAGCAACATGTATAAACCATACAAATCATGAAAGCGCAGTTACGTAAAAAAGTCATAAGCACTCAACATTGCCTTGATTATATTCCAACTATTAATTACACAAGAATGCAATATGCTAATACAACAATTCCTATGGCCTATTCTCAAATTTAGCAGAAGTGATTCTTAAAACTTTGGTTGGGGCTTCCATGGTAGTTAGGTTCTTAGAGCGGGTAACTTCTTCGGCTTGATTACATTATCACTTTGATTGATATTCTAGGCACCCGTCTCCTCGCTTTCATCTTTGTCAGCACTACTAACATTGTCGTCAATATTAGCAAAGTTGAGACACAAGAGATCATAATTGGGATGAAGCTTTAAGACCTCTTCTCTTACCGCTTGAACTCCCTCTAACAACTTTTTGCATAGAAGCTTCTCGTATTACCGACTTGGAGTGACTATATCGAGAGCCTCTTCAATAGATGGCCCCCTTCTCACAGTCTCCTCCAACTCAACAACATGGCTCTACAAGTTTGAGTTATTGGTATCCAACTCCTTTATCTACATCCTGAGCTTGTCTTCATCGTTGCTCATCGTGTAAATAGTTCGGCCTAAGTCCCAGCACTCTTCCTTTTTCTTCTGCAGTTCCTCTTTCAAGCTTTCGGACTCTTTGTACTATTCTTACATTTTGGCCTTCAGGCTAGAGATTTCATTGGTGGCGAGGTCTTATGCTAATTTCTTGGTAGCAAGTTCCTCCTTAAGCTTTCTTGCCTTCATCTCAACCTTAATCCTTGCATTCTTAGCCGCAACAATTTGGGCCTTTGATGCATTGTACACATCCTCAACTTTCTATAGCAAATTCAATCATTATAATCAAGAATGATTAGATATAACATAAGATATTACCTTCTTTGCCTCTTTATCAACCTTGTCTAAAGTTGTAAGAATAAGAAAATGTGTTAGTTATCTGGACGAGCTTGATAATTAAAAGTAATGTTTATGGATACTCACATCATACAATTTGACCGCGACATGGGCCTTATTGCAACCGCCCATCCTGTCGACATCCTTCTTTGCAATATCTTTGTCTTTTAGAAGAATGACCCCTTCCATTAAAACCAAAAATTTCATCATATCTCCCAAGGTCGAGTCAGTGTCCAAAATTTGATGGCTTCAGCAAGGGATGAAGTACTTGCTGACCTCTTTGTTTGGCAATAATTCGACGCTAGTGATGCCGAGAGTTTTAGAATGCATTGCCTCCTTCGCTCTTTTGTCTAGGCTTTTAGACTTCTTGATAAATGGTTCGCCGGCAAGTTCCTTCTCTGGTCTTTTTTCACCACTTAGAGCCATCGCAATCACTTGTGATGAACCTTCTACGATAATGGCATTTTCATCCTCCTTGTCGAGTTATGTCTCTCGATACTCACTATTCCTTAGTTTGACGGAAGTTTGAATAATCACTACCGGAGTCTCCTCAGAACGAAACTCAGTTAGTTGTATATTCTCATTTTCCTTCACTCTCTCAACAGGACAAGAGATCTGTGCAACTGTTTGCTTTACTGCAGCTTCCTTTGTTGGTCTCTTTGCAATAGTAGGCCGTGACGTAGCTGCTGAGGTACTTCCCCTCCTATCAACCTTAGACTTCTTAGCCTTGGCTTGAGTAAGTAGCTTTGCGAGATTCACCTCTCTAGTACCCATGTCTACAAGACAAGTAAATTAATTAATATAAACAAGGGAAAAATATGAACTTACATTTTCCATGCCGAGTAAGGCTTAAAGGCCACTCTTTCCCCTAAAGTCTCAAGAATGACTTTCCTTGTAGCTATACTTGGTACAATGGTAACACATCAACGTACCTTCTTTTTCAAAAATATTGGTTCGCCATTTTCATAATGCCGTATAATTCTCTCGGCATCCTAGAAGAACATTTTGTTTCTCCTTCTCTCCTGAATCTTCTTTGATACTGCTGTTACATCATTCGACATCAGATCTACATCCTTTGTATGTATCAACTCAGTCCATTGGGGCCAAAAGTCCAAGTACTTATCAAACACTATTGACATGAACTTTTTATGCCACTTGTGAATCTTGGATTGTAACTCATCTATGAACTTACGCCTATGCCTTACAGCAGCGAAGTACCACCCGTCAAGCTGCTTATGGATAGTAAAGAAAAATCTAAACAGTTGAGGTGTAGCCCTAACCTCAACTTCTTCTCATACTATCTCAAAAGCTACTAAAAGTTGATATGTGTTGGGTGAGAACATACTCAGCACGACTCTGAAGTAGTTGAAGAAGCCCCGAATAAAAGTTGAGAAAGGGAAGTACAACCCAAAATCCAAATATTTCAAGTATATATGGAACTCACACTCCCATGGAAAGCATACTCTCTCCCCATCTCTTGGCCTCCTCAAGTTCCACGTTCTAGGAAGATCTTGCCAGTATTGATTGTAATTTGTGACGAGAACTCTATCGACAGAACTGGTGATCCCATTAAGAGAATTGCAAAAGTAAGCTATTGTGTTGTACATATATTTTGCTAAAGACCTCCCTTCCTTATCCTTAAGATAATTATCCACAGGAAAGTTGTTAATCTGAGCAAGTTTATCTTACCTTGCCCATACTATTGGCCAAACCACCCAAAGAACATACCGCTTCGCTTCTATTTTAGGGAGGAAGAGTGGCCTCAGAATTGGATAAAACAAGTCAACGTGCAACTTTGCGAACCATACCTGAATGGTTATATGAAATGAAATAACAAAAGTCAAAGAATGAGATTTTGAAGATTGGAAAACGAACGAAAATTTTAGGTACACTTAGAGAAATGAAATCTGATTATGAACAGTACCTTATATATGGATAATCCATTCTCGTAATTGCAAATCTGCTTCTTACATTATCGATGCACTGATATGATAGTCCCACGGGTTGTTGACACATGTCTTATGGCAAAAATCTAACGACTAAAAACTTTCTGACAGTTATAAGGCTTGCAACAAAATGATGACCTAAGTGATAGATGTCATGCCTACAACTTTTTGGTTTCCCAAATGGGTGAAAGTTTTGAAATGGTGATGTTTTGGCTAGGATGTGATCCATCCTGCTTCCCATGTTACTCGGCATGAATCCAATGAATCTCTCCCCACTCGGCCTCTGCTGTAATACATATATATAACTCCCTTTGTCAACTATTCAAATATGGGAGTTAAGGGGAAAATGTTGATGGTCAATTTTCCCTCAACTTAAACTCGTCCTTTCATTGACCGAGATGCCTGGTAAATGACTCTTTCAGCATTCACCTTTTATAGAAGACACATGACACTTATGCCATGTACAAGAAACACTCCTGGTTTGAATTCAAATCTAAGCAAGGTTATATTTTACAACCGCTTGCTATCCCTACATATTAGGAGAGATGTCAAGTCAAGAGGTCTCCACGTGTCTTAACAGTTACCTCGACAACTGTGTTAGACACAACAACCATCTATAAATATTGAAAAGAAACTATGTAAGAGCTCTCTAACACTTTTTATTCAAATTTTTACTATACCAAATCACCGTTCTAACTTAGGCATCGAAGTAGCTGTACCGAACTAACCCCGATACCAAGTATCTTACTCTCTTTTACAAGACTATTTCCTTAACCCAAAATTCACCAACAACAACTTGTACCATTTTCCTTTACTTTCCACTATTGTCATTGTTTCCTCATGTCCATATAACGTAGAACAACCTTTATTAAAATGGAGGGCCATAATTTGCTACTAGAAGTTCCATGTTATGTTACTAAGTTAAGCCAACAATGGTGTACTCATAACTAAATCATATCCATGCAATAGAAGAATATATACTTTAAGCTAAAATGTATACCCTATATTTGAAGATTAAAGGAAGAAACCTTGCCACTAGTTTCCATTCGAAACCTATCGACTAGTGCTACTCGAACTAGTTTAGCCTTCTTAACCCTACATAAAATCCCCTTAGCTACTCTCATCTAAGAAATTTAATGAGACTCTACTATCCACCACTACTTTTAGTCTCCTTTTCTTATGGAGGCCTAGAAATTTCACAGCCCTCATCGCTTATTCATAACCCACATAATTAATGTAAATTTAGAGAGCTCCTCTTACAAGAACTTATCATTCACTAACTACACATCTTTACCCTACATTCTTCTCCTTCCTCTTCTACCACCAACATCCGAATCCCTTTCCTTTTGCATTTATGTCCAGTCCTGAATGGCTCATCGTACCGAAAGCATTGTTGTTTCCTTCTATTTTCCTTAAGTTCCTCAAGAATTATATGGCAAGTTTGTTTAATGGGTAGATTTGGTGTTGGCTAAGGACAGTTTAGGTTTAACTTAGGAGTAGATTTGGGAATGTACATGGAGTTGTATGTAGGTTTAGGAACTGGATTAATGCTAGTGGAATTCGATGATATGTGTATGGTGAAAGGTCTTAAGGTTTTTAAGTTGTCCTTTAAGGAATTAAGGTTAGGCTCTTATAATTTGGCTAAGGTAAAAGCTTCTTTAGGGTTTATGGGTGGAACGTACAAATTGAGTATTATAATTCTAGGTTTAAACCACTTAAAAAGAAACTAATTTGGGTTAGTTCACAAGGGGTACAATTGAAGCTAAAAACTTAAACTCATCAATGTATTCTTATAGTGATGATTGCTAATATAACTCCTTGATTTCAGATGCAAGGTCTTCATATCCCTTAGAATCAAACCGATTTTGAAGCTCCTAGACTAGGTCCTCCTAAATAATTAAATTAAGCTTAGTTGTATTACGTACAAAGGTGTAATACTAATGTAAAGCCCTCCGCTCCAAGTGCATCATAGCAATCTAAACTATGTAAGCATTTGGAGTGGTGTAGAGAGCCAAATTTAATGTTAAGCTTCAAGCCTTAATTAAATATTAAATGGATTTGACTCCTCAAGCTAAGGTGATAGAGCTCTAAGAGCCAAGACCATAAATTACCGAGATGATCAAGAGAGATTTGGCATAGTGGGCTTGAAGTAAGGCCTATTGGATCGATTCATCCGATCTAACCTTTCTTTAATTGGCTCACACTAAAATAATAAATAAAGTCTTTATTTAGGCTAAAACCCATGAAAATAGACCACTTAAGATCTATTAATAAAAGGCTTCAATCTTAACCATTAATCACCATCATGATCTGACGAATGTGATCAACTATTATTTCCTATAAATACCCCATTCACATCCTCATTTAGATAAGAGAAAAACCCCCCATTAATGCCATTACTCTACGGAAACCTTGTCTCAAAGATCAAATACTTAAACATCTTTAGAACTTTACCCCATTATTCATTAATCTTGGAATTTAATGCCATTAAGCTCCTCCACTTATCACCATACGTGTTAGAGCCTCACCAAAATTACCTACTTCTCTTCCATACATTTATTTCCAAATCATTCTGCACGAGTCACTTAAGTTATTTTCCTCATCATATGTAGCGCGAATTCTCACATAGCATGTATGTAACTCTCACATCCTTACCCATACCCCTACATTTTCTAGCGACTTCACTAGGGAGGGAAGACTGGATACTTACATCATGGTACCTCTAAGATGAAGATAACCTGATCCTACTAATGGAATTAATTAAGAGCAAGATGCCACTACTGTGACCAATGACCAAAATCCCCCTCTAACTAGAGGTACTAATCAAGGTGATGGCACACTAGAAGGTGTCTTTGATAATGTGCAATTAACGTGTAAGCTATAGGAGACTAACTAAAAACTAGGTGAACTCATGGCGATGTTCACTCAATGCGTGCCTGCTTTGGTTGCCTTTGCTACTGTCAATAAGAAGCAACTTCCTCGAATCCTTCTAATGTAGTGCAACAATACACCTTACCCAACCCTCCTGTTGTCAACAAGCATGTCACTCCAAGAGTCTAGGAACAACTTCTTGCTGTAGAACCTATATCTACACAAGATTCATTACTTGAAGTAAGGAACCAAGGAGTTCAAATTGGAGGATCGTCATCCTCAAGTGCTATGCCACATGTCACGATTGTTAATTCTGTTCAACCAACACTAATGAATCCCATGTCTATAAGATCTACACCTATAAATCTCATGCCCATGCACCCTGCTCTTGTAATGTCACTAAGGGCGAAAGCATCCACTTAGAGAGGTTCATTTGTGACCAAAGAAGATTTGGATTTGTATTTGTATTTGAAGGAGATACAAGCAAAATCTATGGTGCGGATACCAGAACTGAAACTCGCATATCACTAACGCATTGCCACAAAGCTGTACCCTAAGGATTACATCAGTCCGAAGTTCATGCTATTTAATGGAAAGAAAGGAAGTGCCAAGGAACGTTTGCTGAAATTCATCAAGACGCTAGAAGTACATGGTCTAGATGACAATTTGAAACTGAAAGAATTTTCTAAATTGCTCATTGAGAAGGCATATACATAGTATGTTGATCTCCCTCTAAGGTCAGTAGATTCGTAGGGTAGTATGTGTAAGATGTTCTTAGAGAAGGAATTGGTCAAGATCTATATCTAAGGAATGTTTCCTAAGTACGCAGTCTACCTCGAGAATCTTTCATTGGCTTCCTTTGCTGTACTAGTTAAGAATGCATGAAGGACTAACAACTCAATGGCACAACAAAGAAATGAAATTGGGAGATTCAACAAGCACACTTCGTCTGTAAATGCAACTCAAGGCGAGTCACCAAGGGGAGAAAAGAAACAAAGAAATGATAAGCCTACTAACTTTAGGCCATCTCTGACATATCTTTGTCTTATGGCTAAAGTGCATCAAATGCTTAACCAATGACTTTATGATGGAAACATGAAGCTCCCAGGGGTCGAGCAACCCTGCACAAATGAAGAAAAGAGTAATCCTAAGTATTGTAGATTTTATCAGATTATTGGTCACCCAACTAAAGATTGTTTCACTTTGAAGAAAATCTTAAATGACCAAGTTGCATGTGGTGAGTTGATCATCAATAACAATGATGTTAGAAATGATCCACTTCCTACCCCCAATAACTAAAGGGGTACTATCAATGTCATTAGCCATGGTCCCATCACAATTGAAGTGATTGATGCCTAAGCTATTGGAAGTGATGAAGATAAAAGAAACACAATTGAAGCTCAAGACAACGAACACTTACCTATTGTTGTGGTGTTGTTAAAGGTAGCTAACTTTAGGAATTTCTTTGATCTCTTAGGATTCAATAAGAAAGCTCAACTTACAGTAGCAACTGCACTCACACAAATCTCTAAGAGTCAATACGTGAAGTGTAATGTGGTGTAGCTTATGAAGAAGATAGCCACGGCACATGAAAATGCGATTCTATTTATGAATGCCGACATGTATGTGTAGAATTTCAATCATAATCTCCCTTTATATGTAGAAGGTATGCTTAACAGGTCCTGGGTGAAGAAAACATTCATCGATAATGGTTTTCACTAAATATCATGCCAATGTTTACTTTTAAGGCTACTAGAATTGACATCCGACGACTAGTTAAACAGCCTATCTCAATAAATGGATTTAGCCATACCCTTATGAATTCTGTTGGTATGCTAATGTTGATCTTAAGGTTGGCCCTATCCATGGTACTACTATCTTTCATTTGATTGATGTGTCGATTTAATACCATCACCTACTTAATGGTAGGAAGTGGCTGCATAATCACAACTTGGTCCCATCAACATTGCATCAATGTATCAAGGGTCATTAGAAAGGGAAGGATGTGTTCATTCCAACTACCAAGAATCCTTTCGAGCAACATGAATTATGTTTTACTAAGTCGACTTACTTTGATGAATTTGCTAAAGAAGATGAGACCGCAATAGCTAAGTTGTATAGTATCCCTCTACCTACATGGGAAGAAGTTCAAGATGGCTAGTAAAAGAAAAGAAGGATTCGCGGATGTCATAGGGGAAAGAAGAAGAACATGTAGGCTAAGGGAATCGAAAGCTTCATTCAAGAAGATGGAAGAAGGGCATACCCCTTATGATTGTTTGTGGAGTCTGAGGAGGTATATTTCTCCTTTTTAGATCCTATACTAGTGCAAGAGGTCCAGCCCACCCCACAATAGCTATAACACCAAATGAGTCCACATGTTAAGGAAATAGAAGAATTAGATCTAGTGCAACTAAGATAGTTGCAACAGTCAATCTTCATAAGCAAGAGCCTCCTATAAGAAAGAAAAGTTCATATCATCAAGTTGCTAAAAGAATATAAAGACGTGTTTGTATGGACCTACGAAGAAATGCCAGGATTGGACCCTAGTCTCATATTATATAGAGTAAGTATTGCTCTGGGAGTTACATCTATGAAGTAAGGACAAAGGGTCTTTCACTATGAAATTGAAGTGCAAATCAAGAATGAAGTCGAGAAGTTATTACGAGCTAGATTCATAAGACCCATTCAACATCTTACTTGGCTTGCTAATATTGTTCCTATAAGAAAGAAGAATGGATAGATAAGAGTATGTGTGGACTTTTGAGATTTGAACAAGGCTTGTCCTAAAGATGACTCTCATTTACCAAATGTTAATACTCTAATAGATGCGACTGTAGGACATGACTTATTCTCGTTTATGGACATATTCAATTATTACAATTAGATTAAGATGGCAATTGGGAATGCAGAGTGTACCACCTTTCGGACACTAATTGAAAATTTTTATTACACTATCATGCCATTTGGAGTTAAGAATGCGGACACTACTTATCAAAGGGCAACGACCACTATATTCTACGACATTATGCATGACTTTATGGAAGATTATGTTGATGATATAGTCATCAAGTCTAAAAGAGCACATGATCACATAATTCATCTATAAAAGGTTTTTGAACGATATCAGCTATATAAGCTTTGCATGAATCCTCTTAAATGTATCTTTTAAGTGTCTTCAGGGAAGTTCTTGGGGTTTGTCATCCATCGAAAAGGAATTGATGTTAATCTTACAAAAGTGCAAGCTATAAGATCAATGCCTTTCCTTGCTACTTTAATGAAACTAAAAACTTTTATGGAGAAGGCCTCTTATATCAAAAGGTTTACACCAGCACTTACTAAGATTTCAAATCCATTGCACCAACTTTTGAAAAAAGGAATTTCATTTGAATGGGAACAAGTCTATGAGGAGGCAATTCAAAAGATCAAGAGGATCTTGACCTCTCCTCAAACCATGACCATGCCTGTCAAAGAATTGTCATTGGTTTTGTATCTTACGTCTACCAATAGGTCCATCAGAGCTCCACTTGCATAAGAAGTAGATGGTTGAGAGTGAACTGTATACTATTTAAGTTGAACCCTTCAAGGGAGTGAGGTCAATTACCCAGCTTGGGAGAAAAATTGTCTCACGCTGGTATTTGCCATGTAGAAGTTATTCTTCCTTGTGCAAAAGATCAATCTGCTAACTCGTTTGAATCCGATCAAGTATTTATTGTCACAACCGGCTTTATTAGGATGAGTTGGTAAGTGGCTACTCCTTCTTGGAGAATTTGAGATTTCAGTGCAATCCCCTAAGACCATTAAGTCATAAGCCTTGACCGATCTATTAGCACACTTCTCGAACGCCCAAGAAGGCTTGACTGTAGATATAATACCAATTAAATTTCATGAAGATATATTAATGATTGAAGCAGATGATGAATAGACACTTCAATTTGAAGGTTTTGTAGGAAATCAAGGTTGGGGAGATACCCTTAGCATTTAAATTTGATTTTCAATGAACAAATAATGAAGCTGAGTACGAAGCATTATTACTTGGTTTGTTGTTTGCACAAGAAGTCAGAGCACATCATTTGTGTATTCAAGGAGATTCAAATTTGACCATTAAATAGGCTATGAGTGAGTTTGGATTGAAGGAACTTACACTTGTGCCTTATAAGGCTGTAGTATAGGTTTTGGTTGGAAAATTTAACTTTGTACAGTACGAGCATATGAGTCGATTAGCAAATAAATATGCCAATGCATTGGCCACACTAGCATCCAAAATTCTAGTAGAAGATACTAGTAATAATGTGAATATCCGAGTAGTCAAGAAATTTATACCATGTACGGCTTTGAATTTTGTTGATGAGGATGAAGACATGCAAGATGATTGGCACATCCCACTTATGGAATAGTTAACGCACCCTAGTGTAGCTTTTGTTTCAACTTTGAAGAATTTTGTTAAAATTAATGGAATTTTATATTATAAGGGTCCAAAAGGCGTTTTATCTTGATGTATTGGTTCTAAGGAAGCTCATCTCAAATTAGACAAGTACCACCAGATCTGGTGCGGGGAGGAAGGGCCACCACTATAACATCATATTCAACGTGCAGGCTATTATTGGCAATCAATGGTTAAAGATGCACTTCAAGTGCAAGTACATTGCCCTAAATGTTTTGAGCTCCCTGATTAGAGTAAGTGTAATTTTGTATCTAGTGCTAGATATTGGAGGCGCCCGTACATTGATTACTTAAGAAACAATATGTTACCGATGAATAGTACGGATGCTAAACTTGTAAAGTAAAAGGCTAAGAAATATCTTATGCATGAAGGTAAGCTTTATAGAGTATCATTTATGGGAAAACCCCTAAAGTGCATCGCTTCTCTTAAAACAGAAACAATTTTGACTAAGGTGCATGCTAGAGAGTGCGGGGAACATCAAGGAGGAAGGAAACTATATTACTATCTTCTTGATAGAGGATACTACTAGCTAACAATGGAAGTGGATGCTTTCAACTTCACCAAGAAGTGCATTGTCTGTCAACCGTATGGTGATGCCATTCATGCTCCTATAGTTACACTCCATAGCATTACAACTCCTTGGCCTTTTCGCATGTGGGCGTTTGACCTTATTAGACTTATATATCCTCCATTGATAGAATGCATCTAGATTCTAATAAGAACAGAATGCTTTACAAAGTGGGTAGAGGCAGCTCCTTTAAGGAAGGCAACAGGACCAGTAGTTACAGGTTTTATGAAGGAGAATATCATATGTAGGTTCAAAATCTCAAAGCATATTTTATTTGACAATGAAACTCCTTTTATCAATTTGCATGTTTGCTAAGTACTAGCTTCCTATAATATTGATCATGTAAAGTCAATGCCTTATTACCTGAAAGGAAATGGACAAGCTAAGGCCATTAACAAGAGCTTATTGAAGATACTTAGTCTCATGCTTCATGATAATCATAAGGAATGGCATAACAAGCTACCATTAGTGCTTTAGGCCTATAAGACATCTAAACGAAAGCTGACACAAGCAACTCCTCCTTCTCTAATATATGGGGCTGAGGTAATAGTTCCTATAGAAGTCTTGATCCTATTCGCTAGATTAGTTGTCAATGCCAAGCTCTAACCTAATATATTACAAGTGATGGACTTAGAAGCGTTAGACAAAAGGCATGCTATCGCTAAGCATAATCTCATCAATTATCAGCATAGACTTAGAGTGGCATATAATCATCTAGGAAGGACCTTTCATAGTTCGTGCAGCCGAGCATGTACGCCGAGATACCCTAGTACCTAAGTTTACGCCAAAATGGGAAGGACCTTTCGTAGTTAAGGAAGTGTACGAAAATGGATATTGTAAACTTAGGAATCCCAGTACAGATGTTATTACTACTCTTATCAACTTTCAATATATCAAAAAGTTCCATTTGTATTCTGAAAAAAAAAAAAAAAGAGAGAGAGAAAGAAACTATAATAAAGTTAAATGAATGAAACTTATAGATCGAGTTGTACGAGCTTGTTTTGCATATTTATTTCTACTATTGTCTCTTTTGTACACTATATGTTAGAAGAAAACAATAACAAAGTATTAGTACTTATAATATTGCTACTTAGTAGGAGACTTGTCTCCCAGGTGCATAACATACATTTACTCTATGAGTTACTAATTGGTTGAAGCTTTGACTGCTAGGTGTACTATATAATGCTCTATCAACTAAGACAATGATTCATACTATTTGAGTATGCATTTGTAGAGCGTGCCAAAATAGTTAAGTAGTAGGCAATACCCCCTTAACTCAAGACGTAAGTGTCCAATGAAATTAATATTCCTTGTTGAAATTAATATCTTCATATTATCAAATTATATATTCAAGTCCTTGCTTGCAAATGGGAATACACTTCTAATGTGCAGGGTTTTCTCGAAAATTTATCAAGCTGTAAAGTAATCTATCCTATAAAGTGCTGCTAAGGAAATGCAATATTTTCTAAGTGTATAATGATGTGAACTTTTGAGAGCTTGCTAAATCAATAAATAACTCACATTAATTCATGATGTTCCACATAAAGACACGGATCTAAAAAAAAGTGAGAAGCGAAATGACACATACTAAGCTCAATAAGTCCTTATACTCCATATGAAAAAAAAAAAGTGCAAAGAGAATATGAGTAATACTATCAATACCTAACACTGGATGCCACAGTAGAATCAAGATTTGTGCTTATAAGATGCTCCTCTCTCTTAAGTTCTACCTTTGCAAGTTTGGCTCTAAATAGCTCACATCTTTCCTCAATGTCTTGACTACCAAACACCTTTTGAGCTTCAACTACAATAATTTCCATCTTATTGAGCTTGAATTTGAAGGCGTGTGCTGGAGTAACACAACTAATCAAAAGTTTGAGATTCTCAAGCTCCATCAAATAGCCCTACAGCTTGCCCAAGTAGACCCAAGATATAAGTAGTCATCTTAGAACTCAAACAAATGGATCTCATCCAAAAATCCCCCTCCATCTTATGTAAGCACTCCAATGGTGCTAGTAGGTTAGAAGGTATCATAAAACCATGAAAGGAGGCAGTATCTTCTGAGCTCGCTGCTGTCTTAGCTATGGATCCTTTATCTCCATGTTGTATTGTTCTAATCTCTAAGAGAAGTGACGCTATAGGATCTCTTGGAATAGGAGAAGTCACATTACTACAAAGGGTAGGGACATTGCTAACTATGGTAGCATCCATAGAAGCATTGGGAGCAGCATGTGTCTCTTTGTTAAAAAACCCTACACTCAACAAAGCATCAGTGAATTCCTAGATCATACTCTCTTCCAAGAATGAAAATTCACTATCTTCATAATCATCAACTATATTGAACACATCGAAGATTCTGATATTGCCATAGGTGCCTTCGTCAGCCTACTTTGTCAAGTCTGTTTTATCATTGAATTGTCTCTCTTCATTGTCATCAATGTCTGTTGCAGAATCTCCTCGTCATCATATGTATGTTTGAGAGAATCCCTATAATCGACCAACTCAACATCATCTTCTCCTCCATCCATAACCTCAATAACAATAGGTGGTTCTTTAGCCCAAAGCACCTTTTCCATATTGTAGCAACTTAGAAAAGGCCGAGTAATAGAAGGGATACATTGACTTGAAGAAGTGCCTTTAAGAACGCCACCACTCACTCCATCAGGATGGTTTTTCACCACTTTCTATTTACTAGAAGTGTTAATCTTATCCTTTCCCTTTTGCTCCTATGACACACAAGATTGGGAGAACTAAGAAGAGGAAAATTCAAGCAAATATTAGTGTATAAAAAAAAGAGGAAGGGTAAAGAGGAGGAAGGGTATATTGACAATGATACCTCATGAATGCGGCTACGCTTAGGTTGTCTAATGATCAACAGAGGAGAGGGTGAGCATTCATTTTTCAATTTACCCCGAACATCATTAGATGACTTCATGCTATTAGACAATTTTGGATCTTCTTTGAGTCAAAAGTGGAATTCATATCTCTGAATTATTATTTCAAGCAAATCTCCTTTAGTTGTCTCCAAGACATATTTCTTAAACCCATCTAAGCAATTTTTCTAATATGTTAGCCATCTACTCGAACTAACCCCAAAATGACTCATGGAAGGAATGAATAAGTGCCTAATTCTTTAATGAATGTTCTTTTAACTCTTAAGTCTAAATGCTTTGCAACACTCGTCAAAACTTTGATTAATGACCAAATCATGTAGCACCCCTTGATCAAACCCCAATTGTTGAGCAACTCATTCGAGTGAGTATTTCATGACACTACACTTAAGGAAGCAATTAGAAGCATTGGCCCAATCATGAAGTGAAGGAAGACTCCTAAGTGTACTCCATA
This sequence comes from Lumnitzera littorea, assembly GCA_024138015.1. Taxonomy (NCBI): domain Eukaryota; kingdom Viridiplantae; phylum Streptophyta; class Magnoliopsida; order Myrtales; family Combretaceae; genus Lumnitzera; species Lumnitzera littorea. Next base: position 40,957,538 of record JAMXBB010000009.1, read on the forward strand.
AGATAAACTTTATCTCAACATTAGAAAGCTCATCATGAAGCTTTATCAAATTTATCAAATCCTTTAAACATGAAGGGTAGATTTTTTAATACCATTCATATCTAAGCAATTCCTTTGTGTATAGACAAAAACTAAACTTGTGACAAGCATCAATGATGTTCTTCAAAGTACTATGGAGTTTTCTTTTGACCCATCCCTAAGCTTAAGGCATGACAGCATCAGAATGTGTAAGAGGGAGACTAGAATATCTCCTATAACGCTTACAAAAGAACAAATGGAGAAACACCAAGTCTATGTATGACACCACAACATATCTCCCTTATGAGTATATCGAAGCCTTGTGAAAAAGGTCGAGGCGCCTATACGAGGAACCTAAGTAGAAAGACCTTAAAGCAAAACATTCCCCTTCTATGATGCAAATAGACAAGTGGAAGAGTTGAGGACTAACCCCTTTTTCTAGGCCCCCTAGGAACACGAACAATGATAACCAACAAGTGACGAAAGCTTCTACTTGTACGTAAAATGTAAGACAAGATCGATCGGGTTGGAGTTATAAAGTGAGCATCAACTGGAAAAAGGGTAAGTGATGATTATGCCACATCAAAATGTAAGAACTTATCTGCATTGATATCGAGGCCTCATCTTATCACCCTTGTCTGGCCTAAAGAAACGCTTGATCCATGCATTAAGCATACTATGCCTGTAAGTATCTAAAGCCTCTTTTTCTACCACTTCTAATAGTTTGATTAGTGGTTGATCATCTTCCAAGCTTGAAGCTATAGTGATGTTGATCAATCCAAGATTAGGAAGGCTTAGAAGGACTGCAACATCCTTCGGTATTAGAGTGATCTCACCCCATGTTGTCACAAAGATATGTGATTAAGGACTCTAACCGGATATGATAGCTTACCATGTTTCTATCTCTTATGGGTAATGTAAGGTTAAACAAGAAGACACCCATATGGGTTAGTACACCTTTGCCTCTTCTAAAATGGATGGATATGCAAAATTCTTCAAAATATATGTCACCCAAGACAACTAGCCATTTACTATGTGCTTCATGCCATCGAAACTACTATCTAAAAGATGGATTTCTTTCTTATATTTTCTAATAAAAGGGGTGTATGAGTAATGACAGCCCATAATTACTAAGGATACTACACATGTTCATTTTAACAGCTAGAAACTCTCCCATTCCCTCTCTTTCTTAACATTCTACCTAAAATCTATGTCAAAACTTAACTTACACTAAAGCATCACAAGTGGTATCAAAATATTGCCTTTTCATGCAAGCCCTTGATAAAAAAGCTATGGGTGATAGAATACACTTAAGCAATTATATAAAGGCTCTGCAATAGTAAGTTTAAGGGGTTTAGAGCTTCCACTCAAATCTAAGTCAATCAATATGGTGTTGTTATAGGGAGTTCAAGGAGGAGACCACTGCAAGAGTAGATTGCGCCAATGATATTTTAGACTACATAAGCCTATTTGGGGTTATAAGCAATTGCTAATAGTTCCACACGAGGAAAGGGTGGCATCGAACTATGTAGCTTAAGTAAGAGAAATGAAAAGAACTTTAACAAAATCTTGAGCTCAATCTCTTGATTATATTAATTAGGTTACTCTTCTAAATCAAAGGGGTAGGTAAGAAAATGTGACTATTTCTAACTATTTATGCTGCTGAAGAATATGGATGGCAACTTAAGTGGTAAAGCGAAGACAATATGTAAGTTTATAGAAGATGTGTACTCGTGTTTGGGGATTAAAGAATATGCTATGTTTAGGGTAAATTGAGAAAGCTAAAAAGAATAGGAGCTATGGATGAAATCATTTTGCCATTGGCCTTAAGGATGAAATCATACCCATTCAAACCCAACACCTTATTTCTTACTAATGTGAGAAATCTCAGTCTTTTGAATAATACAAAGCATCCATGTGTCAATAGATGGTTCTTTTTATCTTCTTGCATGTGCAGTATTTCTCTGACCAGCATGTCATGTCATGTACTATCATGCCATTGAGAATGGTGAACTTCTCTAGAATCAACATATCAAGTTGCTTGGTCTAACTTGTTTTCTTCAATCATACTAGTGGTAGTAATTATCTGGTGCTATATTCCAGAAAAGATTCGCATGAAGACCAACCCTAATGCATCTTTATTTATATGTAGATCTTTTGAGATGATCTGTATTCAGTGTTACTGCTTGTTGGTCAGTATCCAATACTTCTTTCTAAAAAAAAAGAGAATAATAAGAAGAAGAAGAATAAGAAAAACCCAAACACCTTACAGAATACATTTGAACGTGCAAAGTTGCAAGAAGTCTACCTTGGAACACTCAAGAAATAAAACAACTCCCTAAAAATAACCTAATGTCAATTGCATTAGGGTTACAAAAGGCAACTATGGAGGTATAAGGTTCAACCTTATGAGAAGAGGCTTCACTAAGTGCTTCTGTTGTCAAACACTTTTTCCTTGGCCATAGATATAAATCAAGGAAGTTCAACGATATAGGAGTAGAAGTGGCTAAGCTATAGAAAGAAGAAGAAGATGAAGATAATATGAAATGTGAAGAGGAAAATAAGTAGCATGACTTATTGTGTGTTCTAGTACTTGAACGGGATATGTTTATTATCTCTAAACTACTAGAGAAAAGTTGGCTTGTATTTCAATTTATTGTAGCTACTGCTATAATGAGGAATAACTATGAAGTTATCTACTTTAGGGTTAGCCAAGAGAGAAAACAAGAAAACAAAGAAGTGGATTGCAAAAACCATATTGTACTAGGGATTAAAAGAAAGAAAGGGAAAAGTGAGCACCCACCTATCAAACTTTTAATGGGCATTATGATAATAATGCACTATATTATCTTTCTTAAAGTGTACCCTAGACAACTAAATCTAGGCCTACGGTTTATTTAATTTAATTTCCTAACAAATAGTGATACATCTTCTACATGGGTTTTAGCTCAGCTTTGAAGTGATGTACCCATATGAAAATCAGGTACAGTTTCATTCCAATTGAAGGCAATACGTCTAATTTAACGGTGTTGAGAGTTCACGGTTTATTTGAAAAAAAAAATTCTTGAAGTTAGTCCCACCACAAATCTCTGAAAAAAAAAATCCACTTTCAAAATTAAGTTTTTGAAAAATTTCACCCAATTACAATTTAAGTCATGTGGCTATGATTTGAGACATTCAATAACTATATGCATATGAAATGCTCTACAAGAATAATTTTCCTTTATTTGAAGGGGATTAAGGCAACATTAATACATGGAAGTCAGGCCCAATAAGATCACTACTATCAATTTAGTGCATAAGATACAGCCCCGATGGAATTAATAACTCATAGAAATCAAATTGAAGAGACAAATCAGCTCAAGAAGAGGTAACTTAAATAAGATTTATTTCAAGGTGATCCCTTAAGAGCAACATATAATATAACCCAGCTAAGGCTTGATATATGATTAAAAGGTGCTACGAACTCATGCACTAAGATAACTTTCAAATTAATTTGGTAGTGATATGGCTATTTAATAGCGTGTACGCACCTAAGTCATCTAAAAAACTCATCCAATGCCTAAACTCAGTCTAAAGGACTTTAGTCAAGGGGTAAAATATAGAGGATAAAATTTAATGTTAAGCTTCAAGCCTATTAATTAAATATTAAATGGATTTAATACCTTGGGCTAAGGTAATAAGGCCTGAGGAGCTAAGCCAATAAATTACCGGGATGATCAAAGGAGATTTGATATAGTAAGCTTAGAGTAGAGCTCATTGGATCAGTTTATCCGATCCAACCTTTTTTAGTTTAGCTCACACTAAAATAATAAATAAAGTTTTTATCTAAGCCTAAACCCATAAAAATAACCCACTTCAGATCCATTAATAAAGGGCTTTAATTTTAACCATTGATCACCATTATGATTTGACGAATGTAATCAACTATCATTTTTTATAAATACCCCATTCATATACTCATTTAAATAAGAGAAAAACCTACATTAATGTCGTTACTTTGTTGAAACTTTATCTTAAAGATTAAACACTTAAACATCTCTAGAACTTTACCTTATTCTTCATTAATCTATGAGTTTGATACCATTGCACTCCTTTATCTATCACCGTATATGTTAGAGCCTCACTAAAACTGCCTACTCCTTCTCCTTATATTTCTTTCCTGATAATTCCGTGCAAGTCATTCAAGTCATTTCCCTAGTCACGTGTAGCGTAACTTCTCATACGACACGCACTTGACTCTCACATCCATGCCCATACCCCCACAAGTAGTATCAAACTCAAAGTAATGCTCAGCCTTTATTATCTAAGACTGCAAATCTTCTCCATTGAATGTAAAGAATTCCAACTTTGTTGATTTAGTAGGTATTTGATAAGATGGGTAAGTAACTACCTCTTGCATGAACAAATTGGGAAAATTTATAGTAGCTGGAGCCTTATAATAGTCACCAATCTTAACCATTGATCACTATCATGATTTGACGAATGTAATCAACTATCATTTCCTATAAATACTCCATTTATATTCTCATTTAGATAAGAGAAAAACCCACATTAATGTTGTTACTTTATCGAAACTTTATCTTAAATATCAAACACTTAAATATCTCTAAAACTTTACCCTATTCTTCATTAATCTATGAGTTTGATACCATCACACTCCTTTATCTATCATTGTATGTGTTAGAGTCTCACTAAAACTGCCTACTCCTTCTCCTTATATTTCTTTCTTGACAATCCTGTGCAAGTCATTCAAGTAATTTCCCTAATCACGTGTAGCACAACTTCTCATACAACACGCACGCGACTCTCACATCCATACCCCCCATACCCCCATAAGTAGTATCAAACTCAAAGTAATGCTCAACCTTTATTATCTAAGACTGCAAATCTTCTCCATTGAATGTAAGGAATTCCAACTTTGTTGATTTAGTGGGTTTTTGATAAGATGGGTAAGTAACTACCTCTTACATGAGCAGATTGGGAAAATTTATAGTAATCAGAGCCTCATAGTAGTCACTAATCTCAAAAGTTGATTGTATGAATGGGGATATTGTTATCTTTGATTTCTTATACCTAATGTTTTAAATCTAGAAGACTTGTAGCATGCTTGTCTAGTAGATCTTGTTTTCTATGAAAAATATTTGTAAAAGATTTTACCCACCGATGGTTTTTCTCATTATGTTCTTTTCTCCAGGATTCCATTTGCTCAGTTTGATTCTCAATCAAGGAGTGCAGGCTTTCCTCCATTTATTGTTGTGTCTAGTGTTAGCCATCTACTAAATGTTAGCTCTAATACTAGTTGATGTCAAGAGTATACGAATTTAATAAGATTTTTTTAATTTTTTGGTGTATAATGTAAGCAATGAAATATGGAAAGAAAGAAATTGCAGGAGATTGCTTAAATTATACACACAAAAATAAAAATTAAAAATCTTATTATATTGAGGCCATCAATGTTTTTGTATTTTTTTTTTTTATTTTTCTATGATCACTACAAATCTTTTTATATTGAAGAATAATGTTTGTTTCATAGAATATTGCCTCTATCGTCGTTCCAATGCTAGCGAGGATATGTCATTAGCCATGTGCCTCTAGTAACAGAAATATTCTTATCTTAACTCTATTAGAAAAAAGGCTTAAAGCCTTATACTTTAATGATGGGCTGTTCTATTAAAGCCCATGGCCCAACCCTTCCACCAATTTCCTAAAAGCTTCATTTGAACTCCCAAGTGATCTATCACTTTGAACAAAAGTAGGTGTAACATTTCCCTCTGGTCTCACTTTATGAAACACTATTTTCTTTTCTCACCACACAACACATGCCACGTATACATATAGTGTATGTATGTTACTTTTGCAGTGTATTTTGGATTTTTTTTCCCCCTATTGGCTAATTGGAATTACTTCACTTGTGAATATTTTCCCTAATAGAAAGGACAATTTCCTTCTAAGGAGAGAAGCAAATTGCTAGAACTCATAATCTAAGTAAGTCCTTTGATAATAGTTCATGATAAAAAGGCCAATTATAATTTCTTATTAGCAAGTTAATTGAGTCACTGGGGAAAATTTGTTGATGGTTAATTAGTTGGTAGGATATAAGACAAACCACAAAGTGACGTATGTTGTAAAAATGATCGGGTTCATGAAAAACTTAATACAATGATTGTGTATACTAATATAAGAATAAAATGAGGTTGGCACTTCTTAATATTTTCCAAGTAAAAGATCCAATTCTCGCTCAACCACTAGTAATTACTTCTTTTCATATAATGAGTTCATGGCTATTTTCAGTAGTATCCAATCAAGCTGTGGGTGAACTTCATATAATAATATTGTATCGCGAATCAATATATTGATTATTATATTTGATTAGTCTTTATTCTATTAAAACTTTTTGTTGGATTGTAAATTAATATTAATACTATGATAGCCATTTGTAGACATTAATTTTATGATCAACCTTTTCTCTTCATATTTATAATTATATGATAGATTTATTTGTAGTCTTTTCATTAATAAATAGGTTGAATCCAGACAAAAAACATGCTCATTTGACAGATTGGATTATAAATTTAGATTTTTATATATGATTAATTAGCATATTATGTTATGAGTTAAAATTTTTAAATACAAACATGTTTAGAAATGGACACACAATATAAGAAGAATTACCAACTCTAAAAAAACTAATGTGTAAAAAAAAAGCTTGATTTAAAATTCAAAGCTCTCTTCACTCTCTTTTTCTCAACTTTCGCGTAGCGATTGTATTCCATCATTTCAAACCGAATGAAATTACCATACTACACATAACAATTTATAAGTCTTAAATAGGTTAGAAGTTAACAATAATAAAGCGTTTGCATGAAGAAAATAACTAGACCATGCAAAGGAAGCCTAAACCATAGCATTGATGACAATAGCAAAATCAAATAATATAATTTTTTATTTTTTTATGACTTCCGATATCCTAACTGAATGCTAATGAAATTACCTTATTTTTATTTGTTGGCCTGTAACATTTGGGTGTTGTAATTTTTATTTTATTTGTGTTGAGCATATAGATAGTAAATTGCATTATCAAGAATAGATATAAGATTGAAAAAACAATAAAATTTATCTCTAGTCCATCAGGATGAGATAGCATAAAAGTTTAAAAAAAAAAATTTGAAACTTATATATATATATTATTGATCATGTGATCGATGCTAATCAAATTCCATCTTAACTCTTCCTATCTTATTTATATTATTTATCATGCAAATATCCAAATAAGCTATAATATTATCACTTGAATATTTGTTAATGGAGATGTTCATCGTCACCTATTGACTACATTATCAATTAAGTTTGAAGATGAAAATTGGTTTCAGTTTTTCGGAATATGCTTCCATAGAGTGGGGCAATATCCCATCTACCTTTTTACGGATGATTTTCTGTTATTGGGAGAACTAATCGATGAGAATGTAGCCAATATGATGTACATTATGGACTTTTCCGGACAGTTATCTGGGTAGTGGTTGAATACTAAGATATCTAGAGTGATCTTTAGTAGAAATGTTAATGTAGAACTGAAAGAGCACATCTACCAAACTACATGGATTAAGGAAAAGCTAAAGAACTGGGGAAATAATTGGCATTTCCAATTCCCAAAAAAGGATAGAATTAAGGGACGGGATTTGAATTTTGTTTTGGAGAAAAGTAAAGGGAAAATAATGCCCTAAAGTTAGTCTTAAAAGGCACATTAAGTTATTATATGCGGGCTATAAAATTCTCAAAAAACTTCCTTATGAGGATTGAAAAACTAAAAAGGAAATATTTTGTCCAAAAAGTCTCATCGGGTAGCCTAGAAATAAATAACGAAACCGAAGGAGGAGATAGACAGGGATTTTGGAGCCTTGAAAAGAGGAACAGAGTATGCATTGCTAAATTGGCATGGAAATGGGGAAATAAGAAACTAAAAATAAAGTATAAAAGTAATACAAGGTGCAAAATAAAGAGAGAATCTGCACTATGTAAAGATATCCTATGTAAGGATATCGAGAAATGGGTAGAAGGAACTATATCCTATGCTCTTATATAACCTAAATATAAGGTGTTACGTCTCAGCTTCGTCTTCAATACAACACTAGCCTGCTTTCAAATATATGAAATTAAGTTTTTAGATATAATGAGATATTATAAATAAGTTATTTAACTTATAAAAATGATAAATGAAGTTGAATTATATATAATATACATGTATTTATATATGATATGCATTAAATATATACATATAATAATAATTATCAAAATAAGGAAAATTAATAAAATAAATAAATAGATGAGTTATCAAATGATGTGGTGGTTTAATTAAAAGTGACGAGTCAACATCTAATTAACTAAAGAATGATTTATGGCACCTAGAAAATGAGAAAGTGACATGTGTAAATTTACTTTTAATAGAGAAAATATCCTAAAGCTTATAAATAGGGCTTAAAACCTTATTTATAGTATTTTAGAGATTTGGAAATACAAGAACATAATTTTAGAATATTAAAACATTAGAAAAAAAAAATAAAAGTAGAACAAAAATAGGGTTGGAGCTATTCTAAGGCAGTTCACAAACCAAAACACAACTTGACATTGAGCTACTTTGCAATTTGAAGGTCTACCATGATGGGAGGTTTTCTAATAAGGTGTGGTAGTTTAACAGGGGTCGAAAGCCGCTGGTTTAAGTAAACCAATTTTCAAGTTGAAACTTTTTAAAATTTCTAAAAATACTAAATGTTGTTAATTAATTATGAAACTTAGTTTTCTAAGATTTTTTAGGGTTTTTTTTTTTTATGTGTAGATTAATGTGGTAACTTTTTTTAATTAAATAAATAGGTTGGATAAGATGGTGTTGAATTAATTTTTATAAATATTAGATGGTGTTATTTTAAGCACAATTTTTGTATAAAATACACTAAATATATCTATTTAATTTCAGTAACGAGAATTTTTGAAAATAAGTATGTTTACTATTTATTATATTTATTTTGGATAAAACTAATGGTTTTATGATTTGTTAAAATAATTGGTTTTTAATGAAATTAATGAATGAATCCTACATATTTTGACTTTTGGAGGTTTATAAAGATATTTGGAATACTTAATTTTTATCTCGCACATAAATTTGTTTATTTTTCCCAATTTTTCGTAATTTTAAGCTAACACCACTATTTTGGTAAAAAATAGATAATAGCTAGTTAGTATGATTGATATACAATAATTAAACTACATATTTTTCTGAGTCCATAAGATTTTTTGTAGACTTACTCGGGCTCATATACTATTTGTTATGTATTTTCCTAATATAAAGTTATATATTGACCTAATATGTAAAATAGTAGATAACACTATAATGATAATTGATAAAATAGTATAAGATCAATATTTCGGGTATAAAATAGATGTTGTTTAAGTTTGGAAAGTAGTAATTTTTAGGGTTTTTAGTTTAAGATTAAAGCTTATTTAGGTTAATTACAAGATTACAATAACATATAGTCAAGTTAGTATTAAGAAAGAGTATTTTTTTACTTTTATCAATATTGATTAGTCTTGAGTCTTAAGATATCTTAATAGTACTCAAAATAATGATCGTGATGATATAAAATTTACTAAAATCGAATAAGGAATGAGTAAGATATGGTCAAATGAAGTTTAAAAACACGATAATGAAAACTTATAACAGTTCGAGTTCAACCCATATTTGACTTGAAGATTGTGTTTATATTTTCATAAGCCTGGTAAGTAAGAAAAGACCATTTGGCAAAGTTAAGTAATGCAAAATTTACCATTTTACATTATTAGTAAGGCTAGATAAGTAGATCTAATCTATACTTGAAGTAGATACATTGTTATTCATAACATTGTGTATTGTTTGATACTGTGTTAATTAGATATGGCTGTATTTTGGGTGAATTGATATGCTATTATAGTAAATGCTAATGTGGTGATTTTAAACGACAGTAGTTATATCTTGGTTAAACTGCTATACTGCTATGTTGGGTGTTGATATGGTGTTTACAAATGATTGTACTAGCTTGAAAAATTAAGTGATTACTAACCCAATTTTCTAAGTATTCAACTAAGTGAACCTTAAGTAAGATATTAGAATTTTGTTAGTGATAGTTCGAAAACTAGAGTTCGAATAACTAGGTTAAATGAAACTTGAAGACTAGTTGAGTTGAATGATATATCTAAGTTGTTATTGCATATCATGGTATAAAAAGAGATCTATGGATCAGAATTTTTAGAATGAGGTTTTCAAGTGATTAAGAAAAAACATGGTTTTATGAACTTAGTTTTTAGAAGCACATAGATTCTCCTTGCCCAAACATCTTAACTATTTTGATAGTTTGATTTAGTAAACTATAGTGTATAGTTTAATTTTGTAAAACAAAGTTTGGAGTTCTACTCCTAAGTAACTTCTTGTTGCCCTTTTTTATTTGGTAGACTATAGCATGTAGTCTAATTTGGTGGGAGTCCTACTCCCAAGCAGCTCTTTGTTGCACTAGGTTCCTAGATGTTATATCCAAATGGCCAACTATGTCAACTAACTAGATGAGGATATTGAAAGGCATATGATATCGGTACTAATGCATGCTACGTGCATGAGCAAAGTATGTTGTATTGCTAATAATAAATGTTTAGTTAGGCTAATATATGTATCAAATTGAACCTACTGGTTATGAGTGAAATGTTTCAGTTGTGATATTATCTATATTGTATTATTTCTTATTTATTCTCACCCATCTTCAGTAATTGAGGGAAAAAAATGTTTCATCCTTAGGTTAATAGAATCATGAAAGCCTAACATTAAGTGGGGATGTATACTAAGAGCATGAGTTTGAATAAATGAATTTTGGATAGAACCTGCACTAAGTCAGGAATCCTACTATTTTGATGATGACAAAAGAAAAAACTGGTTTTATGTTTTGATGTAAATACTAAGTTGTACATATAAGTTATAATCGAATATCCAGCTAAACTCTAATATAATAACCCCATCGTCAATTAAATAAAGTTGTTTTTTGATGAACAAGTATGTTGAGAGAGTTTTTAATAGGTATTCTTATATGATGGTGCATTTCGTATTAAGTTGGGATGTGACAATTATGTCATGAATAATAAGTTGGAAATTGTTGATAACTTCATTTTTACTAGATTTTAGGAAATCATGCTTATTGATGATAAAACAATACTGTTGATAGCTTTTATTTACCATTCTTAACAAAATTTACTGAAATTGGTGTGTTTTATCATGATAGTATGACAGTATGACATTATTATATAATTTCCTAAGAACTTTGGATATGAAAATTTTGATCACTAGTAACATTTAGCAATGGGAATTTTTCTTGGACAATTCATTTATTTATGACAATGGTACATTTTGGTGACTAGGAATCTATATTTTATTCCGTGCTTATTCTATTAATATCACATTTAGTGTGTAAGAATAGACTGAAATTGAATCAAGATTTTATCTTCTATTCTCATTTTCTATGTTCGGAAGTGTGATTTGGAAGCAAAATCATGATTCCATAGAATTATCAATTTCGCCTTTAAGGGCAAACCCAATTCTATCTTTGAGAAGTGGAGTCATAATTCCATTCTACCATTATTTATTGTATTTACTTAAAATTTCTTATTTAATTTGTAAATAAATTATGATATGCAATTATTAGGTAAATTTTTTATAATTAATAATATTTTTGCATTTAATTTCATTTGTTTCCATTTCATCAGCATTTTTTAAACACTAGAAATGATTTATCATTCCGATCTTCATTCAATTCCAATTCTATTTTAAACCATTTTTGCATACCAATCATGATATAAGATGTTGATAAATATTTTAGACTTAGATGAGTAGCAATTGCAAATTGCTCATAAAATGCATAGCATTCCCATGCGGTCAATGTCCAAACAAGCAAAGTAGAATCCCCCGTGCAAATATGGAAAATATGAAAAGGTTGATTGAAATTAATATAAATATAAAGTTGTTTAACTATTTATTTCATGGACAATCAAAGCATAGAAGATTAGCTTATACAAGCTAACAACAATAATAATAAAGATGCAAAGAAAAGGAGTTTGAACTTCTAAAATTTGCAGTGAGTTCATTTAAATGAACATTGTTTTCAATCCTAATTAATTTTGGTAGGTTGAATTGTATTGATTCTTGGACACATTAATTTTGGCTCAATTTTAAACTCTCTCACTAGTGCTATTGTAATCTAGTGGTATCACTATTGATTTTTTATTGGAATCGACTAAAATTCGAATATCCCATTTCCCATAGTTGATTAAAAAAAAAACTTATCAAATAAAAAAAATTACATTCTACTCCTTAAATTCTATTTCATTTTATTTTATTAATCATATCATAAGTGTTTGAAATTTTAGTTTTGTGGAATCCATATAGATTTCTGCAAAGACTCATAGTAAACTGGGACCATGCAACAATTTGTTGTAGGGCTAATTCAAACTTTTGAATTTTGTAGATAGTATGTATAGAAATTAGAAATTTTATTAGAAAAGGAAGAAAAAGTAGAAAAAGAAAGAAAAAAGCATGTACCAAATCCAGAATATTTCAGAATGCTTAAGATTTTTTTCTTGTTTTTGTTAGGCCTTGGAGAGGGCTATAATATATACATGTGCAAACCTATATACAAACAAATTATGAATTAAAAGTACAAAAAATATTCTTTCCAAAGTTCTTGCTGCATTCGGCAAACCATTTCTTTATATCCAGAGAAATCGAAACAGAATAATTTCTACATATCACACTGTAGATTTAATATTTATTAGATTTAAACGATTAAAAACATAATTAGTTTAATGGTTTAAATTTAATAAATATCAAATCAAAGATTGGATAGAAGATGGAATTGATCGGTAAAAAATATAGATAAGATCATAAAAAAAAAAATCCCCGAAATAGTATTTGGGCACTGTTTTCCTATTCTCGGTTTTATGGACAAATCCACAATAAGCCTATCAAAGTAAATTTACAAGAAAACAAATTTATAGCATCATTACTTAGTTCACAGATTAAAAATTACAATATATTTCTAAAAAGAAACCCATCATAAATTCACCTCGCTTCACGCCTCTTCGTACCAGGGATGGGTGTTTTCAATTTCGAACAACTATATTGTAAAATATATCATTCAGTATAGATCTTGCTATTGCTATGCGGTGTCTCATATGACCTCTTGTCTTTTCTTTCCAAGGACACGACTTTAAAGAATGAAAATTGGTTGGATTTATGTATCAAGATTCAAATTATTAAATTTATCTTGATTTAGATTTTTTTATGGACATTTAATTGTATACGTCTCCCTAGGAATAGCTGAAGCGTGGTGCAATTTTAAGGAGAAAATTTGGAAAGATGTGAAGGGTGATTTGTAATGAAAATTAAAGGTAGCCAGTGAGTGAAGGAGAAATTAAATGATGCCAGAAATGTTATATTTGGAATATGGATTGATTTAATAGAAATGTGAAGAATGGGGTACTGAATTTTCATTCAGCACTGCACAGACACCAGAAATGCACAACGCACAGATACACGTTACACACATTAGGGACAATATTTTTCTTGTTTTCTTCATTCACTGGTAGAATAGCTTATATACAGAATATCTTAGCCATCCCCAAAGGCCCCAAGAGAAAATACTAGGCAATACTAGAATATTCTAGATCTTTCTAAAATGTGTCAGCATGCTTACTATATATTTTTCCCTTTTTCTGTACTTGAACAACTAATATAACTTAAATTCTATGTAAGTATAATACGGGGTAATGTTAATTGTGTGAATTAATGGGCTCCCTTCTTAGCCCAAGCCCAATTCCAACCTGGCCAGATCCATGCCCAAATAATTAACATTTCATGACAGGGCATGTTCTCCGTTAATTTGTTTTTCTGACTTAAGTTATTTTGCCCTACAACAATAGTCTAATGAAACACCTGATATCTCGAAGAAATTCTGTTGTTAGATTCTCCACGCGACTGAAATTGGCTTTCCAGTAGTCGAGTCAAAGATTTCGACTCTCGTGGTCGAAGCTCAACTATGGGAGTAGGTTATAGGAGTGCTACCCAATTTGCTTGATCAGCAAGCATGACACCCGAGCATGTGCTTAACATTGATTATGAACTATTTTCTGGGTCGTATTGCCAAACTTATCATTCGGCATCCCTTTATTTATTCTTCATCATCTTTTAAAAGCACGTTGTATTGAGTCTCCAATGAAGCTTCGCAACCTTTTGGGACAGCTACCATGTCTATCATCATTGCACTATGAGCTTTATTAATCACTACCAGTCCGATATTCATCGGATCTCTGGCTTCAGATTAAGTATCAATCATCCATGTTAGGCCATCAAATTGGAACCCAAATCCCAATTAACCCCATTTTCCACTTTTGAGGAAGAATCATTAGTACACATATAAAAGGCTTTTAACATTTTGATAATCACCTTCTTGCTTCTACTTTCCACATCTCTCTATCGAAACTTTCTTCTACGAATTCTTCTCCAACTTTCCAGCAACTTTCTTTTATAGTTCATTTTTAACATATCATCAGGTATGGTGAGAAGCAAAATTTGCTCCTTGTTTCTATCGATTCCAAGGCTACTCTTTTGTGGATACTTCTTGCCTTCGAGAAAGAATTGGTTCGACTTCATCGTATGGTAGCTCGGCAAACAGTATGATAGAAAGGTGGGAGAAGCTTGCTCGTATTGAAGCTCTCCCTATAGACAATTATCCTAATGATAGAGAAGAGAGGTCATTTGTCAAGTACCTATATAATAACATTGTATACAGTGTTAATTCTCCATATGGAGTGGTAAGCGGTTTAATTAGGTCAATCATCACGAAATATAATAAATATTGATGAGATCTCCCAATTGAGTAGATTTGCATAGGCTGAGAGAGGATGAAAGGGTTTGTTTTCCTATTGATCTGAGTTCTATGTTTATCTAAATTACCTCAACTCTAGGTTACATCTTACATTCTCTACATTTCAAAAACAATTCTTTAACTGTTTTCATGTAGCTCTGAGTATGATTTCTCTAAATAAGTATAGGCTCCTCGAAGTTTTTGAGATAATATGCGAGGAACTTGAGATTAGAGCCACACCTTAGTTGTTTAGATTCTTTTTTACAATAAAGAGACAGTCGGATGGTTGGTTTTATGCGGAAGCTCGGCATGGTTGCAAGTTTATGGATAAGTTGGAGTCTAAAATTCATTAGTGGCATGACAAATATGTTTTAGTCAAGTTGGATGAGGAGTTGGATTTCTAGAATAAATGGATCGAGCCCATCTGAACTAAGGATATAGAGTTGTTACTGAATGATGCTACCACTGGCAAGAAGATTGAAAATAGGTGGCGTAATAAAATGTTTTTCTAGGATTTCGAGAGGATTATCTTTCAATATGAGAAGGGGGAGCTAATATTTTCCAATGATGAAGGTAGGATTTGACCCACCTGCTGTACCGAGTACAACTATAGGAGGAAAACCAATCTTCATGACTTAGGGGAGAGACTTATTGCCTTTGAGCTTTGCTTGGTATGGATTTGCAAGTCTTCATTTATTTTCTTTTTTATAATACTTTCCCTTTTGTGTAGATATGTATATAAGGGATGTGAATCTTAAGAAATTATTGGCCCAGGCTAAGGCTAAAAAATTAGAAGCTGGATAAGCGTACGGCCAAGGTTGTTACTAACTGGCCAGTAGTGTTGAAGTAAACAGCTAAAGAACAGGTCATCAAGGAGCTAATTTTCTAAAGAAAGAAGAAAGGGATCACTTGTCCTGATGGGGGACAACCGGTGTAACAAATGGATGTTGTTGGCACCATACAACTTAAGGTGCTTCCTATAGCTAAGGACAATGCTAGGGAAGAACTACCAGGAGAGCCTAGCTAGGTTACCACCATCAAAGTTAGCATAAAGGCTACTGCCCAAGAGGTTGTAGATAACTTGGTAGACTAACCAAATTCTATATTAAGTCTCAAGAAGAGGAGTAGGAAAGAACACGTTGATTAACCTTTGTCAAAGAGGAGTAAATGTATGGATGACAGTACTAAAGAGTGATGCAATTCGAAAATAAGAGTAGACAAAGCAAGTCATAGGAGTAGGTCCAAGCTTGCCAAAAGCTTGAAAAGGATAATAGAAACGCATAAGAAAACAGAAAGAAAAGAGAAATAAGTAAACCTACAAACAGCTTCAAAGGATATAATATACTAATAGGACTTTCAAGGACTCATAGCATAGCTTGATATGACGTAGAGTTAGTCCAGTGAGGTTACTCGCCACCTAGTTTTGCTTAAGGGTTAAGATAAGAGTGAAATGAGAGTAAACAAGCTAACGAAAGCAATGTTCACAAACAAAATATTCAATGTATTAATGATAAGATGAAGTTTGCGACTACGTATATAGTAGGTATTTATACTTGAGAATTTAGAGTAACTTGCCTAAAAATAGAAAAGACCAAAAGGGTATTGTCTCAAAGAAATAATGTACAAAGTATACAAAAGGTGAAAACGAATATTCAACGAAAATAATGATTAGTGCAGCAAATTCTTCATGTGGTCCCGAATACATGGCAACGATGTATTGGTGATACTGTTGAAGGATGTAGACAAAGTAATGCAATCTGGTTAGGTAGCCAAGTAGGGGTGCTGAGTAGGTGTAGACTTGTTTGAATAGGAGTGGCAAAGGAATTGCAGGATCTCTCGATCTCTTGGCATCAATATGGCCGAACTATGAGTTGACTCAGGCATGTTAGGTAAGAGCGAGTGAAAGGGCCAATCTATCAGCACAACAATGGTCTATTCGACAAACGACCTCCGAGAGATAAGAAGTCATATGGCTTGGCATTAGGATTTAGCTGGCAGTCATAATCAGTTTGACCTTAGCAAGTGTCGATTAGAATAGGAGAACTCGCTGAGTTATACCTTTGAGGCTTCAAGCTTAACTACAAGTTAAGGGTCTAGTAGCTTGATTCTCCTCAAAAGAAGCTCTAAGGAATAAGGCTCTTAGCATCAGGTCTGTCAAGTTTGTTTCCTGACGTGGGTAGGGTGAGAATTTTGTGTCGTACCGGAAGCTAATGGTCTTGGATCCCGATTTAGCTTTAGGCGATAGGATGAAGTCCCTAGCCTTAATGGAGGGGGTCATTTTGCCCAAGGATAAAGGGATAGCTAAATAGGACGTAGACAGAGTCGGTGGTTGTAATAAAGGCTACATTACTTCCAAGCTATATGATGTAAGTTTTTCTATGACCATAGTTTGCTTTGATTCATAATGTTGGTTCCATTGTTGACCTTCCATTATTATATAGCTTAACAGTCATGTTTTGACAACCTTAGACGAGGCCAAAGAGGAGATGAGAAGGTATGTTCAATTTTGCATTTGACATGGTTAAGAGCAGATTTATTTCTTAGATTAGTACTTTAATACTAAAGGTAAGGAACGCTTACAACTCCTCTAAAGTACAGACAGTAGCTATCGAGAATGCAAGGATAAAGGCTGAGAAGGAGGTCTAAAAGTTGAAGGAAGGGCTCTCAGTTAAGAAATCGGCACATTCTTTGGTGGTTGACAAAGGATCAAGCCTTAAGACCACGAATGATGAGCTCTTTAAGGAGATCGAGGACTTGAAAGAGTAACTTTGCAAGAAGAAAGAAGAGTGCTAGGCATTGGGGAAGATGCTTTTGTCAATGAGTAAGGAAGAAGACAAATTAAGGGTCTAGATTAAGGACTTAGAGATTATGAGCTCTAAATTCGAAGTACGCATTGCCGAGCTAGAGGAAGTTGCAAAAAAGAAGCCTTTTATGGGGGAGGCTCTATCAATAGCAATCCCTAGTTAGCAATACGGAAAATTGCTTTGTGAAAAGTTCTTGTAAGGGGTTTAATTGGCCAGGATGGAAATTTTCAAAATTTACCCTAACTACAAGCTATCAT
The DNA here is from genome assembly GCA_024138015.1 of Lumnitzera littorea. NCBI lineage: Eukaryota > Viridiplantae > Streptophyta > Magnoliopsida > Myrtales > Combretaceae > Lumnitzera > Lumnitzera littorea. The sequence goes on from JAMXBB010000009.1 coordinate 40,975,547, forward strand.
GTCTTGACTTTGTTGATGTTGATAATGATGATGCTAACAGTAGTGATGATGAAGGAGTTGGCAAAGAAGAAGATGCTAATGGTCAAGAGCAAGGTGATAATGAACAAGCTAGTATGGAAGTCCCTAGGATGCCAAGATGTTGTTCGTGAAGGAAACCCCTTATATGCATGGAGAAACCTCTAACTCCTCGAACAAAGCACCTAATGCTAACAAAGAAATCAATTCTAGCAAGGTCTTGAAAGCTTTGTTGATTAAGAGCAAAATTCTATCCAATCTACAAAAGAGAATATTCCTAACTCCTAATGGTCAATTGATTTTTATTAGTCATTTGATGTGAAAATTTTTTTCTAAACTATGACTTAGGTCAGCATGTTGACCTTTTGAGTTATAATTGAACTTTATGTCTGATATTTTAATTTACAGTACTTTCTATTTCACATGCAGTTTTTTATTCTACTTTTTCATAAGCATCACTATAAGAAGTCCGTTAGTCACATGAGAGTCGAACTTAAAATCTTAGGATTCATTTTCCAAACCATGTAGTTGCCTGTTGGAGGCTATTTTAAGTTTGTTTGCCATAATAGGTTAAAACCCCTTTCAAAGAGAGCTTATAATTATTTATCGATTAATATTAAGGTTGTTAACCAATGAAGATCAGAACTTACTAAGTAATAGTTTGTTTGACATGTAGCTAGAACTATGTTTGTCCATTAATCATGATTAGATCAGGAATAAAAATGATAGTAAAAGAGATACTAATAAACCGAAACAAGCATTTGATATTGATCATGATTTAGGCTAGTACCTTACATTACTTGGAGGGAAAATAGATGCAAACATAGAACATCATCGGTAACACAAAACAACAATTCAAAACATAATTTCAAGTTCATGGCATTCCATGTATAGGGAATGGCCTAACCATTCAACCTTTCTAATCAATAGGCCCTGTCACCTATTACTTACTAGATCCTTACTAGGTCTTCCTAATATGCACCGAGTTTCCCTTAGTTATCTTGCAAGCCTTTTACCTCTAGTTTCGAACAAACCAGGTCTCCAAGTTGAAACATTTTATGCTTAACCTTCTTATTATAGTATTAGGCTACCCTACGTTGATAAGCGATAACTCTTGTTCTTACAATGTCTCTTATTTCCTTAATTGTGTCCAAAGTGGCTATTAAGTCGACCTAATTCGCTATGATATCAAACTTTAGGATCCGTAAGTTAGGCGACTCGAAATCAATTGGTAGAATGGCTCCTAATCTAAAAGCCAGTCTAAAGGGTATCTCTCTTGTTGAAGTCTTATAGGTGATCCTATACCTCGATAAAATATTAGACAATTTATCTACTCATTTACCTTTAGCCTAATCAACTCTTCTTTTGAAGCTATATAAGATAGTCTTATTAACAACTTCAACCTGTCCGTTTGTTTGAGGATAAGCCATTGAGGTATAGTTCAATCGAATGCCATGCTTCTCATATAAAGCTTAAAACTTATTATTGTCAAATTGTAGCCTATTGTAGGTTATTAACATGAAAGGAACCCTAAATCGTGATATAATAAAGTTGAAAACAAATGACTTTATCTTCTGTGTTATGATCTTTGCTATTGCCTCGACCTCCATCCATTTAGTGAAATAATCTACTACAATTATTATGAATAGCCGCTATGTAGTAGCCCCCGAAAAAAGGTTTGAGTATATCTAGCCCCCATTAAACAAAAGGCCAAGGGGTAGTCAAACTATGTAATTGAGTGGAAGGCACATGGCTTAAAGTCTCATGTTTTTAGCATTGTTGACATTGTCATATATCATCCTTAGCATCTTCTTTCATAGTCGGCCAATAATAGCTAAGTCTTAGTGTTTGGATATACGTAGTCTAAGCTTTCACATGATTATTGCAATTACCTTTGTATATTTTAGAAAGAACTTGTTGATCATCCTTCGATGAAAGACATCGAAGTTATGGTTGCAAGAGGCTGCATTTGTATAACTAGTCATCGATTGATGTATATTTTGTGGCGTGATATATTAGCCTCTAAGATTCTTTTTTCTTTTTTCTTTTTTTCTTTTACCTTCAGGTAGAACCCCATCTTTTAGATAATCAATAATTAGATCCATCCAAAACTTCTCTCTTGGGTAAGGAGCAACTTCATAACCCTACTTGATTGAATCTAAACTTTTGCTAGGGAGATACTCAATAAAAAGTTTATCATTTAGGTTAAGAGGTATCGTATTGGCCAACTTCGAAAGCTTGTCAGCCAAAATGTTCCTGATTCTTAGGATCTTCTCAATTGTAAAGGACTTAAATTTTTCTACAAATCATTCGTTTTATCGTTAAGTACTTGCTCATCACATCTTCCTTTGTTGCATAGCTTCCTTTCACTTGATTTACAATCACTTGTGAATCAAAGAAAACTTCAACTTTCTTAGCTCTAACTTCTCTTGCTAACTTTCAATTCAGCAATCAATGTTTTGTATTCGACCTCATTATTACTAGCTGGAAATCTTAATTTTAGTGTGTACTAAATTTTCATGCCATGTGTCCTTGTAACATAAGGCCCATACTATACCCTTCTTTAGTAGAGGAACCATCCACATATAAGTTCTATGTAGGTTTCTTGGCTATGTCTATGCTGTCCTCTTCTCTAGTGAACTCTGTTAAGAGATATGCTAAGACTTGAGCCTTAGTGATGTTCTAGATTTGTATTGCACACCATAGGTACTTAGCTCCATAGCAGGCTTCATCATTCTCCGTAAGGAATCTGATCATTGCAAGGCTTACTGCAAAGGTGGCTAGTAAGATCTGTAATTTTATGGGCCTCAAAATATGGCTTCAATTTTCTCATAGATATCACCACAACGAAGACAAACTTTTCAATTTTCTTGTGCATCTTTGCTCGGGGCCTTACAAGACATGACTTACATAATAAATTAGCTTGTGCTCCTTTCTTTCTATTAGAATAAGGATAGAGGAAAGAGCTCAGCTTCTAAATGAGAAGTATAGAAATAGATCCTCCCCAAGGTGGTTATTGAAAGTACTAGTGGTGATGCTACAGTCTATTGGAACTCCTTTGGATTCTTCAAACTTTTGAAAAATTCCGTACATCTATCCATGTTCTTAGATACAAATCTATTTAACATAGCAATTTGCTTTATCAATTCCTAAACTTCTTTGATAGTGCTAAGGAACTTCATGTTCCTTATTGCATCAATCTTCTTGGGATTCGCTTCAATGCTACGTTAAGTAACCATATACCCCAAAAACTTGCTTAAGGTAGCCCTAAAAATGCATTTTTTTGTGGGTTAAGTTTCTTATTATACCTCTTTAATATATCTGATAGGAATTAACTCCCCAAACCAATTACTAGATGTCGAGCTAGGGGATTGAAAGGACTAACTTGACAAATATTGGCTCGAAAATCCTTTTAGTATGAGGATTCCTTCATTGATCTCTAACTTGTACACTTTTGCTGACCTGAGTGCTGAACTTTATTAGAGATCAATACAACCTTTAAGCTACTGAGAACTCAAAACTTGTCCAAGTCAAGCTGCATAACCTAAAGAGGATTCGGATATCATTAATTGTTTGAACTCTAACCTAAATTAGATTAGGCTTGCCTTGTTTCCTAAGCTTTCCACGACCTCTTTTGAGCTGAATTCTGTAAATGTTGAGCTACCCCAAGACTTTCTTAATAGGACTAGACACACTGTAGACCTTCGATCACTACTTGATATGTGTCTTCTAGCATAACATTCTAGAAGGATTATTTTCCTTTCCATACAGAATATTAGTTGTCATTTTTACCCTTTTTTAGCATGTTTTAGGAATCTTTTCGTACATTGTCCATTTTGTCTTTTCCCTCATTATTGTAACCCTAGTTGAGATCATATAAATACCTTATTTACTTTGTACACATACAACATACCCATTACTAAATATAGATATTACTCTTTAGAGAACACTTAGCTATATCTTCTCTCTTAATTCTTATCTCTTTAGCAAGTAATAGTGGCAAGTGACCCTAATCAACACTTATGTGTCATATCAAGTAAAGATTAAGTCGAGGAGGATCAATCGGTGTGTCATATCTAATTGGTAGCTATCTGGGTTTGCTAAAACCCCTTTTGTTTTCTTTGTTCTTGCTCATTGTAGTGTAGCTTACATATGTATGACCTCAAAGATGCATTAATATTAAATGTTTCTTCTAGGTCAGCAAGGTGTTGACCTTTTATTTTACTTTTAACTATCATGTCATCTTTATAGTATTAATAGTTAGTTTTCACTCAACTTACACTCGTCCTTTTGTTAGCCGAGATGTTGGGTAAACGACTCTCTTGGCATTTGCACTCTGTAGAAAACACTCGGCACTTATGCCAAGTAGAAGAAATGCTCCTAGTTTGAATTCAAATCTATAGCACGAATAGTTATCATAAGTACGATTATATTTTACAATCACTTGCTATCCCTATATATTAGCCAAGATGTCGGGTAAATGACTCTCTTAGCATTCGCACTCTGTAGAAGACACTTGGCACTTATGTCGAGTAGAAAAAACGCTCCTGGTTTGAATTCAAATCTATAGCACGAACAGTTATCATAAGTACGATTATATTTTACAATCGCTTGCTATCCCTATATATTAGAGGAGATGTTAAGTCAAGAGCGCTTAATGTGTCTTAACAGTTACCTCGATAACTACCTTAGATATAACAACTGTCTATAAATACCAAAAAGAAACTCTATAAGAGCTCTCAAACACTTCTCATTCTCATACTTACTATACTAAATCACCATTTTAATTTAGGCATCAAACTGGCCACATACTCTCTTTTGTAGGATTATTTCTTGACCTCGAAATTCACCAATAACATTTGGTGTCGTCTATTTTTCTCTAAACACGACTACATGGCTAAAACTAGGATGACACAAAGTGCAGGTGCTAGTACTTCCTCCCAACAATGTAAAAGAGGGAGTCGACCTGCTGATGAACAACGATTGGCTAGACTCAAGCAGCTTTGTCTCGATTTAGCTAAAGAAGATTTCGATCTAAAAAAAAAAACACAAAAAAATCCTTGACCTTCTTCATAAAAGTTTTCACTCGAATTAAGAAAAAGAGAGTGGTGATGATGATGCCAACAGTACCGATGATTCCATTTATTCACCTGAATTACCAAAAAAGCAAGCTGAGGTTCCAGCATGACCCACAACTCTTGCTTTCAAAAAGATTGATAAGGGCAAGTAATCGCAGCATGTGCATTATGCAGGACCTTCACATGTCAATACATCCATTTTAGTGACAAAACAGTTCCAAATCAAGAAAACTCCTTTTGTCCCAGTGATTTTGGAGGAAGTAATACCTCGGCACATCAAGTTGCCTCAATTTGAAACATATGATGGGACAAAGGACCCTAAAGACCACTTGAAGTACTACCGAACACTAGCCAAGTTGCATGGTTTAGGCAACGTAGTGGCTTGTCAAGCATTTCCCTCAACCTTGAGGAATTTAGCTAGCACATAGTTCAAACACTTGAAACCAAATACCATATCATGTTTTGATGAATTAGCAGATGTGTTCCTTCAACACTTCCTTGCTAGCAAGCTTCCTATTAAGGACTCTTCAATCTTGAACACCATCAAACAAAAGTCCGAATGTAAAGGTGGTCCAATAGAAAAAGAGACATTTTGCATTGGAGAGACAAGCAACAATAGAAGAAGAGGTCTATAAATTGTTAAAGATAGGATTCATCTAAGAAAGAGTCTTATCCGACTTGGCTAACAAATTGTATGCTAGTCAAGAAGTCTAACGGCAAATGGTGAATGTACATAGACTTCACGGATCTCAACAAGGCCTATCCCAAGGACTGTTTCCTACTGCCAAAAATCGATCAAATTGTAGATGCAACCACAGGACATGCATTGCTTTCTTTTATGGATGCTTTCTCCGATTACAATCAAATCTAGACAGATAAGGCCGATGAAGTCTACACATCTTTCGTTAGCAATTTTGGAACGTACTGTTATATGGTGATGCCCTTCGGGCTGAAGAATGCTAGTCTACATACCAAAGATTAGTAACGAAGATGTTCAAATCTTAAATCCATAGGAATGTTGAAGTATATGTAGATGACATGATTGTGAAGAGCATGAAGGAAGATCATCATCTCGCTGATTTGGAGGAGACATTTGCCACATTGAGGAGATATAGCATGAAACTCAACTTACAGAAGTGCATTTTAGGCGCAACATTAGGAAAATTTCTTGGGTATATGGTCACACAGCGCAGCATCGAGGCCAATTCAAGAAAGATTGAAGTCATAAAGAATATGAAGTCACCTCCTACGGTCAAGGAGGTATAGGAACTCATCGAGCGAATTGCCATCCTCAATAGATTCATGTCAAGAAGTGTAAATAGGTGCACATAATTCTTTAAAATTTTGAAGAATCCAAAGGAATTCAACTGGACTAACGATTGTGAAAGAGCTTTCAATGAGCTCAAAGAAAATTTCTTGTATCGCCCCCGATACTCTCGACACCCATTCCTGGAGAAAATTTATTCTTATATCTATCAGTCAACTACAAAGCACTTTCCTTTGTGTTGGTCCGAATTGACGGCAAAGATCATTGACCCGTTTATTATGTAAGTTATGTTCTACAAAGGCCAAAGTTTTGGTACACAAAGATAGAAAAATTTGTATTGGCAATGGTTCTCTTGACAAGAAAATTGAAGTCATACTTTGAAGCTTATTAGATTATTATCCTTACTGATTAACTATTGCGACAAGCATTATCGAGACCTGATTCTTTAAGGAGGATGATGAAATATGCTTTGGAGCTTAGTACCCATGGTGTACATTATAAATCCAGAATGGCACTAAAGGCCTAAGTACTGGTGGATTTTCTAGCTGAATTCATAGGGGACAAAGACTATGTGGAGATTGCTGAGAGACCTATCTAGTTTCTTTATGTCAATGGTTCTTCGACACAGGAAGGGAGTGGTGAAGGCCTGGTTCTCCAAGGCCCCCATAATGTTAAAGTTCATTACGTTTTGAAATTTGGATTCCTAGCCAGTAACAATGTAACAGAGTACGAAGCTCTAATTGTTGGATTGAAACTGGCTGAAGAAATTGGTGTTGAGAAACTCAAAGTGTTCTCTGATTCCCAACTAATGGTAAATCAGGTCATTGGAAGCTATGCGACAAGAGAAGAAGAGATGAGCAAGTACCTATTGGTGGTACAAACACTCGTAGAAGAATTCCTATCTTTTTCAATCCACAAAATTCCAAGAAGTAAGAATATTGCTGCTGACTAGCTATTGAAGTTGGCTAGTATGGCATTCCCTAAGTTGAATGAGAAACTTTTTGTTGAATTTCTCCTACAAAAAAGCTTGTCTAATCTCTTGCAAAGCTATAAGCTCCCTGCCTAAAAGAAGAATCATGAATGGATCCATTAGTGAATTATCTAAAAGAAGGTTCTGTCCTCAACAACAAAAAGGAGGCGTAAAGATTGACTTACTAGGCTACGAACTACACGTTAATTGACGATCAGCTGTACAAGCATGGCATATCCTAACCCTACCTTCGATGCCTTTCCCTAAGGGATGCCTAGAGGGTATTATCTGAATTTCTTGGTAGCATATGCAACAATCATGTGAAGGCACAAACACTGTATATTCGAACACTGCAACTAGGCTATTATTGGCTGACTATGAAAGAAGATGTAAAGGACGTTGTCCAAAAGTGTCTTCAATGCCAGAAGCATGAGTTGTTGAGTAAAGTGCCTGTAAGTGAACTATATAGCCTAACCAATCCTTGGCCTTTCAGCTAGTAGGGGTTAAATATTCTCAGACCATTTCCTAAGTCTACCGCCCAGCGACAATTTGTCATTGTCGCCGTAAACTACTTTACCAAATGAGTTGAGGCTGAGGCTGTGGCAAAGATCACTGAGCAGAAAATAGAAGCTTTCGTCTTCAACTCCATCATATCTAGATTTGGAGTTCCTTACACGACAATTACAAATAATGGCTCACAATTTAACAACAACAAGTTCCAAACATTTTGCCAAAAGCATGGCATTCGGTTGAACTATACATTTGTAGCGCACCCTTAAACAAATGGACAAGTCGAAGCCATAAACAAGATCATACTGCATAGCCTGTAGTGAAAAGTAGATCAAGTTAGGGGTAAGTAGGCTGATGAACTACCGAATGTCTTATGGAGATGTAGAACCACTCATAGAACCTTAACGGGAGAGACACCATTTAAGTTGGCCTACAACACTAAAGCCGTGTTACCGATTGAGATGGACTTGCCTAATCTTCGTACACATAATTTTGATGTTATGCTTAATCAAGTCAGATTAACAACGAATTTGGACACTATTGAGGAAATCTGAGACATTGCAAAAATGGACGTGTGAAATAAAATATATTGAGCAACAATGGGCGTGTGAAATAAAATATGCCGAGTAAAAATAGGCATGTGAAATAAAACATGCTAAGGAACAATGGGCATATGAAATAAAACATGCTAAGGAAAAATGGGCTTGTGAATTAAAACATGCCGAAGAAAAATGGGCATGTGAAATAAAACATGCAAAGGAACAATGGGCATGTGAAATAAAACATGTCGAGCTAAAATGGGTATGTGAAATAAAACATGCTGAGAAACAAATTGTGCATGAAATAAAACATGCAAAGGAACAATGGGCATGTGAAATAAAACATGACGAGCTAAAATGGGTATGTGAAATAAAACATGCTGAGAAACAAATTGTGCATGAAATAAAACATACCAAGAAATACGTGCCGTGTGAAATAAAACATACTTAGAAATGATAGACTTGTGAAATGAAATAGGTTGAAGGATAATAGGGCATGTGAATTAAAACATGTCGAGAAATAAATGAAGTAAATTAAAGCATTCTGACGAATGAGAGCATAAAGCAACATGCATAAACCAAACAAACCATGAAAGCTAAGTTACGTAAAAGTCACATACTCTTAGTATTGCCTTGATTATATTCTAGTGATTAATTACAGGAGAATGCAATATGCTAATACAACAAGTCTTACGACCTATTCTTAGATTCAGTAGAAGCGATTCTTAAATCTTTTGCTAGGGCTTCCTCGGTAGCTGGTTTCTTGGAGCGAGTAACTTCTTCGACTTAAGCTTCATTATCACTTTTATCGATACTCTTAGAACCTATCTTGTCACCTTTATCTTTGTCAGCACTACTAACTTTGTCGTCAACGTCGGCAAAGTCGAGACATGAGATATCATAATTGTGATGAAGTTTCAAGACCTCTTCTCTTGCCACTTGAACCCCCTCCAACAACTTCTTGCGTAGAAGCCTCTCATATTGCTGACTAGGAGTAACTATATTAAGAGCCTCTTTAATTGAAGGTCCCTTCTTTGTAGCCTCATGCCATTAGGCCACATAGCTCTATAAGTTTAAGTTACTAGTCTCTAGCTCCTTTATCTGCATCCTGAACTTATCTTCATCATCACTCATCGTATAAATAGTCCGACCTAAGCCCTAGTACTCTTCCCTTTTCTTTTGCAGTTCCTCCTTCAAGCTTTTAGACTCTTTGTACTATTGTTCCATTTTGTCCTTTAAGTTAGAGAATTCATCAGCGGTGAGATCTTGTGCCAATTTCTCAATAGCAAGTTCCTCCTTAAGCTTTCTTGCCTCCATTTCAACCTTAATCCTTGCATTCTCGACCGCAACAATTTGGGCCTTTGATGCATTGTATGCATCCTCAACTTTCTATAGCAAATTCATTTATTATAATTAAGAACGATTGGATATTACACAAATATAATAGAGGATATTACCTTTCTTTCCCTCTCTATTGGCTTTGGCCAAAGTTGTAAGGATGTGGCTACTTATCTGGGAAAAGAAAATGTGTCAATTATCCAAAGGAATTGGAGAAAGAAAATGTTTATGGATACTCATATCATACAATTTGGCCACGACATGGGCCTTATTGCAACTGTCGACCCTATCGACATCCTTCTTGGCGATATCTTTGTCTTTCAGACAAATGATCCCTTCCATTAAAGCCAAAGATTTCGTCCTATCTTCTAAGGTCGAGTCAGTGTCCAAAATTTGTTGGCTCTAGTAAGGGATGAAGTATTCACCAACTTCTCTATTTGGCATGAATTCGGCACTATTGGTGCCGAAAGCTTTAGCACGCATTGCCTCTTTCGCCCGTTCGTCTAAGCCCTTAGATTTCTTGATAGGTGGCTGGCCGGCAAGTTCCTTCTTTGGTCTTTTTTTACCACTTGGATCCACCGTAATCCCCAGTAATGAGCCTTCTACGGCAACAACATTATCATCCTTTACTTCGAAGTGTGTCTCTTGACGCTTGCCACTACTCGATTCGACGGAAGTTTGAATAATCACGACCAGAGGCTCCTTAGAATGAAACTCAGTTGGCTATATATTCTCAATTTCCTTCACTTTATTAGCAGGACGAGAGATCTGCATAGCTGCATGCTTTACTATAGCCTCCTTTGGTGGTCTCTTTGTGACAGTAGGCCATATGATAGTTGTAGAGGTAATCCCTTTCCTATCAGCCTTGGACTTCTTAACCTTGGCCTGAGCAAGCAACTTTGCAGGATTTACCTCTCTAGCTCCCATATTTACAAGACAAGTAAATCGATTAATATAAACATGGAAAAAATATGAATTTACATTTTCTGTACCAAGTAAGGCTCAATGGTCATTATTCTCCCCTAAAGTCTTGATAACAGCTTTCCTTGTAGCTATACTCAGTATGGTAGTAACACATCAGTATATCTTCTTTTTAAAAAAATATTGGTTTGCCATTTTCATTACACCGTATAATTCTCTTGGCGTCTTAGAAGAACATTTTGTTTCTCCTTCTCTCCTAATTCTTCTTCGCTACTGTTGTATCATTTGGCATTAAATCTACATCCTTTGTATGTATTGTCTCAATCCATTGGGTCTAGAAGTCTAAGTCCTCATCAAACACTATTGACACGAACTTATCATGCCACTTGTAAATCTTAGATTCTAACTCATCCATGAACTTACGCTTATGCTTTGCAGTAGCGAAGTACCACCTGTCAGGTTGCATATAGATAATGAAGAAAAAACTAAACAACTGAAGCATAGCCCTAACCTTAACCTCTTCACATACTATCTCAAAAGCTGCTAGAAGCCGATATGTGTTGGGTGATAACATACATGACGTAACTTTGAAGTAGTTGAAGAAGGCCCAAACAAAAGACGAGAAAGGGAAGCGCAGCCCAAATTCCAGATACTTTAGCTATATATGGAACTCACGCTCCTATAGAAAGCATACTCTCTTCCCATCTCTTGACCTCTTCAAGTTCCATGTTCTAGGAAGATCTCGCCAGTACTAATTGTACTTTGTGATGAGAACTTTGTAGATGAAATTGGCGGTCCCATCAAGAGAATCACGAAAGTAGGCTATTGTGTTGTACCGATATCTTGCTGATGACCTCCCTTTCTTATCCTCAAGATAACTATCTACAGGAAGCTCATTAATTCAAGAGAGTTTATCTTACTTTGCCTCCATACTATTGGCCGAACTGCTCAAAGAACATACTGCCTTACTCTTATTTTAGGGGGGAAGAGTGGCCTCAGTTTCTATTGCCTCGGAATCAAATAAAACAAGTCGATAAGCAACTTTGCGAACCATACTTGGATGGTCGTGTGAAATAGAATAACAGAAGTCGAAGAGTGAGATTCTAAAGATTTGAAAATGAATGAAAATTTTAAGTGCAACTAAAGGAGTAAAATTTGATTATGAATAGTACCTTATATATGGACAATCCGTTCTCGTAACTGCAAATCTGCTTTTGAAAGTAATGATGTGCTGATATGATATTGCCGTGGATTGTTGATACATGTCTTATGACAAAAATCTAATGGCTAAAAACTTTCTGACAGTTATTAGGCCTGCAACAAAATGATAACCTAGGTGACAAATGTTGTGCCTACAACTTTTTGGTTTCTCGAATAGGTGAGAGATTTGAAATGACGACATTTTGGCTGGGATATGATCCGTCCTACTTCCCAAATTACCCGGCATAAATCTAAATAGTCTCCTCGTACTCGGCCTCTACTATAATATATATATATACATAATTCCCTTTGTCGTTTATTCAAACATGGGAGTTGGGGGGCAAATGTTAATAGTCAGTTTTCGCTCAACTTACACTCATCTTTTCATTGGCTAAGATGCTAGGTAAACTCTTGGCATTCGCACTTTACAGAAGACACTTAGCACTTATGCCGAGTAGAAGAAACACTCCTGGTTTAAATTCAAATCTATATTGCAAACAGTTATCATAAATACGATTATATTTTACAATCGCTTGTTATCCTTACATATTAGGAGAGATGTCAAGTTAAGAGTGCTCCACATGTCTTAATAGTTACCTCGACAATTGCTTTAGACACAATAACCATCTATAAATACTGGAAAGAAACTCTGTAAGAGCTCTCGAACACTTTTTATTCTCATACTTACTATACTAAATTAACATTCCAACTTAGGCAACGACATGGCCGCACCGGACTAGCTTCGATACCAAGTATTTTACTTTCTTTTGTAGGATAATTTCCTGACCCCAAAATTCACCAACAACACATAGACTTCGATGTTGCGGTGAATTGGGGGTTAAACATCTTAGTCATAAGCCTCTAATAAGCTACACTAGCATTCTTTAGCCCGAAGGGCATCATTATATAATAGTACATCCCAAAATTTGTGACAAACAATGTATGGACTTCATCATCTTTCTCTATTTTAATCTGATTATAGCCAGAAAATGCATCCATAAAATAAAGTAAGGCATGCCTTGCTGTTGAATCTACCATTTGATCAATCCTTAATAAAGGGAAACAATCTTTGGCATTGGCTTAATTTTGATCCCTAAAATCTATGCACATGCATCACTTGTCGTTTGACTTCTTGACTAGAATACAATTAGCTAGCTATGTCAGATATAGCTCCTCCTTGATGAATCTTACCCCCCAACAACTTTTGAACTTTATCTTCTGTGGTTGCATGTAGTTTAAGGGCAAAATGTTTCTTCTTTCGCTAAATTCCCTTCGCAGTTGGATCAATTTGTAAGTTGTGTGTCTTTACTTCTTTAGTGATTCCCGGCATTTCCAAAGGAGCCCATGCAAAGATGTCGATGTTATCCTAAAGAAACTTGATTAAGTATTAATAGATGTTTGCTAATAATGGTCTCCCTGTCTTTGTTGTCTTTTTTGGGTTGTCCCCAAGTTAAATTTATTCCACTTCTTCTTTGGTATTCTCAATGCTACTAGATTTCTTCTCTAGGTTAGTCTCAATATGAAAACCTTCTTTGCATATGAGTGCTTTTAAATATAAAGATTTGGCGAGTTATTGGTCTCCTTTACATATTTTAACTCTAATAGGAGTGGGGAATTTTTCCTTAAGATGTGTTGTTGAGGGGGCTATGCCAAATAGATGTTGGTAAGGTCAACACATGATTATATTATAAGGGTTCCAGTATTTAGCAACAAGGAAATCTACCTTGTCCTCTACAACGTTCTCATCATCTCCAATCTGAATTGAAAGGAACATAACCCCAATAAATATTATGGGTTGATTATTGAAAGCATATAGATCATAATCATAAGATCTCAACTAGTCCTTGATCTTTGGCTTCATTTGGTCAAAGGCATGCTAGAAAATAATGTTTACTAAACTATTAGTGTCAACTAAGATCTTTTTTACCTTCAAGTTGCTAATTCTTGCACTAATCACCAATGCATCATCGTGGGCCTTTATATGCCCACAAAATCCTCCTCTATGAAAGAGATGGAATTGTCAACCTTAACCTTCTTGCCCTATACATTGTAAAAATATTGCATGGCGTTAGTCGAGCTCAAAGAGTTAGATCAGCCTAAGGTGGAAGGACTACCAACAATGGTGTTTATCATACAATTCAGAGCTCTTTGTTACCTCCATCCATTGCATCTCTCTTAAGCTAAGGAGGTCGATTTGCATTTTCTTACTTGTCTCTTCATCTCTAGGTAGGCTACTCAATATTCTCCACATCATGAGTAAGGAACTTGCTAAAATACTTTCGCTAGATTGCATCCTCAGTTGCATTCTTAAGCTGAATATACTCATCGATGTTGTGGCTTTTATTAAGATGAAAATCACAATATTTGTTTGAATTTCTATGTGATGGGTTTCCTCTCATCTATTCTGGCTACTACAACACCCCCCTTTAGTTATGCACTTCCGTCAGTATGTGATAGATCAGATAATTGAGTAGGATGTGAACAGAGTAGGTCAAGTTGCATGGCTTCTTCATTTCGCCATTGCTTCCTTCTGAAAATTGATCATCACGTACATTAAGTCGATCCCTCACATTATTCTTTTTGTCATTTTTTTTTATCTCCTTTACTCTAATCAGCTTCATGTCGAGCTTTGATATTATCCTCCTACTGAATATAAGATGTACTCTTAACCTTAAATTTGACAAATGTCTTTGGCTTGTTTGTTGCTAGAGATTTAAAAAAATCTTTGTATGGTTTGGCTCCATCAATCATTGCACCGAGAGTAATGCTTATGTCCAATTCTAGGATTTGACCATCTCTACCGTAAACCAAGCCAAATAGTCTCTAATAGACTTGTCAGACTTCTACTTTATGGTATTAATGATATATGAATCCTTAACAAAGAGTTTACTTGCAAGGAACTGCTACAAGAACACTTTTACTAAATTCTAAAAACATGAAATCGTATTTGGTTTCAAATGCTTAAACCATATACTCATGGTATTCCTCAAAGTCGAAGGGAATGCTTGGCAAGCCATGGCATCACTCAAGTTGAGTAGCTTAGCAAAAGTGCAATAGTACTTAATATGATCCTTCGGGTCTTCATCCTATCACATGTTTTGAATCGTAACAACTTAACATGCCATGGTATTACTTTCTCCAAAATCTTAAGGACAAAGGGGCTCCTCTTTACTTGGAATTGTCTACTAGCCGAAGCAAGGGTGCTAGCATGTGATGGCTTACCATTATGTGTTTGATGCGATTGTTTTCCTTTATTAACTTTCTTGAGCGCAAGAGTCGAAGGTCCAAGTGTCATTCCAACTTGCATTTTAGGTAATTTGGGTGAATGGACTGAATTATCAAAGTCATCAACACTATTCCCTCCATGCCCTTGATCTTGATTTGACAGATTACTCTTACGAATAAGGTTTAATATTTCATCATTTTTCCTATTAAGCTCTTGATTCTCCTTGTCTAGATTGGTGCAAAGCTACTCCAACCAAACCAAATGTTATTTATCAGTATGCCTACTCCCTTCCCTTGAATACGTTGGGGAGAAGTATCAACACTTGCACTTTTGGTCATGTATGTTTTTGTCATGTGAAAATTAGGTTCAAATTAGACAATGCCAAAATGTTGTGGTGAATTATGGTATAGAACTTTGGTCCTGCAAAAGGAAGAAAGAAAGGCTAAAGAAGGTGCTAATGCTAATCTAGAGTAGCTACTCTAATACCTAAGTAAGTAAGTCTTTAAGTAAAGAAGTATGTGAGTAAGAGAGCAACGAGCATTAAAGAGTGTAGAGGGTCCTTACAATGTTTTTGTCTCCTTATTTAAAGATGCTTGTCGGATAACTGTTCTAATAGGCAATTATTGAGCATCAACTATGTGCTAGCTCCTTAATTAAGTACATGCCTAAAGAGTAGGAGTAGTAAGCAATTATGTAAAGAAGTTATTTAGATACTAAATTGTCTACACCACTTTTCAAGCTCAAAACAATTAAGTGGACAGGCTAGGCTCTTAGCCCGTCGAGCAAGCTAGGCCCAACTCAACGATTCATTAGAGCAGGCCAAATCAAAGAACATGGTCAAAATGTAATAACTTGACAGCCGTGGTGGCAAGCAAGGCCAAAGAACGAAATTCTGCTATCATCAACGATGACTTCTAAAAGGATGTTCAAGAGCAAAACCAACAATGGAAAATATAGAACAAAAAAAAAATCAAAGCAAGGATCGTTGAAGCAAGACACTTGAAAGAACAAGATAAAAAGAAGAAGAGATAAGAGCACAAGTCCACAAGAACATTCACGTATACCACTGTATGTTTCCGAATGGGCCGATTGCTCGTACCGTAAACTGAGCATCAATTGAATAAAAAGAAAAAAAGAATTCACAGCAAGCGATTTTCGATACTCAAAGTTAAGACCATGCATATTAAAAAGTTTTGTGGAGATCATGTAAACTTCAATTTCAATAGCCAATGTCTCTGATATTTAATCCATGGAAGGATATTAAACTGAAGAAGGATATTATCGTGTAAGTGTAAATGGATGCGACTTAATAAGTGTTGAAGTTACTCAATGCTTCCTTTGAGAGAGTATCGTTGCTTGAGTTTAATTCATTTGATGTTGATGTGATTGAACTTATTAGTCGAAGACCGAGATTCACACGATAAAGACAATTGGACTAGGAAAAAATAGATGGTTATCCACAAGTATATATAGCCTACAATAAGGTCTTTCAAAAAGGAAAAAAAAAATTTTTTTTGAGGGATGTTCGAAGTGACTCTATTAGATACGAAACATGAACCGTGAAAAGGGAGATGTTGTAGGGGATGCATTTTCTTAGTCCAGTGACGAACAAATTGTGACTGAGTCACGTTTGAGGAAGTAAGAATAATATATATATATATATATATATATATATATAAATATATAGAAATTGAAAGGTGCGACGTATTTCCTGTGGTCCAAATAGCCACTTTTCATCAAGCTAAACCTGTCCATAAATTTCAATAGAGTTTCCAAGGCATGACTAATACAAATGAAAGAAAAAAGGCATCCATACATGCAGGGTACGTGAAGACAGAAGGATGGTTGAAAGTAGGGTGCTTTCAAGTTTCATATGATTTTTTTTACTTTATATACTGGATATTTTCCTACGTGAAGGCCACTTAAATTTTCCAATGGGATTGCAAGGGTCAATGCAACATAGTATATGATTCCGAAAAAAAAAAAAAAAAAGGAGAGAGAGAGGAAGAGATGAACAGAGAGCGGAGCGGGAGAGATGAGACACCCCGTTGATTATTTCGGAGTCACAAAACACCCTTGCTGTTGTTGATCGCCGAAACTGAAACTACTACTTATTGCCGCTGCCGAGTGCTATATCCCTACCAATAAATAAAGTGGAGAAAAGAAACATGAGAACCATAGCAACAATTTAACATTTATACATATGTATACGTGTAACAGAAGGAGGTAAGGACCTGTAAAGGATGAATATCGTCATATCCCTTATAGGTAATGACCTCATGTATTTATAGTCAACATGGTATGATGGTGAAGATGGATATCATGGAATTTAAATTTGGGTATCGATGAATTTGAATTGATTTAATTAATATTTGTTAAGATGTGGGGGTAAGAATGTGGGCAAAAATGAAAATTTAGCAAAGAAAAATAATTTGAAAAAAGATATTGTTAGGATCATAAAGGAGGTCTAGTAGGATTGTTTGAAAATTTTTATGTCACGTGTGTACTTATGATATGGAAACTGTCTTACAAATTAGGGATTACAAGACTTTAAATGATAAATCACTAAGATTATTTATTTTTAAGTAATTAATTTATTATAACATTTACATATAAATATAAATATAAATAACTATGGATATCCGATACCCCATAATTTTTCAGAACCACAGAAAATCGCTATCTCCTATTAAATGATAAGATCAAGTAGTATAGACTTAAAATCCAAACTTAACAAGGTTGAAAAATCTAAGTACATAAGTATTATTTACGTTTAAAGTTTCACATAAACTAAACAATTTCTCTCCAATTCTAACCTCTATAACATCTCAACACTTGCACTCAACGCTCGGCTCTTAACTCACGTCCAAATATCTAGCACTTGTAACAGAAAAACTATTTGAGGGTAAGCTATAAGAACTTAGTGAACTATCCCTCATATTATACTGACAAGCAAGTTATCAAACAAATTATTACAATCATATGAATACATGTACATGCAGTATACCAAACAATATATGTAGTCGACTGATGCTGCATATAATATCGGATTTTAACGCCCTCCAAGATAAGGGTTGGAGATATATCGGCACCAATCACAACCAGACTCTAGCACTTGGGTTTTTTCCCCATAACTTTGAATTTCATATTTCATAAAATATATTTCCATTTCTAAGAATTCTAATAGTAGACAAAATCCCGGGCCTAGCGATGAGGCGGCCCCCGTAATCCACACTCACACCCTATAGCAAAGATCTTTAAACTTGACCCTCAGCCATACGATTGGCGTCTTCATCGCCCAGTAATCCTGTAGGTTTGGATAAGGTCATATTGTACGAGTGCACCATATAGAAACACTTTAATATATATAAACAACCCCTACAAAGCCTCTCTTTACCTCCGTATGAAGTGACGGTCGGAATAAGTAATGCAATGCATGGCCCTTTTAATTTAAGATAAGCTAAATACAATTAAGTTAAATATAATTAAGTTAAATTATGTGGCAATCAACCAATATCCACAAACCATCCAAATCATATAATAATCAATCATACAATCAAATCCTCAATTATTGTACTAAACAATATTTTTCATAGTAAGCAATCAGTATCAAGCACATGTATATCCTAAATCTCTACGCATCAAGTTATTACTATTTAATTTAAGTGCATTAACTACAAACACAAAACAAGTATAGACTCATCGATAGTACTTACTTGACTATGACGACTTGCTCTAGTCGTAATAATCGATCCGAAGATCCTTGCCCTCGTTGGGATCACTTGATCATTACGAGATAACAGGGATAATAAGTAATTAAATTAACTAATGATTCTAGATATTTACCTACCTAATTCTACTAAGATTACTAGTAGTTTTTTTATTCAATTAAACTTAATCGCTAATCGTATGCAACTTTTTCATTCTATTTCTAATATTTACAAGCTTATAGTCATTTTCCATTGTTCTCAGACGTACATTCACATGGTGATGTTCTTTTTGGATGTTAAAACCCATGTTTTACGATATAAACCAAATTTATTGAAATTCTAACTATTGATGCTTAATTATTCTTATTGACTAGTTTTATGTTCTATTTTAGTAGTCAATGGTTTCATTAGCCATTAATTCTTACACTTAGATGATCTTATGGTTTATTATCTTAGAGGCTTATGTCATCATTTAATTGGATCATTGCTTACATCATCCATTACATATGCATACTTATCCTTATGTATTTATATACTTTACACATATGTTATGTATATACTTATACTTCTAACATACTAGTATGTACACTTGTGTATTTATACGTATACTAATACACATACCCATATATACATACAGTGACATATGTATTTTTATACATATTTTTGTATGCCTAATGTTTCCTCTTAAGAAAGCTTCACAAATTTCATATTTTTGCATTTTAAGGGTGTAAGGTATATTTATGTATAGTTAGTATATACCTCATTTTAGGTTATGTACATAATGGGTATTTATGTACAAGAGTACCCATACATGTATCCCTTAAGTATATTCTTGTATTCTCATGCTTAAGTATATGTATATGTATTCTTCTTTCCATTTAGCTAAGGATTTATACACGCATACTATGGGTTTCACTAAAACCCTAATATGTACACTCCATATATACTCATTTGATGTATATACGTGTGTATTTTTATATGTATAACCAAGTATTTCTACACTTTAAACATAGATAGGGGGCTTTCTACTACCAACAACACATATGGACATATTATATAAGCTTACTACACTAACTTAGCCTATTCATCTAACTACTAAATAAGTTAAGAAATTACACAACAACATACCTTTCTCTTGCTTGTTATATGAAAAGGAAAGCTAGTATATATGTATTATTGGTTTGTGTTAGTAGGTAAAGTTATAAAAGTGAAATTGGAAAAGTTGAAAGGGACAAAGCAATAAGGGGAGTTCATGGTTTGAAATGGAAGGGGAAAAGGGGTTTATGTTGTCTTAATTTGTGTTTTACACATGAAATAAGTGGGGTCTAGATTCATCTATGAAGTGGAAGACAAAAGGAGAAAAAGAAAGGAAAAAAAAAAATTCAAAAGAAAAGAGAAGAAAAATCTAGATGATAATGATACATATGTTGACTTTTCAACATATTGACTTAGTCAACTCTTTAGAATTAAGTGAAATTTGTATGTACATAATGGGGTAACTAAGGAAAATTGGGAAGAAAATTAAGGAAATGAAAGGGAATACGGGGTTTATTGAAATAATTAGTAAAAATAGGTAAAGAGATCTTTCTCTAGGTATTTATATCTTATATAAATTATTTGGTAAGCTACTCAATGTAATTATTATAAAAAATGTCATTTAAGGTACTAATACTTATTACATGTAGTATAATCATCAATTAAACTCTTAACTTTATATAATACTAATCTAACTATGTACTTAGAAGATGGATGTGATCCATAATGCAATATCCTAGTTCCTAAAGGATTACTTTAGTTTTATATGTATTTATGAATAATTGAAAGTTATCTTTGATCTTTTACTAATGATTTAGTATGATACTAAGGATATATTGTCAATTAGGGTTTTAGAGTAAAATATAGTGAATTAGTACTTTTATATCTTCAAAGTTATAATTTTAGGGTTTTATCACTTTCGAACGCAATCTCTAGTGTTTATATACATTTAGGATATGAAAGTTTTCTATGCGATTAAATCTTCGGTTGTTATCTTAGAATTTTTATCTTAACTAATCTTGTTAACTCTTAGAGTTTTCTAGCACACTAAGGCCTACTTTAGGTATTAGATTGAAAATTTTAGGGGTTTACAAATATCATTTTGAAGATATCGGCTAATTCATTCCTTTCCTCTTCTTCTTCTTCTTCTTCTTCTTCTTCTTCTTCTTTTTTACTATCATTATGTAGGATAGTTGCATGCAATGTTGCTACCCCTAGAGATCAGAAAGCTACTAAATGAGTATGCCGACCTATTTCTAGAATAGCTACTTGAAGGATTACGCCCTTATTAGATGAACCCCAAACAAGCTACTAAACTTCAAAGATAAGTTAGTGAACTACTAGTAAAAGGATATGTGAGGGAGAATCATAGTCCCTGTACTATGCTTGAATTACTTATATTAAGGAAAGATGACACTTAGTGTATGTATATGGATACTAGAGTTGTCAATAAAATTATGATCAAGTATCGATACCTCATCCCGAGGTTAGATGATACATTAAATGAGCTAAGTGATGCAAGAGTATTTAGTAAGATTGATCTAAAGTCTAGATACTACCAAATTCGAATGAGGTAAGGGAATGAATGGAAAACTACATTTAAAACCCGATATGGCCTATACAAATAGATGGTCATGCCTTTTAGATTATCGAACTCCTTAAGTATTTTCGTGAGACTACTGAATCATGTTTTGAGAGATCTAATGGGAAAGTTCGTCGTCATCTACTTTGATGGCATCTTTGTCTATAGTGTTGACTTAGTAATACACATTGACCATATTTAAACTATTTTTTATGTCCTTCGAGCTAAGAGATTGTTCAAAAACTTGAAGAAGTGTTTTTTTCTGTCAAGAAGAAGTGTAGGTTATGTGGTTGGTAGAGAAGGATTAAGAGTTGATGAAGAGAAGATACTAGCCATTGTTAATTGGCTGACCCTAACCTCCTATACCGAGGTGAGAAGTTTCTACCGATCGGCATCACTCTACCAACACTTTATCTAAGAATTTAGTATTATAATGGCACCTTTGACTGAGCTTACAAAGAAGAATGTGGAGTTTCCAGTAAGGTGAGAAAGAAAAGAAGAGTTTTGTCAAGGTGAAAGCGAAGTGGACCTCTCCCCTAGTCTTGGCTCTACTTAATTTTGACAAAGTATTTAAGCTTAAGTGCAATGCATCAAGCGTTGGCATCGGAGTTATGCTAATGTAAAAAGGCTGACCTATTGCTTATCATAGTAAGAAATTTAGAAGGCTGCAATTAAACTATTCAATGTATGATAAAGAAATTTTAGCCCTAATTTGAGCTCTTCATATGTGACAGCGTTATTTTGTACCAAAGAAATTTGTCAAATATATAGATCATGAGTCCTTGAGATATTTGTGGAGCTAATCAAAACTTTCCAAAAGCCAAGCCTAATGGATTGAATTTTTAGAGGGATTTGATTTATCATTAAATACAAGCAAGGCAAGAACAATGTAGCTGCTAATGCTTTATTAAGGAGATATGATTTGCTTGCTAAGTTATAGACCAAGTTATTAGGGTTTGCAAGCATTAAAGAATGGTATTAGAATGATTCTCATTTTAGGCCTATATATGAGATTTGTAGAGAAGGAAGAATGGTAGACGAGTATCATGTGGAGGATGGTTACCTATTTCGAGGTAGCAAGTTATGTATGACGAGCTGTTCAATTAGAGAGCTGCTAGTGAGAGAAGCCTACAATAAAGGACTCTCTAGATACTTTGGAGAACGGAAAATGCATGAGTTACTAAATGATAGGTTCTTTTAGCCTAAAATGAAATGTGACATATATAATGTGATTGAGGGATGCGTCATTTGTAAGAAAGCAAAGAGCCAGGCAGAATAATGGAAGGCAATGCATTTACTTATTCTGACCAAAGCATAGCCTAACTTGAGTATGGACTTTATCCTCAAATTATCTCAAATTGCTTAAGGTAAAGATTATGTAATGGTTATTGTGGATAGGTTAAGCAAAATGGCACATTTTGCACCTTGCACCAAAACTAATGATGCTTCGGCTATTACTTCTTTATTTTTGCAAGAAGTAGTTTTCTTGCATGGAGTGCTTACGAGTGTGGTTTTCGATAAAGACCCAAAATTTGTAAGCCATTTCTAGAGAACTCTTTAGCGTCAGATGGGAATTAAACTACTGTTCAACACCTCTTTCCATCCCTAAATCGATGGTCAGATAGAGGTGCTCAAGTACACCTTAAGATCATTGCCCTAAGTTACAGTAGGGAAGAACTTTATTGATTAGTATGTCTACTTGCATATAGTTAAATTTGCTTACAATAGGAAAGTCTATGCCACCACTAGGCATGCCCCATTTGAGGTCATCTATGGTTTCAACCCTAAACTAGCCTTCGATTACACCCCCATGCCACCTATTGACCAAGAAGACCTATAAGCAAGGACTAAAGCCCAATCCATCTACCAAATCTACCAATAAGTTGCTTAGTGAATTGATCAAATTGTAAGAAAACTAAAGGATAAGAACAAAGAAAGGAAGATCAAGCAGTTTCAACCTGAGGACTAGGTATAGCTACACTTAAGTAAGGAAAGATTCCCTAATAAGAGGAAAAACAACCTATTTACTGGAGCTGAAGGTTCATTTAGGATACTCTAGAAGATCAATGACAATGCATACAAATTAGAGCTTCTAAAAGACTTAAGAGAGTCAGACATGTCTAATGTTACCGACTCAACCTTTACCAACTTGAGGAGAACTTAGACAAGGACTAAACGGATTCCATCCCAAATCCTAATAAGCTAGGGTAGGATGATAAGAATCAAGCCATCGGACCCTTAAGCTTGAGAGTTGGAAAGCATGGCCAGGCAAATTCTATCCTTACAACCCACCATTGAGGAGTCTGAGCTGTTATAATCTGCCGACCTAATGTCTTGGCTAAGACAAACCCCTTTGTACTCATTAATTGTCTCCAACTATTGACTGGAGCTATACTCAAACAACAACTTGATTGATTTGACCACCCACCTAACTAGCCTAAATCCGAGTAGTATTAAGTATCGTTGAGTTGAATTCACCTTGGAAAAATTATCTGCTTAACTCAACACAACTAATCAACTACCTCTACTTGATACCTTAGCTCAACAATCACCAATTTGATCGTACAATTCGTCTTATTCTACCAAAAAGTCACCCATCCACATGGAGCCATGTATTGAGCAATCAAGAGAGAATCCTCCGTACAGGATACCCTTTTTTGTTGTATTTTTCAAATATACCCTTTTTATTCCTTATACATTACTTCTTTTGGACATTACCCTTTTTATCTTTTCCATCTTTTAGGTAGGATGCCCTAACATTTAAGGTATAAATACCTTTGTAATATGTGGTCACAAATCATCATCTTATATTTGAATATTGAATATACTCCCTTTTGTGAACATTGCTCACATCTTGTTTGCTCACTACATTCTTATCCTAGCCCTTAAGCAATATTAAGTAACGAATGCCCTCTTCAGATCAAGTCGTGTGTAATATTGAGTTGAGCCATAAGTCCTCGGATGTTCCTTAATACATTATATCCTTAGAGTTATTTGAGGGTTTGCTTGTTTATTTTGATTGTCATTTATGCATTCCCATCCTTGTTTTCAAGATTTCAGCAAGCTTAGACCCACTCTTATGACCGACCTTATCAGTACTTAGATTAGTTCATATCTATAAACCTTGCTACTTAAGGGACATGTGATTAACTACTAGTACTTTTCGATCATTCCCAAAGATTAACTAAACTAAGAACTAAAGTTCACACTTAGAAAATGAATCCAATTTTTCAATTCAAACGTTCATTATCGATAAAAACTTGAACTCAAGAATATCGGACCTTACGTCATCTGAAAACCCAAACCTTAGTATCATTAAGGACTTGTGACCCTAAATAAATAATTAAAAATATAATTTAAAAATTTTTATTCAAATTTAGAAAATTATAAAATTTCTTAAGAAGTAAATCATATCCAACAAATTAATTTAAGAACCAAACCCTAAAAGAATTACAAACAAAACAATTTCCTTATTTCCTTTATAAACTATGTTACATATGGATAGGTCAACTAACCAATCATATTAAATAACTCATCAATTGAGAGTTGGAATCAATTATCACTTGATAACTTATTAAAAGCTTGTGAAAAGACCGTTTCCGTATCCTACCATAACCTATACTACATAAGGATAAATTATCCCTTCACTTTATCAATTTAATTTTAAAACAAGTGATAAGACAAGGCCATGCCCCTAAGAACCCTATACGGCCTGTTGGAAAAGGAGAGTAAGGGAGGACATAATATGTCAATCATTAATCAAACCAATTGTCTTTCACATCTACTATTTGCCTATTGATACTTATATCATATAATCATATCAAAGTATAACATATGTACTTAGTTTAAAGGCAACAAAAAGGGATTTGTTAGATGCATAAACACACCCAACATAATAGGTACACTCTCTCTCAAATTCTCTCACTTTCACTCTCTTTTCATACACTTTAAACTCCTAAAAACCAAAAGAAACCAAACCCCACAAAACTCCACCTTGTTGCGACACTTATGCCCCCATTTACGGCACCAAAAACTATGATCTTGCTACTCCATTTTGTCCACCTAAGAGACCATTCTAAGAAAGCTTTAGGACATCTGAAAGTTAACCCTTAAACCCAAATTGTAGCATCATAAGGAACCTATACAAGAGGAAGGAAAACAAGGACCAAAAGAGGATTCTAAGTGCATAACCACCTTTTATACTACTTAGGACGAGTAAGTTTTTAAGATTTGAAGTGCTATATTGTGCCATGCCTAGGAGTTTATATATGTTCATGAAGATATTAACACATGTATAAGGTGATAACATAGCTAGTTTACTTTAAGTAATAAACTTATAAATCTCTTATATTAAAGTTCGATTATGAGCATATTAGGTTTAGTATTATGTAGGATACATGTCTAACACTTAGAATTGAAGTTTGAAAGTAGAGACGATCATGGAATATGTACTTGGAGGATTGCTACACATGCTGGACATGAAGTATATTTAGGATATCTAGATGTTACATCTATTTTCATTTGGTTACATACACTCAAATCTAGCTTTAGGTAAAGGAAAATTCATTACATGATGTTTTTATGAGTAAATCAACTTTTTGAGATGTAAACTAAGGTATAGAACTTATGATAAGTATGTGATTAATAAATTTTACTTAATACTTAAGCTAAATAATCACCTCATGGAAGAGAAGTTAAGTTGGAGTTAAAATATAAGTAGTGTAGGTTTTTCATTTAATACTTAAACATAAGAGAATGACAAAACAATTTGAGAAACCAAGTTGGAAGCCCTTGAATCGAACTAACCAGATCTAGAACCCCAAGAAAACTCACTTATTCATACAATACAAGAAAGTAAATAAAGTGAAAAGATTGACTAAAGCAAGTATAACAAGTGTTTAAAGTCTACAACTTGAAACCAAGCTTAAAAATATCCAAAACAAGCTTAAAACTCCAAGTTGGACCCTTGAGAAATTTTGACCAGCATCTAAATCAACTAAGAAAAGTTGTTTTAAGGACCATAAGAAGCCCACATAAAACTCCTTAAGCCTAACAAAGTCACTAACATTAGTTTAGACAAAAATAAGCCCATTTAACTACATAAGCCCACTTAAGAATCTAAGAAAATGTTGATAGCACCAAGGTCATGAGAGAAGGGTAGAAATTTGACCTTAAAGAGTGTTTTAAGCTTAGAATAAAGTCCTAAGCCTATGCCCAAAAGATTTCCTAAAGTAATAAAAAGCCTAACAACTAAACTAAGCCTAAAAGAGCACCAAAACATGAGGACTACTAGTGTTCTTACCTATGAATAGAATTGTGGGTCCTATCTCAAAAATCTAACCATGCTACATTAAAGTATATTAAAAAACAATGAAAATCGACTATAAGATCATAAAAATCAAATTTAAAACGATGAAGTTATTCGCGATTGAAGTTTAAGTATAATCGGAAAAAATATGAAAACTAAGCTAAAAGTGTAACTTAAAAAGTTGTAGGTTAGCCTTTCAATTTTATCTCAAACTCTTAACATTATCATATTTATGATGTTCAGGGGACCTAACCGTTGGAGACGACTTACCCCCAAACTATTATGATTGATCTACAATGGCTAAGTGAGTGATTCTTGATGATTTCATGCTTGATTTTGATTGTAGTTAGATGCACTTAAATTTATGTAATGAATTTGAATGTATGTGGGAAATGGGAAATGCATGTATATGATAATATGATTAAATTCCATGATTTGATTATCAGATAATAATCGAAAGCGCTTGTGATGATAGTTATGTATGGTTGTGTGGAATGAACTTGTATGATTACCATGGAAACCGGTTTAAGTAATTATTCGATTAAGGAATCAATGAATTATGCATTTCTCATGATTGCATCATAACTATACCAACTGCCACTTTACGCAGAAAGTGGGAAGGGGCTCATAGGAGCAGGGGCTTCTACATGGATTAAGCAATTGTTATGCTATTATTACATTATTGAGTCTTTGTCTTAGTTATTAGGTTTACTAGACGCTAGGGGACACTAACCATTGGCGAATGGTTGTATCTTGTGACTTCCGCTTAGGGTTTGTGATGTAGACTGCAAGGGCCACCACACTACTATACCTAATATTTTGGCATAAATTTTGTTTCTTGAAAAAGAAAGTATATTTTCTTTATGAGGGTAAAAATTTATATGTATTACATACATGTTTGATGTTGATTTGAGCATGTTGGTGCAAGTGGAATAAAAACCTACTTGCTAAAACCCAGTTAACAGTTTGTGTTGATTAATTATCTCTAACCTTGACTATAGGGGGCATAATTCTAAGTTACATGCAATACCTAAGTCACTGCATGTATTGCTTAGCATTTTGAGTGTTCATACATTTATATGTTTTGCATTTAAATTATATTGTTTGTATGGCATGTCGAAGGGATTAACTCACTAAGCATAAGCTTACACCTTCGATAGATTTTTTTTTTCTTTTTTTTTATGTAAGACCACCTCTTTGTCCATCTAAGTTAAGGAATGCCTAAGATGAGTCTCATGTCAAGACAAGATTTGTGTGTTTCAGGAAGTGAAGAGGGAATTTTGAATTGATGACTTACAGATACTTATTTGCCGTATTTAGTATAATTCTATAGCTAGAATTTCTTAATGTAGACTCTTGTAGAATTTTAAATACGTTGTAATATTTTGTTATACAATTCTATGAATCCACACTTTAACTTTAGTACTTTTGTAATTACATGGTAAATCTTAATTAATATGCTTGATATTGCTTATCTATGGGCCTAATGGTGATATAGAGTAGAAGGAGTCTTATGTATCATATAGAAGGCCTATAATCAACGAGGGGGTTGATTATAGATCTTTGTATAGTACACGACGATCTGCCATGACAATGATACTTTTCTGGTTATGATAATATCAACATTAGACTCTACACTCCTACTACCTAGGTCGTATGGACATGCCAAAATGCTGCTCGTAATCCTTTAATTCTCAAAGTCCCTCCTCTATAAATATTAACAAGCATCCAAATGATAAACTACTTATACTCTTTGCATACTCATATTGTATTTGAGCCTTCTCGCATTCTTGCACTTTTTATATGCAAACTTACTGACTTAAGTATTAGAGTAGTTATGCCGAACAGTACTATAGTACATCTCACTATGATTTCTTTTGTAAGCACATTACTTTAGCACAAAGCCCAAATCCTATTCACTTTATCAGTTGAATCTTACTAACGACACTAGGCATCGTCTATAAGAAACCAACTTACTTAATAATTGAAACATGATAAACACACTTCTCTCTTGACTTAAACATGTCTTACATTGTGGACCTAAACAACTAGCCTCCAATAGAGCCTATCCTTAAGTAGCACTAATTGGAGCAGCTAGAAATGATGTTCAAAGAATTTATAGCTCATACATGGAGCTCTAAGCCAGACTTGACAAGGTAGAGAGATAGAGTAGGCACAACAAATTGCCTATGATGGACATAACAACCAACCATAGCAGCAATAGAACAATAAGGCACTACAACCTAACCCCCTAATGCAAGAATAGTAGGTGTGACCTATGGCTAACCATGGTTGTTCCCTTATTGGTAATGAATAAGTAGCTAATTCACATGAGGGGGTTACTTCCTCGGTAATGTGCGAAACTTATCTGACTAATAATTTCGACCTAAATGAGCTTCGTTAAATAGTTAAGTGGTTGTTTAAGAAGCATGAGAGTAAAGCAATTGAAGGCATTAGCCTTGTTACTAGCAACAAAACCCCCTTCATTAAGGTGTTGATAGGGATCATGGATTGATCACTTACTCTCAAGCTTAAGGAATCGCCAATTTGGTTCATTGAGTTGCCCAAAGGGAGTTAAATTGTAAAGAGTAATGCATTCTCCATCTCGACCTGCCGAGCTATTCCATTCTAATCTCTTTCTATCTTATTGTAGGAACCCTCGATGTAACTAACTTGTTACTAAGTGGACCCCTTATTATCGTATTAGTTTGAAGCTAAGCAATGAATCTACCTGTTGCTGAGCTAACATACAACTAAGGTCAAGTTGTCCTACTTTCGAGTAGACCAATTGAGGTCAATTAGAAGAATGGTAGCCCATTAAATCAACCCTTCCTAAGCCTTGGATAGCCTAGCTACCGAATGAGTAACTTAACCAACTCTGCTTAGTAAACAACACCATTAGGGACTATAGAAAGAGCAGTTGACATACGTTTATTTTTTGACATCTATATTGTACCTTTTTATACTTGAATATTCTTATATCTGCTTTACAAATTTACCTTTGTAAACATTGCATTTTCCTTTGCAAGTACGAATCCTTTTAGTAATTTATGTAAACCTAGGACTTGGCTTAATTAGGCCAATATAAATACTTGTAAAATGTAACACTTGCAACAACTAACATTGAATCTCAAACATTTTTCCCTTCTTTTGTACCCTTTTGAAGCTTGCATTTTCTTGCTTAGAACTAAGTCTTTAAAGAGCTCTCATCTAGGCTATTGAGCGTGGACTAGCGGTAAGCAACCTTGTGTCATATTTGTGTATCATATCAAGTATAGTTTGAGTTCATATGAGGTGTTGGTACATCGTATCTATCGTCAGTGCACAAAACCCTTGCTCAATCCTTTACACCCATTTATCTTTCAAGCAATGATAAGGTTCAAACCCACCTCTATTGGTGTAATATTAGTGGTCGTGTGTCAACCTTCTTAGTGATCCATATGTTCTTAGTATTGAAGCTTAACTACGTTCAAGTCAACATTTGGTTAGTGTTTGTGAGTATTTCCTATATTATATTGTGTATGAAGTTAGTCCGTGAGGTCAGTGTCCTATTGAAGGAGTTATGCATAGTTATAGTAAGTGATTGGAGTAGTATACTAATTTAAGGAAGTTTAATGTTCTATTTTCCCCTATTTTGCATTTTCAAAACAAAGTGTATGAGAAAAGTTAGTTTTGTTACTACATAGAGTACTATTGATGTTGTTATAGTAATTGTTGGTATATTAGTGTTGTTTATTATTGTTTAAAGAAGGATTTTTTGGAGTGTATTTCAACTATTCACCGATTGAAGTAATACAACAATGTCTAACTCTAATGTGCAAAGAACCCTAGATAACTAAGAAAGTGGTGCTTGAAATGACCAACGTCAATGAAGGAGTTTCACACCCTAATTTACAAATGAGTGACTTGACGAGCTTATTGACTTGGTAACTAGCCTAATGAATGCCATTAATGAGGATCAGTAATGAACTACAAACGACCCATATAGGGGCTAAGCCAATGAGCTACCCATGAGAGGTAATGGTCGATGGGGACGAGCTAATCTCCTAATTCGACCACCTCGAGTTGGAGGAGTAGATAGAGCTATTTGACGTAAACTCGCATTAGAAGAAATTAAAGAAGAGGATGAGGAGATAGGAGATGAAGAAGAAGAGTATTATGAACCTAAGGAAAAGAATATCTAAACTCCTAGAGTGGAAAGATTTAGGATGCAAATCCTTTGTTTTTCTGGAAGTGGTGATATTAAGGACTACTTGGATTAGGTAGATAAGATAGAGAAGTAATTTGAGTGTTGTGAAGTGCCTAAAAATGCTAAGGTTAGACTTGCCATACTGGAGTTTACTAGATATGCCACTCTATGTGGAAGAATTTGCAAGCCACCTAAAGAAGAGAAAGAGAGCACAAGATTGGGAATTGGGATGAAATGAAGAGAGTAATGGGGAGGAGATTCATTCCAAGCTACTATTTACAAGATGCCTTCAAGAAATTGCAAGAGTTTATGTAAGGAGTATATAGTGTTGATACGTATGTAAAGGAATTCTAGATGCTAATAATTTGTTGTAAAGTTGTTAAGCTTAAAGATTGAGCTGTATCTTGATTCACTAGTGGATTAAAGTATGAGATTGGAGATATTCCTCAGACAATGGATATTGCTATGCTTAATGAGGTGATTCGAGTTGCTCAAAGGATTGAGAGATGTTGAGCGAGCAGATCCTAAGTACTTGTAAATAGGCCTACCCTTAGCTAACCTGCTCAAAGTAAACTTGTATGATCAAAACCAAGCAGAACAAGTGATGTCCAACTTACTCTAGTTACCTAAGCAGAGGAGAAAGAGATCCTGAAGAAGTTTGAAAAGGGGTAAAGCTCTAGTTGAAAGACTATTGAGATCAAATGCATCAAATGCTAAGGATTCAAACATATGGCCATGTAATGTCCGAATAAATGAGTGATGGTAATCAAAGGAGCAATGCTGATCATTAAGGTCGATAGTACCCATGAAGAGGTTGATGAACCGAAAGAATTTAGACTCACTGAATAATCTGAAGAGGAGGAGATCATTTGTTGTGAAGAGGGTAACTTCATGCCTATAACCATAGTGCTAAGAAGAGTAATGAGTGTGAGTCTTATAGCAAAGGATGAACAGCGCGATAACTTATTCCACATTGGCTGTAAGGTTAACGGGTCCTTGTGTGCACTTATTATTAATAGTGGCAGCTGCACCAATAGACATCTGCATTTATGGTCTAACAATTGAAGTTATGAACTAAGCCTCACCTTAAGCCTTACAAGTTGCGTTGGCTTAGTAACAAAGGAGCCCTTTAAGTGAATAAGCAAGTGTTAGTACTGACCTGTATTAGAAACTATCAAGACGAAGTACTCTATGATGTAATACCTATAAGTGCATCTCATATTCTTCTTGGACAACCGTTGATGTTTGATTGGAATGTGATATATGACAAAAGAAAGAACACATGTTCATTAGAACATAAGGGTAGGAAAATGAAACTTAGCCCTATGACTACTAAGCAAGTTAGAAACATGTAAGCCCAACTAAGTTAAGTTCTGAAGAAGGAGGCTTTGGTGATGACCCAAGCAAAGTTAAAATGAAAAATGAAGCTTGAAGAGCTTATGTATCTATTGATCAAAAGGTTACTTGAAATGAGGGATCTAAAGATTAAACTTCCTATTGAGGTGAGGACCCTACTAGACAAATTTGCCAACCTATTCCCTGAAGAACTACCAGAAGGTTTGCCTCTAACCTAATGGATTAAACATACAATAAACTTGCAGTTAGGAGCCACGCTATCGAACAAGCTTATATATAGGTTGAATCCTGAATAGGCTACCAAGATACAAAAGCAAGTTGATGAACTGATGAGAAGAAGGTATGTCCAAGAATCTTTAAGCTCATGTATTGCACTAGCTCTATTGGTGCCAAAGAAGGATGGCATGTAGAGGACGTATATCGATAATTGAGCTATAAATCATATCACCATCAAGTATAGGTACCCCATACTTAGGCTTGATAACATGCTTGATGAGTTGTATTGAGCAAGAATCTTTTCGAAGATTGATCTTAAGTCCAATAATCATCATATCAAAATGAAGGAAGGAGATGAGTGGAAGACTGTATTCAAAAGACACCATGGATTGTATGAATGGCTTGTGATTCCATTTGGGTTGTCAAATGTGTCGAGCACATTTGTGAGATAGATGAACTATGTGCTTTGAGAACTCATTGGAAAGTTTGTTGTTGGGTATTTTAATGATATTCTTGCCTACAGTCTTAATGTAGTGACCTATTGTGAGCATCTCAGAGTAGTTTTCTCAAAACTACATGTTGAGAAGCTTTGTGCCAATTAATAGAAATGTAACTTATGTCAACTTGAAGTAATCTTTCTGGGATTTGTCATGAGTAGTAGTGGTATACAAGTTGATGATGAGAAGGTGAGGGTGATTATCAAATGGCTTGTACCAACTTGTTCTGCTGAGGTGTGAAGCTTTTACGCCTCACATGTCACGAACTGAGGATGGCCTAGTCATGGCAGATGCCGTATACTATACAAAGAACCCCTGATTGGTTACCCTTCCAATCAAGAACTCTTCACACAATATACAAGGCTCTACAACCACTAGTTTCCAAAGAACATCCAGACTCACATGATATCATTACACAAACATATTTATATAAAATTTAAGTTATAAAGCTTACAATACACAGCGTTTAAGTATGTCTAGGTCTATAATAATAAGATAAACAAAAGTACATGAGTAGAAGTCTACATAAACCGTTCTCTCAGTATACATAACAGCTCGCTCTTGCCCAAGTCCCCAAGCTAACTTGTGGCATCCCTCGTCCTGTCTCTACGAACAGGTTATCCTGCAACAAAAGTCTAAAGGGGTGTAAGCCTAAGCTTAGTGAGCAAAACCCTCAACCATACCACAAGCAAGTTATAAGTACATTATATTCAAGCATATGAATGAATGATCAACGAGAATGCCAAACAATACGTATAATTAACTAGTTCATATACGTAACTCAGATTTAACGCCCTCCAAAGTCAGGGTTAGAGTTTACACGGC
This sequence comes from Lumnitzera littorea, assembly GCA_024138015.1. Classification (NCBI taxonomy): domain Eukaryota; kingdom Viridiplantae; phylum Streptophyta; class Magnoliopsida; order Myrtales; family Combretaceae; genus Lumnitzera; species Lumnitzera littorea. The sequence goes on from JAMXBB010000009.1 coordinate 41,009,329, forward strand.
ACCAATCAGATCTAGGTATTATACTAGAACTTACTTTACTACGGAACTCCACGTTCTGTACTTATATCAAATAATTCTTTTATTTTTAGAAAAACCCAAGTTCTAGTATAATTGTGAGTGGGCCCCTGCAGTCCACACTCACCCCTAAACGGAGGCCTCTAGACTCGACCCTTAGCCAGGTGGTTAGCGCCTCCAACGCCTAGTGTTCCTGCGGGCCAGGGTAAGGTCATTTTGTACGAGTGCACCGTACAGAACCAAATAAATGAATAATATCAACCCCCGAATGGCCTCTCTTTACCTCCGTGTGATGTGACGGCCGGAATAGTATCCATGCTATGCATGTTAATGCATGTCTCAATTTTCTTTTTATTGGTCGAGTATAATTAAGGTCAAATTATGCTATGACCATCCAGTTATACACACAATCATTTTCTATCCTATCATGCAATAAACATAGCATTATCAATAGTTAAGATAAGTTCACAACTCAAGACATACCAGCATACACAAGCATTTCCTAAACCCCACACAATAATCAATTGACAATAGTATTCAAGTCCATTATCTACAATCACAAAACAAGCATGGAGTCATTGCTCACTCGGCCATGGTGATTCGTCCTAATCGTAGTAGTCGATCGGGAGGTCCTCACGCTCTTTAGGGTCACCTGATCATTACGATTTGATAAGGCTAGTAAGTACTTAAATTAACTAATAATTCTAAACATTTAATTATCTAATTCTACTTAGACTACTATCAACTTTTACTCGGTTAGACTTTATTATTAATCGTATATAACTTCTTCGTTTTATTTCTGATATTTATGAATTTATAGTCATTTTTCATCGTTTTCGGACGTATATTCATACGGTAATGTCTGTTTTGGATGTTAAGACCCCTATTTTACATTATGAACTAAATTTATAGAAATTTTTCACTATAACACTTAAGTATTGCTATTACTTATATTTATAGCCTTCATTCCTTAAATTCTTATAATTAAGAGATTTACTTTGTTATTACTAATTCATGTACTGAATTAGGTATAATCTAATTTACAAGGTGTATTAGGATTTACAGATTTTAGTACCTAATTACCTACATTTTTCTTATCTTTCTCATTTTCTAAACCTATGCTTATGTCATCGCTTACATCATCTTTTCTTTATGTCATTGCTTATGTCATCACTTGCTTATGTCATGGCTTATGTCATGGCTTATGTCATCACTCACCTCATCATTTGATTACATAAGCATTACCTTATGCTTATGTTATATGTACATGTCTTATGTACATTTGCTCCTTACTTTATACTTATGTACATATACCTTAGACATACATATACTTATACATCTACATATATTTATACCGTATTTATACATGTATTCCTACTTATATACCTATATGGTTGGATATGTATTTTTATACTAAAAATTCGTATGCCAAATTTTCCCTTAAGAAAATCCTCTCAATTTCATACTTTTGTATTTCTATGTATGTATTTAGTATAATATACACATATATAGTTAGATATGGTCTTAAGTTAGGTTATGTACATGATAATTACTTATGTATAAAGGTTCACATACTTGTATTCCTTTGGTATTCCTTTATGTACACATACCTAAGAGTACATACACATGTATTTCTTCCATTTCCTTCATGATTCTTCATTTTCTATACTTAAAGATGGAAACTTTGTTTCCTCTTCTTCAAGACATCACTAAACACTTAACTACTTATCTAATCTACTTAATTAACTAACTAATGAATAACATAAAGTAACATAAAACAACTTAAAGACATACCTTTAATTGTGTTGAAGTTTTGGAGACAAAAGCAAAGGAATGAAAGTGAAAGAGGAGAGGGAAGTTCACGACATGAAAGGGAAGTTTTTGGTTTTGTTTCTTTTGTTTGATTCTAATTATGGAAGACAACAAATGGTGGGGTCTAGAAGGGGAAGAGGTGGACGGCAACAATTATGAGAAAGGGAAAAGAAAAATCAAAAGGAAAAGAAAAGAAAACCATCATTAAGAAGCTAAGATATTTTCCTTATCTCTTAAGACCTTTGACTTTTCATAATGTTGACTTGGTCAACCCTTTGACTTTGGTCAACATGCATTACCTTAGTCAACATTCCTTTAAGTATGTGTAATTTGTGCACATAATGTAGTAATTAAGGAAAATTAAGGGAAAAATGAAGGAAATGAGGGGAAATGAGATATTTGATGAATTGATTAGTAAACATTGTTGATGAGATCTTACTTTAGGTCTTTATAGCTTATATATCTCATTTGATAAACTACTTTAAATAACAAATGTAAAAAGTACAAATTTGAGTATTAAAATTCACTATATATAACCTAATCTTCAACTATTACCCTAACTCTAAGTGAGACTATCTTAATCACTTACTTAAGAAGTAAATATAATTTATGACTCATTATCTTAATTTCTAATGGATTATCTAAGGATTCGAATCTTATAAGCATGAATGAGAGTCATCTCTAACTTTTTACTAGTGAATTAGACAAAAGATGAGCATTATATTATCAATTAGGGTTTTAGGATATATCATGTTGGATTAGTGCACATATGTCTTTAAGATAATCATTTTTTAGGGTTTCTGTTACTTTTGAATAAAATCTTTAGCATTTAGAAACATTTAGGGTAGAAAAGTTTCTTACGCGATTGAGTAATTCTTTTAGGGTTTTCACTTTCATTAGCCTTGTCGACTCCTAAATTGTCTAACATAGTCGAGTCTATTACAAAAGCTAGTTTGATAATTTTAGGGGTTTACATCACATCATTCTATTATTGATTTGTAAGAAATTTTAGTACTATTATAACCCTGCTTATCGAGTTGTCAAAGAAAAATGTTGAGTTCAAGTAGGAAGAGAAGGAGTAAAGGAGTTTTGAGGAGGTGAAGATGAAGTTTACTATCGCCTACATTTTAGCTCTTCTAAGCTTTGACAAAATATTTAAGATAGAGTGCAATGCATCCAGGATAGGCATAAGAGCCATGCTAATGTAAGAGGGCCAACCTATTGCTTATTATTTTAGTGAAAAGCTTAGATGAGTTACACTCAACTATTATGTATATGGTAAGGAGTTATACTCCTTGATATGAGGTCTAACAAGCAAGCAACATTATTTATTGCCTAGAGCATTTGCAATCCAAACTGACCATGAATCATTGAGTACATGAAATGTCAGCCTAAGTTATCTAAGAGACAAGAGAAGTAAGTAGAATTCATGGAGAGATTTTCCTTTGTTGTCAAGTATAAGAATAGCAAGAACAATATAGTAGTCAATGCCTTATCTAGACAACATTCCTTCTTAATAGAGATTCAAACTAGATTTCGTGGTTTTTCCATAATCAAGAACTTTTATGTTGAGGATCTACACTTTGCTCAGATTTATGCTAGATGTGAAGATGGTCAAACTCTTGATGACTATCACAAGGAGGATGGATACTTATTTAGGAAGAGAAGATTGTATATTCCGACCTGTTCCATGTAAGAAGTGCTAGTGCGAGCAACACATGGTGGAGGATTGTTTGGACATTTTAGCAAGTATCGAACTCATGAGGTGTTAGCTTATAGATTCTTTTGGTCGAGAATGATGAAGGATGTCTAAGTTGTACTAGAGAGGTGTACCATTTGTAGAAGGGCTAAGAACTAAGCTGAACAAGGACAATATCTACCCTTACTGATCTTAATGTAACCATGTTTTGAGCTGAGCATAAACTTCATTTTAGGTTTCTTAAGGATGTCTTAAGGAAAGGACTCCATCATGGTAGTTGTGGATTGATTTAGTAAGATGGCACATTTCGTGCCTTGCTCAAGAACTAACGATGCTTCAACTATCTCTCTTCTTCTCTTGTAGGAGGTCGTCAAGCTCCATAAAGTGCCTAAGACCATTATATCAAACTGAGACTCAAAATTCATGAGCCAATTCAAGAGGGCATTATGGAAGCAAATGGGAACTAAGTTGTTATTCAACATATCTTGCCATCCATAGATAGATGGATAGACTAAGGTTGTTAATAGAATAATGGGGACTTTGCTTTGAGTTGCTACTAGTCGGAACTTAAGTGATTGGGATCTATGTCTACCCATAATTGGGTTTACCTACAATAAGATTACTTATAGTATCATGAGCATGTCACCATTTAAGGTTGTCTATGGATTTAACCTTAAGCTTCTACTAGACTAGACATCCCTTCTAAGCTTGAATGAGGATCAATCATCCATTAATAGATCTAAAACCATCAAGGCAATGTACCAAAAGGTTGTAGAACATCTAAGCTGAGTTGTTACTAAGCTTAAGAAGTGAGGCTGAAGATGAAAGGACAAAGAATTTCAACTAAGTGATTTGGTTTGAATCCATTTAAGTATAGATCGATTCTCAAATTTGAGGAAGAGTAAACAATCTCCATGGGTCGATGGACCATTTAAAGTGCTCAAAAAGATCAATCCTAATACTTACAGGATAGAAATGCCTAAAGAGTATGGAGTCTCACACTCCTTCATCGTTGTCGACCTCCACCCATATGTTCTTAAAGACAAGCAACAAGGAGTCGAACTAGATTTGATGGAAAATCTCAAATAGCTTGGAGGGGTTGATAGGGATCATGGACTAATTACTTGCTCCAAAGCTAGAGGACTCGTCAATTTGGCTTACCGAGTTGTCCAAGGGGATTTGAAATGTAAAGAGAAATGCATTCTCTGTCCTAACTTGTTGAGCTATTCCATTCCGATCTCTCTTTGTCTCATTAGGGAAACCCTTGAGGAGATTGACTTATTACCAAGCGAACCCCTTATTGCCATACCAATTTGAAGCTAAGTACTAAATATACTTGTTGCTAAGCTGATACACAACTGAGGCCGAGTTATCCTACTTCTAAGTTGACCAGCCTGTTTGGATCAACTTTACTTAGCAAACAATACCATTAGGGACCATAGAAAGAGCAATCGGCACGCATCTATTTTTTTTACATATGTACTGTCCTCTTTTGTACCCAAATATTCTTATGTTTTCTTTACAAATTTGCCCTTATAAAACTATGTATTTTCCTTTTCTAATAGGAATCTTTTTGGTAATTTACATAAACCTAGGACTTACCCGAATTGGGTTAATATAAATACTTATAAAATGTAATAGCCACAACAAGTAACATTAAATCTCAAACATTTTTCCCACCTTTTTTTTTTTGGTTCTTGAGCTTGTGCTTTCTTATTGAAGATTGAGTCCTTAAACGGCTCTTATCTAGGCCATTAAGTGTAGAATAGTGGTGAGTAACCTCGCGTTATACTTATGTGTCATATCAAGTATAGTTTAAGTTCATGCAAGGCATTGGTGCATCATATCCATTGTTGGTTGCAAAACTCCTACTCAACCCTCAACCCCCATTTATCTTTTAAGTCGTCCTAAGGTTTGGACCTACCTTTGTTTGTATGATATTGGTAGCTGCGTATCAATCTTCTTGGCAATCTATATTAGGTGTCTAAGACAAGGTCTTCCTGTCGAACTTTAAGCTCCCGACCCATGATTAGTATGATGGAATAAGTGACCTTGATGATCACCTACTTCACTTTCGCACCCTTATGAACCTTTATAGTCATATAGATGCAATTATGTGCAAGGATTTCCTAGGTACCTTGAGGAAAGTAGCTTGGACATGGTTCAACTACTTGCTAGAGAATTCCATTGAGTCATTCGATGAGCTCACTCATCGCTTCAGCCTCCACATCTAGGTGAGTAAGACATCTAAGGACACATTGTCCTTGTATTTAATTTGACAAAAGGAAGGAGAAACCCTTCATGAATATGTAGCATGGTTAAATAATGCTGTAGTGGAGATCCATCAACTTAACGAGGGAGTTGCTATGCATGCTATATAGCTCGGCATTAGCCCATCTAGAGATTTCTTCTACTCGGTCTACAAGAGTAAGCTCAAGACCCTAGCTAAAAACTGGCAAAGGCTCAAAAGTACATAGACTAGGATGATAATGTTTGTGCTCGAATGTGAAGCCAACCTGAAAAGGTTGGGGGGAAAAGAGGATAAGGAGAATTGGTTAATTAAAGACCGCCTTGAGGGTAAGAAGTTAAGTCTCTCCAATAGGGGGAACCCTAATTGTAAGAAGCACCTATCCTCCCTACCAACATTCACTCAGCGCACACCTTTAACCGACATCTTACTTAGGTGTACATAAAGGTCTGAGGAAGAGGTGTACTTTAAAAGCTCTCTAAGATGAGGAGAAACCCTAGTTGTTGGAAGTTAGACAAATATTATTAGTTCCACGAGGATTACAATCACACGACCAATGAATGCTTCCAACTAAAGAATGCCAACACCAACGACGGTGGAGAGAGGGTACCTTAAAGGTGATAAACTGTAGATGCTTGAGAAGAAGAGAACAATGACCATTGCAACAATAGAGCCCTAAGGGGCATATACCTAAGGAGCCAACCAAGCTATGGTAATGCGATTAATGCCCCATCTGAGCTTATAATGATAAGAGAAAAGAAGTAGAGGCACAATACCTTCATCTCTTTCTCTAATAAAGACCTTAAGGGGGTTGATACCCCTGGTTAAGATGCCCTTGTGAATGGGGCAGGGATCTTATACTTCGAGGTCTTGAAAATTATGGTAGATACTGTCAACTTTATCAACATCCTATTGATGGAGCATATATAACAATACTAGGCAAGTTTGCCTATTAATTAATAGTATAGAAAACTATAAGAATCTTGAGTTATCGATCCTACAAGGACTATACACTTACTTATCCATTCTAATTACTCTAACTTATATTGAATAGCAATATTGATGATGAATTAATTGAAAATAAAGAAACAAAAAAAAATAAAAAATAAAAGACGCAATAATAAAGTAAAATAAATAAACATAAATTGGGATATCTAGACATTGATCACCATGACTGTAACATATAAAATCATATGGTTTTTAATGAACTTCTTATTCTTATTAACTAGAGGAATTCAAATGCTAGTCTAATAAGAATCACTTTTATATTAAATTCAAATCTTAATTACATCTTACTAAATCACTTCTAGGATAGAACTCCTTAGATTAGCATTGAGATCAAGAATTCTGCACAAAAATAATAAATAATTAATTTTAGAGAAAATCTATAACTTATCTCTAAGCTTATAGTAAATCCCTTCAATTATGATATATTTATTTGTGTATTGGCCTCGTGACTTCAATATATAAAATTAAATAATTAAGTTAAGATTCTAGAAATAACAACTTAAGCTAAAGCAAAATACACAATTGAATTAATAAGAACAAAAGAATTGCATTTAAAAAAGACAATTAATGCACACTACATGATTACCTTGATGGATCTCAAAGTCAAGATATTGATGCTTCTAAGTTATATTCATAATAAAGATAACAAATTTCATGGTGAAAATAAAAACCCTTGAAAATATTTTGTTCACCCCTATCACTTTTTTTTTCTCTCTCTTTTTTACAAAATATCTATCTTCTATGTATACTATTTGGATAGAATAATCTTCAAATGGCATGTGAATCATGGTAAACTAAAGGAGCATGAGCATGAACATGGGTGTGGTGGCTGGGCATAAACAACACCTTGTAATAATTCTAGCAAGAATCATCTTCAAATTAATTACAAGGAGATCATAGCTGGGGAACATAGCCATGGTGGGTAATCGTGGTCATGTTCTTTTAAAAAGTCCTTCTAACTTTAATTTGAAATTAAAGATGTAGTTTTTATGACTAAGGAACAGCCGTCAAATTAAACACGAACTACTATTATTCAAGAATCATGGAAAATAAGTTAATTGACCCCACCAACAAACTTTGCATCCCTTGAAATTTTCTAGTCACTTGTATGCTCTTATCCTTGTTCGTTTTTTCTCAATGCATCTCGGACACAAATACTAGAATTTAATGACTAATTCTTATAAACCGATGTTTAATTATGCCATTGAACTAAGGATTCTTTTCCTTAATTAGTCTAATTTTTATTTAGCTTGGCAAAAACCACATATAATTCCTTTTCATTTAGTTAAGATGTATACAAATTTCTCTTAACTCTATTAAAGCTTCACTAGCAGTATGAAAGCACCTTGCTCTTTTGAGGGACCAAGGCTGATCCTTACTTATTCAACTATTTTTATGATTAATATTGATAGTGAGAAAGCACCTTACTCTTATGAGGGACTAAAGCCAATTTTTATCAATTTTGTTTTTTTCTTTCTTCTTCTTTTTTTATTTCTAGTAAACTAGCAATAGGAAAAATCTTACTCTTCTAAGGAACCAAAGCTTATCCTTACCAATTACTATTTATCAATTTAGCCTTAATTATGCCCTCAATAAATTGTATTTTTAAGGGGAAATTATAAGAAATAAGTTTCATTTACTATTTCACTTAAGATTATAGAATTCTAAAAATAAAAAATGATAAGCATACATCTAAGTAAATATTAGAAGTAGCATATGACTAAAGCTCAACTTCAATGATTAATAAATTAATGTCCTGGAATCTTAGGCCAAATAGCATGTAACCCTCACTCTATAGGAATTCAACTATTTAATTCTAGTAATGTGTTCTGCTGTTGGTGAATTTTGGCATGAGGGAAAATCCTGCAAAAGAAAGTAAAATGCTTGGTACTAAGGTCAGTTCGGTGTAGCCACTCTAATGCTTAAGTTAGTAGAGTAACTTTGTATGGAAAATATATGAGTAAGTAAAAAGTATTAGAGAGCTTTTACAAAGTTTCTTTCCAATACTTATAGGACGTTGTAGTATCTAAGGCAATTGTCGAAATAACTATTAAGACAAGTGAAAGCTTTTTGATTTGATATCTCCCCTAACATATAGGGAGAGTAGGCGGTTATGTAATATAACTATGTTTGTAATAACCGTTTGTGCTATGAACTTGAATTCAAAGTAGGAATGGATTTGTGTTACTTAGCAAAAATGACATGTGTCATCTAACTAGTGGTATGCCTAGAGATTCAATTACTCGGCATATCGGTAGCTGAATGAACAAGTATATCAGATGAGTGAAAATCGACTATCAATATGTTCCATGTGTAATAATGACTTAGGAAAAAATCAATACAAGTACTATTTTTGTAGTAAATGGGAATTGTGATATTGAAAAAAATTGGGGCAAAAAATCAATGATTTGATTTCCAAATAATACTAATATACCCTTTTCCCTCACTTAATTTAGTACATTGTTCTTAATGTATCAATTTCTAAATGATAGGAAAAATTATTGCAAACAACTATAGTAAAGAAGAAAATATGAGCAAGGGAAAAACAGTATTGCCTTGAATATTTGAAGTTGGCTTAAATTATTCATTGATAATTCAACACGATTTGTTGGAATTTATTAGATCAAAAGACTTAAATTAACACACTTAAAATAAAGAGATAAGAGAATATATGGAAAAGAAACTTTTATCATGTCATTGAATGAACAAGAACATAAACTTGAAACTAAAACATGAAAATTCAAAAGAAATTCAATGGACTAACTAACTAATCAATCATTTGAAGTAAACATCAAAATTATCTAAGTCGGAAAACACCTAAATAAAACAAATAACTCTAAATTCCTAACCAAAATCTAAGTCTTTTGCATTGGCTTCATCTTCTAAAGCAACATCCATGGGTTCATTTTCTTTCTTGCCTTTAGAAGGCTCCTCTTCTTCTTAGGCTCTAGATGTCGCTTCTTCCTCTTCATCATCACCTAAGTTCATTCTCCTTACCACATCAATCAATTTCTCATTCGTTAGTAGAGGAATTTTCATTTTGACTTGGTTGGCGAGGTTGCTATAAAACTCAATCCATCATTCTACTTTATCTCTTAAACAACCTTTTTAAGATTATCCTATAATCTTTTGCGATTCAACCAATTTTTGAACTTAGGTTTTCAATTTCTTCACTTCTTTCACCAATTCATCATTAGAGTATTCACTTTCCTTCCTTTTAAGGGGTGATTTGTTAGCTTCATTAGGAAGAAGTCCTATTTGAGGAAAGGTTGAAAGATTCATGGGGGTTGTATTTTTGAATTATTGTGAGTTAGAGATTATCAGCTAGAAGATTAAGTTGCTTTGCTAAAATGGTAACATAAGGCCCATAACCCAATTGGTTTACTCAAGAATTGGTTGCTTGATGCGGCATATAGAATGCTAAAGCCACCGTTAAGTTGATAGGGCATTCTTCTACAAAGTTATAAAGGTAGAAGACCTCATGTATGGCCACCACTTTAATGCTGTTCCCTCTTCTACTAATTGTGTGTGCAAGAAGCCAATAGGGGATTCTATGGATTGAATTTTTGAAGCAGGACCCTCTCGTGAATTTAGAATTGTACATCTTCTTACCACTTAATTTGAGCCAATAGTTTGCAAGTGTAACACTACAAAGTAGTTCACATGAAAGTTTGTAGAATTCTAGTAAACGGATAAATTCCTTATTATAAATCCTCATCAAAACCTTGAACTTAACTATAGAAAGGTTGAATTCGGTGTTTCAAAGTTGGAATGAAATTATGTTTTGGGCTTCACAAAGGACTTGGTCTTGCTTTAGTGACATGATAGTGAGAAATTTAAGGGTCAATTCTTTGTAAATAGGTTCTTGAATGGTGAACAACCTATCCTAACCCCATCTCTCAACTGAGGCATAGATTTTAGGTTCCATGTTTGTAAGTTTCAACAATTAGTAATCGATGAAGCTTAATTGGGAAAAGGTTAGTTTGAAAAGAGCCTCATAATAAGTTTGGTGATCAAGATTATCGAATTGCAACATGTGTTTTCGATGAGGTGAAAATGTGGTTAGAGAATCCTTTTCCAAATTGGCACGATAGGAATTTATAAATTTGGTAATTTTGCTTGTTTATAAACGTTATTGATTCTTATATGTTTTAGTTACATTTATTAAACATTACACAAAATAGATTATTGGTAACGTTTATAACATATTAAGTTTATGAATCGACTTCTTCTTATAAATAAAGATAAAAGAACATTTCAATTTCATTTCAATAGCTCGCCCAAAATTATAAAGATAAACACTGTGTTTGGATTGGTAGAATCGGAATGAAACTAATGGAAAAAAGAAGAAAGATTGTGTTTGGTAATTTCAAAAAGATGTGGAAACCTAAGGAAATAAATGGAAAAGAGAAAATGTTTTCATTTATAAAGCCACCATGTTTCTCTCCAATTTTAAGGAGAAAAGGGTGAAAATGAATGGAAATATTTTAAAGTTACAAAAATACCCTTATCATGTCAAAGTTTGCTAAGGAAAAACAAAGGTTATTTAGTCTATTAAATCATTTTATCCTTTCATTTCTTTCTTTAACACCTAAACACAAAATATAAATAATATTTCTTTTTTTTTTTTCTCATTTTCACTCTTTCCCTTTCTCTTGATTTCTAGTTATCTCTATCCATTTCATCCCTTTCAATATTTGAAAAACACAGTGAAAGACTTAAAAAAATTCATACATCTAAAACAACTCACCCAATATTCTAAAAACAAAACCCTGATTATCCTAAAACAACCTTAAATCTGATCCCTACATTCTCAATCCCTCTCCACTCTTAACAACACCTCTCTCTAAGCCTATCGCGACCATGAGTTTTGCATTTCTATAGTATAAATTTGGAAAAAAATATATCGAAATGGTACGTTTTTGAAAAATTTTACGAAACTAATATAATAAAGGTGCGCACTCGAAGCACCTACCTTCACTATTCATTATTTTTTTTTAACTGAAGACACACTTGGAGAACGTACCTCCCTGTATTATAGGAAAGGCGCATAGAAAGATCGTACCTTCCTTACAACAATGAAGGTGCAAGGCAAAAATGCACCTTTAGTATTGTTGGGAATGTGCAATTCTCTTGTACGCCTTCTATTCAGTATATATACCCTTATTTTGCCTTCCTCTTTCATTTGCACCACTTTTAAACATTAAAAACCTTGAAAACCTCTGATATTCTTCCTTGAAGCGATAGCTTGGCCTTATTTTCCCTCTCTGAGTAGCAGTAATCTTAGCAATATTATATGTAACTATCTATCATCTTTGTTGCACAATAATTTTTTTAAATTATTAATTACGTTGTATTTACAGTTATATTTATGTTGTGTATGTAAAATATAGTTATATGATAATTTTTATAGTATTTATATTTTCGTAATATGCATGTTTAATTGTGTTTATTATTCTTAATTTTATGTTATGTATAATTTTTGTAGTTATATAAGTTGTGCTAGTTATGTAGAAATATATATATATATATGACTCGTATATGGTATGTGATTTTACTGATATATTTGCTACGACACACCAAGAAATAAAATCGTGCAAAAGATTATAGTTATAGAGTAAGATAAATTGGTTTACGTAGAAGTGTAACTGTATGGGTACGATGACACACCTTATTGAGATGAAATTGTATGTATGTGACGAGACGCCCTGGTGATAAATGATGTCATGTAGGAGCACGCAAGTTATAGTGTGAAGTTATAGAGTTTGATAAGATGCCCTACAGAAAAGTAAAATTGTATGGGTGTAATGAGATGCCCTGTTGAGATGAAATTGTGTGGGTACAATGACATGCCTCATCGAGATGAAATTGTGCAAGTGCGATGAGACGCCCCACTGAAAAACAAAATTATGTAGGTGTGATGAGATGTTCCACCAAAAAATGAAGTTGTGAGGGAGCTTACACTTATTGTGTGAATTTATAGAGCATGATAATATGCCTTACCGAGAAGAAAAATTGTATCGGTGGGATAAGACGCTCTATCGAGATAAAATTGTATAAACGCAATGAGACACCTTGTCGAAAAACACAGTCGTGTAGGAACTTACAGTTATATTATGAATTTATATAATATGATAAGATGCCCCTACTAAGAAGTAAAATTGCATAGGTATGATGATACGCCCCATCAAGATGAAATTGTGTGGGTGCGATGAGACACCTTACCGAAAAACATAGTTGTGTAGGAGCTTACAATTATATTGTGAATTTATAGAGTGTGATAAGATGCCCTACCAAGAAGTAAAATTGTATATATACGATGATGGCCCCATCGAAAAATGAAGTCGTATGGGAGCTTACATTATAGTGTGATGTTATAATACCCCACCGAGAAATGAAATTGTGTAAGTGCTACGAATCATGCAAAATCGTATAGACTTTACTAATTTTATCATTCATGATTCAATAGGTTGTTAATGGCTGATTACGTGAAGATAATTGTGTATGCGGGTGGGAATATTGTAAATGGAAGTAACGGTTTACAATATGATAGGGACCTAGTAAAAAAGTTGAAGATGAGGAAGGATTCCAATTGCAACCATTTTCTCCAATGGATTTGTACGAGTATCGAAGTTAATCCTTGTGGGGTTGAGCTTGTTCATTGACATCCTGGTTATTATGAGGGAGGTGTTTCATATACTCTGATAGCCATTACAAATAATGATGATGTAGAAAACTTTATAGAAATGGCCAACGCGTTTGGAGAAAACCAGATATAAGAGATATATGTTAGGGTTTCCAGTCAGCCTAGTAGGACTATTGCCGATAAAACTTTACGGGTTAGGTCTTCTAGTATTTCTCAACCTCATGTATAGTAAACCAATGAAGATAACCCTTTATATGACGAACCGGAAACTTATCCAATTGAAGACCCCACTTTTGGTGAGGGTGGTGTGGATGAAGAGGCAATTGGTACTGAAATAAGGTCAATCTTACAAGATGACTTGGACTACGACCTTGTTGAAGATATGATTCCAATGGGACTTGAAATTAAGGTTGAAGGGGAGCATGTAGGGGTTAAATATGAAGTAGATGATGAAATTGTGGAGGTTGAAAACACTATAGATTATGCGGCTACGTCAGAGTATATATCAAGCAGCATTCCATCCGTACCTCAGTTTACTGCTAACCAAGGGATTGCGATGGCTCCCTAATATAATCGGTCTGGGATGCCGACATCCCATGTTAGATATTTAATTCTGTATATGAATATTGGTGGTGATAGTGGTTACATGGAATTCGAGGAGGAGATGGAGGTAGAGAGTAGTAATCAGGTTGATAACGTGGATTTATTTATTGGACAACACTTTAGTATAAAGGATGAGCTTATTGACACCATTAAAAGATATCACATTAACAACATTGTGACTACCACATCGATCGATAAAAACCGAACCTATAGGTTGTTTATTGTAGAGAGAAGGATAGTGGATGCAAGTGGAGGCTAATGGCATCGTATAAAAGTTTAATAGGGTTATTTATCATAACAATTCTTGAGGATCCACACACTTGTGTCAACCCTAATGTAATGCAGGATCACAGATAGATAGATAGTAGACTTATGGCCAATTGCTTCATCACTAATGTTAAGGAAAATCCTAATATAAAGATTGTATACTTGTAAGCAAACATTTTAAACATGTTAGGTTGTAATGCGACTCGAAAGAGAGTTTGGGATGCAAAGAGAAAGGCGATGGAGATGGTATACGGCAATTGGGAGAAAACATACAATGAGCTTCCTATTTTGTTAAACGCAATCAAGATATCAAATCTTGGCACTATGGTGGTGTAGGGATGGAGGGGATCCCTTGAGCTTAATGTTTCGATAATGAAGTGGGTCTTCTAGACATTTAGTCTGTGTGTATATGCATTAAGGTATTGTAGACCAGTAGCTTGTATTGATGGCACATTTCTGTATAGGAAGTATGGTTATGTACCATTGATCGCTTGTTCTATAGATGGAAATAACTGTATTGTCCCTTTGGCGTTTGCGCTTGTTGATAAGGAGCCCATAGAGACTTAGGCTTAGTTTCTCAAAAGATTGAAGCAATTCGTTTGTAAATGGTCAAGAGAAGACAATTCACCTAATTATGGATAGGCACTTAAGTATCAAGAATACGCTTGACAAAGCAGAAGTTGGTTGGAAGGAACCATATGCAGTTTGGAGATAATGCATATGGCATGTCGCCAGCAATTTCAACAAAGCACATAAGAACCAATTATGCAAGAAGCTTACTACTATTGCTACTATGTAGGCACAGCCTAGAAAATTTAAATACTTAATGGATCAAATGATACAAGTTAAAGAGGATACTCCATCGTGATTTTCATAGTTTGACAAGAGCAAATGGATGTTGTCTTATGACCGTTTTTATTGGTTCAAATATATGACATCAAACATCATTGAGAGCTACAATATCATTTTGAAAGGTTATAGAGGATTGCTTCAAACTTTGCTCATGAAGAAAATTTTCTATAACTGTATTGATTATTGGGAAAGAAAAGTCGAACAAGTGAGGGAAAGAATGGACGTGGGGTAAGTAAATATGAAATATGCTATGAAAAAGCTAAAAATGTGGGCCAAGCGAGCTCCATCACATTCTATCAAGCAATACAGCCATGACAACAGGATATGAGAGGTGAAGACAAGCTGGAAGCGTAAAGCAAATGGAGTAATGAAACGAGGAGGACGAACAAATATTGTAGACACGAATAGAATGACGTGTTCATGTAGGAAATGGCAAATCTATAGGATCTTGTGCTCACATGAGATAAAGGCACTTAATTCTATTCGAGTAATTGCTGGTCGATACATTGGCATATGGTATAAGTGATCCCATCAATTGGATATTTACGTTAGACACTTCATGCCAATAAGCGATGAGTTAAATTAGCCTCGCCTTGATTACCCGTTCCTCATACTCAACGAGAAACTAAAACGTAGTTTGGGTAAACCAAAGAAAAAGAGATTCCATATGGAGATGGACTTAAGGGAGCCTGCCGATAAGAGTAGGCGTAGTGTATGTAGAATGTAAGGACACAATAGGAGAATGTGTCCTCAACTTAATAGAAACAGTATAAATAGATATATAAGTGTTGTTTTCTTACATTAAATTACATATCATATAATGTTATGCTTTCATAAGTCAATAACACAACATAATTTTTTATTGTTTTGTAGGATAGATGGATCTAGGACCGAGTGACCCATTAGTATTGCATGGATCGGGAGGACATCGATTATAGGACCTATGGGAATGTCGAGTATGTTTTCATATTAAATCATCTATTAATTTGTTCAATTCAATAATTTTATAGTATTGTATTGAAATTGAATCTAATATTATAGGGAAGCAAGCACATTATGGTTTGTTGAGTGAAGTCCAGTTTACGAAAGGGCACGCCCCAGATACCATTAGATGATCGCTTCAAGACTTACCTTGTTGATGATGGTTTCTTAGGGGTCGTATGGTTACCATTCATACAGATCGATCATGACCTTATCACGGCATTAGTTGAGAGGTATAGACCTAAGACCCACACTTTTCATATGGCACATGGGGAGATGACAATCACGCTACATGATATAGAGGTTTTGTTCAGTCCTCGTGTAGATAGGGTTGCAGTAACTGGGCCTACATAGTTACTATAGCCTTAGATAGCTAGGGGATTGCTAGGAGACTACCCTACTAATAGTACTAGTAAAGGGGGACACGTTAGTTTGCATATGTTACTAAATAGATTTAGTATTCTTCTTGCAGGTGCAGATGAGGAGACCATTCATCGACACACCCATGCATACATTTTGCAGTTGTTTGGTGGATTTTTATTTATGGATAAATCTTCATCCCTCGTTCATATGATGTTCCTACCCATCTTGAAGTATTTCCAATATGCAGTGATGTTCAAATGGGGATAAGCTTGTTTGGCTTAGCTATATCGCCAGCTATGTGGAGCAGCACGATCAGGAGTGTAAGAAATTGGAAGCGTCGCCATACTACTGCAGATATAAGCATGGGATCATTTCCCCTACATTGCATCACAAACTAGGTTCGGCTTCACCATACTGGAGGGCCTATCACTAGTTGCTAGGTGGGTCATATCATGAGACACTACACATCATGTTACACATGTTGTAGACACATACCAAATAGCATTTGATCTACAGAAGAGTAGACAAGTATGTACTTCTTCAATTTTGTTTCTATTGTTGATCTTTTTTGACAAATTAAGCATTATTAATACACTTTCTTTGCAAATGCATTGTAGGTCGTGTGGGAGCCGTACTCGGATGATCTTATTAATCTCCTACCACTGTTTTGCAATGTTGGTCAAGTTATCTAGGCGGTCAGGGTTCCATTGATATGTTTCTACATTGTGGAGTTCTATTTCCCTGACCATATTCTACAGTAGTTTGGAGGAATCCAGAAGATACGGGTCAACGTTCTTACCAGTGACAAACTATATCATATTAACCTTAGAGGTAGGACAAACATAGATTGGTCGATCATCCATTAGGAATACATATCGACCTAGGTAGACTGCCATGTATGGGTTGTCGATATTTAGGGACTAAGGGGTATCGATCCAGCTTACCATGACTGGTATAGGGATCATACATGCCAATATATTACCCATTATGGAGTTATGATGGGATACTTGGTAAGATTTCCTTCCATTTATCTTATTTTATTTTTTCCCAAAGTAATCTATAAGAATATAACTTAAACTATTTCATTAACTGTAGGTAGATACTTTATATTGGGCAAGGTTAGTAGATGATATCCATGTTGCTCATCATATCCTGATCACCCAACAGACCCCACTCCTGTACCTACCCCTCCATCGCATATAAGACCTAGAGTTCGCACAAAAGGCCATTGACCAGCACAAACACGTGGTCGGAGATATGATGTTGATTCTATACCAACGGGATCTCACCATTCCATTGACTTGTGCAAAATTGGTAGCAATGCACCACTTACTTATGCCTCTAGTGCGAGCCATACCTTATTTGAGACTCTTGATGCTCTCATGTAGATGTATTCGCAACCGACATCGCCAACTCCCCATAAATGTCGTATAGGATGGCCTCAAACAGTACATATAGAGGAGGTCGACATCCAATTATCTCCATCACCACCTACTCCAGTTCCTTATGTAGATTTCACTGATACTCCTCTATAGTTATCCGAACCTCAACCATGTGAGTCTCAACTATCTAAGCTTCAGTCATTAGAGGGTCCATCCACTCGTAAACCATCATTATTAGCTCATCTTGAAAACAATTAACTAGATCTAGGAAAAAGTAATTGTGAATAACTATAATTGTATTACTTAGTTTGATTATTATGTATTATTAATATTTATTACTTATTGTATATATAGTTTTTATAAATTATTTTTCATATTATATTACTATTTCCTTAATACTGATTGTTTATTATGTATATATATATATATATATATATTATAATCTACAGACATTAATTTTACAAAATTATTTTATTAATGATCAAGAATGTTGATTACACTGAAAGCAAGCCAAAGATAATTCTTATGAAAATGTTCTAGCCAAACTATAATACTAAATAAATATTATAAAGCTTCAGCTTCAGCTTCAGCTCCTTCTTCCCAGTTTTGTGAATTATATTGTTTAGATATCCACATAACAAAACATATTATTAGTACATTTACTATCAATTATATGACCCTTTTTGATACCCTAAGTCAGAATGGGATTTACGCTAGGCCTCAGTAGGCTTATCACAATATTAAGATTTTCTACAAAAGGATTTGTTTCAAGTGATTAGAAAATATAAGATTTAGATTATCATAAAGACAATCGTCTCACTTAGAAAATATGAGCTTACTTAAACCATCTATATACTTTCTACTTAGCTTTGATATCAAAGTTGATCCCAAGAGATACTATTAATAATAGAGGTAAATATATTGTATTGATTAATGCCTAAAATATATATTAGCTAAATAAAATCTATCTCCAAGTAGAGAATAGGCCTAAATTATATAAAATAAAAATTCTACTGTGTCTTCTAAATATTGATTGTATTCAATGAGATCTTCTCCATTATTGCCTTTTGTATTTTGAGATATTAAACATTTAATTAATTGTTATAATCTAAAATATTTTCGACATTTAATAGCAAAAAATATAACTTATGGAATCTTTCAAGAAATGTTATACAATCTCCTTAATAATTATAGAACAATTCTATATCCTGTTCATTTTCAAGAAAAGAATTATAATCTACAGATATTAATTTTACAAAATTATTTTATTAATGATAAAGAATATTAATTACACTGAAAGTAAGCTAAAGATAATTCTTATGAAAATGCTCTGACCAAACTATAGCACTGAACAAGCTTGGTAAATCAAATCTAATATTGTGATTTCCAATTTATATATATATACTTATTCTTTATACTATAGTTTCTTTTAATAGGTTTAGTTGGTAAATTATTTAAGCCGACCCGTTACATTAATATTTATAGTAAGAAATATACTTAATGAGAGGTAATGTGAAGCATAAATTTAACTTATGAATGGAATTGGTAATTAACTTGTTATTTTCAAAGTATTTAGCTAGGAATAGTTTTAAGTATCAACTAAATGCATGTAATAGTGACATTGAAGACACGCGTTATATAATAGCTTGACTATTAAAATAAAAAAAAATTTAAAAATAAATAAGAAAAATAAAATAAATTGAAGGCGCGCATATGGGGCGTGCCTTCCTTGGATACTGAAGATGCGGATATAAAGTGCGCTTTCATTAGGTATTGAAGGTGTACGCCATTTTTGCACCTTCCTTAGACCTTAGAAGGCACTCTTAGTTATAAAAAATGATAAATAGTAGAGGTATGCACTTCACTCATTTATTACACTAGTTTCGTAAAATTTTTCGAAAATGCATAATTTTGGTATATATTTTTCAAAATTTATATTATAGAAGTATAAAACTCTCGCGACCATTAACCATAAGGTATTTCCTTCACCTCCCTCTTCTGTATATGTGCGTGTATGTGTTTACATACATATACTATATTTACATCTTCCTTTTATTTCCCTTTTGTTTTCCAGTTTGTAAAACTGTGATGTTTCTTCTCTCTCTCTCCTCTCCTAAGTACACGCACTCTTTTGTTCTTCTCTAGGTAAGTAAGCGATTCAACCCCACCAACACCCACACACACCCCCGCACCCCTTTTTCAAGATAGAAAATTTTTTTATTGGAGAATTTTCCCTTTTTATCTTAGAAATAAAGTAGATATTGAGTCTTGGATCAATATAACTACCGATAGTAAAAAAAAATACTAACAATGGAGTTAACAATTATCAACTAATTGATAAAAAAGGGTCTTAACAAGAGAATTCCTATCAATAATAAAGAAAACAAGAATAAAGCGGCATTGCACACAAAAAAATCAAAGAAAGTAGGCAAATAGAAGATTCAAGAGGCTTGTAATGATCAACATAAAGACGGATGCACCAACTTGATATTTTGACATTATAACCACAAATAAGAGCTTTAGGATTTTTACTCGTTCATATCCTCACTCAGAATGGGAGAGGTTTTATTACAAAGTTTCTATTCCATATCCCAAAGCAATATTTGGGTTTTTTGTTTGAGCTGTACGAGATGAAATTCTCAGATACGGTTCTCAGGGGGAGAGTACTTTTAGTTTACTTATCTCAATAAAGTCTATGATTGGTTCGAAGAACGTCTCGAAATTCAGGCGATTGCAGATGATATAACTAGTAGATATGTTCCTCCTCATGTCAACATATTTTATTGTCTAGGAGGAATTACGCTTACTTGTTTTTTAGTACAAGTAGCTACGGGGTTTGCTATGACCTTTTACTATCGTCTGACTGTTACTGAGGCTTTTGCTTCTGTTCAATACATAATGACCGAAGCTAACTTTGGTTAGTTAACCCGATCAGTCCATCGATGGTTGGCAAGTATGATGGTCCTAATGATGATCTTGCACGTATTTTGTGTGTATCTCACTAGTGGTTTTAAAAAACCCCGCAAATTGACTTGGGTTATAGGTGTGTTTCTGGCTATATTGATCACATCCTTTAGGGTAACTGGTTATTCCCTACCTTGGGACCAAATTGGTTATTGGGCAATCAAAATTGTAACAAGCATACTAGAAGCTATTCTAGTAATAGGATCTCCTTTGGTCGAGTTATTACGTGGAAGTGCTAGTATGGGACAATCCACTTTGACTTGTTTTTATAGTTTACACACTTTTGGCTTACCTCTTCTTACTGCTGTAAGAACCCTAATTTGAAATTTCTTCTTCTTCTTCTTCTTCTTTTTTTTTTTTACATTGTTTTTTACTTTCAGTTGTCAATTTCTATTTCTCTTGCGGACAAATTCTTCGAGATGGCCAAAAAGCTCTTTCAAGATGTAACACCCTCTTGGTTTGTAAATATTTCTTTGATTCTTTAATTTAATTTTCATTAGCTGATACCCATATGTAATTGAAGTGTACTATGCTTGTTTATATATACCTCCTAGTCCTAATTTATTAGTGATTGGTTGTCAATTTGTCACGTACATGTGAATATGAAATGGGTAAAGTTTCCAATTTAAATTTTTGTTAGTACCAATGCAGGATATCAAATTCTAAGCCAGTTGTCACTTTGGATTTTCACAAGATTCCGTTTTGTAAATACCATGCTAGTTATCATTATCATCTAAATTTTTCTTCTTTTGCACTTTATTCTAATTTAATTTTATTTATAAATTTTAGGGCTATGTTGTGTTGGCTATGGCTTCTCTCGACTGCTACCTTATTGGCCTTCTTGAAATCACAAAAAATGGCCATTAAAAAAGTGATTCAAGTAAACGTTGATATAACACTAACATTAACACTAACATGCATTCATCTAATTTATGATTGCATTCAGTTGTTTTATATATCATTATTCCTCCTTACCAAATGCAAATGACTTTACTTTCCAAAAGGAGGATTTCCTCAATTAGTAACCTGTTGAGTTCTTGGATCTTATTTTATACTATGTGCGAGTGTTACCATATTTGCCATGTCTTATATTTGATAAAATATTACGGTGATGTTACTCATTTTTGGAATCTGTAGATTCTTTTGTGCTATTATATGATTCCTCACTGTCACCATTGTATTGTTTACTATTTCTACGCTGTTTTCTGCCGTTGTATATGTATGGTATGTGATATGTGGACTATATTGAATTAACTTCAATATGATTTAGGTCAGGTTGCAAGTAGAACTGTGAGCTGACATTGGCTAGAGGATGTCTAAAAATCTGTGCTTGAGCCCTAAGTATAATGTGTTTACCTTCTATTAATAACTTTCATCTGCTAAGAATCCATACTCCAATTAGTTTAATTGAAAATGTTTTGATAGCAATTAAACAAGTGAGTTGTTAGGTCAGTTTCCTAGCTTGATTTACTAATCTTATTATGCTGAAGAAACAATTGATATATATATGTCCACATATGAGGATCTTCTTTGTGAAACGGATCGATTACTTCAAGGATGCTTCAATAACATATTCTTGAGAAGTCTCTAAGAAACCATACCAGAAATGATGATATCACATAAGCTCCGCCAGTAAACTTATATTTTTCTTGAAACAAAGAGTCCGGTCCATGTAAACTAAATAATTATTCCATAAAATATAATATGAGAGAACAAATTTAATCTTACATAAAATAAGAGGGGATTCATACTTTTCCATCTGTTGAAATCTTGCTTGACATAAATAGGTTTTCGATATCACTGTAGAAAGTTATGATTCATGGGAAAGATATATCCTCAGAAAGAAAAGATAATTTTATATCTTACTGATGTTGATTTAGAGTGTTATATTTTTTGTAGAATTTGTTCAGATAGATTAGGAAGCTATCATTATGATGCTCCATGTATCTTCTTATTATTTTGGTGGTAAAATCTTAAAAAGGAAAAAATATTGGCTTCTTGTACCTATCATAATTCTTTTCACATGTTAGCTTTACAACATGCGCCAAAGTTTAATTTTAAGGAGAAATTTCTAACTGGTGATTTAAAAGTTTAGATGCTGGGTCATGTTTGACTGCAATTTTGGCCTATGCTTCCTAGTTGAAATCACTAGTTTTGTAAGGGAGTGGGATAATGAAGAAGGATTTTGAGCATGGTTTTTATGTGCATCATTTTGTTAAAGATTTGGATATTAATTTAAAGGAGCGTGGGGCGTTAGGTATTGATTTGCCTAAATTAGCACTTGCAAAACAATTGTATTTGTTACTTTAGGCTCATGGGGAAGGGAACTTGCAACACAAGTGCTTAATTTGGTGCTCAAGCACCTGATAATGTTTCTTTTGAGAACACGGGTTCTTACATTGTAATGAATTAAGTTATGGTTTTTGTTTATTGGGAGTACTACTTGTGGTATGGTACAATGTATCACCATTTATAATGGCAATCAAAATTATATAATTTTCTTTTACTAGTTTTGGTGCATGTACCACATTTGAATATGTATTTTTTTTTTTTCCAGTGTGTCTGCTTTCAATTTATGACCGATAGTGGGTTGTAGTAACTGGTTGAGATGCTTTTTAGGAATAGGTTTCAAGCCAAATATTTGAAGCATGAGAATAAGAAGACTTAAATTTAGATCGTCCCTAACTCCCATTTAATTAGTTTCTTGTTATGGTCAACTTACACCAATTTGCAAAGCTTCAACCTTTTACGTAAATTTGTTGAAAATGGGAAATCAGGTTATAAGAGGACATAAATTCTATATATTTTTAACCTGTAATTTTAACCAAATGGATCGCAGTCAGATATTTCTATGCTAAGTCAGTCAATAATTTGGTCTATGAAATATTTATTAAGAGAAACAAATGCATTATACAATTTTAAATTTGCTGTGGCATATCTAAGTCAACCACCTCCAGTGTCGGTGCATTTTGGGGGAATACATTATATGCTGTTGGATCAGGAGAAAACTATCAAGTATCGATATATTTTGGCATGGTTGCTTAGCATATTTGGTTAAGTGTGGTGCAGATGAACTCAAATTCAGCGTATTTATTTATTAATGTCCTTTGCATTATTGCATATAACATATTAAATGAAATTCGACAATACTTCTTATTCAAAGAGAATATCTAGTGTCCATGCAGCGATGTGCTTAATTCAATTATCTCATATTATGGTCAATGTCTATGCAGCGATATGCTTGATTTTCTTGTCTCATATCTATGGTCCATTGATATTTCATTATTTCATTAAAGCAAATGGAACTGCTTGCAATTCTAATATTTATTATCTTGACCTTAGCATTGACCTTCCACCTACTTTTGGCTTATCAACAAATCTTGAAGGCTTAATTTCGCCTAACAGCATATACGTGGTTGAAGATAATGATGGTGTTGTTAATTCACCATTGGACTTCAGGTCCTTTTGTTTTCTACATCTTTTTTCTGGAATCATAAGAATATTGATTCCGATATAAATTTCAAGATTTGCACTTGGGAAGTATATTTGAATTATTACTGCAGCAGAGATTCTAGTAAAAACATAGTTTTTTTTTTTTTTTTTATTTCATTAGATAAATGAAAACATAATTCTTATACATACTAAAAAACTATTCTTTCATAAATTTATACGAATAATTACTTTCTGCTATGTTTTCTTGACGTTTGGGTAATAGCTGTATACAAATAAATAATTTTTTCACGAAAAAAAAAACAAAAATAAATATTTTCATTCAAAGAAAAAAGTTCGTCCTTCGATTCCTACAGGGGCAATCTGCCCCGATCTTGGCAATAGGTCCTAATTGAACTGGCCAGCTAGCCTCAATTTACTAGCTTGGTTTTTTCATTTGATTGTTCAACAAAGTATATGATCCCACGTCATTGTGGGCTTCCAAAGGAAATAATCTTTATTATACTGATGATATCTCTTTTGGTGTTTTACATCTTTTGGCAAATTACAAGGGATAAGAAAAGTTGAGAAGGAACAGCGGGGTAGGTAGATTTATATGGAGCATTATTGAGCCTGTTTAGACTGTTTGTGAATTGCCTGCTGGTTCCAATGGGAACTTTGATGTGCATCGATATCCAAAGACTCCAGGAATCATATCAGCATCTTCATTTGATGGAAGGGAGAACTAGAAATATTGCATCTATAACACAATGAATATATAGGTCGATAGAAATGTTTAAATAATAAGCAAATGTAGTTTTCTTGATGACATTGCTAATTATCACCTTGTATCATATTTGCCCTTTGATAGAATTAAGGTAGTGGATAAACTGATTGTACTATTTTTTTGCTTAATAAAACTGCAAATCTAGTTCTAAGGAATTGCATAAGAATGTTTTCCCGCCACTTTTGAGGAAGTAGGAAGTAATACTTTATTGTTTCTTTTTTCTAATGTTGAAAATGGTTAGGCTCCATGTATGAGCTGCTTAGTCGAAAATGGGAATACAACGTTGAGAATGGACAAAGTTGACGACAATGAAGGCACTTTGGATATTACTTATAGCCAGGACTTGATGGTAAGGAATATGAAATTGCCCACAGCAAGATCTTTGGAATCTGCCAGAGTAAACTTTTAATCGTTTTAGAAAGGTAATGTTCTGAGTTAGCAGTCCATGGCAACTTTACATGATACGTACTGTTTAAGGAAAATGCAAAACATGCGTTCCCGGCTGTTGTTTATGAATTCCAATTAGTAGCTAAAACCCATGGATTGATCCAATTTCGCAAAACGCAAACCAAAATAAGTCTATACATCTTGCATTTCATTATAATACCTCAGCATTTTGGTCTACTTGTGTGAAAATTTCATCCATTCAAAATCGATCTGATTTGCTATCAGCTATTTTCAGATTCTCAATCTTGAATATATCTCTCTTGCTCCATATGAAGCTCTCGCCATATTATACTTGATCGGCACTCATAAATGAACAAACAATATTTATAAATCAAAGCATCGTCTTTGTTTTCGATGCAAGGTTTGACATAAGTTGTTTCTCTTGTGAAAATGTATTTCTAGATGAATGTTGCTTCGAGGAATATCTTCAGCAATTTTGTGCCATGCCATTCGTGAAATTCCCTCACATAAATATACCATCATGTTATCCCAACTGAAGATTATTGTCCTACATTAAGAAAAAATCTTTTTTATATTTTGTTTAAGATTTGATGGAAAAGACGATTGTCTTTTGCATTAGCCTGTGCCAAAGATAATTGAGTGCTTCTGTTTGCACACTCGTTGAGAAGTATGCTGAGATTGCAGCAAGTCAGGTGGTTCTCACCATTGCAACGGAGTATTTTAAGCTTCTACGATTAGTCTACTGAACTAGCGATTTTAAGAGACCAAATTGCTTTCTCCATGGAAGCAGTTTTGTCTATAATAGTAATGTTTTATTTCTTGTATTTACCACATTTATATACTCAAATTTTGGATTTATCTTTTCCGAAGTAAAGTAGACATTGCCAAAATATTCAATGAGATGTTTTCCCTTTCAGAAGAGTTAGATAAACTTGAAAATTCCATTTATTTATCGTCTATATAAGGTGTGTCCTTGCATGTCCTCTCGAATAAGCCTCTGTAATTACTGTTTTGAACAAGATAGCTAATTCTACAATTGAGTCAGTTGATACTCAAGCAAATCTTCCCCATCTGGCTGGACATGAAAAATTGTGTGCTGACTAGTGGCATCTCCTCTTTACCCATTATTATTGTGGCCAACTATTCAAAAGGGGAAAAAAAAAGATGTTCTTTGAAAATGCCTTATTCACTACTGTAATTGAGAGATTCCATTTTAGATTAGCCTTTCGTTCTCTCCGTAAATCTAACTCTGGCATTTGTGGTGGAGAACATGCCTGGAAGTTGTGTTATCTCACCTAGGCACCTTCTCGTGTGCATGGTTCATATAAGTTAAGTTTAAATAAATGGGTGGATATGAGTAGGAATCATACCAAAAAATAGATATAAGCAGGAATATCATAAATTTTTTCTTCCCCATCATTTAGTTCTTATATTAAAACTATTTTGAGGTCTATATTTGATTGGATGCAAGCCTCTATTTTTCTGTTTAGATTGGATTGTTTGACATTTTATAATTGTTCTAGCATCTTTCTGTTATTATCAAATCAGTGAGAGGTAGAAATAAGTTTACAAAGAATTGAGTTAATTGTTACAAATGTCAGATAGTCAATACTTTTTCTTATGAAGCTTGTTAAAGTTTAGATCATGGAGTACCATGTTAATAAATAATACATAATCCATGAATTAAATGTGAATATAACAATTGGTTGGCTAAGGGTACAATAGAAAACTTGTGTTAAAAATAAATAAGTAAATGAATTATAAATAACAATAGACAAGTTTTAATCATCTTTCATTAATGAAAGCCAACGTGAAAATGTATGCTCGAAGCTTGATCGCTTGTTGTTGTATATCCAAAACTACTATTTATTAGTCGTTGGTTGTAGAGTTGTAATTAGTGTGTGGAGCTTAGCTGGAGCTGGTGATAATGCACATAGTGCTCAGTCGCAAGTCTCTCGAACCACCAAATGTCTCCATGCAATCTTCGGCTCGAGTAGAGAAACTCGAGGAGATGCTGAATTTCAAAGTGTTGGTGATTACACCGCGGTATATGCTTGTGCAATTGTATCTCTTGTGGACGTTGCTGAACTTCCGAGAGAGATTTACGGTGGAGGAGGTGTTATACTCCATTAGAGTAAAAATACGAGCTTGAAATTGTTCCTCCTTCAGCACAAAAAGCTCAAAGCAATTTTCAGGCAGCTCGGCAATTTCTGCTATAGGAGAGGTTGGTAAGAATTAGGAATGCAGCAGCTCCGTACTTGAGCTTATTCATTACAGTTCAGCACACTATTACAACAGCTCGGCTCAATTTAAATACAATCAACTTGGGCCCGACCGAATATCCAAGAGCTCAAATCTGGAATGTGGATGGCGACTCAGGCCTGGAACCCTAAACTACTGCCCAAGAGCTCATGTCAGCAACGGATTTGAAATGCGGTGACACCCATGCTCTGACACACACACGAGAATGGCACGGCACTTCCTCTTCGAACTTCAGCTCGGCAACTTGTCTCACAAGGGGCAACAACGACACTTCAAATGACAGCAGCTTGGACTTCACCTTAAACAGATCGGAAACGTACTGCTGTAGTTCAGTTTTCGCACGAGGCAACCTGGTAGTTTTCAACTAAAACAGTTCCGATCACCATCAATTAGCTTTGTCCAATCGGCGAACTCAAAACACTACTTCTTTCACCTTCTAAACAGCATGCAGGCTCGCAATTTCGAAAGGAAACAGAGTAGCACTTCACGAGCTCAATTCATACACGATGTAGCTTGGTTCCCGCACCCTCTTTATGAAAACACATTCCAATGCCTATTACAGTCGGTACTCCATGGCTCCCCAACAATTCAGCTCGGTAATCTTAAGAGTTGGACAAAACAATTCGAATTGATATATCTACAACATCTCGGATAGTTGTTATGAGTAGCTCGGCAGTTGTCATAAAACTGCTCTACTAATGTTTATCTAGAAAGTAGCTATTGTTTTCATGGTGTTCACACGCTTGGTATCGTGAAGAGCTCGGAATTTCATAAGTGTCGGAGAGCTGCCAGGCCTTTGCACTTGAGGAGCTTGGTTAAGAAGTTCTCGACCTGTCCATATCAAGTCCAGCTCGGCTATTATCACATCAGATCGGTATAAATGGCTCAAATCATATAGTACACGATCAAAGCTCGGCATTGTAGCGCGAAGCTGAACGGTTGAGTGTTACTTCCCTGGAGTTATGGCTCAGATGCTGCAAGACATGACCACTAACTCTGCTTGGCCTTGTTTGTGACGGGATCAACTAAGTTGCAAGGAGCTGGGTTCAAAAATTCACTCGCTGCTCAGTTTGGTCAATGCGTGACAAAGCTTAAACATGAAGCTGTGGCGCGAGAGCTTAGGTCGGAAAATAAGGAAAGCTCTGTTAACAATAACATAGAGCTCAAAATTGCAAACTCGCTCATGTGCCAAAGTTTACGACCATTTGAAAGTAATGTCAGATGTTCATCCTCCAAGGGTTGCTCGGCAAAGCTTTTTGAAGCTCGAATGCTCTGGAATATCTCGGACTGCCGCTTCCCATATGAACGGATAATCCTGACGTTACTAATTGCAAACACCATAGAGGCCAATTCTTCCCATAATTTCTGTTTAACAGATACTTCATCAAGAAGCAACTCAGCCCCTCTTTCCCAAGGCTTCGTGTCTCCAATAGTAGCAGAAAATTGTTGAACGAATAAGTTGAATAAACACGAGCCTCTGATTGCTCGGAAGTATACCCCAGATGTGCACTCTTTGTTACAGTGGATTTATCCAACAGATTGGCCTTTTTACCAGTCATATCGAGGTTCGATTGCTTACTATCATGAAGCTTGGAGCTCTATCATGTTCGGCATTGTTGCTTTGGTGCTCATTTCCTGTGGCCGAGTTTGGGTTATCATCCATGGGGAAGCCTTTGTGTTGGCATCATTGCACTCGCTGTCGACTACTAGTTCCTCTTTACCCTTCACTGTCCGCTTGGAATTCTCAGAATTTCGGATGAAATGTAAATCTCTTCGATGTGTGGTACAGTGGCGGTTGACAAAGGTGGTTTCCCACTTCCCAAGGGTAAGCAAGTGTCGAAAAATAAGACAATCGCTTGCTCCAAACAACGCTCCTTCAGATTAAAACATCAACAGCCATAAACATTTTGATGATAACCGCTCGGTGTTGGTTGCTGCCTAGCTCTCCAATTTTCAGTAATGCAAGTGCCCCTTACACCCACTTCGCTGGACATGGTTGTATCCATCATAGCCGATCAACCCTCAATTTCGCATTAGATCTAACGTGCAGTTATTCTGTGACATTTTTGACATACCACAACAATGAGCAGCGGTATAGTTACCGCAAACCGTCTCTCTTAACATACACTTGTGATATTCTTCCTTAAGATCGAAATGAAAAGAGATCAAATGGATAACAAAGAAGACATAATGCCATTAAAACAATATTGTCGATGAGGGGAGTACAACTACGATGTCATTTCATCATTGATTCATTTTTCATAAGAAAACATCTAAAGAAACTACAAGTTTATTGAAGAAGTTTGCTTCATTATATCAGGATCAGTCACTGAAAGAAGTCTAAGTTCCTCCAATAACGACCAGATGGTGGTTACGCAATAGTTTTTCAGATTTCCAACCTAGCAAATTTCGAGCTACAAAGAAATAAACCGCTTAACGAAACCGTACATTGAAATCACAGTATCCAACAATCATCAAAATATAAAGAAGAGAGATGATTCCAAGCAAAAGAAAATGAGAAATCCCCGAAGTTAAGATAAACCAGTAGCTTATGAACAAATTTATCCGGATATGGATATGAATACAGGAAAGAAATTACAACAAACCAGGTTTGCAAAAATCTAGAAAAAGGAGGAAACATTCCACTATAAAATTTTGAAGAATCATCAAAAACTTTGGCTGTAGATTGTCTTTTTGGTAGATAGCACCAAGTTGAAGGTCATTTTTTATTCAGGTACATGGGTACCTACAAAACAGAAAACGGTTATGGAAGTGCTGGAGGATACTCCCGCATGGCAACTTTGATATCTATGTTTTCCCTCTTATCATGAGAATAAACTTGTAAAGTTATGTGATACCAAACAAGTGGAAAAGAAAAGCCCCCTTACCTCTGGTCTTGTGCCATATTTATGGTGGTTGAGGGCAAAGAGTACTCGAATTGGGCCCTTGTTGTTGGCCTTAAATTGTAGGTTGGTTAATATAAGCCCATAGCCTATTTATTAAAAAGCACTATCAATAGTATCAATATAAAAGTACATGAAATTAGTCAATTAGCTCACGTTATAAGAGTATTTATTTGTGTTATAATTGTATTTTTTCTATTATATAGATGTAAGTGTAACTCCGTCTTGTATGGTTTGCCCTTCCGGATTAAATGAATCTAATATTATTGTTTTAGACCAAACCTTTGGTTCATAGAATTTTCAAAACTAAAAAATTCATTTCAATTTGGTTTGAACCAAAAATATCAAAGTGTTTTAGAGAAATGAAAAGAGATGACCTAGACAAATTAGGTTTACAAATGATGGATTAATTTGGTCATCAAAAGTAGAGAAACAAGAAACCAAAAGCCAACCAATCTCATACAGAAGCCAACTCTAGAATGCTTAGATGCATCCTTGGTCAAAAGCCTAAGACATTAGAAGTTGATTGGAAGCCATTAAAAGTCCATAATTTTAGTTTTGATTTTCCATATCATACGTAAATCAACTTTGGAAAGCTGTATCTTTTTGGATATGTAGAACTATGAAGCCCATAACATATCAATAAAGACTTGATTTAAGTCTACTTTGGCTTGGAGTAAACTATTATGCCGTTTAGATTTATTTAAGGACCAAATTTTGTGAGTTTTGGCAAGATATAGATTGAAAGATTTTCTTAATTAGTTACGAAAGTTATCTTCTTTTATTTTCTTTCTTTTGTTTATGGTATTCATACCTTTATTCGCTTTCCATGTTGGTTCTACGGTTATTATATTATGAATGCCTTATGAATGATGATATTTTTGAATCTTTTATCAATAATACATTTATTTCTCCCAATATTCTTATCTATCATACTTACATGTTGTGTTAGAATAAATGAGAAATGAAATTTTAGGGCTCAATGTTTGCATTCTAGGATGTAAGTTTGAACATAACTCTGTAGCCAAAGTTTAGAAACTTAGCAATTGAGGTGGCCACTTTTAATATGAGAGTTTTAAGCATAGCATATGTGCTTAAAGTGACTAAACTAAGAACGACTATGATATTGTTAGTTCGATTTTGATTCAGATTGGCATTTTCTCAAACATAGAAAAATAGTTTGAACATAATTTATAGTTTAGTTTGGACTATAGAGGAGCCTTATCCCTTCTTAAGATAATGTTAGTGCTATCACCTATCTTTAAGATAGAATATCTCGCTGAATGGTCTTATGCTATCATCTCCTTTTCCTTTAGGATTAGATATCTCACTAAAGGGTCTCATTAAGATAGACTGCAAAGTAGCCCTATCATTCCTTAGATAGCCTTAGTACTATTGAATCCCTTGAGGACATCTCACTAAAGAGTCTTGTTAAGCTAGACTGCAAAGGAGCCCTATTAAGTGCTATTGAATCCCTTGAGGATTAAGACATCTCGCCAAAGAGTTTTGTTAAGATAGACCGCAAAGGAGTCCTACTCTTCCTTAGATAGTCTAAATGTTGTTGAATCCCTTTAGGATTAGGACATCTTGTCAAAGGGTCTTTTTAAGATAGACCGCAAAGGAGACCTATCTTTCCTTAGATAGCCATAATGCTATCACATCTCTTTAAGATTAGAATAGCTTACTAAAAGGTCTTGTTAAGATTAGATAGCCCTATCTTTCCTTAGATAGCTTAAATGCTATCGCCTCCTTTAGGATAAGATATCTCGTTTAAGGGTCTCATTAAGATAGACTACATAGGAGCCTTATTCCTTCTTAAGATAGCCTTAGTATTATCACTTCTCTTTAAGATAGGACATCTTGTTGAAGGGTTTCATTGAAATAAACTACAAAGGAGCCTTATCCTTCCTTGGATAGCCTCAATGTTATCGCCTCCTTTAGGATAAGACATATCGTTAAAGGGTCTCATTCAGATAGACTATATAGGAGCCTTACCCTTCGTAAGATAACTTTAATGCTATTACCTCTTTTTAAGATAGCATATCTCATTAAAGGGTCTTGTTAAGATAGATTGCATAGGAGCCCAATCCCTTCAAATACCTTATAAGATAGGATGTCTCATAGAAGCCCTATCCTTTTTTAATAACAATCTCTCTATGGGTTACATTACTCGTACCTTTTTTAAGGAAAAAATAGTGTCTCTTTTATCTTTGTGGTGAAATACTAAATTAAGATAAATATTAAAAAGTTTAAAAAGTTTGAAAGATTTCAAAAAGGAAAAAATTAGAAAAAGAAAAAAAGGAGAAAATATCGAAAAAATAATAAAATGGCAATAAAAAAAGAAAAAATATAGGATTTTAGAGAAATAAGGGTTATTGGGTTTCATTTCAAAGGTTTTTCATTTTTTTCAAGGTCAAAGGACATAATTGAAGTCTAATAGGTACATGAAATTTGATTGAATTTTAATTTATTGGTAAAAACAAGCATTTTATTGAAAATTAATTTTTAAACCAAGTTCAACTTGCTTATTTTAAAATATTATTAAAATAGATGATTAAAGTTTCTTGTGGCCTTAAACAATATCTTAATTAGACTTAAATTGTCTAGTTTATGAGCATTTGAAATTTTAAGTAATGTTAAGAATTAAATAGTTGCAAGCTTGTAATTCTATCAAATTAGTTTTTTTTTTTCGAAAATAATTTTTTCATGTGTACCTAAGAGACTTGATAATATGACATGCGAGGAAAAATTATTTTTTTAGGTCTTAAAGGACTTAGGTCAATTTTTAAGGCTTGAAGCTTATTGGGCATTTTATTAAAATCAACTCTAAATAGGATATATAAAATTTTTTGTACACATAAACCAAGAAATAAGCTTGATCTTGTGGTCTACAAATGGGTCTAGTGCATGGACGAAATTGAGAGGTCTAAGGTATGATCTAAGGTAGGGGTATGTAAGCTTTTTTTTTTGTTTTTTTCTTTGATTCAATTAAAGTGGCACGTGGCCCAAATTGATTGGTTGTAGACCAAAGTCAACGCAAACGTTCGTTATCATCACAAAAAGCTCACAACAAACATAAGAAAATCCCACATGAGCCTTCTAATTTTTAAGCCAATTAAACTCATTTTTTAGTTTATTTTGATCGAACAAAATATGGGAATCAAGAGATGGCATGGCTTACTATCCATCTAGACCCATTTTTATTTTTTTGTCAAAATTCATGAGCTTTAGGGTTCAATTTTGGCTTGGAAAGTTGAAAAAAAAAAATTAAATGCTCGCGTTTGTTAGCATTCCAATCTTACTATTTTAAACAAGAATTGAAGTCCCTAGGCATTAATAAGGTGGCACCGTATCTTCCCTACTGTAATCTATCCCCTCAATTCATTTTTTTCATCAAATATGGAGATTATTTAGGCATGTTCTTCCTTGCCCATCAAGAATGAATCCACCATTATTATGATTTTCAAGTCTATTTCGAGCTTTTTTAGTATAAATAAGGTCCTTTAGGTTGCACTCTAGTAGGAATTTCCACTCCATTTCTCTTCTATGAGCTTTAACTAGCAATTTCTCACTTTAGCTTGAAGTAATTTCTTTCTCTAGAAAAGTTTCATTTTCGGTGGTTTTCAAGGCAAATTGCCACCACCATCATTAGCTTCCTCATCATCAAAAACTTCAAAAACCACTCTCCAATTACTTCAGTCCATTGTTGTTCGAGTTTCAACACGACATTCTCTTTGCCAAAATTTTGCCACTACGAACCACCACTCACACCACCACCTTAACTCGAGTTATTGTAACCATTTGCTTTTTTAACCTTGAAAAGCCAATAAAAGCGACTTCACCCACTCATTTTGGCTAAGTGAATGTGTTGGAGCAACCATTGTCGCTACCCTTTCTTTCTTTCTACCCCATGCATGTGCCATACACACGATAGGCCCATAGAGCTTTAGATCTGACCTGATCTAAGCACCCATTTACTAGGTTTTACTCTCTTCCCTTCTTCTTTATTATTTATTTCATTTATTTTATCTTTATGTTAGTAAATAATAATAATAATAATAATAATAATGCAATTCTTGGGTGTTTTGGGGTAACCACCTCCTAGGGACAAATAGAGCTCATACGTATAAAATATAAAAAATTTAGAAAACTAAAAGAATAAAAAAAATGGAAAATTATAAAAAAAGAAAGGGAAAAAAAATGGTCTAATAAAAAGATTCTAAAATTAAGGGCATTGTATAGTCACTAAGGGTGTTGTGGGGTAATTATTACCCTAAGGATTAATAGGGCCCACATGCTTTTCAATATTAAAATAATAAAAAAAAGGGAAATAAAAAATAAATATTCTTTCAAAAAAAAAAAAAGGAGAGAAACTTCTTCTAGAAATAAAAGTTCTTTAAAAAAAAAACAATATGTATAATCTCTAAGATCCCTTTTTCTTTAAATAAATGCTTTAGGTTTAAATTAAAAACAAAAAATAGTAAGCTTTCAAAAAAGAATACTTTTCTAGAAAAAAACCAATAAATCCTTTTTATAAAGTTTAGAAAATTAGGACTTTTCTATCAAGAAAAAATCTACAAAAAATATTTTCATCCTTGTCACCTAGAAATTGGTTTTCTAGAAAAAATAAAAATGCAATAAATGCTTTTCCAAAAATTGGAAAATAGTAGTTTTCAAAACTTCATGAATAAATTAGGGTCTTTTCTAAATTTTCTTTTTCAAAATTGAAAAAAAAGAACAACTTGTTAATGATGAAAATAGGGCTTGTTTTCAAAATTAAAAAGAATCAAACCACTAAAGTTTAACAAAAAGGAATTATGGTGGTTTGATTCAGAATAGCAGATACATAAGCAACTATGAGATGACCATAAAAAAAATTTCATTTTTTATTTTCCCTTTTCTTTACTTAAAAAAAAAAGAAAAAAAATTCAAAAACTAAAAAGAAAAAGAAGCAAAAATAAAGAAAAATTGTTTCCTTTAAGTTTAAGGGGTATTTTAAATGTTAAGGCCCAGTTTAATATTTTAAAGTAGTAACATTCGGTTTTAATAGGTTAGTGCTTGAATCTGGTTTCTTTGAAACATTTTAAAAAGGTTTCAAAACACAAACTAGTAACTAAATTAGGATTAGTCTACCTAATCATTTCTAATTTACTAATTTTTCCTTATTTCATTGGTAATAACTCCAGTTTTCAAAAACTAAAAAAAAAAAATAGATTTTTCTTAACTTTCTTTGAGGGTTTAAACTAGATGGGTATAAGGTTTAATTTAAGCCAAGAAAAATAGAAAACCAAATTATAGGCTCGACAAGAAGAAAAAAATTGAGAACAGTTAGGCTAAGCATTTGGGATATATTAAGTAAGACTTACGAAGGAACAACAACAATCAAGGACACTTGAATCAACTCATTACTTTAATAATATGAACTGTTTAAATTTCAATCATGTGAAGATATACATGATGCATTTAATTGCTTTACAATGATCACTAATGAATTAGCTTTGGTAGGTAAAAAGATGAAAGACTTTGATCTTGTTTGTAAGATATTACAAATTTTACCTAGATTATGGGATGCCAAGAAAATGGAATTGAAGAAGCCCAATACTTGTCAAAGATGACCATGAGTCAATTAAGACAAAAGCTACTTACTTGTGAATCTCTTATCAAGCACATCAAAGAACTAAATAGTAGCAAGAAGACTATTGCATTTAAAGCTCAAGAAAGTGTTTCATAGATTGAATTAGAATCAGATTTAGAATCAAAGGAAGATGAGGACATCACATTATTAGCAAGAAGGCTAAATAGGATCCTAAAAAAGAAAGGTAAGAAAAAGTTCTTCAATAAATACTCTTTTGCTAATCGTTTGAAGTTTGATGTAGGGAGAAATTACAAGGAAGAGAAAAAGGAAAGAAGGAGAAGAAAGAGAAAAAAGAAAAAATGGAATTGGTTTGTTGTGAGTGCAAGAAACTAAGGCACATCAAGTATGGATGTCTAATGCTACTAAAGAAACTGGAAAAGTATAAGAAGAAACAGAAAACATTATTGGCTACTTGGAGTGACTTGGATGAATTTGAAGTAGATTAAAAAATAAACAAAGAAGACAACATTTATCTAATAGTTATCTTTGAGGTAAATTTTGACTTTAATGATGATATTATGCTTGAAAGTATTAGAAAGGAGATTAAAAGTCTTTTAAAAGCTATTGAAAGGGCTAATTTGAAATTGAATAAATAAGATGATGAAATTAAGACTTTAAGAAGTAAAAAGGATGCATCGTTACATACAAACTCATTGTTACTAGATGAAAATGATATATTAAAAAATGATACTAAAGTTTTGCAGATAAATAATGAAAATCTAAGGATAACTAAAGATAGTTTAGAAAAGGAGAATTTAATATTAAAAGAAGAAATTAAGGAGTTAAAAGTTAGAATCAATGATCTATCTTGCACAATTGATACGACCTTTAACAAGTACCATGAAAGTGACAAGAAATTGCAATTGTTGTTATCCTCACAAAGGTTACATAATTTTAAGAATGGACTAGGATATGAGCATGGAGAAACCTTTAAGTCTAGTAACAAAATCGTATTTGTTAAAGGTAAGGAAGTAGATGCTATGAAACTTGATAATAATAATAATGTACATGTTAAGGATAAATCAGGTATGTAAGGAAATCTGTATAACAAAAGATATACTAGTCAAAATAATAAATATCCATTTAGAGGATACATCATAAATAGATTTAAAGATTACCAAAGCCAAAATCTAAAGAAACAAGTAAATAATCTAAATAGATAATTTGATTCTTATACTTATTTCTTTTGTAATAGATCTAATTATATTGAAAAATATTGCTTCTATAAAATGAACAAGCTCAATACACAACAAGTTAGATCTTTGCACAATATAAGCTTAAATTTTGCTACACCTAAGCTAGACTAGGTTCTAAAAGGAAATTAACTCTATTTTGATGTTTATGGGAACATAGAGCAAAATTGAAATGAATGTACTATTTGGATAGTGGGTGTTCATGTCACATAAGTGGTGATGCTTCATTGTTCATAAGTTTAGAATGGAAGGAAGGAAGCGATGTGAAGTTCAGAGATAATAATTGTAAATCTTACAAATTTAGCTATTTGAGAGTAGAATTAAATTCTAGTACTGTAAACAACTTCATGAGACGATAAGGCCGAGTAAGATAAAATTTTTATTAAATTATAAATTTGAATATATTATAAGTAATAAAAATCCTAGAATTTCAATCGAAACCTAAATTGTATACGAAAACCTTAAACCCTATGTATGCGTAAATAACCAAAATTTAACTCGAACTCGATAAAAACACTAAAACTATAACTTTAACCTTATAAAATGAATAAATATAACCTAACAAAAATGAAACTTTAAACGAATATAATTATTGATTCATACATGTAATCGTGTAAAATTAACAACTAATATGTTGAAATAATTCCTAAATATTATAAATATAATGGTTAACAATTAAAGTAATAAATTTTATAAAAATTCAACATTATTTTATAATTAGTAAATGTATAATTTTTATATTTGGAAATTTCTAAACTCTTTAATTTTTCTTGTCCTTCTTTCCTCTTTCTTTTTCTCTTCCTTTTTTCTTCTTCACATTTTTCCTCGCTTGCACACGAATTTCCAGAAGGTGTTCGACTGATGAGGTGTACTTGATTTTCACCATGTGCAAAAGAAACAAATCCAATAAAGATAAGGGCCTTGTCTTGTCACTTAAGGATGTTATCTTGTTCTGATTTTTTTTTTTTTTGTTCACACAATTTTTCTACCTCTTTTTCCTAGCTAAACACGTTTAGAAACAAGGAACTGATTTCACGTATTGTTCCAACAAAAAACAAGACACAAATAGTACAAATTCTTAATTTCTTTCCAACTGTGAAGCTTCTAATTTTTTTTCTTTTAATTCCTTTTGATTTTAAGAGTCAACAAGCGAATCAAGAAGGAGAAGAAGGAGCCTTACCATCTTTATTTCTCAATTTACTAAGGAAATAGACAAGGAGTATGTGTAGTATATTTATTTGATATTAATCATCTTGATCATTCTTTTACATACATGTATTTTGTAGAATTTATATTTAATATAAGATCGTGTAATATAGAGATATATGTAACATTAGTATTTCTTTGTAAAGTATGTTCATATATGTATAGATACTAAAGTATATTCAAGTGTACATATATGTTAATTTGATGCTACAAATATTTAGCATAAAAGAATTGTGTCTATGTACATATATATATGTATGCATGTATAGTATATGTATATTTGGTATTTTTATTTTATAGATACATGTACATGTAGATATATACATATATTTATATATTTAGAAAGTACAAAATACTAGTATAAACGTGAGAGTATATGTATATATGTATAAAATACAAAAATACAATTATGTATATATATACCCATACGTATAGCATATGTAGTATATTTATAATTATATTATCATATTACATAAGTATACAAATACGCATAAGATATGTATATTAATAGTATAGTATATATCTAAGTACACGGGTACACATAAATACTATAGGTATACTCTATTATATACTAAAATAAGGCAAAATATATAAGTATGTACATATATATGCCATTAGGTTTAAGAAAGTAGAAATTAATTAATTTATAAATATAATTAAAAATAATAATAATAAATATAAATATGTACACATTATGTAAAAATACAAAATAAGAAAAATATTGAAAATACACAAAAGATTCAGAAATGACACATGGCATTTTCCTTTGCTACCACGTTGACATTTAATTAAATATAATTAAATTTGTAATTAAAAAAATAATAAAATAATTAATTGGCAAATTATGAAAATATTAAAAATGAATTAAATAGGTATTAACTCTCAAAAATGGAAAAAGACGTAAATTATAATTAAGTAAACTCAAAAATAAGAAAATTACAAAATATAAGAATTATATATTTATTAGATCGAAAATATGCAAAGAAATGCTTAAAACAATATTTTATAATTATTTGAGTTGAAATAATAAAATTCATAATAATTTTACATCACAATCACAATTGTAGGTTACAACATTCAAAACGGACTCCGCTACGAATAATTATATTAAAAAACGATAAAAATGAACTATAAGTTAATAAAAATCAAAGTTAAAACAAAAAGGTTATATATAATTAATGAAAAAACTCGAATTGAGTATTTCAAATGAATAGATAGTTAATTTAAGTAGTTCGTACTAAGTATATAAATAGTTTAATTATTTAACTCAAATACTTATTATTTTCTTATCCCCTAAATGTCAAGTGATCTCGATATGAATACTGATTTACCAAAGTAGGCTATTATGACCGTTAATAGACTTAATAGTTAAGTGAGTATTCTTAATGATTCTATACTTGTTTTGTACTTATAGTTAGAGTACTTAAATTAAATATTAATAATTTGATGCATGGGGGTTTGAGTTATATATGTATCTGATATTGATTGATTACTGTGCAAAATACCATTAAATGTGATAAATTAAAGATTTGATTGTATGATTAACTATTGTATGATTTGAATGGTCTGCTAATATTGATTGATCACTTAATAATTTAACTTAATTATATTTAGTTTATCTTAATTTAAAAGGACTATGCATCAACCATGCATTATATTACTAATTCTAATCGTCACTTCATGCGAAGGTAAAGATAGGTCTTGTGGAGGTTGTTTCTATATATTGAATTAAAGTGTTTTAGTATAATGCACTTATATAACATGACCTTATCTTAACCTACAGACTTACTAGGTGCTGGAAACACTAATCATTTAGCTGAGAGTTGAGTCTAGAGACCTCCGTTATAGGGTGTGAGTATGGATTGTAGGGGTCACCTCATTGCTAAACCTAGGATTTTGTGCACTATTAGATTTCTTGGAAATGAAAATGCATTTCATGAAATATGGAATTTAAAATTATGATTAAAAACCTAGGTACTAAAACTCAATTGTGATTGGTATTGATGTATCTCCAACTCTTACCTTAGAGGGTGTTAAATCCGATGTTATGTAGCATTAATTAATTGTATATATTGTTTGGCATATTGTGTGTACGTACGTTCATATGATTGTAAAAATTTTTCTGATAACTTGCCTGTCAGTATAGTATAAGGGATAACTCATTAAGCTTATACAACTTACTCCCCAATAGTTTTCTTTTGTAGGTTGCTAGATGATCGAGTATGAGTTAAGAGTTAAGAGTTAAGGGTTGAGTACTAGTGTTGAGATGCATAGACATTTTATGACTCTCATAAGTTTAGGTTCTATATTTTTACAGTATGATCTTATCGTTTAGTAGGGGATATCGATTCTTTACAATTCTAAGGAACTGTGGGATATTAGATATCCTTAGTTCTTTATATAATACGATAAGTTATAAATGAAAAATACGAAACCCTAGAGACTAACTAATTAGCATCTTATAATATCTGACTTACAAGATGGTTTTTATGTTACGGGTGCATACATAATATAAAAATTTTAAGCAATCTTACTAGGCTTACCTTAAGGTTATGACAATAGTAAGGGAAAAATCGTTGCAATTGGTAAAATTAGTAAACCTCCTCATATTATAGATAATGTTAGTTTAGCTAAAGGCTTAAAACATAACTTGTTGAGCATAAGTTAATTATGTGATAAAAATGGTGCAAAATTGTTTGAAGGATATAGAAAGAGGAATAAATATCTTGTTGAACCAGCTAAAGTAGAAACTAAAAGTTGTTTCTTGAGTGTTTTTGATAATGCATGCTTATGGTATAAGAAGCTTTGTAAACCCTGTAAAGTTATCGTTCTTAACCCTAAATTGGACCCGAGTACTCTAGATAATCTCACGAGTTGATAAGGCTAAGTAAGATAAAAATTTTATTAAATTATGAATTTGAATATATTATAAGAAATAAAAACCCTATAATTTTAATCGAAACCTAAATCGCGTATGAAAATCTTAAATCCTATATATGCATAAATACTCAAGATTGAACTTGAACTTAACAAAAAAACTCTAAAACTATAACTTTAAGCCTTTAAAATGAATAAATTTAACCCATTAGTAATAAAATCCTAAATGAATACAATTATCGACTAATTTGCGTAATAGTGCAAAATTATTAACAAACGCGTTGAGATAACCCTTAAATATTATAAATATAACAGGTAACAATTAAATTAATAAGTTTTATATAATTTCAAAATTATTTCATAATTATTAAATTTATAATTTTTATATTTATAAAATTCTAATTTTTGTTTTTTTTTTCCTTTTTCTTTTCTTTTCCCTTTCTTTTTCCTTTTCCTTTTTCTTCTCCAATTTTTTTTTTTCCCTTACCACATTAGCTTCTAGAATTTGGTTTAGCTATCACTTTTTATGTTTAATTCACACGTGTTAATTATTTAGATGAAGCAAAGATATTGATAAGGGCCTTATCAAATCAATTAATTATCTTATCTTGTTTTTTTTTTTTTTTTTATCTTTTTCATATTATTTTCTTCTCTTTCCTTGCTAAGTTTCATGTCTATTGGAAGAAAAGGAAGCAAACACACACAAACACTCTTCAAACAAAAAAACAAAACCCTACCTATGTATTTTTTTCCCTAAATTGTTAAACCCATTTCCCTTTTCCTTTTTAATTTCTTTTGATTTCAATTGCATCAAGTAAAGTAAGAAGAAGAAGAATCTTAGGATTACTAATTCAAGACAATTCAAAGGAAGAGTATTTAGTATGTATATTATATTTATCTTGTAACAATCATCTATATGTATTCTTTCATATACATGTATGTTGTATCATCTTTTGTATCCTAAGAGTATGTAGTGAATTTACATGTATCCTATAAATTTTGCAAGAAAAGTATATGTACATGTATTGGAATTTATAGAAATTTAGTATTTTACCATATACTTGTGTTCACATTTGTATAAATATTTAGATATAATTATGTGTACATATATATTATAATCAATTATACAATATTTATTATAAAGGATTTGTGTATATGTACATATATATGCGTATATAATAGCATGTATATTAGGTATTTTTATTATATATGTATGTATAAATATGTAGCTGAATATCTATATGTATATGTACGCATAAAGTACAAAAATACTAGTATAGTATATGTATAGGTACCATATATGTATATATATGCATATAGAACATATAGTATATTTAGGGTTATATTATTTAATTATATAAGTATATATGTATAAATAAGTTGAGGAAAATTAATTACATAAGTATATGTATATGTATAAAATATGTATGTTAAGGGCATAGTATATATGTGTATATGGGTATACTTAAATAGTATAATTATAATATACTATAATACTAAATTAATAAATAAAGTACAATAGAATATGTATAAGTATGTAAACCGTGAGTTTGAAAGAAAATGGAAAAATGATTAATTTACAAAATTTGATCAAATATAATAATAAATACAATTATATAAGTATTAACTAAAATGCAAAATAGGAAAAATTTGAAAAATACACAAGTTTATGAAAATGACATGTAACACTTTCTTATGCTACTATGTCATCATTTGACAAAATTTAATTAAATTCGTAATAATAATAATAAAATAATTAATTAATTAGAAAATTATTAAAATAGTAAAAGTGAATTAAATAAGTATTAAACCATAAAAAATACCAAAATAAGTAAATTGTGATAAGATAGACTTAAAAATAAGAAAATTACAAAATATAAAATTTAGATATTTATTAAATCATAAATATGTGGAGAAAAGCTTCAAATAATAATTTATAATTAATTAGGTTAAAATAATAAAATTCATAATACTTTTACACTATAATGAAAAATGCGGGTTATAACGTTTAAAACGGACCCCGCTACGAAAAAGTATATCCAAAGACAATAAAAATGGACTATAAGTTCATAAAAATTAAAACTAAATTCAAAAAATTATACGCGATTAATAAAAAAGCTCGAATCGAGAATTACCTATGAATAGATAGCTAATTTAGGTAGTTAATACTAAATATATGAATAGTTTAGTTATTCAACTCAAACACTTGTTACTTTTCTTATCTTCTAAATGTCAACTGATTATTACAATCCCTAACATCGACCATAGTTTAGTAAGTACTCCTAATGATTCCATACATGTTCGTTTGTACAGCCAATGAATATTAACTAATATTAATAATTAGATGTTGTGTGGAGTTGGGTTATTCATGTGTATGATACTATTTGTCAAATGTAAAATTACTTTAAAGTATAATAATGTATTGTTTGTTGCATAGTGAATTTAATAGTAATTGATATGTCTGTAATTCTAATTGTTCATACAATAATTGGACTTAATGATATCAGACTTGAATTAATTAAATCAAAGCATGCATAATCATGCATTACATAACTAATTTCAATCGTCACATTACAGAGAGGTAATGAGAGGCCATACGAGGGTTGATAAATTCTGATTATAGTGTTTTAGTTCGATGCACACGTATGATATGACTTTATCCTGACCTATGGGATTACTAAGCGTTAGAGGCGCTACACACCTAGTTAAGGGTCGAGTTTAGAGTCCTCCATTTAGGAGTGAGTATAGACTGCGATAACCTACTCATAATCATACTTGGAACTAGTTTTAACTAAATCTGAAAATGGACATGACATTTATTTTTCAATACGAAACATAAAGTTTCATAGTGGTAATAGTTTAAGTATGATACTCAAATTTGATTTGTGCCGTGTATACTCCAACCTTAACTTTGGAGGGTATTAAATCTGAGTTGCATGTAGTATTTTGTTACCTGTATGTATTTGTTTAACATTCTATATGAGCATGCATTCATATGTTTGAATTTAATTGTTGAATAACTTGTTTATAGTATGGTTGAGGGATATCTTACCAAGTTATTTAGCTTACATCCTTATTTACTACTTGTGTTGGAGAACTTATTC
Source organism: Lumnitzera littorea (assembly GCA_024138015.1). Classification (NCBI taxonomy): domain Eukaryota; kingdom Viridiplantae; phylum Streptophyta; class Magnoliopsida; order Myrtales; family Combretaceae; genus Lumnitzera; species Lumnitzera littorea. The sequence goes on from JAMXBB010000009.1 coordinate 41,053,973, forward strand.
GTTGTTCTGGGCCGTAAGATGCTTAAGGTTAGTAGAATGCCATATAGTTGGTATGAATGTGAGTTAAAAGATGAAAGTGAGTTTCTATTACTCTAGTAAGATTTTAGAAACTTCTTATGTGATACAATGTACTATTAGCTTACTCTCTAGTATGTTAAAGACTTAGTATATGTATATATATATGTGATAATTATAGTTTGATAGTCATGTTATTGTAATTGTGTTGTGATATTACTTGTACCTGCATAACTCTCGAGTTAGTAGTGGTAGTTGCTTTATATATCACATGAAGGGTTATCGATTGAAAGGGTAATCAATCGACAATCGACAGTCTTTTGTATGACATAAGGTGCTTATTACAACTAAGCCACCCTTCGAGTCGTAATAAGCATAGTCATGTTAACTTTCATCAATTGGATAATTTGTCTAAGAATAATCTTGTTTATAGTTTGTAAAAAATGCATATTAAAGATGATTTTCATTGTACCACATGCATTAAGAATAAAATGAGTACAGTTTCACTCAATTGAAAGCATGTTATATCAACTAAGAGACCTTTAGAATTGTTGTATCTTGATTTGTTTGGTCCTACATGCACATTGAGCTTATGTGGTAACATGTATGGCTTAGTTATAGTTGATTATTTTTCTACAGTATACTTGGGTTTTATTCTTACGATATAAAAGTGATGCTTTTTTAGCTTTTGACAAGTTTTCAACATAAGTTCAAAATGAAAAAGGTTTTTCCATTATTAGTTTATGGACCGATCATGGGAAATAGTTTGAAAATGATGATTTTGCAAAGTTTTCTAATCAAAATGACATTACTCACAATTTTTGCAGCTCCTTATACTCTACAATGAAATGGAGTTATAGCGCCTAAGAACAGAACAATCTAAAACATCCCATGAACATTATTGAATGAAAGTGGTGTAGTGCAATATTTTTGGGTTGAGATAATATCTATATTATGCTATATCATCAATCATGTGTACATAAGATCATTCACCAAAAAAACATCGTATGAGCTTTATAGAGGTCAAAAACCCATAGTACCATACTTTCATGTATTTGGTTCTATATGTTTTAATAAGAAATAGGTCTTAACCTTAGTAGGTTTGAGGAAAGAGCCAATGAAGGCATATTTTTAGGATACTCCTTAAGTAATAAAGCATATCGTATGTTCAATAAGGTTACTAAAATGGTTAAGGAATCCATTAAAAAAAAAATTGTGGATGAAATAAAAGTTGATTATTCTGATGATGACTCACATGAGAAAGTTAAAGATAAGGATGGAAATGTATAGCAAAATTAGGTTAGCGAACCTAAGGTTGAAAGTTCATTAGAAGGAAGTCCAAAATCACAATTAGAAGCAAAAGTAGAGGGTAGATTAGAGCTAACTAGATAATACTTAAGCCTTATAGAACAACCAGGTTCAAAACTTATCATCAACCTAAACAAGTGATAGGTAATATCAATATTGGAGTTAAAATTAGAGTTAGCTTGAGAAATATTGAAAACCATTTTATCTTATTATCTAAGTTTGAGCTTAACACTGTTGATGAAGCTTTGTCTAATAATAGCTGGATAAATGCCATGTAAGAAGAGCTAAATTAGTTTTAAAGAAACCAGGTATGTATATTTATTTCTAGACCTAAAGATGAGTTTATCATAGGAACAAAGAGGGTATTTAAGAATAAGCTAAATGAGCATAGTAAAATTGTTAAGAATAAGGCAAGATTGGTAGCTAAGGGCTACTCATAAGAAGAGGGAATTGACTTTAATAAAATATATGCTCCAATTGCTGGATTAGAGGCAATTAGACTTTTTCTTGCTTTTGCTTATTACAAAAGCTTTAAGTTGTTCCAAATGGATGTTAAAAGTACTTTTTTAAAATGGATATATTAAGGACGGCATTTTTGTTGAACAACTCTAAGGTTTGAAGATCCATTTAAAGAAGACTATGTATATAAATTGAGAAAAGCATTGTATGGATTAAAATAAGCTCCTAGAGCATTGTATGAAAAATAAAGTGATTTTCTAATTAAGAATAGATTCCAAATGGGTAAGGTAGATACAACCTTGTTTATTAAACATTATGATCATGACATTCTAGTAGTCCAAATATATGTTAATTACAATGTTTTTGGATCTATTAATGAGATATTTTGCTAGGAGTTTTCTAAGCTTATGCAGGCTGAGTTTGAAATGTCATTAATTGGAGAGTTGAACTTCTTTCTTTGAGTTCAAATCAAACAAACCAATGATGAGATATTTGTGCATCAAGAGAAGTAAATTGAGTAAATCCTAAAAAAGTTGGTAAGAAAGTCAATGAAAAGCTTTATAAAAGTTTGATTAGGTCACTATTGTATTTGATTGCATCATGGCTAGACATATTATTTAGCATTTGTATCTATATACGTTTTTAATCTAAACCAACTGAAACATACTTATCAATTATGAAAAGGATTTTTAAGTATATATCTTACATAGTAAAGTTAGGAATTTTACATCTAGAGAATCAAAACTTTGATTTGATTGGTTACTTAGATGTTGACTATGCTGGATATAAGATAGGTAGGAGAAGTAGCTTAGGTACTTGTCAATTTCAAAGGGACAAATTGGTTTCTTAGTCATCCAAGAAATAAAATTTTGTAGCCTTATCCACAATTGATGCTAAGTATGTTTCAATTGGCAATTTTTGTGCTTAGATTTTGTGGATTAAACATTAATTTTCTGATTATGGGCCAAATTTGAAAAACATTCCAAAATAATATGATAATACAAGTGCAATTAATTTGACTAAGAATGCAGTGCATCAATCTAGATTTAAGTATATTAAGGTAAGATATCATTTCATACATGATTATGTTAACAATGACGATATAAATATTGAATTCGTGATAATTGATAATCAATTAGTTGATACTTTCACCAAGTCTCTAGATAAGACCAAATTTGAATTTATAATAAATGAAATTGGGGTTTGTTATCCATTTGTATAATTTGAGTGGCTAGCATCCATGAAATTTTTGTGTAATAATAATGTATACTGTGTTAATTTTTATGTGCCATAACTTACTATATATTTCTTATGTACTTGTATAATATATTTGTTGATTAAAATTTATTCTTTATTGCAAATTAATAGTGCTAAATAATGTTTTATATAACTTAGATATAAAGTTTATTAATATATGTATAAATTATAGGGTATTTAGTGTTAAATTTTTTCATTACATTAATAAATGATTAATCTCCTCCTTTTACCATTAAGGCTCATTTAATGAGCTTCCTCAATTTTCTCCCATGTTAGCTAAGCATGATCAGCTCAAAAATCATAAAACTTTCCTGTTTCACTCATGTTCTACCTATGCCCAATAACCTTCCAACTTTTGTAACGACCATGTTTCCATCTTTCTTTCTATTTCACTTCTTGATTTTGATGTACTTCTCCACAACTCCTTAACAGTTACATACGATCAAATTCTTAATATCTTTAAATTCTCATTCTCCTCAACTAAAAACCACTTCATTTTCTTACTTTACTTTCTCTCTCTTCAATCCATCAACACTATTCATTTCGTGCTCTTTTATCTCTCTTTCATGTCTTGAAGAAAATCCTCACATCTTAGTCTCAAAAATAAGATAGTCCCAAAGAGTACAAAAGAAAACCTACATTCTTTGGTAGATGAGTCTTTAAATTTTGATCAAACCCCAATTCAAGAACCTCAAAACCCTAATTCTGAAAACCCTAACCCTGAACGATTTGAAGCCGCTACAAAAAAAAGAGGGAAATGATGACAAGGCTGAGAGTTCCTCAAGTGAGGAAGTTGTTGAAGCAGAGTAGAAGTCTAAATAAGAGTCTAAGATGAAGAAGAAAATTCTACAAGTGAAGAAAAGTACTAAGACAAAATCACATTTAAAACAACATGCATAGTCAAATCTAGAGTATGAACCAAAAGTATAGAGAATTGCTAAACGTTTTGAACAAACTAAGGTCGAAAAGAAAAAGGTAACGACTAGAATTGTGTTTGTTTCATCTTCTAAACAACAGCACTTCATATAGACAAATATTTTTGAATTTGAGTTTTTCTAAAATAATGGCCTTTATTAGGATGAATTCCTAGATGTCATAGGGTATAAGAGCATTCTGTAGAGACTATTGTTTATGGAGAGTTGTTGATTGAATTCTATGACAATCTTGATATGGATCAAAGAGACATGTGGTTGTCCAAAGTGAATAGACAAAAGATTGAAATTTTGAAGGTTGACATTCAAAAGTGTTTTAGGACTCCTAAGATGAACAATGATAAGGAATTAATGAAGTGGACTAAGAAGAAAATTTTTGAGGAGTTGAGTAAAGGTAAAAGAATTTAACTAGGAAAGGAAGTTAGCATCTTTAACTTCATGTTGATTGTGCATATGCTACACAAGATGGTAATTAATTGTATACTTCCAAAGAAAGGAAGTACAACAAGTATTTCAAGGGAAGATGTTGTGGTTATTCTAGCCATGTTGAGGAAAAAGAAATTAGACATTTTTGCACAAATCATTAGGCATACGTTCATGACTAGGAGATAGAGGCCTTATGGCAATTTGATAATGAAGTTATTTGAGCTCAAGAAGATTAAGATTTTGAAAGTTACAAAGAAGGAGATACCCATTAGAGTGATAGGTGGTGATCATTTCAATCACATAGGCATACATATGAAAAACAAGATTTAGTACATTGATGACTAAGCATTCCATGTATAAGATAGGCACAAGAAGGACATACCACCCTGATCATTGTTTAAGGGGGAGTTTGTCAGGGTAGTGTTAGAGTCTATTTAGAATTTGAATTAAAACCAGTGAAGAAGGTTAGCAAGAAAAGGAAGGGCAAAGAGATTTTTAGGGAAAAGAAGAAGAAGTCCAAGAAGTATTTTGAAATCAGGATAGTACGAAAGTTTGAGATTAAGGAAAAAAAAAAAAGAAAATACCTGAATCAGAATATGATTTAGAAGCAATTTTGAAGGAATTACCTGCTGAAACTTCTAAGGCACATGTAATATCAAAAAGTGAGCTTGAGAGTATGACTGAAGTTAGAATAGATTGGTTATTAACCAAACCTTAAGCGTTTCTCAAGTAAGAAGCTAAGAAACAATTGAAACCATCTCCTACACCTTACACTTCACCAATGAAATCCTCTCCTCAACTAGTTGTGGAACTTAAAATTCAACCATTTGATCCTCCATTATATGATCAACCTAATCATTCATAGTGTCTAAAGTCTCCAGTTGCTCCATCTGATCAATAATCCTTAAGTCCATCTATTCATGTATGAACTAACCAACCATCACCACAAGTTGAACCAAGCTTGTCTACTATTTCAATTCCTGCAACTATTGAACCTACCTAAGCATCAGAGGAACTGACACAACAAGTTCCTTCAATAACTATTCTAATTCTTCCACAGAAAGAGTCTACTCCACCTCTAAAACCTCAAAAACCACCTTCTTTAGGCAATCCAAGGATTCAGAAGGGCTATTTGAAGAAAAATAAGAAGAAATCGGCCTAATTCTAGTCATTTTTGTCAGTGTTTGTTCAACTTCGTTAATTTCAAGTTTGTGTTGTTTAGAGTCAAAACCACATATTGATCACGTTAAAGCAGGAAATACCTTATTATGCAAAATTATCATCCGATTGCTACAATAGTGAATAGGGTACACTCTTTAAGGCATTCTTTTGCTTTTAGTTTTGGATTTAAAAGAGGAAACAAAACTATCCTACATACGTTAACAGTACGTGAATTTATATGACAAAATTAAAAAAAAAAAAAAGATGAAGAAGAAGAAGAAGAGAATTTTGATATTTCCTAAAGCTCATAATACCCACCTTGACTTCCTTCACCATATATTGTTGAAAGAAGTGAAGATAAGACAAATGATGTGATTCTCATAGTCAAGCTTATGAAGCATTATTATTCTTTTTCATTTGAAAAACAACTAAGGATTATGACATATACATATATAAATATGTGTAATATTGTAGTTTTATGGTTTTCTAAATCTAATTGTAATGGATATGTAGTGATTGTAGGCTATTTCAGCTATTATCAAATTAGCATTTTATATAATTATGTTGTTTATGCAATTATTTTGCAAACAAAGGTGTCCATAATGGTGTGAAAAGAAGGCCCATCTACAAAGCAAGATTTTTGAAGAAAATATCATTCATTTTATTGGTGTTATATGGCTTTGTGAAAAGATAATTTTATTGGAATAATTGTTTTATTTTTCTCAAGAATGTTGATGATATGATACTGTTTTATAACATAACTAGATCGATATTTGTTTGCATTAATTTAGAAAAATACATTGTAATCATCTAAATTTATTAAATCTTAAGGTACCTATTTTCTATCTATTGTATATATTATATTAAAATAATCTTACAAAATAAAAATAGAGATAAACCCATAATAGTGGTAAGATATACCTTCTAACAATTTCTAGAAGCCAATATACTTGTTTTCCTAAAATTAATTTACAAAAAGAATAAGCATGCGCATGTAGTGCAATAACAACTATAAACCCTTTAAAATCAGTAGTCTGAACCTTAATTTAAGTCCAAGTTTCCTAAACTATGTCATGAGTCGATAAGGTTAGTAATAATAAAAAATTATGAAATTTAATAAATCGAATATAACACCAATAATAAAAACCTTAAAAATTGATCGAAACCCTAAATCGTGTACTGAAACCCTAAATCCGATTTATGCACAATCACTAGAAATCGAACCCAAACTTGATTGAAACCTTAAAACTATAATTTTAAGCCTATAAAATAATTAAATATTACTCAATAGTGATATAATTGTAGTCAATTACAATTATTGACTAAATTGTGTAATCGTATAAAATTTTTAATGAAACTGTTAAAATAACTTGTAAAAATTATAATTGTAATAGGTACTAATTAAATTGATAAATTTTTACAAAATTTTAAAATTAATTTATTAATGTTACCTTTACTATTTTTATGTTTAAAAAATTTACATATATTTTCTTTTTACTATTTCCTATTTCTTTCTTTTCTCCTTCCTTTTTCTTTTACTTTTTCTTCTTCCATTTTTTTTTCATCCTTCTATGTTGAACTCCAGCCGGTTCTAATAGCAGCCCATATGATTAAATTTGGTTACAAGTATCACAAAATTAAGAGATAAAGGACAAGATAATTAAGGAATATGTCTTGTCCAATTTAAAAAAGAGATTAGGTTAGATTATTTTCCTTTTTTTTCATTTGTTTCCTTAAATCCTAATTGCTGATCATCATACCTAAAAGAAAGAAATTTGGAAAAAAAAAAAAATAGAAACCGAACACATAAAAGAAGAAGGAAAAGAAATCAAAACAAAAGAAAACTAAGAACAAGAAGAAAATTAAGAAGAAGAAGAAGAAGAAGAAGGAGGAGGAGGAAAAGAAGAAGAAAATTTGGAATACTACCAACAAATTTAGGTAAGTATATTTTATTTACTTATACATATGTATATTATATAGTATGTGTATGTATATACTAATTATTCTATTACATATACATGTATGTATGCATAAGTAGATAAACAAATATATATGTATCTCTTATGTGTGTATAAATATATGTATGTAGATGTATATATATATATATATATATATGGTATATGTATATACATGTATGTATAAATAAGGATACATGTAATAGGTATTTAGAAATTTCACTATTGGATATATATATGCATGTACACGAAAAAAAAATAATAACAAAATAAAATAAAATAAAAAAATAAATATATATATGTATATATAAATAAGAATACATATAGTATGTATTTAGTATTTTCACAAATTAAGCATTGATATATATATATATATATATACATGTGCCTCATCTTTTTATATTCATGTACACATGTAAGTTATTATTTTTCTTATATATGTATATATGTATATATATATGTGGCGTGAATATGTGTATATGTATATATAAACCTAGTCTTTAATATATATATGTGTACAAGTGTAATAGTAGGTATACGTATGTATATTTATATTTAATATTTTCATATTACAAGAAATTTTGTATATATAGTTATATAAGTATTTATATATATATGTATAGCGTAGAATATTAGAAAATAATAAATTATAAAAAATAATAATAATAATAATTTAATAAGTCTAAAATCTCAAAAATAGGTAAAAATAAGTTACTAAGGTAAAATAAACTTAAAATAATAAAACTATCAATTATATGATTTAAATAATTATTAAATCATAAATATACTAAGAAAAAACTGAAATTAATATTTTATAACTTTTTAAATTAAAATAATAAATTTTGTAATATTTTTGTATCATAGTTCAAACTGCAAGTTACAACGTCAAAAACGGACCTTGCTTCAAGAAAATATGCTCGAAAATGATCAAAATGGACTATCAATTTATAACGATCCAAGCTAAAATGAAAAAGTTAATGTAATTTGATAAAAAGCTTGAATTGACAATTTCGCATAATTAAGTAAAGTAAACATTACAAATTATGATACTAGTTTAGTTTTAAATTTTTAAAACTTATAATTTTCTATATTCCTTATTCTCAGGTGATTTCGACCTTGACCCTAAGTTGCTCTCGAATTATTACGACTTCTAAGTCGATTATGACTAAGTGAGTTTTTTTCTAATGATCTCATATTTGCTTATGTTTGTAGTTAGCGAATATAAATTATGCTTAATAATTGAATGTTATATGGGAATGGGTTATATTTATGTATGATAATTGTTTGTTAATGGTAAATTTACTTTAAAGTATAATAATATATTGATTGTTGCATAGTAGATTCACTAGTAATTGATTGTTTGTGATCTTATTGATCACTGAATAATAAGACCTAATTTTATTCAACTATAAAAAGTTAACTTAAAATACACATAATCATATACCGCATAACTAATTCGGGCCTTCACATTACACGGAGGTAGTGAGAGGCTATACGTAGGTTGATTATTTGATTATTATAGATTTTAAATAGTGCATACATACGATATGACCTTACCTTGACCCGCGGGATTATTAGGCATTGGAGGTGTCAACTGCTTGGTTAAGGATCGAGTCTAGAGGCTCCCGTTTATGGGTAAGTAAAGGTTGCGTGAACCTACTCACAATCATATGTAGAACTCATTTTTGATAAAACTGAAAATAGATATACCATTACATTTTAAATAAGAAACACAGAGTTTCGTTATGAAATAAGTTCTAGTATGATATCCGGATCTGACTGTGCCGATATATCTCCAACCCTGACTTCGAAAGGTGTTAAATCTAAGTTACTTGGTCACCTACATATATATGATTGACATGCTGATTGACATGCATTTATTTGATTGAATTTAATTAATGTATAACTTGATTATAGTATGGTTAAAGGGATTATTTCACTAAGCTTGTTAGCTTAGACCCTTATAGTCTTCTTTCGCAAGCCAATTTGTTCATAGAGTTGAGCCATCGCAAGCCCGAGGTTAGTTATACATCAGGGGGTCAATGTGGGAGTAAGACGTGATTGGAGTGTACTTATGATAGTTTATTTAGATTATGGATCTGATTATGTAATAAAATGATATTAGTTTGAGTTAAAAACTATTATAGACTTCTTATATATAAATTCTTATATAAATATATTGTGTTTTATATTTCCTTAACTTGTTATTATTGTCATGAAATGATATTGCTTACGCTTGCACAACTCTTGGTTGTTAGTTGTAGTTGTAGCTGTAGCTGTAGTTTTGTGTATTGTATAAAGAGCTATTAATTGTAAGAGAATTCAATTTACAGTCCTTTATATGGTATATAGTGATTGTCACAACTAACCCCATCAGGTCGTAATAGCAACAATTGATACATAAATGCTCATTAGATAAATAATCACTTAATAGATTCACTTAAGCAAATTATTAGAGTATATCATAGTTCTCCTTTGGGTAGAAACTATAACATTCTATCACCAAGTAAATTTCACAAAAAACTTAATTAGGAAATTAAATACTTCTTACCAAATATTGTTATCTTTGGATATACAAATACATTTGACCAAAACACTAATTCACCTGCATTATTTCACTAAGCATCGAATGACAATTTACTTTTGGGTTCCAAAGTTTTAATGATAAGTGAATGTGTAAACCCCATAAATTTTTGCTTTGCATTTAGAACTTAGGTAGGATTCCTATAAAAAACCTTTGAATTGTAGTAAACTTATTTAGCTCCAATCCATCACATAGTTATAAAACCCTAGAGATACTCTTAAAACCCTAAATCCTAAAACCTTTATAGTAAAACTTTAAGGAACCAAAACTCTAAAAGTAATGCTTGAACCCTCAATTATATCTAAAATACTAGTTTACCTTAAAACTCTAATGAAACCTTATAATGTGAGAGATTAATCGACCAAAGTTAAACAAAAAAATTTAAGGAACCTATACCCAAGATATTGTAAATATAATTTTGTAATTAACCTTAATCGACAGTAAATGACCAGTAAAAAAAAAACCACATAAATCAAATACACATTAAATCAAATTGAATCGATAAAAATGCTAGACTTTAATTTGATGATACATATGAGAGATAGNATTTTATAACTTTTTAAATTAAAATAATAAATTTTGTAATATTTTTGTATCATAGTTCAAACTGCAAGTTACAACGTCAAAAACGGACCTTGCTTCAAGAAAATATGCTCGAAAATGATCAAAATGGACTATCAATTTATAACGATCCAAGCTAAAATGAAAAAGTTAATGTAATTTGATAAAAAGCTTGAATTGACAATTTCGCATAATTAAGTAAAGTAAACATTACAAATTATGATACTAGTTTAGTTTTAAATTTTTAAAACTTATAATTTTCTATATTCCTTATTCTCAGGTGATTTCGACCTTGACCCTAAGTTGCTCTCGAATTATTACGACTTCTAAGTCGATTATGACTAAGTGAGTTTTTTTCTAATGATCTCATATTTGCTTATGTTTGTAGTTAGCGAATATAAATTATGCTTAATAATTGAATGTTATATGGGAATGGGTTATATTTATGTATGATAATTGTTTGTTAATGGTAAATTTACTTTAAAGTATAATAATATATTGATTGTTGCATAGTAGATTCACTAGTAATTGATTGTTTGTGATCTTATTGATCACTGAATAATAAGACCTAATTTTATTCAACTATAAAAAGTTAACTTAAAATACACATAATCATATACCGCATAACTAATTCGGGCCTTCACATTACACGGAGGTAGTGAGAGGCTATACGTAGGTTGATTATTTGATTATTATAGATTTTAAATAGTGCATACATACGATATGACCTTACCTTGACCCGCGGGATTATTAGGCATTGGAGGTGTCAACTGCTTGGTTAAGGATCGAGTCTAGAGGCTCCCGTTTATGGGTAAGTAAAGGTTGCGTGAACCTACTCACAATCATATGTAGAACTCATTTTTGATAAAACTGAAAATAGATATACCATTACATTTTAAATAAGAAACACAGAGTTTCGTTATGAAATAAGTTCTAGTATGATATCCGGATCTGACTGTGCCGATATATCTCCAACCCTGACTTCGAAAGGTGTTAAATCTAAGTTACTTGGTCACCTACATATATATGATTGACATGCTGATTGACATGCATTTATTTGATTGAATTTAATTAATGTATAACTTGATTATAGTATGGTTAAAGGGATTATTTCACTAAGCTTGTTAGCTTAGACCCTTATAGTCTTCTTTCGCAAGCCAATTTGTTCATAGAGTTGAGCCATCGCAAGCCCGAGGTTAGTTATACATCAGGGGGTCAATGTGGGAGTAAGACGTGATTGGAGTGTACTTATGATAGTTTATTTAGATTATGGATCTGATTATGTAATAAAATGATATTAGTTTGAGTTAAAAACTATTATAGACTTCTTATATATAAATTCTTATATAAATATATTGTGTTTTATATTTCCTTAACTTGTTATTATTGTCATGAAATGATATTGCTTACGCTTGCACAACTCTTGGTTGTTAGTTGTAGTTGTAGCTGTAGCTGTAGTTTTGTGTATTGTATAAAGAGCTATTAATTGTAAGAGAATTCAATTTACAGTCCTTTATATGGTATATAGTGATTGTCACAACTAACCCCATCAGGTCGTAATAGCAACAATTGATACATAAATGCTCATTAGATAAATAATCACTTAATAGATTCACTTAAGCAAATTATTAGAGTATATCATAGTTCTCCTTTGGGTAGAAACTATAACATTCTATCACCAAGTAAATTTCACAAAAAACTTAATTAGGAAATTAAATACTTCTTACCAAATATTGTTATCTTTGGATATACAAATACATTTGACCAAAACACTAATTCACCTGCATTATTTCACTAAGCATCGAATGACAATTTACTTTTGGGTTCCAAAGTTTTAATGATAAGTGAATGTGTAAACCCCATAAATTTTTGCTTTGCATTTAGAACTTAGGTAGGATTCCTATAAAAAACCTTTGAATTGTAGTAAACTTATTTAGCTCCAATCCATCACATAGTTATAAAACCCTAGAGATACTCTTAAAACCCTAAATCCTAAAACCTTTATAGTAAAACTTTAAGGAACCAAAACTCTAAAAGTAATGCTTGAACCCTCAATTATATCTAAAATACTAGTTTACCTTAAAACTCTAATGAAACCTTATAATGTGAGAGATTAATCGACCAAAGTTAAACAAAAAAATTTAAGGAACCTATACCCAAGATATTGTAAATATAATTTTGTAATTAACCTTAATCGACAGTAAATGACCAGTAAAAAAAAAACCACATAAATCAAATACACATTAAATCAAATTGAATCGATAAAAATGCTAGACTTTAATTTGATGATACATATGAGAGATAGTCAAAACGAATTGTTATTTACCAAATATTGTAATCATAAATTAAATCATGACAATTTAAGCTAACACCCAATCTAACTAACACTAAAACCATGTATGCACAGCCTATGAAATGAATTGGCCAAATCACATGGAAAGACAACCCTACATCTTCCACCATAGGGTATGGATGACTTCCATTGAAAAATTCTTCTTTATACATACATATATATATATATATATAATCATGGCACTTGATAATTAATGAGAGGACAAACTCACCCTTTTCCTTTGCTACCAGTTACACATGGACTCACCCAATAATATTTGGTTTCACCTCACCTTGAAACAAGAAAGCATGATGAGGACCAATTCATGACACCTCAAAAGGGATAACTTACCTTATTTTTCTTATATACCTCTCACACTACCAAGCCAGGAGAATATGTGGCTAACTACAATTCCACGTGAGGAAACCACTTTCGGAGCTTGACTTCCTTCCTCATTTCCTTGCCACCGGCCATAACCTCGCCCATGAAATGTTTTATCCATACTCTCGTTATCAAAAAGCAAATGACATAGTGATGGAGATACATCATAGCATCTTAGAAGAAAGAATATACCAAATCTAGCCTTAAAGTCCTTTGATGAGCTTCATAGGATTTCTCACTTTGACATAATACACCAAAAAAGAAATTATAGGAAGAAGAAACATTGAATCCTCCTTTTTCCCTCCTTACACTAACGGTATAGTATGGCCCGATAACCTCTCGCGACTTCACATTGTTTCACCCTCACATTCACTTTTGAATTTCACTCCACCAAGTAGGAAAAGAAAGCGGCCCTCTTCCTCCCCATTTTCGCATGATATCATACACCACCATCCCCATTATACCACATTTTTCCTTACTTCATCACCCATTATTTTTTTCCATTCATATTGTTCCTGATAACACTTGTATAACATATGTATTTTAAAAAGCAATTATATAAAAAGAAAGCTTATATCTATAAAGGTTTCACTGATAACTCTTCTGAACACTTTTAAGGATAAAAAAATATATAACATTTTTTACATTCTTTAATATTAATTGTATACTATACAAAAGAATCAATTATATAAGAAAAGTGGGAATTTTTTTTTTTTAATTTCTTAATAGGTATCCTAAAATATCCACGGCATTCCCTCTCTATAAAATCATATGGCAAACAGAAATTGCACTTTCCACTCCACCAAACATACACGAGAACCAGCCTTCTTCGTTGCAAGAGAATAGACTCGTGTGAAATGAGTAATACAGAAAGAGCATGGTATTTTTTAAGGTTAACAATTTGAACTTCTCAACTCTGGGAAATAACTGATTTCAGCTAGCTCCCTTAAGCTGAAAATAAAACATCCCATTCAAAAGCTTAAGTGAAGTAATTTTTAATTTATTAGGATGTGGGAATGGTGAGGGTTATGAGTAGGTTAACAAAACCCGTTAAAATGGTGGCTTAATCTCTTGAAGCACAAAGAAAAGAGTCCACCAATCTCACCACCAATGTCACATGTTACTTCAATTAGAGAAGTGTAGTTTAGCTGAATTTTCTCAGAAAAGGAGTCAAACAACCACGACAAAATCCTAAAACCTATAGGACAGTTTGTTAGACACCTCGATAACATATATTCTTGGTGTCTTTCTTCACCTTATCAGCTTCGTACCTTAGAATCTCATTTTAGTCTTTTAAAGCATGTTGAAAAATATAGTGTACTAAATAGTAATGGGTCCCCTTTTTCATAGTCACTTTAGATTTTTAGTCACAATTATGGACAATATATGGATATATGTTAAAAAATGTTTAGAGAGCACCGAAAGACTACATACATAGCAATGTTTGAATATTACCAATATATCATGTGAATGGATTAATAGTACATGAGCACCATAAAATTCTAGAATAATAATTTTATAAAAACCATCCATTATGACTTACATATATCTAAATATCAATAGTACTTACCCACTATTTATCCAAAATATTAGCTATTAGCACCAATGTATTTTTTCTCTATACACAACTGTTGAATATTTGCTGAATGGTTGGAGAGGAGGGACAACACCCAAACCACACAAATATAAACAATTTTTATGGGGGATGAGTGATGTAATATGAATTATAATGTTCTTTGCGTACATTAGTTAAGGATTACACTTACATTTTACAAAGATATAACAAAGTGGTTGTTGTAATTGATAAAATTTTTATCTTGATTAGTATCACAAGAAACCATGATATTGTGATAATTAATTAATCATAATAATATTATTATGTGTGAACAAACAAAAGTGTGGTAATTTGTATAAGTGAATTTGGTTGAAATTATTCTGTAGCGAGTTCATATTAGGATAAAAATACATGAAATTGGTAGATTATCTCATGCTATAACAATATTTATTTATATTATAGTTGTATCTTTTATATCTAATTATTTGTGTTTTAACCCAAACCTTTGGATTATAAAACTTTCAAACCTAAAAAATTTCATTTCAGTTTACAGTTTGAACCAAAAATAACAAAATGTTTTAGAGAAATAAAAGAGGATATGACGCTAATGAATTAGGTCTACAAATCATTGATTAGTTTAACCATCAAAAGTAGAAACACAAGAAACCAAAAGCTAACTAATCTCATTCAGAAGCCAACTCCAAAATGCTTAGAAGCATTCTTGGCCAAAAGCCTAAGACGTTAGAAGTTGTCTGGAAGCCATAAAAATTCCACAAGCATAGTTTTGATTTTTCATATTTTACATCAGTGAACTTTGGAAAGCCATAGCTTTTTGGATATGCAGAGTTATAGAGCCCATAACATGTCAATAACGACTTATTTTAGTTTACTTTGGCTTAAAGCAAACTATTAAGCTATTTAGGTTAATTTAAGGAGCAAATTTTCTAAGTTTTGGCAAGATCTAGATTGATAAATGTTTCCTTTATTAGTTAGGAAAACTATCATCTTTTATTCTCACTCCTTTATATGTGGCATTCATACTTTATTCACTTTCTAAGTTGGTTCTAGGGTTATTATGTTATGAATGCCTTATGAATAATGGCATTTTTGAGTTTCTTTTATGAATGATACATTTATTTCTCCTAATATTCATGTCTATCTCACCTACACATTGTGTTAGAATAAATTGGAAATGAAAATATAAGGTTTGGTGTTTGCATTTCGAGTTGTAAGTATGAACATAAATATGGAGCTAGAGCTAGAAACCTAGCAATTGAGCTGGCTACATTTGATATGAGGGCTTTAAATAGAGCATATGTGCTTAAAGTGACTAAAGTAAGAGTCACTTTGATATTGTTGAGTTTATAAAAATGTAAGTTGCATGATTCATGTAAAGACATGATTTTTTTTTTCTCTTTTACCTTTTGCGGTTCGATTTGGTTCATAATTTTTTAAACCTATAAAATATGGATCGATTCCCTTTGTAACTGTTTCAAACATGGAAAAATGGTTGGACCTAATTTATAGTTCAATTCAGTTTGATCCTATCCCTTTTGTGGTTTTGTCATTTTATTTCCTATCCCTATCATCTTAATTTCATATTTTGTATTACAATTGTGTCTCTAGTTATGTAGGTATCATGCTCATATTATCATGTCGTATTAGAAAGTTCTGTTTCTATCCATAAGTTTGTTTAACTTTAGTACCAACCAAATTAACTTCAAATTAAAATTAAAAAAGCATCATAAGTTGAAAAAGAAATATATGAAAAAAAGGACTAGATTTCATTCTCTCATTTTTCATGCATTCTCTTTTTGACATTGTTTTCATTTATCTATGATATAATTAAATAATTTGATTGTTTGCATCAACCTAATAATGTGGCTATAAATAATGATGCATTAAGAAGCTTAATCAATAATCTTATAAGTATTGGACCATTGGAAAATAAATAAATAGAAAAATAAGGGTAATGCCAAAATACTTCCTAAATTTTTGTTATTATTATACAAAAGAAAAGTTACAACCTTAAATTGTTAAATTGTATGATATTTTTATTTACTAAGTGCATTAAATATGATATATAACATAATATGTAATACATATTATTCTACCAATAAAAAAATACACAAAATGTGTGAAGATATAGTCATGTTGTGATATTTATTCTTTATTCCTTTTGTACAATTGTCATCAATAGGTTAGTCATAGGACTTAGAGTTAGTTTTATTTTCTATATATATTTGACAAAATTAGTTGGAAATAATAGAATATCATTTTCACTCATTTCTTTGGCTGCTCTTACTGCTTCTAATAGCTTACAATGGTTTCTTGATATCTTCTCATAGCTAATTCAGCTTTGTCACATGGTATCAGAGCATATATTACCAAGTATTTTATATCCAAAACTTACAGAATTTTCATAAGAAACTTGTAATTCACCTTTGTAATACTTTTCGATCAATTTATCATGGCTATGATAATTGATTAGTCAATTAGCAATCTACTTTTTCTTAGTTCTTTGGATAGTCTAGCAATGTCGATAGGTAATGTAGTTTTTGATGGTATAAATTTTATAGCTTGGAGTAGGGCTATTAAAATGGGATTAGGCACAAAATTGAAGCTAGGGTTTATTGATGGATCTTAGAGAAAATCGGATGAAAAATCTAATGATTTGGTCAAATGGATGAGGTATGATTTTATGGTGCATTCTTGGATCTTGAACTCCATGCGCAATAATTTGTCTTAGGGTTTCTTGTATACTCAATTTGCATATGAATTGTAGAGGGAAGTTAGTGAAAGATATGGTGTTACTAGTGGTCCATTAGTTTTTCAAATCCAATATGAAATTTGTAAACATAAGCAGGGAAATTCTACAATTGGTGATTACTATAGTC
Organism: Lumnitzera littorea; assembly: GCA_024138015.1. NCBI lineage: Eukaryota > Viridiplantae > Streptophyta > Magnoliopsida > Myrtales > Combretaceae > Lumnitzera > Lumnitzera littorea. The sequence continues at coordinate 41,071,796 of JAMXBB010000009.1, forward strand.
GTATGAAGAAGTTTTGGGATGAATTATAAGTAATCAATGCTTATCTTACATGTGAGTATATTTACACTTGTACATATGGTGTAAAGGATAAGATATATGCTTTTAAGTAAAAAAATCAATCGATGCAGTTGCTAATGGGATTGAATGATTCTTTCGAAGTAGTACGAAATCATATCTTGGTAATAGATCCATTGCCTATGGTTAACAAAGCCTTTTATCTCTTGCGACAAGTGGAAAAGTGAAAAGAAGTGTCTTTTGTTTTTAATACTAGTACAGAAATGTTTGCTTTTTCTATTGGAAAAACTGATAATGTTCGAAGCACTTTTGTTGATAGATGTAAAGGAAAGGCTCAAGGTATTAAAGTAATATGTTAGCATTGCAAATCTGAAGGTTACACTATTAATTTATGCTTCTAGCTGATTGGCTACCTAGAGTGGTATAAAGGTAAGAAAATGGTTAAAGGGAGAAATTTTAGCAATCAAGCTACAACTTCATTGTGTCATAGCAATAGTCCTGTTGTAGATATACTTAATACTTCTTTTGATGTGCAGCATATTGTTGTGATAGCTAATAATTCAACAGTAGGTAGGGCTCTTATAGAGAGTGTTTGTCAGGAGTTCTATCATATGATGAAGAATTAAGAGAGCAAGGATAGTGCAGTACTTGCTAATTTTGTTGAATCAACAAGTATGTCTTTAATTATAACTCCTTTTAGTACCTCTTATAAACATGAACATTCTTGGGTGGTTGATACTAGAGCCATAGATCACATGAGTTCGTACCCTTTGAACTTTCACACAATTCATATCTTATCCAATCCTATTTCAATTGAACTTCTTGATGGTAGACATATATTAGTCACATATGGAGGTACAATTGTTCTTAATTTAAAACTTGTTATACATGGAGTTTTGTTAGTGCCTCAATTTACATATAACCTTCTATCTATACAAAAGCTTCTCAAAGATAAAAAACTTATAGCCATTTTTGATAAGTCTACCTACCAATTTTAGGACCAAATGAGTAGAACTATTATAACAATAGCACAAGCGAATTTTGGCTTATATGTGCTTGTAGCAGAAGACTTAGTTAGTAGTCTCGTACCTTGTTCTTCTAACAATAAATAGTTGCATTGTTTTCCAATAGTTCATTCATGTACAAAAGTGGTTTCTCTTCAATTATTTCATGAAAGATTAGGTCATCCTTCTATTTCAAGGCTAAAACACTTATCATGTTACAAACATTATGATGTAAATGATTTTTTTTGTGATATATGTCATGCAACAAAGTTTCATAAATTGCCTTATCCTAGAAGTGTTTATGTGTTAGATTTTCCTTTCCAAACCTTACACACTGATGTATGGGGACTGTATGCTGTTGAGTCCATATATGGTGCTAGATTTTGTTTGACAATTGTTGATAATTACACAAGATCCACTTGGATATCTCATGAGATGCAAGAGTCAAACACCATCTGTTCTTAGTTAATTCTTTTCTTTAGTTCACAATCAATTTTCTACTATTCCAAAACTTGTGTAAACAAACAATAGGGGTAAATTTGTTTCACATACATGTCAAGGGCTATTTAAGGAATTATGTATTATCCATCATTGTACAGTGGCATATAATCATCAACAAAATTCAATTGTAGAATGGAAGCATAGACATTTATTAGATGTTACAAGGGCCTTAAGACTAAATGTTAGTTTGCCTAAGGTCTTTTAGGGAGAGGGTCTTTTAACAACCACTCATTTGATTAATAAGATTCCCATAGAGTTGTTGGGTTAGAAATCCCCTTTTGAAAAATTGCATCACAAAGTACCAAAATATGATTATTTGTATATGATGGGATGCTTGTGTTATGTTGGAATTCAACCATGCCCAAAAAATAAGTTTGAACCAAAAGGTACCAAGTGTGCTTCGCTTGGATATGTGCATGGGCAAAAAGGATATAAGGTCTATGATTTAGTTCACAAACAAGTTCTAGTTTCTAGAGATGTGTTTTATGAACACATTTTTCCTTACAAAAATTCTAGTCAAACAAATTGTGCTTCTTTTCCTTCTATTCTAAAGTCATGTTCTTCTCCACATGTCTTATTTGAGTCACAATTTTCTAGTGAACAGTCTTCTATTAGTCACAATTAGTCCTTTTCTAGTCAGAATTCACATATAGATTCTTCTTCAATTTCACTTAATACTTCTATAGTTCCTGGTGTTAGAAAGTCAACCAAGGCATAGCAAATTCCCAAACAGCTTAATGATTTTGTTCACAAGGTGAGTGCTACAATAGTTGCAATATCAGGTTTTGCTACACTAGGTTCTTCATCTTCTCATACTTTTACCATTACTCCTGGCATTTCTTTTACCTCTTATTCATACCCTTTGTTTAACTACAATTTCTTCACCCATTTACCTATGAATTATGTAGCATCCTTGGCTAATGTTTTAACCATTAAAGAATCTCATAGTTATGAGGAGGCAATGACTAAAATAGATTGGATAGAGGCAATGAATAAATAACTTGAGGCCTTAAAGTGTAATGAGACTTAGGATCTAACATCTTTACCTTATGGCAAGAAAGCTATTGGTTGTAAATGGGTCTACAAAATAAAGTATAGATCAGATGGTACTATTGAGAGATATAAGACAAGACTTATGGCTAAGGGCTTTACACAAATAGAGGGGGAAGATTATCCTGAGACTTCTTCTCCAGTTGCTAAGCTAGGGAGTGTTCAGATCATTCTAGCACTTGCAACTGCATATCAATGGCCTTTATTATAAGTAGATGTTAATAATGCATTCCTATATGGTTCACTTAATGAAGAAATTTATATGGTTCCTCTTGAAGGGTATTCTAAAGCATTGCTTAATCAAGTGTATTGGCTTAGAAAGTCTCTCTATGGTTTGAAACAAGTTAGTACATAATGGAATTTAGAAATTTCTTAGTCTCTCATTCATCATGGTTTTTTATAATCTAAGCAAGTTTATTCACTTTTCATGCATCATAGTACTACTGGTTTTGTTGTCATTCTTCTTTATGTGGATGACATGTTAATTATTGGTTTAAATCATGCTTTTATTGCTGATATCAAAGTTGAGCTTCATTAGAAATTCACTATCAAAGACCCAGGTCAGACTTGATTTTTCCTTAGCTTGGAATTATGTTTAACCAATGCTGGTCTTTATACCAATCAATGGAAATTTGTGTTAGACATGTTGCAAGATGCTAGCATGTCTACATGTAAGTTAGCTAAGGTTCCTTTGCTTATTGATTGGAAGTTTAATAATAGTTTTGGTGAATTGCTATTCGATCCATCATAGTATTGCAGGCTTGTTGGGCGTTTGCTATATGTTACAATGACCAGACTAGATACCACCTTTGTTGTGCATTGTCTTAATCAGTTTGTGTCTTTGCCACAAGTGCCTTGTTTTCAAGCTTTGCTTCATATTTTACGATATCTTAAGGGAACATTTCACCATGGTGTCTTTTATTCTACTCATAATCCATTGTCTTTGGAAGTTTACTTTGACTCCAATTAGGGGTCCTGTGCTTTAGATCATAAGTCCATTAGTGGGTACTGCATTTTACTTAGAAATGCTTTAGTTTCTTGGAAGACTAAGAAATAAGCCATAGTTTCCACGTCTAGCACTGAATCTAAATATCAAAGCCTTTCTTTTGTTGTTAAAGAAGTAATGTAGGTTTCTTATATCTTGTGCGATTTACATGTTCTAGTTCATCATCCTATTACTTTCTATTGTGATAATAAGTCCACTATCTTGATTGCTAATAATCCTTATATGCATGGACGAACTAAACATATTGACATAGAAATTCATTTTGTCTTTGATCTTCTTTAATCTGGGTTTCTACAACTTATTCATATTAGCTCTACCTCACAACTAGCTAACCTCTTGACCAAAGTTATTACCATGCAACAACTTAGTGAAGATATAGTCATGTTCTCATATTTATTATTTATTCCTTTTATATAGCTGTCATCATTAGGTTGGTCATAGGACATAGAGTTACTTATATTTCTTGTATATATTTGATAGAATTAGTTGGAAATAATAGAATATCATTTACACTCATTTCTTCAGTTGCCTTTTATTGCTTCTGATAGCTTGTGATGGTTTCTTGATATCTTCTCGTAGCTAATTTAGTTTTTTTCACAAAACGTGCTATAAATAACACATATTATTAGTTATATGGTCTATGTACCATATATTATAAATTATACATGTAGTACATATGTAGAATTTTATCTATAATTTATAATATAATTTACCATATAGATGAAATTATACATAAATTTTTCGCAATTAAATATGTTAATTAATGAATGTTATATTTATGTAGTCTTTAGAGAGAGAGAGAGAAAAAGTAAAATAGTTATTTGTTTGCTGATAGATTATGCTTGTCTTTGATATCTTAAAAATAAGATATAAATATGTTAAGCTCTAACTTTAAAGATTCGAGTAAATTTCGATATAAAAGACTTATTTTTATAGATGAATCTTAAATTTACATACTTAAAATGAAGATATTTTATATTTTTACATCTTAAAAAATTTTAATTAAAAATTTATCCTTGAAAAACCAATTTATTTTATGATGGATGAAAAGTGATAAGCATCATAAATTTGAAAAAGAGAACAAAGATAATGGCTGGCATAAAAATAGTAACTTGCAAAATCTACATATACCAATACCATAATATCGCAATTTGAATGTAAATTGAATTCAAATCGTACGTGGTGAGGAATGATAATTGAATTTAATGCAAGTATGCAACACCAATTTGGCTTAAATTATCATTATAAGAAAGAATAGAAATGTGTCCAATACCTGGCTTTGGAAGGAAATGTGGAAAAAAAAGAGAAAAAGATTATGAGAATGTCATTATTACATGGTTATAGTATTTATAAGGAAAGATATGTAACAGAAAATTAATTCTAAAACCGACTATAGTGCTTTAGCGCTTTAAGTCTCTTTGATGGGTTGAGGGGATAGGGCCCCTATGGCTTGTTTCATTTGCACTAAGGCTAGCTTAATTTCGGAATTTTCCATTGGATTAGTGATTCTCTTCATGGTAGGCATTATCACCTCCTACTATTACAAAAGAGTACTCCATAAGTGGGATTTGGTCATTTAAGATTATTGTCCCGTATATATCTCAATCTATAATATTATGCCACATAGCATTCACATTTGCTACGTAAGAAAACCCCTTTAATTTATTTTGTACCATTATAGAAAATATAACAAGAATATATATGTATTCAGTGATCATATATTATTTAGAGATAACTTACCTATTATATTCTAATTTAAAGATAACTCACCTATTTTAGTATTTATAACTCATGCCTTTTTCAGTTAAATAAGTACGAATGAGTTGTGTCATTTATTTATTTATTTTTTGTGTGAGTTTATTCAAAGATTATTTCAAATTGAAATGTATATTTGGTATCAAATGACTGTGATTTATGAAAATTACTGATTTCCCCTCAAAAGCAAGTATTTATATTTACATTATTTTTTCTTCATGGTTTTGTTGCATATAATTACATTTCTCCAAACTGTTGCATTAACATGGGGATAAAGAAAAGGGATAACAACAAAACTATTAATTGAACTTCACATTTTTTTTTTTAGTTTTATGCATGAAATTTGAAATTATTAAATATTATACCTAAATGAACTATTAATTATCAAATTTTACACTTGAAGTCATCCTTAATTAGTATTTTTTTTTGGTTGAAATTATTACATTTGGAAATAACATTATAGACACATTAGTTATAGAATAGAAGTTGAGGAAATGTAGCAAATTTGATAAGAAAAATTTCAATTAGGCACAACATTTAGCAAACTTAAACTTTGTGAAAATTACAAAAAAAAACTCCAAACTTAGATAATAATTTTGTTAAGTAATTCGATGAATAATACATACTATGTGTTATGCACTGATGTTGTATAAATACCAATAAGATGTTAACAGATATACCATGTGTAAATCAGGTGCAGTAATGGATTTGAAAACCATTTCTAGCATTAATATTTATGTCAACATTTTATTGACATTTACATGTCATGTGTACATAATATGTGACGGCTAATACTTATTGAATCTTTTTTCCTAGAAGAATTAGAATGCATGTTCATATATTTTCTTTTTCTTTTTTTACTAATATTTTATATTGTTTATTTAAAATGATCAATTCATATTATTTTCATCATTTCAAGTAGTGATTCTCATGCTTCAAGTGTACTTATACCAATAGTTTACATGTATCAATATGTGTCTATAAAGAGTATAATATCCCTCCATATGCCTAGATCTACAAGAAATAACTCAATATTTAAGAGGTTGATATCCTCATATCAATATTTGTCTATACATAGTACATTTAGTAATTAGCATCTTTATTGATATCATTAAATACATGCATGTAAGAGAAAAGCACATCTATATAAATGGATATCAATTAGGTCTTGCATTAAAAAACACTTCTCGTGACAATTTTCTAGAGAAAAACGGAGTAGAAATGTAGAATACTAGTGTCAAAGCACTTTTAGTTGTCATGTTTTTCATATGCTGTAAGTGTCTTGTTATCTCTTAAAATGTGTTGGTGCGATAATGTTGTTATGCTAGATACTACAAGTAAGTAGTACCAAAACTTATAACATGTTGAGTTAATTGAGTAGAATGAAACTATTATATAGCAGTTATTGTTGAGGAAAAGAATGAGATTATCAGGTTTAAACAAATCTCATTTTGTTTTGGTAATTGGTACTCTATTTTTTTCTCTTTGGCTAGTACAATTTTTCAATAAATTTGGTCTAAATAGTTGTAAAAAAAAAAAAAAGAGTATGTCTAAACACCATATTACCATTATGGCTCACATTTCTATGTCGCTACCACCATTTCATTATCACCATGTTTGCTATCAAGTGGTGGTGGTTCATATGATATAGGGTTATTGACGTGGTTATGGTGATTTTATTGTGGTTAGGATGGTGTTGCCAACTATTTGATGGTGGCGATGGCAACATAGGTAGTGATGGTGTCATAATGGAGGTAGTGATGATATTGTGGTAGTGGTGGTAAGATATTGCTTTTTAATAGGATATGTTAGGAGAAGAATTTCATAGATGTTAATGGATGAATAGCCACTTAAATTTTGATGAATAGAGTTTTTACAGATTACTTTTCATGTGGTCATAATGCATAACTAAATTGATTTATAACTATTCTAAAGGGAATAAGGAAGGAGACAATTGCCATTCCCATAATGAACATACTACCAAACTTATAGTTCATTAAGTCATTTATATTTTATAACAAATGCTTTTACACACATGTGGACAAAAATAATATTAAGACTTTATGTTGGTTAATGTACGTTACACGGTTTCGCATGTTGTTGGGTTTGATAGGTCTACTGTTATTAACACCTGCTTAGAAGAAGAAGATTGCAAAACTTATAAATATGACTTTAGGAAAGCATTGTGTTTACCAAACAAATGTAAAGGCCTACAAGCTATTAAATAAGCATGCAAAATACGTATTCCTAGTAGCAATTGTGTTAAATACTGTAATGTAAGCCAGGAATGTGTGAATCGTCCTTTTGGACTTTGTTATTGCTTGTGTTAATCTTGAGTAATGTGGTTATATTCATCTCATAACTAACCAATAATATCAAATTCATCGGTTTATGTTATAAATAATATATAAATTTTGTAATATCTATTTAGAAGTATAATAATACCAATTGAGTATGAATTATTGTATTTTTTCACACCCTAGAGTTTAATTTCTATCTATATTTATTTGGAATAATGTATTTTCATATCTCAAATTACAATTAGGTCTTCTCACCATAAAAATTGGTATCCTTTCTCTTTTTTATGTTCTTCCATATATTATAAATACTTTTTTGAGAACTATATTTAATTTTTTTTAAAAAAAGAAATCGCATATGTTCTATGCATAATTTCTACCAAAAATGTATCCATTATTTGTATGTCTAAAGGAAATTCTTAGGAAGAACAGAGGACAAAAGGGATGGATGCATTTTCTTTTCAATTTTTATAAGGCACTTTTTAGTCATAACTACCTTAACAAAGATTTACTTGCATAGAATGAGTAGTAAAAAGTTTCAAATAATTAATAAAATGAAATTTATAATATTCACTTGGGATTACATCATACAAATAACCACAGTTAAACATTGCAACAAATAATACATCAAGCTTATCAAAAAATACTTGAGTAACTTATAACCACTTAAAAGTTCAAAATGGATAGCATACTTACAAGAACATGAATGATAGAACTGGAACACCACCAATTTGAAGTTCAATAAGCAAGAAACAAACTAAGATCACTTCATCCATTACTACCACATCATCCTAAAAATTGAAAGTTTGAAATCGGTAGAAAACTTACAAAAAGTTAATTGTAAGAATGGAACAACACCAATTTAAAGTTCAAAAGGCAACAAGCTAAAAGGATAAATCCATCCATTACCACCATATTAACCTAAGTAAACACATTATTATCACCCCATTTTATACATTTCACTAGATTCCTTTGACATATTCAATTTTCTTTTTTTTTTTTTTTAATTTGAAAAAGAAACACCAAACTAAGAGTATACTTACCTAAAGAATAAGGTAAAACTCCAGTTGCTAAGTGGGAAATTATAGCTTCTATCTATGCCTTGATGGAATCAAAAGCACAAAAGCATTTTGGAAGCGAAATTACATCGTTTAGGTTTTTGTTTATTAACTTATTACATCTAAACATTTCTTGGTACTTTGCTTAAGCTAAAAGACAATCTTACAATAGTCTTAGTTACCCCTAACTAAGCTAAGAGAAAGTCCAATGTTTGTAGAGCATTTAGGTAAGATATGAGATTGAAAAATACAGTGGCTTTGGAATAGGACATCGAGTACATAAAAGTACTCTTGAGTAGACATTTAGTTGATGAAGCAACATGGAACTCCTATAATTAGATTAGAGCACAACATCTAGAGTGATTTAAGGAAAGCCATATGCTTTTACTAATAACAAAACTCATTTGATAACAAATGATTATCTATAATATAAGTGGAAATCAAAAATCTAATTTTCAAGGATAAGACTTCTTTTTAGAGGGTAAGATGTAAGGACCCAAATGTTGCAATCCTATGGTAGTGTTTTAGTGAGTGAATAAGACTTAACTAATTAAGTTAAGGAACCTTAAAATAATATATGCAAATGTATGAGCTTAGGAATTGAATCAAAATCACATGGGTATAAAATTATGGTTATAAAGCTTGAGGAGTATAGAACTTGAAATTTGAGCCTTATAACTTAGAGACATCTATCTACAAGACCTAAATGTATATAACTTAAACCTTGGGAAAAGTAATTAAAATTTACTTCACATTTATTCCTTAATGTAAGGATTTCTCAACCAACCCTATCGGTAAAATGTTATTACTAAAACTACCTTTGAATGCTCTAATTAGAATGCACCATTTCTATTCTATAAAAGGCTAATTAATGTAAGCTATCTCATGCTTCAAAAGATCAATATGTCATCAAGAAAGTAGACACATTAACTACTGTCTTTTTTTACCATGTGTTTGCTTAATCACTACTAAAGACACATAAGTATGACATCTAAACAAATAGCCCTTCGACCAACCTCTAGACCATTCTATGCCACCATACAAAGGACTAGCTTTATCTATATATAGATTAGGGTAGCTAATTTCTTCATACATAAAGATGGAAGAAAAGATATTGGAAAATTGATGCCTCATCGCTAGCTTGTTATCCGCCATAGCTACTCCATAACACTCCCTTATTGCTATTGAACGACACCCATAACACTCTCATCTACATGCAGCCTCTTTTAATAAATCGAGAATGATACTTTAAAGTGCTAGCCTTAGTGACCAAAAACAACCCTAATATCATAATTAACTTAATGTTTGTGAAACTTTGGTCTTCGACCTATTACCTTGGATTTGGTATAGTAGGTTATTTTTATAACACATAGGACTTAGAAAGTATAGTTAGGGAAGATATTGAAACAAGCTTATTAAGGGAAGCTTATGAAATGAGTTAAGTTGTGTAATAAGACCTTAACTGCATGATATCCATATGAATTAGGGTGATTAATATGTAGGAATTTAGGGAAAAGTTATCCAAACTAAGTTAAATTTTAATAGGAAGTCACAAAAGTTAGAAGAAGAATCCTAGTAAGGTTAATTTCCCTAAACAAAGCTTATATAAAATTTAATTTTAATAAAACACATTTTTATTGGTGCACTTGATAATTATAGGAAACTCAAAATTTATGTTCCAAATGAGTACGAGACTTTAGAGATAAATTATTTAATTTATAAAATAATATTAGGAGTCAAATAGCATGTAGTATAATTATATAATTATGCTATACGTGTTATATGTTTGAAATATGTAAATATATTAATATATATATATACTAAATAATGGTCAAAATTATTATAAATTAATAGAAAATTATAAAAAAAAAAGTTAAACCACCTTGATAGACCTAAAAATGGCGTGGAACACCCTTAGATGCTTGGAAAAGTAAGTGGAATGAGTTAGCAACCAAAAATAATATTTAACAAAGTGGTTTTACACCTAATAAACTAGGAAATGGACACTTATGAAATTCTTTTTGCTCTACCACCGCTTAGATCACTATAAAAGGAGTTTAAGGGTAAATCCTTATTCATTTTAGAAGGTTAAACTCTAAGAAATCCTCTCAAACTCCTAAATTTAGTATTTTTAGAAAAATTAGCCATCGCTATCCATTTAAGATAAATAGGGGAAAATCCAGTTCATATATCAACCAAAAACCTAAAACCAAGGCTATTTAGGGGTTAAAAGAAGGCAATAAGGGAAGGTTGGTCAACATAGCCCCCCTACCCTTGTCACTAGCGGAGCTCTGATGGTTAGAGAAACAAAACTCTCAAAATTTCACTTGTAAGTCGTATATTTTTCTAAAAACAACAAACAATGTTAAAAAAATTGTGAAACTTTATTTCTCGAGGTATTTTTGTTTGGAATCAAAATATCAACTTAGAATTTTAAAATTAGAAGGGCTTATATATATTCTTTAAGAAAAGGCATAATTCTATCCAATTTTGTATGCATTTTTTGAAATAGTAAACAATATTATTTTGACTAATTTTTAGTGCATATATTCCTCATATAATATATTTAATTTACATAAAAATAATTCTTGATAAACTATACATTTAGTATTTGTTAAAATGGGAGAGTTATAATTGAAGAGATAAATGTTTGGAGGTAAGTTCAAATAAGATATTAGTATTTTAAAAATTTTAAATAAATGATTAATATTTTATAAAGTATTTCAAATAAAGAATAAACATTTTAAAAAGTTCAAATAAGGGACTAATGTTTCACAAAATGATTTAAATAATTTTATAGATTGCTGTTATGAATCCCTTATTTGAACCACTTTGTGAAATATTGATATTTTATTTAAACTTTTTGAAATATTAATCTCTTATTTAAACTTACCTCCAAACACTAATCCCCTTCATTGTAATTTTCCTTTATTAAAATTATTTTATTCAATTTGCCTTATTTTTCATATGATTGAAATAACAAGTTTTTAATTGAATTTTTGAATGAATCTAATTTGGAATGATCTTTGGAGCTTAGTTATGATTTTAGAAACATTCGGTTCAAATATTATAATTTTATTTGGTTATTTATCTAATTTAAGCTAATGTTTAGTAAAATTGTACTTAAAATCAATATTTTAGAGAATATATATAATGGTCATATTTAAGAGTTACAATAATCATAAACTATATATTTTTATGAGTTTAAGTATTTTTTAGGGATGTAACAGGGTATGAGTACTAATTATTACATATCGTACCACTATACATGAATATTTTGCCACATATGATAATAACGGGTAAATTTTTACAATTAACGTTCTAGCAAAGGGAGAGTTTTAGCTACTATGCATTTAAAGTAATCTTTACTCATCATGGTTTGGTTTAGTTGGAAAATGGAAGTATTATAAGTAAATATGATATTCTAGACATATCAGAAGCTAGATCAGAACTCGAATTAGAAAGCTGCTATACTCAATTGTTTTTGTGTAAGTTCAACTTAGATGACTGAGTTAGGTGTAAAATTGGAGATGTTAGTTGATAAACTAAAGATATAAGTTAACTAGTATTTGATTAAGAATTTTTAAGTTAGGTTGAATCAAAGAGTAATTTAGAAGCTAAGTCAAAAACAATTTAAAGTGAATGAACAACCAACAAAGTGAATGTTAAGTTGAAATATATATACTCATGATCTATAGTTGACCTTGGTAGTATTTACCTTTATTAGGTAAAGTAGTTGAGAAGGAAGCTTGTGTTAACATATAGTGTTAGGGTGTTTAGTGGACTTAGGTAAGTGGATATTTGTGTGCCTTGAGTAGACTTATGTTTACTTCTAGCCTTGCATGCTGTGATGTTTTGGCTTAGTTGATCTTAGTTGCAAGTTTGATATGCTGCTTAGTTAGTTATGTTCTTGTCGTAACTACTGCTGATTAGATGATGTTCTAATATTAGACTTAGCTGCTGTGATTATGTTGTCAAGTGCCCATGTGACATTTGCTGAGATTTGTATTAACTTGGAAAAGAATTTAGGGACTAACCTAACCCCCTAAGGTATTCACTTAAGTGAACCTGATATTAAGGTCTTATAAATGCAAATGAAACAAAATAAAGGCTAAGCTAATAAATAATGAGGAATTTTTCTTAGATTTGTTGGGTATTACTTGGTATGTAACATGATGCATTCAGGACATGGTATGAAAAGGACATGTTTTTATAAAACCGTGATTTTGCTAGACTAAGTTCTAAATGAAAGCAAAGCCGTGTATTAAGTAAACAACTTGTTTTATAAAAACTAGGTTTTCAGTCATATAGAATTGCATTTCAAAACTGCTTCATGTAGTTTCAGTTAGGCTATGTTTTGAGGGTCCTATTTCTAAGCAGCTCATTGTTGCCTCTTGGTTCCTAGATGTTGTAACCAAATACTTAGGTATGTTGATTAACCAAATGAGTGAGCATTGGGCTAGGCTAGGATATGGGTTTCAATGTATGTTACACACATGAACATGACATACATTATATGCATTGATTGCTTGCTTAAGAAATGATAAGATGATATAATTTGACTAACTATTGATATGCTTGTGATAGTAGCTATGCTTGTTGTTGTATGTTTATTCACTCTCACTTAGCTCACAATATTTAAGAGGATAAGTTGTCTTATCCTTAGGTTAAGGATGAGTTAGATAGAAGATTGTACCATAAAGGAAAGGAGACTTTAGAGTACTAGCTAGTTGAAGATAAGCTCTTAGAAGAAGTCATTGGCTTCAATATGTGATTTGAGTATGTGAAGAAAGCTCTTCAAGGAAGAAGTTGCTGTTACCTTACCAAAGATTTAGTACAGCTTTAGCAATCAAAAGTGTGTAATTGTAAAACATTTCTATATTGTATAGAAGTGTATGGTTGTGATAATTTGAGTATGGTTGACCTTTTTGAGAACTTTTATTGTTGATAGTTATGTTAAATAAGAAGTAATTTGACAATAAACATTTTATCAAGTAAATGAGCAGGTTGGATGTTATTTTTTCCTTATCCTTTTCTTAGGGATGGCATAATAAACCATCTTTAGACACTAAAAATTTGAGGAAAAATTTAGACCAGACGCTTGGAAGACGGGGTATTACAATGTTAGATTACTCCTAAGTTAGAAATGAAAGTAAGCTTTATTCTAAAGTGATAGGTAATATGTACACTGGTAATTTAAAGACACAATTTTAATAAATGGAACTTTTCAAAACAGTATCGACCCTTAACTGACCAGTATGTTGAATCATCTACACTAATAATATTATTTAGTGTTCATTAGGTTATTTTTACGAGGAGAAGGGCTTGTCTAAGTACCAAACTTTAACTTGCTACTCCAATTTAGGTAAATTGAAGAGAGAGTTGCAATAATTGGAATTGCAAGTAAATACGAAAACATAAAGAAACAACTAACACAAATAAGCAAGGCATGGGCTTGTGATATGTTTCTAATGTAGTGGTGAGATTATACTGTTATGATATCGGGAATGGTCTTTAATTGGGTGTTGATAGAACTCACTTGAGATTCAATCTTGGGTAAGGAAACTCACACAACTAAGTAGTGAAAAATCTTCTATCGGTCTTATTTTCCTATATGATTAGCTAAACACTTAATTCTTGTTACGAATAAAGTGCTCTAATTATGGTTAATCGCCTTTTGAACATGTAATGTATCTTAATCAACTAGAATTGCATAAAGTAGTGTGAACTAACAAGATAATAACAAGAAGATCCTTGATGAGCAAGATGATAAACAAGCAATAATCTACTCAAAATAGAAAGAGATATGTAAATAAATTTCAAGAACAAGTGTTAAATAACATGGAAAGTGCAATGGAACAGTAAAAACAACAATGGGCATGCAAAACTAAGCTCCTAACAAAATCTTAATTGTAGCTCATAATTTCTATAGAATATGTTAGTGCTTATAAAATTGAACTATCAATCCATCTGTGATAGCGTTTATCAATCCATTGGTAGAGAGGCGTTGGCCTTGTGTCATCTTTGTGTTTTATGAAATGTGACGTTTAGATGGGTTAGGGTTTTAGTTGAATAAAGCTTAACCCTAATATCTTCTACTGATTAATCGATAAGGATGGCACCAATTAGTTGGCATGGTTGAATCTTCTTAGCAACTTTCTGATCACCACAACATTCTTATTCTTTGTTCACATTTTACCCTTGATGCTTCGAAGCATGTTGATGATTGATTCGATCCATCAGTAGGATGGCTACCAATTGATCAATAGGCTAAATTCCTAAACTTCTTCATTTTGAGCTCCATTGATTGGTTTGTAATACCCTATTATTCAGAATTTGACAAAAGTTGGGTGTGGTAACCATGTAAAATTTGATACTTTTAGAATGTGATGTCATATACCTTTTATCAAATAAAAACATTAGAAAAGTGTATTTAGGGATTTAGCCTCAAAATATTGGACCAATGAAGAAAAAATTTATATCGAATAATACCAGATTGTAATAGAGACTCCAAAGGTTAGAAGTAATAGTACTGCAAAGTCATATTTTAAAAATGAGTTAGAAATATAACCAAATATTACTTATAAATTAAAGTTTTTCAAGTTAAATCCTGAGTACTACTGAAGTAAATAGACTAAGATTTAACTTGTTATATAATATTTCACCATTTTTGAAATATACTGTACAACCTTTTCAAGTTATTAAGCAAGATAAATGGTATTCAAAGAATCACGTAAAATTTAACCAAAATGAAATAATTATCCAATTTCAGGCGAAATATTAGTTCTTCATGAAGAANTAGACCTAAAAATGGCGTGGAACACCCTTAGATGCTTGGAAAAGTAAGTGGAATGAGTTAGCAACCAAAAATAATATTTAACAAAGTGGTTTTACACCTAATAAACTAGGAAATGGACACTTATGAAATTCTTTTTGCTCTACCACCGCTTAGATCACTATAAAAGGAGTTTAAGGGTAAATCCTTATTCATTTTAGAAGGTTAAACTCTAAGAAATCCTCTCAAACTCCTAAATTTAGTATTTTTAGAAAAATTAGCCATCGCTATCCATTTAAGATAAATAGGGGAAAATCCAGTTCATATATCAACCAAAAACCTAAAACCAAGGCTATTTAGGGGTTAAAAGAAGGCAATAAGGGAAGGTTGGTCAACATAGCCCCCCTACCCTTGTCACTAGCGGAGCTCTGATGGTTAGAGAAACAAAACTCTCAAAATTTCACTTGTAAGTCGTATATTTTTCTAAAAACAACAAACAATGTTAAAAAAATTGTGAAACTTTATTTCTCGAGGTATTTTTGTTTGGAATCAAAATATCAACTTAGAATTTTAAAATTAGAAGGGCTTATATATATTCTTTAAGAAAAGGCATAATTCTATCCAATTTTGTATGCATTTTTTGAAATAGTAAACAATATTATTTTGACTAATTTTTAGTGCATATATTCCTCATATAATATATTTAATTTACATAAAAATAATTCTTGATAAACTATACATTTAGTATTTGTTAAAATGGGAGAGTTATAATTGAAGAGATAAATGTTTGGAGGTAAGTTCAAATAAGATATTAGTATTTTAAAAATTTTAAATAAATGATTAATATTTTATAAAGTATTTCAAATAAAGAATAAACATTTTAAAAAGTTCAAATAAGGGACTAATGTTTCACAAAATGATTTAAATAATTTTATAGATTGCTGTTATGAATCCCTTATTTGAACCACTTTGTGAAATATTGATATTTTATTTAAACTTTTTGAAATATTAATCTCTTATTTAAACTTACCTCCAAACACTAATCCCCTTCATTGTAATTTTCCTTTATTAAAATTATTTTATTCAATTTGCCTTATTTTTCATATGATTGAAATAACAAGTTTTTAATTGAATTTTTGAATGAATCTAATTTGGAATGATCTTTGGAGCTTAGTTATGATTTTAGAAACATTCGGTTCAAATATTATAATTTTATTTGGTTATTTATCTAATTTAAGCTAATGTTTAGTAAAATTGTACTTAAAATCAATATTTTAGAGAATATATATAATGGTCATATTTAAGAGTTACAATAATCATAAACTATATATTTTTATGAGTTTAAGTATTTTTTAGGGATGTAACAGGGTATGAGTACTAATTATTACATATCGTACCACTATACATGAATATTTTGCCACATATGATAATAACGGGTAAATTTTTACAATTAACGTTCTAGCAAAGGGAGAGTTTTAGCTACTATGCATTTAAAGTAATCTTTACTCATCATGGTTTGGTTTAGTTGGAAAATGGAAGTATTATAAGTAAATATGATATTCTAGACATATCAGAAGCTAGATCAGAACTCGAATTAGAAAGCTGCTATACTCAATTGTTTTTGTGTAAGTTCAACTTAGATGACTGAGTTAGGTGTAAAATTGGAGATGTTAGTTGATAAACTAAAGATATAAGTTAACTAGTATTTGATTAAGAATTTTTAAGTTAGGTTGAATCAAAGAGTAATTTAGAAGCTAAGTCAAAAACAATTTAAAGTGAATGAACAACCAACAAAGTGAATGTTAAGTTGAAATATATATACTCATGATCTATAGTTGACCTTGGTAGTATTTACCTTTATTAGGTAAAGTAGTTGAGAAGGAAGCTTGTGTTAACATATAGTGTTAGGGTGTTTAGTGGACTTAGGTAAGTGGATATTTGTGTGCCTTGAGTAGACTTATGTTTACTTCTAGCCTTGCATGCTGTGATGTTTTGGCTTAGTTGATCTTAGTTGCAAGTTTGATATGCTGCTTAGTTAGTTATGTTCTTGTCGTAACTACTGCTGATTAGATGATGTTCTAATATTAGACTTAGCTGCTGTGATTATGTTGTCAAGTGCCCATGTGACATTTGCTGAGATTTGTATTAACTTGGAAAAGAATTTAGGGACTAACCTAACCCCCTAAGGTATTCACTTAAGTGAACCTGATATTAAGGTCTTATAAATGCAAATGAAACAAAATAAAGGCTAAGCTAATAAATAATGAGGAATTTTTCTTAGATTTGTTGGGTATTACTTGGTATGTAACATGATGCATTCAGGACATGGTATGAAAAGGACATGTTTTTATAAAACCGTGATTTTGCTAGACTAAGTTCTAAATGAAAGCAAAGCCGTGTATTAAGTAAACAACTTGTTTTATAAAAACTAGGTTTTCAGTCATATAGAATTGCATTTCAAAACTGCTTCATGTAGTTTCAGTTAGGCTATGTTTTGAGGGTCCTATTTCTAAGCAGCTCATTGTTGCCTCTTGGTTCCTAGATGTTGTAACCAAATACTTAGGTATGTTGATTAACCAAATGAGTGAGCATTGGGCTAGGCTAGGATATGGGTTTCAATGTATGTTACACACATGAACATGACATACATTATATGCATTGATTGCTTGCTTAAGAAATGATAAGATGATATAATTTGACTAACTATTGATATGCTTGTGATAGTAGCTATGCTTGTTGTTGTATGTTTATTCACTCTCACTTAGCTCACAATATTTAAGAGGATAAGTTGTCTTATCCTTAGGTTAAGGATGAGTTAGATAGAAGATTGTACCATAAAGGAAAGGAGACTTTAGAGTACTAGCTAGTTGAAGATAAGCTCTTAGAAGAAGTCATTGGCTTCAATATGTGATTTGAGTATGTGAAGAAAGCTCTTCAAGGAAGAAGTTGCTGTTACCTTACCAAAGATTTAGTACAGCTTTAGCAATCAAAAGTGTGTAATTGTAAAACATTTCTATATTGTATAGAAGTGTATGGTTGTGATAATTTGAGTATGGTTGACCTTTTTGAGAACTTTTATTGTTGATAGTTATGTTAAATAAGAAGTAATTTGACAATAAACATTTTATCAAGTAAATGAGCAGGTTGGATGTTATTTTTTCCTTATCCTTTTCTTAGGGATGGCATAATAAACCATCTTTAGACACTAAAAATTTGAGGAAAAATTTAGACCAGACGCTTGGAAGACGGGGTATTACAATGTTAGATTACTCCTAAGTTAGAAATGAAAGTAAGCTTTATTCTAAAGTGATAGGTAATATGTACACTGGTAATTTAAAGACACAATTTTAATAAATGGAACTTTTCAAAACAGTATCGACCCTTAACTGACCAGTATGTTGAATCATCTACACTAATAATATTATTTAGTGTTCATTAGGTTATTTTTACGAGGAGAAGGGCTTGTCTAAGTACCAAACTTTAACTTGCTACTCCAATTTAGGTAAATTGAAGAGAGAGTTGCAATAATTGGAATTGCAAGTAAATACGAAAACATAAAGAAACAACTAACACAAATAAGCAAGGCATGGGCTTGTGATATGTTTCTAATGTAGTGGTGAGATTATACTGTTATGATATCGGGAATGGTCTTTAATTGGGTGTTGATAGAACTCACTTGAGATTCAATCTTGGGTAAGGAAACTCACACAACTAAGTAGTGAAAAATCTTCTATCGGTCTTATTTTCCTATATGATTAGCTAAACACTTAATTCTTGTTACGAATAAAGTGCTCTAATTATGGTTAATCGCCTTTTGAACATGTAATGTATCTTAATCAACTAGAATTGCATAAAGTAGTGTGAACTAACAAGATAATAACAAGAAGATCCTTGATGAGCAAGATGATAAACAAGCAATAATCTACTCAAAATAGAAAGAGATATGTAAATAAATTTCAAGAACAAGTGTTAAATAACATGGAAAGTGCAATGGAACAGTAAAAACAACAATGGGCATGCAAAACTAAGCTCCTAACAAAATCTTAATTGTAGCTCATAATTTCTATAGAATATGTTAGTGCTTATAAAATTGAACTATCAATCCATCTGTGATAGCGTTTATCAATCCATTGGTAGAGAGGCGTTGGCCTTGTGTCATCTTTGTGTTTTATGAAATGTGACGTTTAGATGGGTTAGGGTTTTAGTTGAATAAAGCTTAACCCTAATATCTTCTACTGATTAATCGATAAGGATGGCACCAATTAGTTGGCATGGTTGAATCTTCTTAGCAACTTTCTGATCACCACAACATTCTTATTCTTTGTTCACATTTTACCCTTGATGCTTCGAAGCATGTTGATGATTGATTCGATCCATCAGTAGGATGGCTACCAATTGATCAATAGGCTAAATTCCTAAACTTCTTCATTTTGAGCTCCATTGATTGGTTTGTAATACCCTATTATTCAGAATTTGACAAAAGTTGGGTGTGGTAACCATGTAAAATTTGATACTTTTAGAATGTGATGTCATATACCTTTTATCAAATAAAAACATTAGAAAAGTGTATTTAGGGATTTAGCCTCAAAATATTGGACCAATGAAGAAAAAATTTATATCGAATAATACCAGATTGTAATAGAGACTCCAAAGGTTAGAAGTAATAGTACTGCAAAGTCATATTTTAAAAATGAGTTAGAAATATAACCAAATATTACTTATAAATTAAAGTTTTTCAAGTTAAATCCTGAGTACTACTGAAGTAAATAGACTAAGATTTAACTTGTTATATAATATTTCACCATTTTTGAAATATACTGTACAACCTTTTCAAGTTATTAAGCAAGATAAATGGTATTCAAAGAATCACGTAAAATTTAACCAAAATGAAATAATTATCCAATTTCAGGCGAAATATTAGTTCTTCATGAAGAAGAATTTCACCCAGCACGTAAATATGCTTATGTGGAAATAAAATATCATTATAAAGGTTTGGAGTTGGCAAGCAATTGAGAAGAATGTATATTATATTATAATATTATCTTTCCCTCACAAGTATTAAATCCCTTTTCCCCAGTCACAATTCAAATCTTAGACATGAAGAATTCTCCACCGCAATAATTTGCGTGGTCTTCAAGCACCGTTGCACCACCTAAGAAACACTATAAATACAACGTACAAACTCCACTCGGCCTAAAATTAAAAGGAGATAAAAAAAAAGAAAAACAAAGAAAAAAAGAAATAGAGAAGAAGAAAAATAAGAATATCAATCTAGACTATTGCTTGAGAGATTCCGTCAAGTCCAATTTTTATCCATTAATTGATGCCATCCATCAACTTCATGTTGTCGACTCCATCGGAGGTTGCTGGAAGAGGATAACTCAATTGCATTCCGGCGAAAGGAAAACCGACAAAAAGTATCAAATTCACTCTGGTAATTGATCTTATAACTATAGGACAAGTCTTGTTTTATTTTATTATTTTTGTCGATATAGTAATTTTGTATTTTCGAACTTACCAAGAATTTTAATAATTGTTTTAGAAAATGCCTCGAGGTGCAATTGCAATTAATTGTTATATTCCCTAGCTTCATGTTGTATAAAACTCGTAAATTATGTAAAGTAATAAAGATGTGTATGTGAAATCATTAAAAGCCCCTATCTGTACACATAGGTGGCAACTAATTATGCAAGTACTAGCGTGGTGTAGTAGTTAATCTTTACCCCAGTGTGCTATGATAATAAGGACAATTTTATTTAATAGCATAAAATTATAAGCATATATTTATATTTATAATAGAGATGCATAGTTATGAGAGTGTAATACAAGGATCTATAGTTTTAATAACATAATGCTTATATGACTTGCCTTATACATATATAACTACATATTTGTTTTTCATATAAACTTATACTATATTATCATTCTTTTATTAGTAAAGTTTTAATACTTGACAATAGAGAGGCGATTTCATAAGCTTTATATAATATAGATATAGGTTATAATGTTTTTGTAACATTGTAAAAAACTAAAGTAAACTTTTGCCATAACATGATAAGGGTTGTTTTCTTTCCCCTAATAAAACTGAAGTTCAAACTCATGTTCTTATAAACCCAACGATATAGATGGTCTAACGTACCTTGTAATGCTTTTAGAAAATGTTGCTTTATGATGCCCTTTTTTTTCGAAAATAGTTCATGAACTTACGAGTAACCTCTATGTTTCGGTGTGATAGAAACGACACATCATAAGTAGTATTAAGTTGATTAGTGCTTACATAACTAAGCATAAAGAATTAAATACGGTTTGTATATGCATGCACATTTTTCCAACTTTGACATTATATATATATATATATTGTCATGTTCTAAAAGTAGTAGAGTTTTAACATTCTTACTAAGTACACCAATCTAAGACAAAAGTTAACTACTCAACTGTTATTATAGACTTAATATACACAAGGCACATATGACTAAAAAATTGTGAATCATCTTCAGTTCAATAGTTAAAGTATATATATACATCTACTTCAACTATTATTTTGAAAATAAAAGTTTGATTAATATAATTCCTTTGAAAAATATTTGGAAATTTTGTACAAGAAAATTTATAAAATAATCCAAAATTCATTTTTTCAATAAATACAATATCACAAGTTAGTTTGGGTCATGCAAATGGTGTCACTGACTACAAAATGAAGACAAAAGAATATTCTATCCCATTTGCTTCTCACTCAAAACCTATTACCCATCTTTTGTGCACCTAAGGATCAGGCGATCTTAGTGTCTATCTTCTAGGACCTAGAAAAGAATTATGGGGATATGAGCAACCACCTTTCAATAAGGGGATTGAGACAGAAGCATATACGGCACAACAATCGAGTAAGGTTGTTAATTAGTTAGTTAGATGTAATGCAATGCAGTGCAGCAAGAATATGTCATCTATAGACATTGTCTAATTCGTTGTGATGTTAGAGAAATTACACTTGCTCTAACTTAGGTTGAGGAGATTACACTCATAAGCGTGATGTCATAGCTTCGATTGAACCCAAGTTTATGCAATAGAGACTTGACTCATCGCATGACTAGCTTCAAAGCCAATGCCGCCAGCTTTATTGTGGCCTCCTTTCCTACCATTTAGTTCTATCAGGACTAGAGAAAGGCTAATTATAGTTGCTTTGTCGAAGACTCAGTATTTGGTCGGATAATCCTAACCATTCCTCTAGTGGGTTGTAATGTGTGACTGATTACTATTTTAGTAAGAGTTCAATTTAGTCCATTTATAGGGTGGTTAAACACTTTCAGACAATTAGATACAAGATAAAACATAGTAAGGCAAACATCACAAGTAGTAGAGCTACTGTAAATCCCTAAAATTTTCAATCTAGCTTTTGAAATAGACTCGAGTATATTAGATAATTTAAGAGTTGATAAGGCTAATGAAAGTGAAAACCCTAAAAAAACTAATCAATCATGTATGACACTTTTATATCCTAAATGTATGTAAACACTAAAGATTTCATTCAAAAGTGATAAAAACCCTAAAGCGATAACCTTAAAGACATATGAGCATTAATTCATCATAATATACCTTAAAACCCTAATTGATAATATAACCCTCGTATTTTGCCAAATCATTAGTAAAGGTTAGAAATGACTTTCAATCATGCATATATGTTTTAAATCCTCAAGTAGTTCTTTAGAAATTAAGATAATGAATCATAGATTCCCTTTATTTCTTAAGTATATGATTAAGATAGTATTACATAGAGTTAAGAGTATAATTTAAGATTAGGTTAAATGTAGTGAACCTTAATACCCTAATTAGTACTTTTCATACTAGTTATATAAAGTAGTTTATTGAATGATGTTTATAGGCTATAAATACCTAAATTAAGACCTCATTATCTATTTTTACTAATCAATTCACCAAATACCTTATTTCCTTTTATTTCCCCTAATTTTTCCCTTAATTACTATATTATGTGTACAAAATGATATATGTTTAAGGAAAGTTGACCAAGTCAATACATATTGACTAAAGTCAATAATTTGAAAAGTCAACAAAAGACACTAATGTATAAGGAAAAATATCTTAGCATCTAATGGTTTCTTTTCTTTTCTTTTCTTTTGGTTTTTCTTTCTTCCCTTCCTTAATTGCTATCCACCTATCCCCTTCTAGACCCCACCGTTTCTTTTCTTCCATAATCAAAACAAAACAAAAAGCCCCTCCATTGCCGTGAGCTTCCATCTTCCATTTCACTTTCAATACTTTCCTTTTTGTCTCCATAATTCCAACACAAACTAAGGTATGTACTTAAGTTACTTTATATTGCTTTATATTATTTATTAGTTAGGTAATTAGGTAGATTAGATAAGTAGATATGTGTTAAGTATGATCTTGAAGAAGAGGACATAAAGTTCCCATTTTTAAGTGTAAGAAATTAGGAATCATGGAGAGAAGGAAAGGAATACATGTGTATGTACTCTTTAAGTATGTATACATAAGGAAATACCAAAAGAATACTAGTATGAGAATCTTTGTACATGGGTATTTACTATGTATATAACCTAAATTAAGATAAAACCTAACTATACATACCTATACCATACTAAATATACACTTGCAAACACAAAGGAATGAAATTAAGAAGGTTTTCTTAAGAGGAAAATTAGGCATACGAAATTTGTACAAAAATACATATATGACCGTATAGGTATATGGGTATATGTACAAGTATAAATACGGTATAAGTATAAATATATGTATAAGTATACTAGGATACATATAAGTATAATAAAGGTATATGTACATAAGAGGTTAAGTGAAGTGTACATAAGCTTTTTAGACATGATATGAGTATGAGATAAGGCATATGTAATCAAATGATGAAGTAAGCAATGAGGTAATCAAAAGATGACGGAAGCCATGACATAAGCAAGTGGTGACATAAGAAATGACATAAGCGAATGATGATGTAAGCGATGACATAAGCATAGGTTTATAAAATAAGAAAATAAGAAGAGTGCATAATAATTAGGTATATAGATTAGTAAACCCTAATACACTTTCTAAATTGAATCAAACTTAATCAAGAACATAAATTAGTAATACCAATGTAAAAAGCCTTAAGTATAAGAATAAATGACTAATTAAATCATTAACTACTAAAATGGAACATAAAACTAGCTAATAGGAATAATTAAGCTTCAATAGTTAGAATTTCAATAAATTAAGTCTACATTGTAAAACACAGGTCTCAATGTCCAAAACGAACATCACCGTGTGAATGTACGTCCGAAAATGATGAAAAATGACTATAAATTCATAAATATTGAAAATAGAATAAAAAAGTTATGTACAATTAGCAATTAGGTTTAATCGTATAAAAGCTGATAGTAATTTAAGTAGAATTAAGTAGATAGATATCTAGAACCATTAGTTGAGTCAACTACTTATTATCCCTGTTATCTCGTAATGATCAGGTGATCCTGGCGAGGGCGAGGATTTTCTGATTGGTTATTACGACTAGAGTGAGTCGTCATAGTCAAGTGAGTACTCTCGATGACTCTATACTTGTTTGTACTTGTAGTTAGTGCACTTAAATTGAATATCAATAACTTGATACATAGGGTTTCGAGATATGTGTGTACATAATATTGATTGATTATTGTAAGAAATATTGTTAAATACGATAATTGATGATTTGATGGTATGATTGATTTTTATATGATTTGGATGGTTTGCTGATATTGATTGATCGCCTCGTAATTTAACCTAATTATATTTGGCTTATCTTAAATTAAAAGGGTCATGCATTATCCATGCATTCAACTTACTTATTTCGGCCGTCACTTCACGCAGAGATAAAGGGAGGCCTTGCGGGGGTTCTTTATATATATTAAAGTGTTTCTGTACGGTGCACTCGTACAATATGACCTTACCCAAACCTATGAGCTTACTAGGCGATGGAGACGCCAACCGTATGGCTGAGGGTCGAGTCTAGAGATCTTCGCTGTAGGGTGTGAGTATGGATTGCGGGGGCCACCTCACTGCTAGGCTTAGCATTTTATGTACTGTTAGATGACTTAGAAATGAAAATATATTTTATGAAATATGATATTCAAAGTTATGGGTAAAAACCCAAGTACTAGAGCCTAATCGTGATTGGTGCTGATGAATCTCCAACATTTATCTCGGAGGGCGTTAAAATCCAATATTATATGCAGTACCGATTAATTGCATATATTGTTTAGCATACTGTGTGTGCATGCATTCATATGGTTGTAACAATTTGTTTGATAATTTGCTTGCCAGTATGGTACGAGGGATAGCTCACTAAGCTCTTGTAGCTTATTCCCAATAATCTTTCTTTTGCAGGTTTACATACGATCGGATTAGGATGAGTCTCGAGTACTGAGTGCGAGATGAAGATATCTACATTAGTGTTAGAATTAGTTGAGATCTTTATAGGTGAATGTATAAATATTATTTGTAGAAAATATTCACATGTTAGAATTTAATATAATTTAATTTTTCCTACAGTTTTATAATGTTAGTATATCCTGTCCTATTATTTGGTAGGGGATACCGATTCTCTGCGGTTCTGAGGAACCGTAGGATATCGAACACCCATAGTTTTTTTATATCTGTATTCTACAGTAAATTAATTACTAAAAAAAAAATTAGTAACCTTAGTGATTAATTATTTAGAGTGTTGCAATCTCTGACTTATAAGGCGGTTTTCATATCATGGGTGCACACATGTTATGGAAATTTTAAGTAATCCTACTAAGCCCCCTTTAAGGTCCTGACAGCTACCATGTGAGCATAATAGATTCCACTCACATACGTGGCACATACATAAATAACTACTTTACAAGCATAAACAACGTACATTTCATCTTCTAAGTACTTGTAACATAGTACTCCAAAATTCCATTAAGCATGGATCCCAATTACCTGGATTCCCATTGCTTTTGCAATTTAGATGCCCCAATCCTTTTTGTCATTAATGATTCCTATATTGCAAATCATATCTCAATTTTAATACAGTTTATTAGGGTAAGAGTGTTTTTAATTATTGTACTTTTCTTTTAGCATAACATCTTTTATTCAACAGATGTTGGTTATGGGTATAAAGTGTTATTACTTTTACATAGGTTATTTTCACAAATGTTGGTTATGGGTATTAAGTATTATTACTTTTACATAAGTTATTTTGACCTTTTACTCACTCTTCTACCAAGTTTCTTAAATATTTAATACTTTCTACATGACCTTCTATTGAGGTCTATTAGGTCTATAATACCTTCTACTTAAGTTCCCACTAGGGTTTTAACTTATAATCTTTGATGTGGAACATTTTACATAACCTTTTACTAGGATCTCCTAGGCTTATCTTTTGTTCAAGTTTCCACCGAGGTCTTTAGCTATATTCTTTATCTATTGAACTTTCTACTCAATTTTCTATTAGTATTTTAACTCATTTTTGTTTGATATAGAACCTTCTACGTAAAATTCTACTATCATCTTAACTTATGCTTCTTATCAAACATGCCTTATACATTATTGGTCCCGTGTGTAGGATATCAAGAAAGGGGAGGGGGTGTGAATTGATATCTTTAAAAAATTTTAAAAAATCATTTTCAATGTAAAACAAAATTATCCTTCTTAATAGCTTAAATTAATAAATAGTGGTACTTTAATAATTTAATACAAATTACACAATTAAATAACGGAAATTAAAAGAGATGAGGAGGAGAATATTAGGCTTAAGATTTAACAGCTTTGATATTCTATCTACTGCTCTCTTCTAATTCCACTATTGGGGACTCGGTTTACTTAGTTGATGCCGTTCCACTTAATCCATTAAATCAAAATCTCAAGAAGTTTACATATATTTGCCATACCTAGCCTTAACAACTCTTTACTCTGCCTATCTAGCCTCTTTATAATCTAGGCTAATTACAGATCTATAAAGTATAGTTAAACTTCACTCAACACATAAACGATAAATAAAGTTTACAAATTAAAAGTGAGAACAACAATACAAATCTCAAATAATCTTGCACAAAATAGAAAGGATGATTGATGAATGATCAACTTCAATTTAATTTTCTAAAGAAGTCTCTAAGAATCATTTTATGCTTTTTTAGATGGTAGAAATTGATTATGACCAAAGTATAACAAATATATTTTTTCTCAAAAAACATGCTTAACACTTTGAATCATTTCTCCTTTTATACTAGTCTTCCAACAACTAATTTGTTGAAGATTATCTTCACTTCATATTTATTCATTTTTAACATTAAAGATAATCCATAGATATTTTTAAAGAAAGTCTTGTAGTTTAAATTTCTTTTTAAATAAGATCTTCTAATCTTGTTTCAATTAGATATTCTTTGATCAACAATTTCGAAATAAGCTTCGAAATTGAAATCCTACAAAATTCGAAATTAACTTTATCTTTATCTAATGTTAGATATTTTCTTGTGATTTATCCAAAGATAAATTAGCTTGAAAATAGTCCTTATTGATTTTAATTCCAACTTAGGTGAAATGAGATTAAGTGTATTTCCCTAATACACCTATTCTAGTGGAGTTCGGTCTTGTTCACTTTGAATATGATGTTTTGTTAATTTTCAATGTTAATCTTCCAAAATAGCTATTTGAATAACCTTCTAAAAAGTATCAAGTTACTATTCTTCAAAGTCTATGAATAATTTTCTAAAGTACTTGTACTAACTCTTCTTATAAAAGCTTCTAAAACATTCTCTTAAGATTTTCATACTTGTCTCTTTTTCAAATCATTTAAACCTTTTGAATAAGTTTTCAAATGCAATTCAATTTACAATTTTAAACTTTCTGAGGAACTATTTGAATACCTGCACATTTGTTAGTTCATTAACATTCCTCTTTTTTTGTTATCATCAAAATTCACAAGAGATATATAATATTTCCCCCCTTTTTTGATGATAGCAAAACACTTTTAAATCCAAAGACAATTCGAATTGATATCTAATAATCAACAACGAGAAACCATTATTCAAAAACAAGCATTATTCATGAACAATGATAATTACTCTATTATATTGTCATGTTTATTATTCTATGTGCAATACCTAAATGTTTTTGGCCTTTCTCCCCCTTTTTGTTATCATTAGAGGTTATTTAATAACTTCCCCTTAATATTTATAATTAGATAGCATATGGAGTTGATATCAAAGCAAAAGATGAAAACAAAAGAGTAAGTCTTGACTAGAGCTTAACTAAAACAAAAGAAACTAACAAAGTAGAAAACAAGACATTGAAACAAGAAAAATTATTTCTAAGTTCTCTTTGATTTCTTTCTAACATAGAGCTTCATTCTTCTAAAATAAATTGGAACTACCTTACTAGGAGAAGGAGTAACTTAAGGTGGTTTCTTCATAGAGGAAGTTAGTGCTTTTTGTTTGATAGAAGTTGGTGTAGTTTAGGCTTGAACAGATGCACTACCATATTTATAGGAGCCAATAGAAAGAGTTTTTATGTTTCCTTCTATAGGGGTCCATTCTTCAAGGTTAAGAATAAGAGTTTCAATTAGAAGTACTAGAGTTTCTAAAGGGGGATCCTTAGGTTCTAAAGATTGAGGGGAGATAACTGGAGTTTTGTCAAATGCTTAAATATGTAGTGGATTAGTTTTATTGGTTGGTTGTAGAGTAATCATAGGGGAGTAAGGTTTAGTTGTTGTGAATTAAGGATCTGATTCAGAAGCAATTGTTTTAGCTTGAGGAATAGTAGGTTGAGTCTAACCAAGGAGTTCATAATAGGATGAGCTTGTTCATTAGCTTTAGATTCAGTTACTATTTCTCTAACCTAGACTTAAAATAAGTCCTTCATGCTTGTAAGCTAATCCTTGACAATGATGAAAATCCAATAATATGTAGCAGGCACAAACCATGAATCAGTATTTGATGTTTAAGTGGGATGAGGAATAGGAAGTGGAAGGGGGTTTTGATTGAGAATGTGCATGGATATTACGCAACAAGACACAAACATAATCAAGAATTGAGCTCGAAATAGTGTCCGATATGACTTACAACACTAAGTGTCACTTGGGTTTCAAATGAGAGGTTAGATGTGATTCACTAGCTTGCTTAAATGAAAGGTTCACTATAATCTTAAGGTTAAGATTGATAAAAACATAAGAAAGATTAAAGAGTTAATTGGCACTCAATAATCTGGAAGAGGTAAGCTCTAAGAGCTCAAGAATATCCTTACTTAAAAGGAATATTCAAGTGTAATTGTTGTCTGTATATTCTTTTTTTACTATATTAGCTAATTACTAAAGTTGCTACTTCTAGTAAATTTTAAAACCTTATTAGCAAAATTGTAAGTAATATATAAGGCCTACAAACCCTTAAGAATGGGCCACAATTGAAATAAGGAAAATATTTACAAAATATACAAAATTATACATTTAATTGAGTGGTTGGCATGCAATCATCCGAGCTGTCTATAGGATCGGGCTTAAGCAGGGGTCGGTTGGTAGTTGGGTGTTCGAGCTAGGGTGGGATGTTTAGAAGTCTTATTGTGCTTAGGTGAGCTCCTGGTGAGGTTAACCTATAGTTGTTGACTCATGGTTTGCTTAGCAGGAACTTTTCCATGCTATGCCGAGCTATTCTTTGGCCTTGAGGCCTTGGCCATTTGGTCTCTTGCCATCTCAACAGACAACAAACTTGATGTTGATATAGTTGTTGACTTGTGGATTGCTTAGCATGAACTTTCCCATGCTATGCCGAGATATTCTTTAGGCTTGAGGCCTTGGCCATTTGGTCTCTTGCCATCTCAATAGACAACAAACTTGATGTTGAATGGTTGCCTTCCCTCCTTTCATCCTTTAGTTATCAGTCTGGCTTTGGAAAAAGTAGGTCAGTCTTAAGTTAGGATAGGTTGACTTCAACTTTTAGCAGGTTTGCATTGGCTTCTAATAGGTTGGCCTCAACCTAAGGATTATCATAGACTGATTCCTATCATCACCACAAGTTGAAAATAAGTCATCCTTGACTTTAGATTGTGAACACGAGCCTAGATGCCAAATAGGCTCCTATTTCCCTTTCTCTTCACCACGGGCATTAGGCTATTCTGGATCTCTTCAACCCTCATGGGGTTTAAGCAGTTGCTCTTCCCATCCTTCCAAGCCATGTAGGCGATGAGGAAGCCAACATAGATCACTCTTTAGTCATACTCCCAAGGTTAGCCAAGAAGCAAATTTACTACATTCATTAGCACTACATCGAAGACAACCTCGTCCTCATATTGTCAAGCCTTGAATGCTATCTGAGCTCTCTTATGTACATAGACCATACCCTTATCATTAAACTACTTTAATCCATTTGGTCGGGGATGTGGATAGGTCAGTAATATCATCTTCTCCACTAGCTCGGTAGAAATGATGTTAGTGCAACTACCTCCATTAACTACCTGGGAATAAGTCTTCCCATTCACCAAACATCAGATCTGAAATAAGTTCTCCCTTTGACTTGAGTCTTCCTTCATGTCATCTTACTTTCTTGTTAAGGCTAAGGGTTCTCTCATCTTAAGGTAGATGTTTATTACTTCCTTACTCTTAAAGTTCTTATCACTATGGCTCTCCACTTAAGCATTCAATCCTTCGCCTTTTAGAATCACTACCCTCTTGTTTGGGCATTGGGAGGTAATATGTCTGTAACCTAAACGTTTGAAGCACTTAACTTCTCGAGCTTTGGTGCTAGGTACTCTCTCCTTCTCTACTTTCTTAGTGTTAGCTTGGTCAGGTTAGCTAGACTCTCCTTTCTCTATCTTCTTTTCTAGCCTTTTTCTCTTGCTTACCTCTTTGGCTTAAGGTTGCTTTGTTGAGGTTGGCTCATCAACCGCTATTGCCATCTTCTCCTCTGTCTCTTTACCCTTAATGCTAAATTGATTAGCTCATCTAATGAGTTGAATGGATGTAGTTCAACCACATTGGCAATCTCATCTCGGATTCCACTCAAGAACCTAGCAATAGTACAGTCTTGGGGCTTGGTAATCTCACATCTTGTCATTAAGGTCTCAAACTCTTGCAAGTACTCTTCAACAATGTTTTGACCATGCCTTAGGTGCTAGAAAGCATGGAGCATCTCTTGCTTGAAGTAGGTCGGCACAAAGCGTTGATTCATTAACCTCTTCATAAGCCTCCAAGTTTTGATCAGCTCCTCTCATTTAGCATGTTGCTTGGAAATTAATTTATCCCGCCAAAGAATTCCATATTTAACAAAGGCTAACGAGGCTAGCTTAACCATGGTTCTATCATTACACTCAAAGCACCAGTCAAGGAACTCTTTAGGTCAACTACCACTATTAAAGGTTGGTAGCTTAAGTTTGATATTGTCAAGTCCTCAACCATGTGCTTAGGGTTCATCCCTTGCATTCTGAACTGCTTAAATCACCTTAGAATGACCACTTCTATTAGTGCTTTGCTCGGTCACATCTCTTCTCGACCTCGGCTCTCTTCTTCAAGCTCCTTGATTCATCTCGGAGTCAACACTCTTAGCATTACTTCTTTTTGGCATAAGTTGGTTTTCTCTTCTTCTTTGCTTGGTAGCTTTTCTCAGCTATCGCTTATCATTATCAATCTCATTGGAGCTACTTCTACTGGTGGGTGTTCATTTCCTTTGTCTACCTTGGCCAATACGTCTATAACCTCTAACTAAACTAATAAGCTCTTGGATAGAATTACTAAGATTCTGAATCTAATATTCCAAGTTATCAATACGTCTCCTTAAGCTTCTATGAGGATTGTCTCCATTGTTATTGACACTATCTTTTGACATTGTAGTCCATACAATAGATTTTAGAGAGAAAATTTAACAAACACACAACACACTTAACTGTACTTGACTTGGAACCACCACTAAGACAATTCCATAAATACTATTGTAACAACCCATGACTAATAAACACTATAGCAACTAGAATCAACTATTGAAATTACAACTACTCAACTCAATAGTACAATACAAATAGTATAATACCAAGGCTACTAAGAACACGAACAATGTATTACTCTATAGAATGATGATTAATAGAAATTTTCAAACTACAAATCAAACTTTGAGGAACACTAACACGCGTGTCTTCCAAAAGCTCCAATATTAGTGAAGTTAATGCAAATCCATGAATACGCAGCAAACACGAACCATAAATGAGTATTCGACGTTTGAGTGGGATGAGGAATGGGAAGTGGAAGGGGGTTTTGACAGCGAATGTGTATAGATATCACGTATCAAGACGTAAACATAATCAAGGATTGAGCTCAAAATAGGTTTGATACGACTCACGAACACTGATTACCACTTGGGTTTCAAATGAGAGTTTAGATGCGACCTACTAACTTGTTTAAATGAACGATTCACCATAATCTTAAGGTTAAGATTATAAGAACACAAGAAAGATTAGAGATTTAATCAGCACTCAATAATCTAGGAAAGATAAGCTCTAAGAGCTAAAGAATATCCTTACTCAAAAGGAATGTTCAAATGTAATCACTATCTGTATGTTTTTTTTCTATTATATTGGCTGATTACAAAAGTTGCTATTTATAATAAATTCTAAAACCCTATTGGTAAAATGGTAAAAAATATATAAGGTAAGCAAACCCTAAAGAATGGCCTACAATTTTAATAAGGAAAATATTTATAAAGTATACAAAATTGTGCATTTAATAGAGTGGTTAGCATGTAGTCATTTGAGTTGTTTGTGGGATTAGACTTGAGTGGGGGTTGGCTGATAATCAAGTGTCTAAGCTAGGGTGGGATGTTTAGAAGTCTTATTGTGCTTGGCTGAGCTCTCGGTGAGGTCAACCCATAGTTACTGCACTTATAGATTGCTTGTTGCAAACTTTTCGATGTTGTGCCGAGTTGTTCTTTCGCCTTGAGGCCTTGGCCATTTTGTCTCTTGCCATCTCAGTAGATGACAAAGCTGAGGCCAAATGGTTCCTTTCCCTCCTTTCATCCTTTAATTATCAATTTGGCCTCGCCAAGAGCAAGTCAACCTTAGGTTAGGACAAGTTGGCTTTAGCTTTTGGTAGGTTTACATTAGCTTCTGACAGGTAGGCCTTGGCTTGAGGGTTGTTGTGGACTAATTCCTATCAAACAAGCTTTCCAAAAACCTCCTTGATCCCCTTAGATATTTGCTCAACAAATGTAGAACTCTCACCTTATTTGGAGGGAGGAAGTTGTAACTTTGTACTCTCTAAATCACTATCTGAAAGTTATTCAGTTACTTCTCTAAATTCGATCCCATTAGTCCTCTTTACCAATTTCCCTTTCTTCTTTTGTTCTTCTACAGCAGGTTCCTTACCTCTCTTTCTTTTCTTTCTATTGCCTTTCTCTTTAATAATGATTACCCTCTTCCCAATGTTGGAAGGGTGAACATAAATTCCCCCATTATGAGAATGCAAAAGTTTGTCATTCACATAAATCCCTATTTGCTTAAAGAATTTCTGTCTTAGCCTAGTAGGGTAGTAAGGACAGTTTGCTTCTACTGGAACTTTCAGTTTCTTGAATTTGAAAAGAGCCATCAACAAACTTCCATATGGTTTCTCATCTAAATGTTACCATATGTGCCGCATCATCTATTTCACTACATCTACTTTTCTTTTGCCTAACATGGCTAACATAACCAATGCCTCTTCCCTTGTCATAGAAGTTGCTCTATCTCTTCTAGGTAGCACAAACGTATTAACAAACTTATGTAGAATTTGAACTGATAACTAAAACTTAGTGCTAAAAATATCTTTGCCTACACCCAACTCAATTCCATCATTAAATTCAATAAAAACATTCTCCTTAGTCATTTGTACTAGATTTTCATCTCCTCGGATTTCCTTATTACTGAAAAACTTTAGGATATCTTTTTTCGAGATTTTAGCCTTTTCATTCAACACTATAGATTTCCATACTCCTTGATCTTTTCTATCTAGCTTCCTGTAAATTTCATCTATTAATTCTTCATATAAAATACGTTGCATATTTGCTAAGTTACTCGATCTTAACACATCCACATACTCCTTTTAGTAAAAACCATTTTTCTCAAAGAATTTCAAATCCCAATAAAAAGATTCTTTGATGGATAGGTTTTCACCTTTCACAATATATATTTTCATTGGTTTGTCCTTCTATTTGGAGCACAGTTTTGTGATCATGACTTTTTGATATTTTTGTATAACTTATGCAATAGATTTTTAATTCTTCTTCATAAGGTTTGAAGTCCTGGTCTTACAAAGAGTCTTCTTGGGTTCAGGTTTAGGAGGTTATTCAGGGAGATACTTTACAGTTCTAGATTTCTCTTCAGATGGCTTTTTTGGAGAACCAGAGTCCTTAAATTCAACTTCTTTGAATGAAGAAGATGAACTAGACTTCTGCATATCTTAAGGAGTTTTCTAAGTGACTTCTCAGATTGGTTCAAATTGTTGATTAGAACCATTCTTTTGGTTTACTTCCTAGATAAGTTCTTCTAAGGGTTCATTGTAGAGTTATAAGGTTTGGGTTTTCTAAGAAGATTCTTGATGAGGTTTAGTGGGTAGATTGAGTTGTGGTTTCAGAGTGTTAGTGATGTTGGTCTCTTCCTTAGTGGGATTAGCAGGGTTGCTTGGATTGTTTAGAGCTATAGTTTTGGTTCCTTTAATAGTAATGCGAGTTGATTTTCTAGAAGCCATGATTTCTTAAGAGAGAAAAGGCGATTGAGGAGATGAAGGGTTCGAAGAAATGAGAAGAAGAGGAAAGAAGAAAAGGTTTATACTTGGAGAGAAGATAATTGATAAGTCAAGCAGTGCTTATCTTTGCTTAAGTGTAGGCTGATTTTTTCGACCCACATCTAAGAGACATTAGGGCCTACTAGAGATTTTTAAGACCTACTAAGCAAATTTCCTTGTGGAGCACACATGATTAAGAAAAAGAATAATTACATTTAGATTAAATAACTAATTGAAACTTTTCTACACGTGTCATTGATTTTTAACTAAAGGGTAATTAACTAAATGTTCTTCTTGCTAACAAAAGGGATTACATGCACCGATTTCATTATGAATAAATTCAAACCTTAATTTATCCAAAGGTTTTACAAATATATTTGCAAATTGGTTTCTGGGTGGTACAAAATCAACACTTACATCATTATTTGCAACATGATCATGAATGAAATGATGCTTTATTGCTATGTGTTTTGACCTTAAGTGATGAATCGTATTTGTTGTCAAATTAATAGCACTAGTATTGTCATGTTTCCATGGGCATATGTTTATAATTTATCCCATAATCATTCAATTACTATTTTAGCCAAAGTATTTGAACACAGTAATTTTCAATAAATATATATTTAGCTTCTATAGAACAAAGTTTTGTTTCTTCGAAGCCTACGAAACTAACTTATCTGCTAAGAACTAGTAAGTATCTAAAGTACTCTTCCTATCCACTTTCCAACCTGCATAACTAGCATTTGAATATCCTATGAGATCAAAATTTTGATTCTTAAGATACCAAACTCTTAATTTCGTAGTGCTTTTTATATATTTAAAGATCTTTTTAACTGCAGCTAAGTGTATTTCTATTGGTGAATTTTGAACTCTTGCACATATATAGCTACTAAATAAAATATTAGGAGGTGAAGTTATTAAATATAGTAAAGATCTAATTAAGATTCAATATAATTTTTTATTTACCTTTTCGCTATATCCTGTGATATCAAGGTTTGTTCAGGCACTTATAGGGATTGAAGAATCCTTGGTGTTTTCAAAACCAAATTTCTTCATAATTTATCTAGTATACTTCTCTTGATGAATGAATATTCTATTCTTTGATTGTATGATTTGTAATGCCAAGAAGTTTAATTCTCCCATGAGTGACATCTCAAATTCGACCTGCGTTAAGTTTGAAATCTTTTGATAATATTTTTCATTAGTTGCACCAAAAACAATGTCATCAACATAAATTTATACAACTAACATATCTTCTCTATGATGTTTCATGAATAGTATAGTTTCTACTTATCCCTTTCGAAAGTTATTTTGAATAAAGAATTGACTTAATCTCTTTTACTAAGCATAAGGAGCCTATTTGAGCCCATGCAATGCCTTTTTCAACTTATACACATGATCTGATTTGAAAGGATCTTCAAATTGAAGGGGTTGTTCATCATGTACTTCTTCTTTTATAAAACCATTCAAAAAAGGACTTATGACATCCATCTAATATAATTTGAAAAATTTAAAACAAGCAAATGCAAGTAGTAATCTTATAGCTTCTAGCCTAGCAACAGGAGCATAAGTTTCATCATAGCTTATTCCTTCTTCTTAAGAATAACCTTTAGTGACTAAACAAGCTTTTTATCTTACTATTTTTCCTTGTTCATCTAGTTTATTGTTAACAACCAATTTAGTGCTTATAATTGACTTATCCTTAAGTCTTGGAACTAAATTCTAAACTTGATTTCTTTGAAATTGGCTAAGTTCCTCTTGCATAGCTAAGATCCAATTATTATCATTCAAAGCCTCATCAACTGAGTGAGGTTCAATTTTAGATATTAAAGCAAATTGATTTTCAAAATTTTGTAAGGTCGATCTTGTTCTTGTTCTTATTCTAGATCTAATATTAACAAGCATAAGTTAAGTAGGATGATAAGTTTTAAATTTAAGACTAGATGGTAGTGCATGAAAGTGTTTAGAAACTTCTAACTTACCTTATGGATGAGTTTCAACAAACCTAGCATTAGTTTTTGTAGAACATTTTGATCCTGGTTCTGTTTTAGATACATTAGGTGATACGCAATAGGTCTTGAACTGGAATGGGTAGTCGGGTTTAGGTGGGAATGAAGAACCGAGAAGTAAAATGGGAAAGGGTAGCGGAGGGGAGGGAGGTGTTTGACATTGAATGTGAATGGATATCATGCACCAAGATACAAACACAGTTAAAGGATTGGGCTCAAAATAGGATTCGATACGACTCACGAACATCAAATGTCACTCAGATTTCAAATGAGAGGTTATATGTAACTCACTAACTTGCTTAAATGAAGAGATTCACCACAATCATAAGGATACAATTAATAAGAACAAAAAAAAAAAAGATTAAAGAGTTAATTGACACTCAATAATCTAGTAACTACTAGTTTTAAGAGCTTAAGAATGACCTTCTCGAAAGAGGAAAGTTCTAAGTGTAGGTATATTCTTCACTATTTGATTATCTATCTTCTACTGATTACAAATGTTGCTATTTATACCAAGTCCTAAACCTTAGTAGCAAAATTGTAAATAGTGCATAAGGCCTTAATAAAGAAATATGTATAAGAAAACAAAACTATGCATTTAATAGAAGAAGTTAGCATGCAGTCATTCAACTTATCCTAGAAGGAGTAGAATCCAAATTGGACGAGATCAGCAATTGGATGTTCGAGTTTAAGGTGGAGTCCCTAAAGTCCTATAGTGCTTGGCCGAGATACTTGAATGGTTGGCCTACAATTGTTGAGTACTAGAATTAGTCGGCATTAGTCTCTTCGTACCGTACTAATTGGATCTTTAACCTTGAGTCCTCAGCTGTGTGGTCTCTAAGCCTCTCGGCAGATGATAGACTTGATGTCGAGTGGCTCCTTTTCTTCCTTTCAGTCTTCTGGTATTAGCTTGGCCCTAGAAAAAGCTGTTTGGCCTCGGTTTTGAACAGTTTAGCCTTAGTTTTGAACAATTCGGCCTTGAGTTAGAGTAGGTTGGCTTTAACTTCAGGAAGGTTGGCCTTAGCTTAGAGATAGTCATAGGCTGATTCTTATCATTACCATGGGGTTGAAAAGAAGTTGTCTTCGATGCTAAACAATGAGCACAGGCCGAGATACTGAACAAAATTCTCTTCCTTTTTCTCTTTTCACTATGGGTGCTGAGTTGCTCTAGATTTCCTTAACATTCATGGGGGATAAGCAATAGCTCTTCTCATCCTTCCGAATTGTAAAAGTGTTAAGGAAGCCATCATGGATCACTTTCCAATCATACTCCCATGGTCGACTAAGAAGTAAATTTATAGCATTCATAGGGACCACGTCGAATTCAATCTCATCCTCATATTACCCAGCTTTGAATGCTATTCGAGCTTTCTCAAGCATATGGACCATACCCTTGTCAGTAAACCACTCTAATCCATAAGGTCGAGGATACGGGTCAATCAGCATCTTCATCTTCTCTACTAGCTCAGTGAAATCAATGGTAGTATAGCTTCTTCCATCAATAACTAGGGAACTATCTTCCTATTCACTAAACACCGAATATGAAATAAATTTTCTCTTTGTTTGGGATTTGCTTTCAAGTTGACTTATTGGCTTGTCATGGTTAAGAGTTTATCTAGATTTTTAGCATAGACATCTTCTTCTATCAACTCATCTCTTGAACTTTTATCACTTTGACTCTCTACTTGAGCTTTGGGTCCTTCACCCTTTAAGATCATGACCCTTTTATTCAGACATTAAGAAGCAATATGCCTATAGCCTAAGTATTTGAAGCATTTAACTTGTTGGGACTTGGTACTGGGCGCTTTTTCTTTCTTTACCTTCTTTTTCTTAACCTGAGCAAGTCAGCTAGGTTCACCTTTCTCTATCTTCTTCTTTAGCCTTCTCTCAACGTACCTCTTTGGTTCAGGGCTGACTTGTTGAGGTTTGTTAGTCAGCTTTTGATGCCTTCTTCTCCTTTGTCTTTCTACTCTTAATGCCAAATTGATCAGCTCCTCCAATGAGTTAAACGGCTATAATGTAACTATGTCAGCAATGTCATCTCGGAGTCCATATAGAAACTTAGCAATTGTACGGTCTTGTGGCTAGGCAGTCTCACATCTCGTCATTAAGGTTTCAAACTCTTGCAAGTACTCATCGACAGTGTTTCGACCCTATTTCAAGTGCTAGAAAGCATGGAGCAACTCTTACTTTAAGTAAGTTAGCACAAAGCATTGGTTCATCAACCTCTTCATAAGCCTTTAAGTTCTGATCGGCTTTTCTCTTTTAGCATCTCGCTTAGCGACTAACTTATCCCACTAAAGGCTTGCATATTTAACAAGAGATAATGAAGGCAGCTTAACCCTTGTTTAGTCATCACACTAGTAGCACATAAA
Source organism: Lumnitzera littorea (assembly GCA_024138015.1). NCBI lineage: Eukaryota > Viridiplantae > Streptophyta > Magnoliopsida > Myrtales > Combretaceae > Lumnitzera > Lumnitzera littorea. The sequence continues at coordinate 41,111,394 of JAMXBB010000009.1, forward strand.
CAACTTTTCAACTCGAGGAACCTAATCAAGGAACTCTTTAGGTTAGCTACTTCTACTGAAGGTCAGTAATTTAAGCATGATGTTATCAAGTCTTTGGCTATGTATTTGGGGTTCATCCCTTGCATTCCTAGTTGGTTGACTCACTTCGGATCGACCACTTTTATTGGAGCTCTGCTCGACCATATTTCTTCTCGGTCTCGGCTTCAGCTCTCTTCTTCAAGCTCACTAATTCGCCTTGAAGTCAACACTCCTATCATTGCTTCTTCTCTACTTGACAGCTCTTCTTGACCGTTGCTCATCATTGTCAAACTCATTGGAGCCACTTCTACTGGTGGTTGTTCATTCCATTCTTTCATCTTAGTCAATATGTCTACACCCTCTGACTAAACTAGTAAGCTCCTGAATAGAGTTAGTGAGATTCTAAATCTAATATTCCAAGTTATCAACACATTGCCTCAAACTTCCGCAAGGACTATCACCCTTGTTATTGACATTATCTTCAAACATTCTTGTCTATATAGTAATTTTTAGAGAAAATTGAACAAACACAATTTACAACAAAACACAACTATAGTAACCCTTAAATGACTACTAATCAACTTCTATAGTTACCCATAACTATTAAACACTTCAATAGCAATTAGAATCAACTAGTGAAATTATTGTTACTCAACTCAACAACACAACACTATAACTACTAAACAACAACTAATCAAATGTTCAAATGACAAGCAAGCTTTGAAGAACATTGTACATGTGTCTTCCTAACTCTGATCCCATGATGATGTGCAGTGGGTCCTGAACTAGAATGGGTAGTCGAGGTTCAGGTGGGAATGAAGAACCGGGAAGTAAAATGGATTTAGGGGGGAAGAGAGTGGGGTGTGCGATGGGGGTTGATGGTGAATGTGCATGGATATCATACACTAAGACATAAATATAGTTAGGGGGTTAAGCTCGAAATAGTTACTCAGGTTTCAAATAAGAGGTTAGATATAACTCACTAACTTGCTCAGATGAAGGGGTTCGCCACAATCTTAAAGACAACATTGATAAGAACACAAGAAAGATTAAAAAGTTAATTAATACTCAATAATCTGGCAAATGCTAGCTTTAAGAGCTCAAGAATGACCTTCTCGAAAGAGGAAAGTTCCAAGTGCAGGTATATTCTTCACTGTCTAATCATCTATCTTCTATTAATTACAATTGTTACTATTACAGCAAGTCTTAAGCCTTAGTGGCAAAATTGTCAATAGTGTACAAGGCCTTAAACCCTAAAGAATGGACCCATAATTAAAAAAAAAAAAAAGAATATATGTACAAGAATATAAAAATGTGTGTTTAACAAAAGAAGTCGGCATGTAGTCATTTAGCTTGTCTTAGAAGGAGTAGGATCTAAACTAGATAGGGTCAGCAATTGGATGTTTAGGTTCGAAGAGGAGTCCCTAAAGTCTTGCAATGCTTGGTTGAGATACCTAAAAGGTTAGCCCACAATTGTTGAGTACTAGAATTAGTCGGCATTAATCTTTCCATGCCGTACCAAGTGGATCTTTGACCTTGAGTCCTTGGCTGTATGGTCTTTCGGCTTCTTGGTAGATGATAGACTTGATGCCGAACGGTTCCTTTTCTTTCTCTCAATCTTCTGGTATTAGCTTGGCTTTGACAAATGCTATTCAGCCTTGGTTTTGAACAATTCTACCTTAGGTTAGAGCAAGTTGTCTTTAGCTTCAAGCAGGTCAACCTCGGCTTGGAGATAGCTGTAGGTCGATTCTTATCATCAGGCATTCTTGAAGTTTCTAATGTTTTGTTTGAAGGAGGTCTTGACTTACCTTTTGGATCAAGTTATATCGGATTCTTTTTTTTTTTTTTGAGGCAATTGGAGATTCATCATCTGATTCTTCATCACTTGTTTCTTCAACGAACATAACATTTATTGATTCTTCTATCACTTTTGTTTCTTTATTGTATACTCAGTATGCCTTCGAGTTTAGAGAGTAGCCTAAAAAGATGGCTTCATCAGCTCTCTCTTTTAATTTTCTCAATACCTTTCCTGTTTTCTTTATAAAAAACTTACAACCAAATGTGTGAAAATATGAAATAGTAGGTTTTCTACCTTTATAAATCTCATATGCAAATTTATTTGTCAAAGGTCTAACATATACTTGATTTATGATGTAACAAGCTATTGATGCTACTTTAGCCCAGAAATGATCTGCTTTACCACTTTCATTAGGTAGAGTTCTCGTCATTTATTGGATAGTCTTGTTTTTGTATTTAACTAATCCATTTTCTTGTGGAGTATAAGGTGCTAAAAAGTTATGAGTGATGCCCTTTTCTTCACAAAATGAGATAAAATCTGAATTTTCAAATTTCTTTCCTTGATCAGTTTGTAGACGAGAGGCATTTTTTATTTTGAACTCTTTTGGAAAATATTTCAAAGTTTTTAAATACATCAATTTTGTGATGCAAGAACAAGATCCAAGCAAATCTAGAGAAATTATCTACTATGATAAGTCAATACTTATTTGTTCTAAGACTTAGAGTACACATTAGACTAAATAGTTCTAAATGCAATAACTTTAAGGGTCTTTGAGTGGATATAACTTTCTTACTCTTATGTGATGATGAACTTATTTTATTCTTAAGACAAGCAGCACAACAAATATTTTCATAAGGATGCAATTTTGGTAAGCCTTGAATTAAGTTCATTTTAGGTAGATTCTTAAGTTGTTGAAAATTTACGTGTCCTAACCTTTTGTACCAAATTATAGTGTTATTATTCATAGATATAAAGAAACTTTCAAATGATACTTTTGATGGTTTAATTAAATAAACATTCTTCATTCTAAATCCTTCAAACAACTTAAATCCATCCTTATTAATACTAGTACATTTGTTATGTTCAAATGTTATTTTATATCCTCTTTTGTACAACTAACTTATACTTAACAGGTTATGTTTTAATCCTTTAACAAATAATACATTTTCAATTATGTGAGGTGCTAAACCAATTGTACTTGTTGCAATTATTTTACCTTTACAATTGTCTCCAAATTTCACATATCTATCTTCTTTCCATTCTAAGATTGTGAACAATGAAACATCACTTGTCATATGTTTTGAGCATCCTCTATTATGATATCATGTTCCTTTTAACTTAGCTTCGTGTTCTTTCACACATTACAGTGTAATCAAGTCTATTTATGAACCTAGTGAAGCTTGGGTTCTTAGAAATTTAAGCTCGACTTTTGAATTGAACCTTAATTATTGCTAAGCTTGTATTTATTATAAAAGCAATATTTCTCTATGTGGCCTAGTTTATTACATAAAAAACAAGCATAAGGTCTTTGCTTAGTATACTCGTTACATACCACTTCCCTTTGACTTAGATTCTTTCTAACACATGCTCTATTTTTCCTTCTGTTGTACTCTTTGAAAGGGAACTTATTGTTGTTTTGAGAATACTGTCTGTTGTACCTTATGTCAGGTGTAATTGTTTTACCTTTGTCATTTTCTTTTATTGTTTGTTGATTTTCACCTTTTGGTTTAACAAACACTATTTTTCTCTTTGTTTTAGACGTTTCTCCAAATTTGAAACTCGATCAAGATTTTGAATTATCCATTCTTTGATTAGAGATTAACATTTGTAATTTCTTATCACTTTTATCAAACTTTTGGAACATGTTTTTGATTGACTTAGATAAATCCTCTACATAGTTTTTGAAATTTTTAATTTCTTCTTTTAGGAAAATATTTTCATTGACTAAACCTTCACAAGTAACATGCAATCCTTCAAAATCTTTTTTCAAGAAATCATTTTCATCTACTAGAAATTGATTTGTTCAATTAAGAGCTTAGTTCTCATTTTTTAATGTCTTTACTTCAGATTCAAGCTTAGAAAACTTATCATTCGACTTAGAAGGAGCTTTAGGCAATTTGTTGATTTCAGCACATATATCATCAGGTACTTCTATGTCAGAATTAGAATTATAATTAGTTTCATAATCTACCTTAGAGAGTGCCATAAGATACTGATTTGCTTCTTCACATTCTTTTGAACTTTCTAACTCAGTTTTTAAATCTTCTAAATCACTCCACGTAGCCATGAAAGATTTGTGTTTCTTCTTAAATTTCTCCATCTTCTTGATTAACACCAAACATTCATACTTAATATGTCCTGGTTTTTTGCACTCATATCATACAATTTCCTTTTTGAACTTTTTCTCTTCCTTTTCCTCAATGGCCTTTCTTACATAATTAGATCTATTTTTATTAGGACAAAATCTTTTAGTAAGGGTTTTCTTACCTTTCTTCTTTAGTCATTTGTTTAGTTTTCTAGCTAAAAGTATACATCTTCATCTTCTTCATTAGATGAATCTTTTTCTTTAGAGTCGGTATCTATTTCTTTAGCTTTGAAAGCTATGACCTTCTTCTTTGTATCCTTTAAAGTACTCTTTGAGTTGAGAAAATGAGTTTCATATGCCATGAGTTCATTACGTAATTGATTTAAGGTCAATCTCTTTAGATCTCAAGCTTCTTCTATAGTAGTTTTCTTTGCATTCTAGATCTTAGGAAGTAATAGGAATCAAGTTATTGAACCTTTAACTCACAGTCGAGCCTGTAGCCTAGAAGGACTAACAAGGAAAATTCTCTTATTCCAATTAACTCTTGCAGAGGCTAAGTCGATCCTTACTATCAACAAGCTCCTAATATTGAGTCGAGTAACTACACATCTCTCGGAAGTTGTGTGCTAACTGAATGTATGCTCTACTGATTTCTAAACCTCTTGTACACCTACTCGGCCAAGACCAAGCTAAGCATTAGCATGGTAACATTGGTGCCAAGAAGTTAAGAGCTCTAGCACAAATCTATGGCCATTTCTTCTTAGATTGGTCTAGGTTTGCTCGACACTGCTACTCAGCCCTCCACCATGACCATACCCTTTTTTGTCAGTTTCTATTAGAGACACTTCCTCAATATGCTATCGCCCTGTGTCTAAGATCCACTTGAAGGGTTTTGCTGCATTAATCATTGATTTTCTTGAATTTTCATTTATACCTTTTATTATTCCTTATACATTACTTCTTTAGGATAATATCCTTTTAATCTTTTCCATTTAAGGTAAGTTACACTAGTTTTGTAGGTATAAATACCCTTTTGTACATGTAGCCACAAGATCTCATCGTTAATATACTAAATATACTTCTTGTGAACATTGTTCTCTTAGCTTGTTTACTTACTTTACTCTTATCTTAACCCTTAAGTAAGGGTAGGTGATGAGTAACCTCATCGGACCACCTTACGCATCATATTGAGTTGTGCCGTGAGTCATCGGAAGTTCTATTGGTGTGTCATATCCTGTAGAGTTATTCGTGGGTTTGCTTATTTACTTTTCCAGTTGTTGCACTACTTTCCATCGCATTCTTCAAGCTTTTGGTAAGCTTAGACATCCCCATACAACCGACCTTATCTATTCTTAGCCTTGGTTTACATCATCCTAGTATTAGAGTGGAGGTTTTGTTTGGGGAAGTTGTATTTATGTTTTTGTGAAGTTGTGTTTGCTACGATAATGTGTTGAGGTTGTATAAGGATTCGCTACAGTGTTTGCATAAGTTAAAATGGTTTAGTAGTTGCTTTCGTATATACTCTATTTTGCCCTATTTTGAATACTCGAAAATAGAGCAAGTTCTAGTTGGGTTTATTATTCTTTGGAGGAGTTGTTGTGTTCAAAAATCAATTGAACCCTTATGATGGACAAGAGTAAGTTTGTTTGTTGGGCATGAAGAATCATAATTGTTATTTCATAGAATTTGAGTTGTTACTGAGTTTATCGAAGAAAATGAATAACCTTACTATTAACACTGGAACTGGGGATGATAATAATAGTGTTGTTTAACATGGTTGATAGGCCTAAGCTACTTCTTGGAGTACAAACAAAAGACTTGATGAAGTAGCTAACCTCTTAGCTAATTTAATTAGGGTTGTTCATGCAATGGCTTATCGACTTGTTGAGGCCATATAGAATACTCCGCAAGTTGCTTGACTTGTTAGAGGATAGAACTCAGCTCAATAAGTTTAAGGTAGGGGAGTAAGAGAATGAGTACAACAAAGGATTGACTTGGGTGATATGGACGATGATGAAGAAGAAGAGTATAATGGGGAAGAAGAGTGTGCTCAAGCACCCTAAGCTACCAATCATGTGAAGCTTTAGATTCCAATCTTCAATGGTTCTAGAGTACAAATGATTATTTAGAATGGGAGGAGAAAGTTGAGCATGTCTTTGATTATTATCAATACAAGGATCGAGAGAATGTGAAGACTACTGCTGTTGAGTTCTCATGATATGCTACCTTATGGTGGAAGTGTAAACCCTAAAAATTTTTTATCTAGCTTTTGCAATGGACTCAATTATGTTAGACAATTTAGGAGTCGACAAGGCTAATGAAAGTGAAAACCCTAAAAGAATTAATCAATCGTGTAAGAAACTTTTCTACCCTAAATGTATCTAAAAGCTAAAGATTTCATTCAAAAGTGATAGAAACCTTAAAATGATCACTTTAAAGACATATGTGTACTAATTTATCATGATATACCCTAAAAACCTAAATTGGTAATATAATCCTTGTATTTTTCCAAGTCATTAGTAAAAGGTTAGAGATGACTTTCATTCATGCATATATGTTTTGAATCCTTAAGTAATCCTTTAGAAACTAAGATAATGAATCATATATTACATTTATCTCTTAAGTATATGATTAAGATAGTATTATATAGAGTTAGAGGTATAGTTGAAGATTAGGCTAAATGTAGTGAACCTCAATATCCTAATTAGTACTTTTCGTACTAATTACACTAAGTAGTTTACTAAATGATGTTTATAGGTTATAAATACCTAAAGTAGGACCTCATCATCTATTTTTACTAATCAATTCACCAAATACTTCATTTCCTTAATTTTTCCCTTAATTTCCTTTAATTACTACATTATGTATACAAAATTACATATGCTTAAGGAAAGTTGACCAAGTCAAACACATGTTGACTAAAGTCAACAATTTGAAAAGTCAACAAAAAACACTAATGCATAAAGAAAATATCTAAACTTCTAATAATGGCTTGTCTTTCCTTTTCTTTTGGTTTTTCTTTTCTCCTCCCCTTCTTTAATTGCCGTCCACTTATCCCTTTCTAGACCCCACCATTTGCTTTCTTCCATAATCAAAACAAAGAAAAAGGAACAAAACAAAAAGGCCCCTCCATTACCATGAGCTTCCCTTCTCCATTTCACTTTCATCACTTCTCTTTTTGTCTCCTTAATTCCAACACAAACTAAGATATGTACTTAAGTTACTTTATGTTGCTTTCTATTATTCATTACTTAGGTAATTAGGTAGATTAGATAAATAGACATGTGTTATGTATGATCTTGTAGATTAGGACATAAAGTTCCCATCTTTAAGTGTAGAAAGTGAGGAACCATGAAGAAGAGGAAAGGAATATATGTGTATGTGCTCTTAGGTATGTGTACATAAGGAAATACCAAAAGAATACTTGTATGGGAACCTTTGTACATGGGTATTTACCATGTACATAACCTAAATTAAGAAAAACCTAACTATACATACCTATAGTATACTAAATACACACTTAAAAACACAAAAGAATGGAATTAGGAAGCTTTTCTCAAGAGGAAAATTAGGCATACGAAATTGTATACAAAAATACATATATGACTGTATAGGTATATGAGTATGTACACAAGTATAAATACGGTATAAGTATAAGTATAAGTATAAGTATATTAGCATACATATAAGTTTAGTAAGGGTATATGTACATAGTAGTTTAAGTGAAATATATATAAGATATTTATACATTACATAAGCATAAGGTAAGGCTTATGTAATTAAATGATGAAGTAAGCAATGAGGTAATCAAAAGATGACATAAGCAAATGATGATGTAAGCGATGACATAAGTGTAGGTTTAGAAAATGAAAAAATAAGAAGAGTGTATAATAATTAGGTACCTAACTTAGTAAACCTTAAGACACTTTCTAAATTGGATTATACTTAATTAAGTACATGAATTAGCAATAGCAAAGTAAAATTCTCTAAGTATAAGAATTTAAGAGTTAACTAAATCATTAAGTATAAATAAAGGATATAAATATGAGTAATAAGCATTATTAAGTTTCTATAATTAAAATTTCTATAAATTTAGTCCATATCATAAAACACAGGTCTTAACGTCCAAAACGGACATCACCATGTGAACGTACATTTGAAAACAATGAAAAACAACTATAAATTCATAAATAGAACAAAAAAATTACATATGATTAATAATAAGGTCTAATTGGATAGAAGTTGATAGTAATTTAAGTAGAATTAAACAAATAGATATTTAGAATTATTAGTTAATTCAATTACTTACTAGCATTATCATATCATAATGATCAGATGATCCCGAGGTGAGCGAGGACCTCCCGATTGATTACTACGATTAGGGCGAGTCACCATGGTCGAGTGAGTATTTACCCTATGATTCCATGTTTGTATGTGATTGTAGATAGTGAACTTAAATATTATTATTAATTGACTATTGTGTGGGGTTTGGGAAACGCTTGTGTATGATATTATGTGTTGAGTTGTGAATTTACCTTAAATACAGATAATGCCTTGTTTATTGCATGGTAGTATAGAAAATAATTGTATGTACTATTGGATGGTCACAACATAATTTGAACTTAACTATGCTTGGCTTATAAAAAGAAACCAGTACATGCATTAACATGCATTACATAGACACAATTCCGACCATCACATCACACGGAGGTAAAGAGAGGCCATTCGAGGGTTGTTATTATTAATTCTGTATGGTGCACTCGTACAAAATGACCTTACCTTGGCCCGCAAGAACACTAGGCGTTAGAGGCACCAACCGCCTGGCTAAAGGTCGAGTCTAGAGGCCTCCATATAGGAGTAAGTGTGGACTGCGGGAGCCCACTCACAATTATACTAGAACTTGGTTTTTATGAAAATAAAAAAAAAATTATTTGATATAAGTACAGAACATGGAGTTCTGTAGTAAGGTAAGTTCTAGTATAATACTTGGATCTGATTGGTGCCATGTATAATCTAACCCTGACTTCGGAGGGCGTTAAATCTGAGTTATGTATATGAACTAGTTAATTATATGTATTATTTGGCATTCTGGTTGATCATTCATTCATATGCATGAATATATTGTACTTATAACTTGCTTGTGGTGTGGCTGAGGGTTTTGCTCACTAAGCTTAGGCTTACACCCCTTTAGACTTTTGCTGCAGGATAGCTTAGTCATAGAGGCTAGTCGAGGGATGCCACAAGTTAGCTTAGGGACTTGGGCAAGAGTGTGCAGTCTTATGTATTAAGACAGAATAGTTTATGTAGACTCTTACTCATGTACTTTTGTTTTTTTATTAATATTATAGACCTAGATATACTAAGTTACTCTATACTGTAAGCTTTGTAGTTTAAGTTTTATATAAATATGTTTGTATGAAGATATCATGTGAATCTATATGCTCTTGGGAAGCTAATAGTTATAGAGCCTTGTATGTTATGTGAAGAGTTCTTGATTGGAAGGATAACCAATCAGGAGTTCTTTGTACAGTATACGGCGTTTGCCATGACTAGGTCGTCCTCAGTTTATGATAGGAAGACCTTCCAAATCATGAAGAGGAGAGAAGGATACAGAGAGGTAAATACCTAGCCCAAAATGAAAAGGATACATAGAAACAGATTTGTATCGGATACCTATTTACAAGATACTATTGCTTAACTTCAAGAGCTAAGACAAGGAGGCTGACCTGTTGATGAATATGTTCAAGAATTTCAGATACTGATGGTTTACTACAAGGTAGACGAAACATTGGCCCGAATAGTATCTAGATTTCTTACTATATTACAAAGTGATATTCAAGACATGAAGGAACATCAATAGTTCACTTTGATGGATGAGGTGATATAAAGAACCTAATGAGTGGAGAGGTAGAAAAGGAGCAGAATGTTGACTTGGCTCTTAATGAGTTGACTTGGTTAGTTACATTAGCCTGCCTAAGGAAGTTATTGAGCTTAGTCAAGTATTAAGACGACCAAATAGGTAGGTGTTACAGCTGAACAGAAGGGCTAACCTAATGGTGGCAAAGCGATGAGAACATATGAGAAGGGGCATCAATTTGGAAGGAAGACTAGTTAGATCAAGTGCTTTAAGTAGTAAGGATTTAGGCACATGGCTGCTCAGTACTTGAAGTGAAGGACCATGATCATTAAGGGAGATGTCCCAAAGATTGAAGTGGAAAGCATATATGAAAACTTAGTAGAGGAGAAAGAAGTGTGAGATGATATTGATGATAATGTCGACCTGACCAAAGAAGACGTGTTCGCTGAAGACTTAGACAAACTAACTTTGATTGTTCATTGTATAATGAGTATAGAACCATTTACCGAGGAGGAGTAGAAAGAGAATTTGTTCCATATTACTTGTAAGGTGAATGAGCATGTTATCCGCTCATAGTAGATAGTGGGAGTTGTACCAATGTAGCATCTGCCAACATGATAAAGAAGTTGAAATTGCTGATTATCTCTCATCTAGAGTCGTATAAGCTACATTGGCTGAATGAGAAGGAGGCATTGCATGTCACCTAGTAAGGCTTGCTATCGTTCTCTATTGGCAATTATTCTGATGAGATTATTTGTGATGTGATACCAATGTGTACATCTCATGTACTAGTAAGCTGACCATGGCTCTTTGATAAAAGAGTTATTATGTGTATAAGAAAGATGGGAGAAAGATTACTCTAAACCCAATTATGCTAAGTCAAGTTAGCTAGCTACAAGCTAAACTTACTTAAAGATCTTAGAAGACTTTATTATTGATTAAAGCCGAGCTCTGAGAAGCTACAAAGGCTAACATGCTGACTTTTATGTTGGTAAAAAGGATATTAGAGTTGAAGGGATAGATTGAACTACCTATAGAAGTGAAGGAACTATTAAATCAATATGCTAACTTGTTTCCTAAATAGTTGCTCAAAGGATGACCCCCTCTCCAAGGCATTGAACATTACATTGACTTGATACCTAATGCTACCCTACCGAATAAGCCAACTTATCAAATGAATCCTGAGCATGCTTCTAAGCTCCAAAGACAAGTCAATAATGTTCTAAAATAAGGTTATGTAAGGGAGACTCTCAACCCTTGTGCTATGCCGATGCTCCTTGTGCTGAAGAAGGATGAAACTTAGCATATGTGTATGGATAGCATAACTATCAACAAGATTAAGATCAAGTATAGATAATCTATCTTAAGACTGGTTTATATGTGGGATGAACTAAGTGGTACAAGAGTGTTCAACAAGATTGATTTGAAGTCTATATACCACCAAATTCGAATGAGGTAAGGGGATGAATAGAAAACTTCTTTTAAGACTTAATATGGCCTGTATGAGTGGATGGTCATGCCTTTTGGGCTATTAAATGCCCTAAGCACTTTTATGAGGTTAATGAACCATGTTTTGAGAGATTTGATTGGGAGGTTAGTCATCGTCTACTTTGATGACATCCTTGTATATAGTGTTAACTTGGTAATGCATACTGAACATCTCTAAGTTCTTTTTGATGTTCTTCAAATAGAAAGAGTGTTTGGAAACTTGAAGAAATGTCATTTCCATTAAGAAGAAGTTATCTTCCAAAGGTATGTAGTTAGTGGGAAGTGATTAAGTGTAGATGAACAAAAGATACGAGCCATTGTTGAGTAGCTGACCTCGACCTCCTGTGTTGAGGTAAGAAGTTTTCATCGATTAGCATCATTCTACTAACGCTTTATCAAATGATTTAGTACCATTGTAGCACCTCTAACTAAGATGATAAAGAAGAATGTAAAGTTTAAGTCGGGAGAGAAACAAGAGAGGAGTTTTGCTAAGGTAAAAGCAAGGTTTACTTCTACCTCAATTGTGGCCTTACTAGACATTGACATGATATTTGAGCTTAAGTGCAATCGTTAGGTGTAGGCATTGGAGCTGTGCTAATGTAAGAAGGCTGACCTACTGCTTATCATAGCAAAAAGCTTAGAGAAGAGTAATTAAACTATTTTGTAAATGACAAAGAGCTTTTGGCCTTGATTTGAGCTCTTCGTGTATGGCAACATTATCTTCTACAGAAAGAATTTGCCATATTTGTAGATCATGAGTCATTGAGGTATTTGTAGAGCCAATCTAAACTTTCCAAATGCTAAGCCTTATGGATTGAATTTTTTGATCTAATTTTTTCATTAAGTATAAGCAAGGTAAGAACAACGTAGTTACTGATGCTTTATCAAGAAGACATGTGCTCATAACCAAATTGTAAACCAAACTGTTAGAATTTGCGAGCATCAAAGACAATATCCTAAGAACCCCCTTTTTGGTCCTATATTTGGATGATGTGTAGACGGAAAAGCGGTGAATGAGTTTTATGTAGAGGATGGCTACTTATTCTTAGGTGGTAGATTGTATGTGTCGACCTATTCACTCCAAGAGTTGTTGATAAGAGAAGCTTTTAATGGTAGACACTCCAGTCATTTTGGAGAGAGAAGAACATATGAGTTACTAAATGGATTATTCTTTGTGATGAGATGTGCATAGAGTCATTAAATGCTATGCTACTTGCAAGAGTGCTAAATGCTGAGCTGAATAAGGGAAAGTAATACTACTACCTATCCCTACCTGACTTTGGATTGAGTTGAGCATTGACTTTGATCTCAGATTACCAAGAACTACCTGAAGCAAAGATTATGTATTGTTCATTGTAAATAAATTCCATAAGATAGCACACTTTGTGCTCTGCTCTAAGACTAATAATGTTTAGCTATTGCTTCTCACTTTTTATAGGAAATTGTTTGATTACATGTCATGTCAAGAAGTGTAGACTTAGAAAGAGATTCAAAGTTCCTAAGCTATTTTTGGAGGACCCTATGGTGACTAAATTGCTATTCAGCACTTCTTATTACCCTTAAATTGATGGCTAAACAGAGGTAGTCAATTGTTCATTGGGATCATTACTCTGAGTTGCAGTAGGGATGAACTTAGCCGATTGGGATGTTTGCTTACCTATGCTAGAGTTTGCTTACAACCACACTATACAAGACACCACCAGCAAACACCTTATGAAGTTGTCTATGGTTTTAACCTTGAGCTACTTCTTGATTACACCCTTATACCCATGTTTGATCGAGAAGACCCTAATGTAATAGTCTAACCACAATCATTACAGTGGATCTATGATAAAGTTACTCAACAAATAGATAAAGCTACTAAGAAAATGCGAGAAAGGAGTAAAGGAAGGAAGTCAGCACAGTTCCAGCTCAGAGAATTAGTATGGCTACATTTTAGTAAGAAGAGATTCTTGAGTAGAAGAAAGAATAAGTTATTTGCCCAAGTCGAAGGTCCTTTCAAAATAATCTAAAGGATCATTGATAATGTCTACAAACTGGAACTACTTAAAGATTATGGAGTATCCAACACTTTCAACATATTCAACCTTAGCACCTACCAACTTGATGAAGGATTGAGCGAAGACTAACTGGATTTGATCCCATATCCAAATCAACTAGGAGGGAATAATAGGAATCAGGTTATTGAATCTTTAACTTACAGCTAAGCTCAAGGCCTAGAAGGACTAATTAAGTGAATTCTCTTATTCTAGTTGACTCTTGCCAAAGCCAAGTTAATCCTTACTATTGACTAGTTCCAAATGCCAAGCCAAGTAGCTAGACATCTATCGGAAGTTTTGTGCTGATTGGATGTATGCTCTATTGATGGCCTAACCCCTCATACACCTACTCGGCCATGACTGAGCCACCCACCAACTTAAAAACATTAGTGTTAAGAAGCTAAGAGCTTTAGCACATATTTGCAACCATTTCTTCTCAAATAGGTCTAGGTTTGCTTGACACCCTTACTTAGCCTTATACCCTGACCGTACCCCTTTTTATTAGTTTCAGTTAGAGGCATTTCCTCAATATGCCATCATTGTGTGCCTACGACCTACACGAAAGATTCTACTATATTAATCATCAATTTTCTTGAATTTTCATTTGTACCCTTCATTATTCATTGTATATTACTTCTTTGAGACATTACCAATTTAGTCTTTTCCATTTTAGGTAGGCTACCCTAGTTTTATAAGTATGAATACCCTTTTGTACATGTAGCCACAACATCTCATCATCAATATACTGAATATACTTCTTGTGAACATTGCTCTCTTAGCTTGTTTACTTACTTTACTCTTATCCTAACCCTTGAGTAAGGTTAGGTGGTAAGTAACCTTATCAAACCACCTTGTGCATCATATCGAGTTTTGTAGGAAGTCTTCGAAAGTTCTATTGGTGAATCATATCCTATAGAGCTGCTCATGGGTTTGCTTATTTACTTTTCCAGTTGTTGCATTACTTTCCATCACAATCTTTGAGCTTTTGGTAAGCTTGAAGCATTACTTTCCATCACAACCTTTAAGCTTTTAGTAAGCTTAAACTCATCCCTATGATTGATCTTATTTGTTTTTAGCCATGATTTACATTAGGAAGGATCTTTAGCATCTTGCACACCATATCTACATCACTAATTGTTTTATTAAGAGAAGACAATTTGTTAGTTATGGCAGTAAATCTATTGAAGGAGTCCTTGATTTCTTTAACAAGAAGGATTCAAAAGGTTTCATATTATTAAACCAGTGAGTTAATTCTTATGTCTTTGATTGTCTTCATGCATTCATAGGTTTGCACCAATGTATCCTAAATGTCTTTTGTTGTTGCATATGAAGCAATAAGATAAAATTCTAAACATTCAATATTACCCAAAAGTAAGTTCTTGGCCTTTGAATTAAGTTCGGCTTTGGTGATATCATCATTTTATGTAATAATAGTTGAAACTTTAAGATCTCCAATTGAGATGATTTGCTAAGCTTAAGAGTCAAATCCCTTTACATAAGTCTCCATCTTGAATTTCCAATAAGAAAAGTTAGTTCCATCAAAAAATGGTGCCTTACTAGGCTAAACTATTAAACTATCACTTGGTTCACCTATGTTCTTAAACTCTAAATGATATTAGAGTAGGGCTTGATACCAATTGTTGGTTCTCGTAAGACATTGTGAGGAGAGGGGAGGACGAATTGATATCTTTAAAAATTTAAAAAAAAAACCTTTTTAAAGTAAAACAAAATTATCCCTTTTAATAGCTTAAATTGGTGAATAGTGGTACTTTAATAATTCAACACAAATAAAACTATTAAATAACGCAAATTAAAATAGATAAGGAAGAGAATATTAGGCTTAGGATTTATAAGGCTTTAGCCTTTGGCCTTTGGCCTTCAGCCTTCTACCTTCTACATATTGCTTTCTTTTAACTCCACCACTAGGGACCGATCTACTTCATCGGTATCATTCCCCTTAGTCCACTAAATCAAAATCATGAGAGGTTTACAAATATCAACCACACTTGGTCTTAACAACTCTTTACTCTACTTATCTAGCCTCTCTATAAACTAGGCTAATTATAGATCTATAAAGTAGATTCAAACTTCTCTCAATACTCAAACGATAAATAAAGTTTGCAAATTACAAGTGAGAATATCAAGACAAATTTCAAATAATTTTGCACAAAAACAAAAATGGTGATTGATGAGTGATCAGCTTCGGTTCAACTTTTTGAAGAAGTCTTAGAGAATCGTTCTATGCTCTTTTAGATGGTAGAAATTGATTACAATCAAATTATAACAAATGTATTTTTTTCCTTAGAAAATGTGCTTAACACTTTGAATCCTTTCTCCTTTTATACTGGAGTCTTCCAATGGTTAACTTGTTGAAGATTATCTTTACTTCATGTTTATCCACTTTCATCGTTAAATATAATCCATAGATATTTTTAGAGAAAGTATTGGAGTTTGAATTTTTTTTTTAAATTAGATCATCTAATCTTGTTTCAGTCAGATATCCTTTGATCAATAATTTCTAGAGAGGCGTGAGATTTGAAATTGAAATCCTACAAAATTTGAAATCAAACTTATCCTTATCCATTGTTAGATATTTTCTTATGATTTGTCCAAAGATAAATTCACTTAAAAATAATCCCCATGGATTTTAATTCTAACTTAGGTAAAATGAGGATTAAGTATATTTCCCTAATACACCCAATTAAGTAGAGCTAGGTCTTATTCACTTTGAATATGATGTTTTGTTAATTTTCAATGTTCCTCTTCTCAATTAATTATCTAAATAACCTTCTGAAGTGTATCAGTTTACTATTCTTCAAAGTCTCTAAATAATTTTTTGAAGTACTTATACTAATTCTTCTTATAAAAGCTTCTGAAATACTCTTGAAGATTTTCAAACTTGTCTCTTTTTTAAATGATTCAGACCTTCTAAATAAGTTTTTGAATGCAACTCAATTTATAATTTTAAACTTTTTGAAGAACTGTTTGAAAACCTACATACTTGTTAGTTCATTAGTATTTCTCTCTTTTTGTTATCATTAAAATTCACGAGAGATATCTAATATACACAATCTTCTATAGGAATTTTGATTATAGTTTCTACACCAAGAAACCTGTTACCAAAGATTCTAATGTTATAATTTTATAGTCAACTTAATCATTGAATCTTCTATAATACCTTCTATAAGTCAGCAATTTGCATTAGTATCTACAAAAGTATCTATAGGAGCTTCTATAGGACCTTCTACTACTACCATCTCTTTCACCAATTCATCAATAACTTTTACAACTCCTTCTATAGCCACCAAATTTGCCCCAATTCACCAAAAACTCTATTTTTCACACTTTTCTTTGCATTGTTAATTCCCAACCTAGTCGAAATCAACTTACATGGTTCAAAAACTCATCCACATCAACATGCACAACCTAAAATTCAACCAAAAAGAATGTTAAACATACCTAATTAAATAATATGCTTATAATACATACATTAGGTTGAAAAGTTATGGTTTCTAAGGTGAATACACTTCATTTGTAGTAACTAAAATCTTCAATTTACTTTTGATTTTTAAGGATTTTTTACAAAAATAATCAATTTATTAACCTAATAAAAAATCCCATAAGCATTTAAGTAAATTATCAAGTTTAGGTTTAAAAAACCTATCCTTTCATAAAATCTCTTATTTCCAATAAAAAATTAAGATCAGCTTATTGCATGTAATAAAAAATTACTCAAAAAGTAGTTGAAAATCAAATCTAACAAAAACTCTTTACATAGAAGTTATATATATATATATATATATATATATATAATAAGGTGTTTACAAAATATTTTTGGTGAGGAAACTATATCATTCGAGCATTTGAAAATTAAATCGTAAATTAGTTCTGAACGGCCTAATCCTTAAGGGTAAGATATAAAATGAAAGATTTTTATAAAAAGAACAATTTTGTAATGAAAATATGCAAGAATAAATTATCCTAGAATTTTTAGATAAAATTTGATATTTTTCGCAAAATTTTGAAAATTAGGTAGTTTATCAAACTCATCAGTGTTTAGAAAATGGCATTGGATGGAGGTGTTTGTGGTGGTGGTCATTTGTTATCAGGTGCCTCCTAAGTTTAGGAACTTGGNTAATAAAAAATTACTCAAAAAGTAGTTGAAAATCAAATCTAACAAAAACTCTTTACATAGAAATTATATATATATATATATATATATATATATAATAAGGTGTTTACAAAATATTTTTGGTGAGGAAACTATATCATTCGAGCATTTGAAAATTAAATCGTAAATTAGTTCTGAACGGCCTAATCCTTAAGGGTAAGATATAAAATGAAAGATTTTTATAAAAAGAACAATTTTGTAATGAAAATATGCAAGAATAAATTATCCTAGAATTTTTAGATAAAATTTGATATTTTTCGCAAAATTTTGAAAATTAGGTAGTTTATCAAACTCATCAGTGTTTAGAAAATGGCATTGGATGGAGGTGTTTGTGGTGGTGGTCATTTGTTATCAGGTGCCTCCTAAGTTTAGGAACTTGGATCTTGCATATTATTGTCTAATTTTCTAAATTTTCACTAAAAACTCTTGAAATTACTACAAGAAATTTCCTAAGTTGTATATGATCCAAAGAATCCAAAATGATGAAGGAAAGGGTAATTTATAATGTTGGTTTAGGAAATTAGCCAATGAGCATGCATAACAAATGTCGTGATATTCCATTTCTAGGTGGACAAATGTCATGTAGTTTAGCAAAAACCATGACCTAATCCATGGTCATAGTCCTTAGTTTTGCCTCAAAATCATCTAAATCCATGGTTAATAACCCATGGTTCTAAGAAACGAACAACTCCACTTGGTTTTCAAAAAATTCATGTGCTCTATTAACTTATTATATAAGTACACATAGTTTATGATTTATAATAGGTTAGGTTAGTTGCTACTTTTGCATGGAAGGTTGTACTAAAGCTTCAACAGTCCATGCTCTATTGATGAACTTAATTACATATTATTTATTATTATTTTTTTCTAACAACATTTATCACTTTTCTTATTTATTAAGTTCATTCCAAGCTCTTTGTATTTTTGGTTGGTTTCCAAAATCTTCCAAATTTTACAAACGAAAGAGTTAGTTTTACTATTTTAGCTTATTTTAACATTTTAATATCATTACGTTATGACAATTAAATTTACGAGGTCTCTTTGACTAACTTTTGGTATCCTGTGGTTGGTTTCGATCCTAAATAGATTGATTACCTAGTTGTCGTAAATGTAAGAGTTCAAAGACCTTCTATTATAGTTAGTTAACTCATTTATATATTTTTTCAGTTATCATTTCTAATATTGTCTCTTGTTATTTTATTAAATTTTTTATTATTAATTTAGGTTCGAGATCTCATTAAATTGGGTCTTAAATTTCGTAGTTTTCTCATTTTGACAATTAACAAGTGGATCTGAAAAGATTTTTTACTTTTAACATTCATTATCATTTAATAATTTCTATTTCCAATACCTAGATTCTCTAGGTCATGTTATTAATTTGTGGTCCTAACCTGTTTTTGAAGTTATGGCAAATGGATTTTCATATATGTCCTAAATTTCCCCGTACTACAGTCCTACTTGCTAAAATGAGGGTCTCACATTTCTACCCTCTTTTTGAAAAGTTTTGTTCTCAAAACTTTTGCTTGCATAGGTTTCCAATATTAGATGCTTATTTTTTATTATTACTAGTTGGTAATGTCGGTGAGTTGAAAGTCACTTTTACTTACTAAGTCTTTCGGTATCTTAAATTTATTATGCTAGTATAAGTATACGTTTTCCTAAGAAGTGTTTTTGTGTTTCATTTATGAACCCAATTATTTAGTGTTCTAAGAAGTTGCTTTCTAAAATTAATTGATATCCCATTCCAGTCTCTTTAGTCTCTAGAAAATTTAATGTTTAATTTAGCTCCATTTTTAAATGTTATGCCAAATAAGTTATGTTTTCTCTACTTAATGTCACTTTTACAGAAGCTTCTTTAACTAACTTCGTCACCCCTTACTTCTAAGATTGATATAATAATTGTATTTATTTTAGGTTCTTTGCAACCTAATGAAATAACCTTATAGTTTATGTATTTCATCTATAGTTCTTACTAAAATAGATGGGTACTCATACTACCTATAATGTCCTCAATTTTATGGGGTCTAAACTTGTTAAAACCCTTATTAGATTTTTAGTTTGAACATATTTCACTTTTCATTAGCTTTCTTTCTTGCTCACCTTAGTTCTCATGTGGGTTTTCAAATATATTAATTTTCTTATGCAATATTTGCATAGATAATTCCTTTAGTATATATATCCTATTTTTGGTTTATTGGTTTAGCCCTAATACTGTGTTTGAATTCTTCATGAGTTTACATACTTCCACCATGAAGCACACTTCATGATATTTTACTAAACTCGTAGGTAAAGTAAGTCAACATGTCACGTTTAACTTTTCGTACCACATATCTTTAAGTATTTATTTTATATCATTGATCCCCATTGTCTATTTACTATTCATCGTCATAGCATAAGTTATAATGATACGATAGATTCATTTGTTATTACGTCACCTTAACATTAATAAATCCATAGAGTTCCATTTCATTCATTTTTCAATACTTACTTTTTGTACTTTCTGAACTAGTCTTTGAAGTAATATATCCTCTTAACTTTTGATTCAAGTATTTTTTGAAATGGTGCCTTAAGTCTTCCCAATTGAAGATTTTTGAAAATGACAATTTTTGATCTATCTCTAAATACTCAATCTACTTATAATTTCAACACAACAAACCCATCGACTCAATGTTTACCACTTATGCATATCTTATTTCATATCTTTGCTCCCTATCTAACCTTATTAACTTCTGAATCTAATTATCTATTACATTGATGGGTTACTTCTTATCATGTGTTCTTAATAGTATCCAATGATCTCTTAGCTTACTACTTTATTTGAATTCTTCTTCTAAATTTTATTGTCTTCATAGTTTAGAGTTTAGACTCTCATACAATTAGAACATAAAATCACAAGATTGAGTTTGGCAAATCTAGGTTCTTTTGCAACATACTCAAAAGGGGACAAAATTGACTCAATAGATGAATTTGACTTAAAATTGACATGAATTTGAGATTACCGAGGTATTGATTGGTTTTTATGACTGATATAACATGTTTGAATCAACTCAAAGACAAAGGGATCATAGAAGAAGACACATGACTTTTAAAAGATTTGGTAAGGGAAATATAAGAGTTCACATATTTACTATCCTTGTTTTGCATATTTACATGTACTCAAGACATATGTGAGAATTACAATGATTTAAGCATCATATTCCAATCCAATATTATTTGCTTATTCCTTTTCTTGCCTTCGTGATCAACCACAATGGGTATAACCTCATCGTTTATTCCACAACCACTTCTTGGTACGTCAAAGCATTACTCCTTTATTCCCATGAGTCATTCCAAGTCATCTCAAATATATTTACCCATTATCTCATGGTAACCTTCTTTATCATCAATTAGTTTTCATTTCTCTAAACATGGTTCCATACGTGTTTTTTTTTATCCTAATCCTATATGTTTACTAGGATCATCCATTTATTGTTTCTATAGTATAATTCATGTGAATTATTCAAGTATACTAAGTGTTCGAGCATTTCCTCATCCTGTCTTTCCTTAAGATTTACCTTCATTGAAATTGATCTCTAACCATAGCTTATTCTCTTTTTCAAACAGACTGGATTCAAACTCTTAATCATACCTTAAGTCTCTACTTTGCTCTTACCTCGAGTCCTTAAAATCATGTTAATGTCGTAGCTTTGTGGTCCATCATACTCTTGACCCTTATCTCTAGACATGTTACAGTGCACAACATCTTTGTAAGAAGGAATTTTCAACTTAATTATGCTCTTACCAATGTAAATTCAAACTTTAACTTCATGTAAGAGGGGTTCTGATAGGAATCAAGCTATGGGACCTTTGACCTGCAACCGAGCTCGAGGATTAGAGGGGTTTGTATGACAAATCCTTATGTTCTAACCAACCCCTATCGAGGCCAAGTACTTCCTTGCTGAGTTACCTTTAATGCCATGCCGTATGACTGCCCATTATTCTGTGGTATACCGAGTTGATGATTACTCCTTAGTGCTGAGTTGACCAATCACTTGGCATCATCCTTATTGAGAAGACAAGAGATAGAGAATCCGAACTGACTGAGCCATCCTTGCTCGGACAAGCCCATCTATCCGTACTTTTTGTCCGCATCTCCTAACAACCTCACCAATACAGTATCACTATGCGTATAGTATCATATGTAGAATTTATAGCACTGAAGATTGTTTTTCTTATATATTTATTTTTATCCTTTTGTATCATGTACATTGCATCTTTAGGAAATATCCTTAGTGTCTTTTCCCTTTTAGGTAAGTTGCCCTAACTTATGGGTATAAATACCCTTATACTTGTAGCTGTAATAGATCATATTACCTTCAATACACTTGAGTACTTTCTTCTTTGCATAAACATTGTTTATTCACTCTTGGCATCACTCTTATCCTTTCCTTTAAGTAAGGTTAGGTGGTCAATAACTCATAATTATATGTATTGTTTGGCATTTTGTTTGATCATTCATTCATATGCATGAATATAATGTACTCATAACTTGCTTGTGGTGTGGCTGAGGGTTTTGCTTATTAAGCTTAGGCTTACACCCCTTTAGACTTTTGCTGTAGGATAGCCTATTCATAAAGGCTGGTCGAGGGATGCCATAGGTTAGCTTGGGAACTTAGGCAAGAGCGAACTGTCTTGTGTATTGAGAGAGAACAGTTTATGTAGACCCTTACTTATGTACTTATGTTTTAACTAGTATTATAAACTTAGATATACTAAATTACTGTATATTGTAAGCTTTGTAGTTTACATTTTATATAAATGTGTTTGTGTGAAGATATCATGTGAATCTGTATGCTCTTGGGAAACTAGTGGTTGTAGAGCCTTATATATTGTGTGAAGAGTTCTTGATTGGAAGGGTAACCAATTGGGGGTTCTTCAAACAGTATACAGTGTCTACCACGACTAGACTGTCCTCAGTTTGTAACAGGTATTCCCTATGTGGCTCTTTCTTTCCTTTTGCTCTTTTACAAATTGCATAACTATTGATAACCTTATAGACATCTTTGGTCGAACTATGCTAGTAGAGATTCTCCCTTAATAGGTTGGCTATTTTAGTCTCTCCAAAATGACCAAATAATCTACTACTATAAACTTCCTGAACCAACATCATGCATATGGAATGGTATACACAACCTCTTCTCCTTAAATAAGTACCAATCCTTCAATAGCGACTCCATCTCTACAATTCTCAAAAATAAGACTAAAGTGTAGGTCTTGAGCATATTGCTTGATGATAAGAGAAAAACCCAATTACTTTGTTTGCAAGGTGATTAGTAGTGTTTATTGACATGATAGGGCATCTATAACCACATTAGCACTACACTTCTTATGCTTAATCACATATGAAAAACTTTCCATAAATTCCAACCACTTCACTTACCTCTTCATAAGTTTGTTTTTACTATCAAGATGATTCAAGGACTTTTGGTTTGCATAAATTATAAACTCTTGAGGTAAAAGGTAGTGTTGCTATATAGTAAGAGCTCGAAAAAGTGAATACAACACTATCTCGTACATAGAGTAATTTAGTGTAGCATAACTAAGCTTCTCATCGTGATGGGCTATTGTTGGGCATTCTTTCATCAAGAAGGCACCAATACTATTGCCTAATGTATCATATTCTTCCTTGAATGGCTTATCAAAGTTAGACAAGGTTAGGTTAGGGGTAGTAGCAAGTTTCTCTTTGATTTCCCTAAAGTTTTGCTTAGCTCGGTTGTTCTAATGGAATCCTTTACTCTTATTGGTGAGCTTAGTCAAAGAGGCAATAATGGTACTGAAGTTCTTAATAAATCTTTTATAGAAAGAAGCTAAGCCATGAAAGCTTCATACTTCAATAATGCTCTTTGACATTGGCCACTCCAAGATCGCTCAGATTTTCTCCCCATGAGTGTGGATCCTATCTTTAGACACTACATAACTAAGGAAAACAACTTCACCATGGCAGAACGTGCACTTCTTCAAATTCCCATATAGTTTCTCAATATGTAAAATATAAAAAACAGCTCATAGATGTTCTACATGGTCAATCAAATTGGTACTATACACTAGTATATCATCAAAGTACACAACCACACATCTTCCAATCAAAAGGCTAATAACATGGTTCATAAGCCTCATAAACATGCTCAGCACATTGCTAAGTCTGAATGGAATAACTAACCACTCGTATAGTCTATGCCTAGTTTTTAAAGTAATCTTCCATTTGTTACCAGGTTTCATGCAAAATTGATAGTTACCACTTCACAAATAGATCTTCGAGAATATCTTGGTTCTATGAAGCTCATCTAGCATATCATTGAGCCTTAGTATAGGGCATTTGTATTTGACATTAATTCGATGGATAGCTTGGCTATTAATGCACATTTGCTATGATCTATCCTTCTTTGGCACGAGCAAAGCTAGCGTGGCATAAGTGCTCATGCTCTCTCTCACATAGCCTCACTTTGCTAGCTCGTCTACTTATCTCTACAACTCAGTAGCCTACTCGGGATTCATTCTATAAGTAGGTCTGCTCAACAGGGTTATGTTAGGCTATAAGTCAATACAATATTCAATGCTTCAGATTAGGACTAGTCCCTTAGGCTGGTCTTCTAGGAATAGGTCAAAAAATTCATCTATCAACTTTTAAACCTCTTTAGGCACGTCTTCTAGATTTCTCATCTCCAATAATCTCCTAATCAATATGAACATAAGCTCATCAGCCTTCTCAACAGCTCGGAACTCTCTTCGGCTTATCACTAATGTCTTCTTCTTGTTAGCCTTGGTAAGCTGATTCTTGTTCTCATTCACTTGGCTTAGGGTCATAGGTTGTAACATAATCTTCTTCCCTTCCTTAGTAAAGGCATAAGTGTTCTTGTGTCATCGTAAATGATACGTTGATCAAACAACTAAGGTCTTCTAAGTAAAATATGTGAAGCTCCCTTGGGGATGACATCATATACCACCTCATCCCTAAACATACTCCTAACACTGAATGGTACAACCATTTACTCGGTAACATATAAGGCAGCCTAGTCATGTAGCTACAGTAGCTTATAAGGTCAAGGGTACATAGAGAACGGTAGTCCTCACCTCTACACGAGGTATTGTGTGACCACATTGGTATAACTTCCTCTATCCATAATGATAGTGCATAGTTGTTCCTTGGTAGTACACTTAGTGTGAAACAAATTTTCTCTTTTGCCTTCCCTGGAGCTCAGCACTTGCCTCAACACTAAAGTTATCACTTCACCCTTGCTAACATAGACATAGGTCTCTTCTTTTACATTGGCTTCAACTCCTGTAGTATCCTTTCCTTCCTTGAGCTAACTCTTGTTAGTGCTATCTATTACATCTCCTCGGAGCACTATGGTACATCGGTTAGGACATTCAGTAACCATGTGTACATAACCCAAATGTTTGAAGCACTTTACCTCACTCGTCTTTCATCTTGAGGTTTGTCCTTTCTTGTATGTCTTTAGGGTTGGCTTATCATCAGCTCATATCTTTAAACATACTCGGCCTTCATCAAGTCAATCATGCTTCTTCAGGGGATTGACTTCAAGTCAATCTTATTAAAACCTTGGCACCACTTAGTTTGTCCATCATATCATCTTGTCTTAGAATAGGGGACCTATGCTTGATTGTGATTTTATTCATAGCTCTACTATTGATTTACATTTACTAAGTACCATCCTTTTTTATCACAAGCAATGCAAGTACAGCATAGGGCTAAGACTATCTCTTGGATATCCTTTTTCTAGCTTCTCATTGACTTACCCTTGGAGCTCAGTAGCTTGTTCAAGATCCAGCTAATAAGTTGGCTTGTTTAGCAAAGTAGCATCAAGTATTAAGTCAATACAATGTTTAATGTGAAAAGGGGGTAACCCTTCTAGTAGCTATTCTGGAAATAGGTTAGCATACTCATTAAGCAACTCCTTGAATACCTTCAGTAGTTTGACTTGTTCCTTCAACTCCAATATTCTTCTTATCAATAGGAAGGTTAATAGATCTAACTTAATGGCATCTCAAAGCTTGACTCGACTTAGAACCAAAGCTTTCTTTAATCCTCGAGCTAACTTAACTTGCAAACTACTCACTTGGCTTGGGATCATAAGGTTTAAAGTAATTTTCCTCTCATCCTTCTCAAAGGCATATGTATTTCAAAACCTATCTTATATAACTCTCTAATTAAATAACCAAGGTTGGCCTAGCAACACATGTGATGCACACATAGGTAGTACATAATAGAGAATCTCATTAGAGTAATTATCGATTAAGATTAGCATCAATACCTGTTGAGTGACATGTAGTGCTCTCTTCTCATTTAGTCAATGTAACTTATACGTTGGACAACTAAAGTTAGCTTATCTAGATCTTTAGCAAACACCTCCTCCTTAATAAGCTCATTTCCTAAGATGGTATTCTCATCGAGTGTAAGCTCCTCCTCGAGTTCCTCATTAGTGCTATCTACTTTTAGCTTCAAAGCACCTCCTTTGATGATCATAGTTCACCTGTTTGGACATCAGATGGCCATGTGCCTAAATCTTTAGCACTTTAAGCACTTGATCTTGCTTGCCTTCTATCCAAATCCTTATCCCTTCTCATAAGTTCTCTTTGGCAACCCATAGTCAATAGTGCAACATCTTCTTCTCGATCATAACTTTAGCTCTTCTACTAGAGTCAACACTCTAGGGAACTTAGCTACCACTTTGAGCAAGTTAGCTAGATTAGACAAGTCGGCTCATTAGAGGTTGGCATGGATTATTCGTCCTTTGCCTTTACTCGCTGGGAAATTTTCATGGCTCAACCCAATAAGGAATTTGGATATGCTTCGTGTTAAAGGCTCATCTACTTCATATAAGATCATAAGCATGTGGAATTCCTGAATATACTCATCAACAATTCGACTTCCTTATCTCAGCTCTTAAAGCTGAGCAAATGTATCCTACAAATAACCATTTATCACAATCCTATTTCTAAATACCCTCTTCATCTCGAGCCAAGTACTAACTTCCTTATATTCATCTCATCTCCATATGGTTTGGAAGTTCTTTCATTACATTGCAGCATAGCTTAAGAACTCTACTATAGCAGTTCTTACCTTCTCACAGTCTTTATACTGATAGTATTCAAAAACTCATTCTATCTTCTCCCCTCAATCTAAATAGTCATTTGCATCTCCGAAACATTGAAGCTCAGAATTAAAAGCTTTGTATGGTCAGTAGCTCAAGGCATACAAGCTCACTCTTCTTCTTCAATGTATTCTTCTTTAACTTCTTCATCAACGTCACCTAAGTCAATTCTTCTTTGCCTACGTCTTTGTAGTCCTCTACCTCGATCTTATCGAGTTGCATTCTATCCCTTTATAAGTCGAGTAGCTTGGGGAGTATTTTGTTTAGCCTTAGCAACTCAGAAGGCTAGTATATGAACAGCCTTGGTTTGGTCGACTATCAGGTAAACCATTTCATCGAATCACTCATTTATGTTTGTAGGGTAGTTCTGGGGTTGTTGACCACTATGGGCAACACCACCATTATCATCACCAATTCCTACATTCATTGTCATCACCCAAGGGATGGTCTAATCATCGTAGACACCATATATCATACAAAAGGCTGTAACATAAGACTTCTTAAAGTATCAATAGCATATAATAATACAGCGCCTTAAGTCTCAAAGTGCTAGTAGATAAGCTCGAGTAATAAAAAGAGTTAATGCATGTAATTATTAAATATCATACAACATATTATGATAGAATTTCTAACTAAGAGTTTGCTATAAGAATTCACTCCACTTTTTGCTTCAGTACACACAAACGCAAAAGCTCCTAATTGACTTCGAGCATGTTTCGGCCACATATGACAAATAAGTCATCCTGTAGAAGAAGTCTATAGGGGTGTAATCGATAAAGCTTAGTGAGTTATCTCTAAACCATAAATCAAGCAAGTTATTTAATGATTAATTACAAGCATATGAATGCATGAACAAGCAGAATATTATGCAAATACATGTAGTTGACTAGGTATTGATAGGAATCAGACTATTAGACCTTTGATTCGCAAGCATGCCCAAGGCTTAAAAGGACTAATGAAGTGAATCCTCCTATTCTAATTGACTCCTACTGAGGTTGAGCTAATCCTTACTGCCAATCAACTTCTTATACCGAGTTGAGTAACTACACATCTCTCGAAAGCTGTGTACAGATTGGAAGAATGCATTGCTAACTTCCCGGCCCCTTATACACAACTACTCAACCATGACCAAGTTGACCACCTACTCAGCAACCCTAATTCCAAGAAGCTAAGAGCTTCAGCACATATCTGTAGTCATCTCTTCTCAAACATGCCCAGGTTTGACTAGTACCTCTTTTCGTTAACCCTCCTGAGCCCTCTACCTAATTGTACTATTTTGTTTATTTCTACCTACAGCATCCCCAATAGAATATTACCATGCATGCCAATCCTATGCAAAGGAATTTGTTGCACTAACTATTATTATCTTTAAATTTTCATTTTTACCCTTTGAATTCCTTATACATTGCTTCTTTTATACATTACCCTTTTGTCTTCTTCCATTTTAGGTAGTTTACCCTAATTTCTCGAGGATAAATACCTCTTGTATATGTAGCCGCTGGGTAAACTAATCATATCATTAATATATTGAGTATTTTTCTTTTCGTGAACGCTGTTCTTGGTAGCTTGTTTACATACTTCACTCTTATCCTAACCCTTAAATAAGCCTAAGTGGTGAGTAATCTCACTAAGCTACCTCATGCATCATATTGAATTATACCATGAGTCATCGGAAGTTCCATTGGTACGTCATATCCTTTGGAGCTGTTCGTAGGTTTGCTATACTTTTCTAATTGTTGTACTATTTTCCATCTCGTTCTTCAAGCATTAGACAAGCTTGGACCCACCTCTATGATTGACCTTGTCTGTTCTTGATCTCGATCCGCACCATCTTGGTATTAGAGCTAAGGTTTCATTTAGGTATGTTGTATTTGAACTTCATAGAGTAGAAATGATTGTTTTGGTTATGTAAAAGTTAGCTACGAGTGTTATGAGTAAGTATAAGGAGTGGTAGTTTGCTATGGTCAGATCTTCCATTTTGCCCTGTTTCAAGCATATGAAAGTAGAGCAAGTTACGGTTGAGTTTATTATTCATTAGGGTAGTTATTGAGTTTGTAGATTTATTGGACATTTGTGTGTATTTGGGTAGTAACTATTGTACCCTAAATTTGAAGTTTATTTACTAAGTCTTTTCAAGAAGATGACGAATCCCAATGTTAATGCTAACATTAGAGATGACGATAGTGGTGTTGTCCACCATGGACGAAAACCTTAGAGCACCCCTAAGAGTACAATCAAACGACTTGATGAAGTATCTAACTTCCTAGTTAATTTGATTAGAGTTGTTTATGTAATGGCCTATGGACTTGGCAAGTTTATGTAGAACACATTATAAGTTGCTTGACTTACTAGAGGAAAAAATCTAGCTTGACAAGCTCAAGGCAGAGGAATAGGAGGATGAGTACGATGAAAGATTAGCTTAAGAGATCTGGATGATGATGATGATGAAGAGGAGTATAATGAAGAAGAAGAGCGAGTTAGAGCACCTTGAGCTATTGACCATGTGAAGCTTTAAGTTTTGAGCTTCAATGGTTTTGGGAGTACAGATGATTATCTAGATTGGGAGGAAAAGGTTGAACATGTTTTTAATTATCACTAGTACAAGGATCGAGAGAAGGTGAGGACTATTGCCATTGAGTTCTCAGGACATGCCACCATGTGGTGGAAGAATTTTTAGACCACAAGAAAGCGAGAAGGGTATAGAGAGATCAATACTTGGCCTAAGATTAGGAGGATACTTAGAAACAAGTTTGTACTAGATACTTATTTACAAGTCAGTTTTACTTAGCTTCAAGAGCTATGATAAGGAGACAAAACTGTTGACGAGTATGTTCAGGAGTTCCAAATACTCATGATTCACTATAAAGTAGAAGAACCATCAACTTAAATAGTGTCCAAATTCCTTACTAATTAAGAAGTGATATCTAATACATTATGGAACTTTAGCAATTTACTATAATGGATGAGGCTATACAAATATCCTAACTAGTGGAAAGATAGAGAAGGAGTAGGATGCTAACCTGAACCCGGATGAGCCGACTTACTCAATGAAGCTATCGAACTCAACCAAGTACTGAGCCAATCAGACGAACAACTGTTAGGATTGAATAGAAAGGCTGACTTGATCGTGACATGCCGACCTTGAATAGATGAGAAGGGGTAAGGATTTGGAAGGAAGATGAGCTAGATTAAGTTATTCGAGTGCCAAGGGTTTAGGCACATGGTCACCTAATGTCCAAACCGAGGGACCATAAGTGTTAAGGGAGATGCCTCGAAGATTGAAGTAAATTGCAAAGATCAGGAACTAGAAGAAGAGAAAGAAGTGGGAGATGAGGCTGATATTAATCCCAACCTGAATGAAGAGGATGTGTTCACCGAGGACTTAGATAAGTTAACTCTAGTTGTTTGACATGTAAAGAGTTTAGAACCCTCTACCGAGGAGGAGTAGAAAATGAACTTATTCCACATCACTTGTAGAGTAAATGATTAATTGTGTACACTTATAGTGGATAGTGGGAGTTGCACTAATGTAGCATCCACCAACCTAATTAAGAAATTGAAACTATCGACTATCTTACATCTGAAGCCGTACAAGTTGAATTGGCTGAATGAGAAGGGGGCACTACATGTCACTTAGCAAGTCTTATTAGCAATCTTAATTAGAAACTATTTCAATAAAATTCTTCGTGGTGTGTTACCTATGTATACATCATATGTGCTGTTAAGTTGACCTTGGCTTTTTGATTGAAGGGTTATTCATAACAGATTCTGAAACACTTATGTGTTTGAGAAGGATGGTAGGTGAATCACTTTGAACACCGTAACCTTAAGTTAAGTGAGCAAACTATAATCTAAATCAGCTCAAAGATCGAAGAAGAGGTTGGTGTTAAGTAGAGCGGAGCTCCAAGAAGCCATCAAGGCTAATGTATCGACCTACTTATTGATCAGATGATTACTAGAAATGAAGGAATGCGGTGAACTACCCCTAAATATCAAGGAACTATTAAATGAATATGCCGACTTATTTCTTGAATAGTTGCTAGAAGGATTGTTCCCACTTTGGGGCATTAAACACTACATTGACGTAATACCTAGTGCTACCCTTTTGAACAAGCTAGCTTATCGAATGAACCCTAAAAAAGCTGTCGAACTTTAAAGACATGTCAATGAATTGCTAGAGAAAAGATATGTGAAGGAAAGTTTGAGTCCCTGTGTTGTGTCTACATTACTTGTGCTAAAGAAGGATAGAACTTGGCTTATATGGGTGGATAATAAAGCTATCAACAAAATTACATTTAAGTACTGGTACCCTATCCTAAGGCTAGATGATATGTTGGATAGAATATTCTGCAAGATATATCTAAAGTTAAGGTACTACTAAATTTGAATGAGACAAGGAGATGAATGGAAAATTTCTTGCAAAACTTGGCATAGACTCTATGAGTTAATGGTTATGCCTTTTGGCCTGTTAAATGCTTAGAGTAGTTTTATGCGATTAATGAACCATGTATTGAGAAATCTAATAGGGAAGTGTGTTGTGGTATATTTTGATGATATCCTTATATGCAAAGTCGATAGGTTAAGTTACTATGAATGTCTCTATGCCATGCTAGATGTGCTCTAAGTTGAGGGGTTATTCAACAACTTAAAGGAGTGTAGTTTTTGCCAAGAGGAAGTAGTATTTTTGGGTTATATTGTTGGTGGAGGCAATTTGCGAGTTAGCGATGAGAACATCTAATCTATTGTCAAGTGGCTAACTCCATTAACTTGTTCTAAGGTGAGAATTTTCCATGTACTGGTGTAATTTTATTAAAGATTCATCAGAAATTTCAATACCATTATTGTACCCCTTACTGATTGGTCCTACTTTGTGTTTTTTATGCAATGTAAACTCTTAATTGGTCTCACTTTGAGATACACATGATCTCTAACTTGAAATTCCAACTCCCGTCTCTTCAAATTAGCCCAACTCTTTTGTATATCTTAGGCCTCTTTCATTTTTCACTTGATGATCGCAATCTTATCAGCTACTTCTTGGACTAGGCTTAGTCATATTGTTGCTTTCTCTACATCATCCTAAAGTAATAGATATCGGAACTTCCGTCCATATGGAGCTTCGTAGGGTGGCAACTGGATAATAGAGTGGTAACTATTGTTGTAAGCAAACTTAATAAAAGGTAAATAAGCATCCCAATTTCCTTTAGATTCAATGGTGCATGTTCTTAACAGATCTTCTAAACTCTATATAGTTCTCTTAGTTTGTCCATCAATTTGGGGATGATGTGCTATACTAAATTACAATCTTGTTCCCATGACTTTTTGTAAACTTCCCTAAAACTTCAATACAAATCAAGGATCTTTGTTTGACACTATTATCGCTGGTACATCATGCAACCTTACGATTTCCTTGATGTAAAGTCAAGTAAAATTTTCCAAAGAAAAGGTTATATTAATTGGTAAAAAGTGAGCTAATTTAGTGAGTCAATCAACGAATACCCTTATTGCATCAAAACAAGTAGCTATCTTTAGTAAACCACTTATAAAATCCATGGATATCTGATCCCATTTCCATTAAGGAACCGGTAGTGGCTATAACAATCTACCTAGACGTTGATGTTTAGCTTTTACTCTTTGGTAGGGTTCACACTTCCATACAAAATTAGCAACATCTTGCTTCATTCCATTCTACCAAAAATTCTTTTTTATATCTTGATACATCTTTATTCCTCTTGAGTGTACAGTATAACCTAAATAGTGAGCTTCACTTAAAATCTCTTTTTGGAGCTCTAAGTTATTAGGTACACATAATGTAAACCCCTAAAATTATAAACCTAGTTTTTGTAATAGACTCAACCATGTTAGATAATTTAGGAGTCGACAAGGCTAATGAAAGTGAAAACCCTAAAAGAATTACTCAATCGCGTAAGAAACTTTTCTACCCTAAATGTTCTAAATGCTAAAGATTTTATTCAAAAGTGATAGAAACCCTAAAAATGATTATCTTAAAGACATATGCGCACTAATCCAACATGATATACCCTAAAACCCTAATTGATAATATAATGCTCATCTTTTGTCCAATTCATTAGTAAAGGGTTAGAGATGACCCTCATTCATGCTTATATGATTTGAATTCTTAGGTAATCTATTAGAAATTAAGATAATGAGTCATAGATTATATTTACTTCTTAAGTAAGTGATTAAGATAGTCTTACTTAGAGTTAGGGTAATAGTTGAAGATTAGGTTATATGTAGTGAACTTTAATACTCAAATTAGTACTTTTTGCATTTGTTATTCAAAGTAGTTTATCAAATGAGATATATAAGAAATAAAAACCTAAAGTAAGATCTCATCAACAATGTTTACTAATCAATTCATCAAATATCTCATTTCCTTCATTTTTCCCCTAATTTCCCTTAATTGCTACATTATGTGCACAAAATTACACATACTTAAGGAATGTTGACTAAGGTAATGCATGTTGACCAAAGTCAAAGGGTTGACCAAGTCAACATTTTGAAAATTCAAAAGTCTTGAGAGATAAGGAAAATATCTTAGCTTCTTAATGATGGTTTTCTTTTCTTTTCTTTTCCTTTTGATTTTTCTTTTTCTTTTCTTCACAATTGTTGCCGTCCACAATTCTTCCATCTTGACCCCACCATTTGTTGTCTTCCATAATTAGAATCAAACAAAAGAAACAAAAACAAAACCTCCCTTTCATGCCGTGAACTTCCCTCTCCTCTTTCACTTTCATTCCTTTGCTTTTGTCTCCAAAAACTTCAACACAATTAAAGGTATGTCTTTAAGTTGTTTTATGTTACTTTATGTTATTCATTAGTTAGTTAATTAGGTAGATTAGATAAGTAGTTAAGTGTTTAGTGATGTCTTGAAGAAGAGGAAACAAAGTTTCCATCTTTAAGTGTAGAAAATGAAGAATCATGAAGTAAATGGAAGGAATACATGTGTATGTACTCTTAGGTATGTGTACATAAAGAAATACCAAAGGAATACAAGTATGTGAACCTTTATACATAAGTAATTATCATGTACATAACCTAACTTAAGACCATATCTAACTATATATGTGTATACTATACTAAATACATACATAGAAATACAAAAGGATGAAATTGAGAGGATTTTCTTAAGGAAAAATTTGGCATACGAATTTTTAGTATAAAAATACGTATCCAACCTTATAGGTATATGAGTAGGAATACATATATAAATACGGTATAAATATATGTAGATGTATAAGTATATGTATGTATAAGGTATATGTACATAAGTATAAAGTAAGGAACAAATGTACATAAGACATGTACATATGACATAAGCATGAGCTAATGCTTATGTAATCAAATGATGAGGTGGATGATGACATAAGCATATAATGACATAAGCCATGACATAAGCAAGTGATGACATAAAGAAAAGATGATGTAAGCGATGACATAAGCATAGGTTTAGAAAATGAGAAAAATAAGAAAGATGTAGATAATTAGGTACTAAAATCAGTAAATCTTAATACACCTTCTAAATTAGATTATACCTAATTTAGTATATGAATTGGTAATAACAAAGTAGATCCCTTAATTATAAGAATTTAAGGAATAAAGGCTATAAATATAAGTAATAGCAATACTTAAGTATTATAGCTAAAAAATTTCTATAAATTTAGTTCATAATGTAAAATAGGGGTCTTAACGCCCAAAATAGACATTACCGTATGAATATACATCCGAAAATGATGAAAAACGACTATAAATTTATAAATATAAAAAATAAAACGAAAAAGTTATATACAATTAATAATAAAGTCTAACCGGGTAAAAGTTAATAGTAGTCTAAGTAGAATTAGGTAATTAAATATTTGGAATTATTAGTTAATTTAAGTACTTACTAGCCTTATCAAATCGTAATGATCAGGTGACCCTGAGGAGCGTGAGGACCTCCCGATCGACTACTACGATTAGGATGAATCATCATGGCCGAGTAAGTATTTACCCAATGACTCCATGCTTGTTTTGTGATTGTAGATAGTGGACTTGAATATTATTGTCAATTGATTATTGTGTGGGGTTTAGGAAACGCTTGTGTATGCTGGTATGTCTTGAGTTGCGAACTTGTCTTAACTATTGATAATGCTATGTTTGTTGCATAGTAGTATGGAAAATGATTGTGTGCACAATTGGATGGTCATAGCATAATTTGAACCTAATTATACTCGGCCTATAAAAAGAAATTGGGACATGCATTAACATGCATAGCATGGATACTATTCCGATCATCACATCACACGGAGGTAAAGAGAGACCACTCGGGGGTTGATATTATTTATTTATTTGGTTTTGTACGGTGCACTCGTACAAAATGACCTTACCCTGGCCCGCGGGAACACTAGGCATTGGAGGTGCCAACCGCCTGGCTAAGGGTCGAGTCTAAAGGCCTCCGTTTAGGGGTGAGTGTGGACTGCGGGGGCCCACTCACGATTATACTAGAACTTAGGTTTTCTAAAAATAAAAGAATTATTGATATAAGTACGGACTGTGGAGTTCCATAGTAAAGTAAGTTCTAGTATAATACCTGGATCTGATTGGTGCCGTGTATACTCCAACCCTGACTTCGGAGGGTGTTAAATCTGAGTTACGTATATGAACTAGTTAATTATACGTATTGTTTGGCATACTGGTTGATCATTCATTCATATGCTTGAATATAATATACTTATAACTTGCTTGTGGTGTGGCTGAGGGTTTTACTCACTAAGCTTAGGCTTACACCCCTTTAGACTTTTATTGCAGGATAGCCTGTTCGTAGAGGTAGGACAGGGGATGCCGCAGGTTAGCTTGGGGACTTGGGCAAGAGCGAGCTGTTATGTGTACTGAGAGAACAGTTTATGTAGACTTCTACTCATGTACTTTTGTTTATCTTATTATTATAGACCTAGACATACTTAAACGTTGTGTATTGTAAGCTTTATAACTTAAATTTTATATAAATATGTTTGTGTAATGATATCATGTGAGTCTGGATGTTCTTTGGAAACTAATGGTTGTAGAGCCTTGTATATTGTGTGAAGAGTTCTTGATTGGAAGGGTAACCAATCAGGAGTTCTTTGTATAGTATACGGCGTCTGCCACGACTAGGCCGTCCTCAGTTCGTGACACATAACTTGTCATTTATATGAAGTGCTCCATGCTGATTTATTTTAAAATTAGTATACTTTCCACTTGCAATTTCTTCTCTAACTTGGATCAAAGTAGGGTCACTTTGCTGTGCATTCTGGATTCTTTCTATTAATGAAAATCTCACATCTTTGTCCATATAAATAGTATCCCTATAACTTTAATGTGAACACTACAGTTGCAAGCTCCAAATCATGTGCTAGGAAGTTTTGCTCATGCAACCATAATTGTCTAGAAGTATAAGTAATCACTTTTCTACCTTGCATTAACCTCTTCTTTAGCTCTTGAAAACTCTTTTCTTGCTTTTTACTCCATTTGAACTTTACATTCTTTTGTGTTAACTGAGTGAGCGGCCTTGAAATCTTTAAGAAGCCCTTGGCAAGTTTTCTATAATATCCAACCAAACTAAGAAAACTTCAAATTTTTGTTATTGTTTTCAGCCTTTTCCAATCCATTATGGCCTTAATCTTTTTTGGATCAACAGAGATACCATCTTCGATTATTATGTGCCTAAGGAAGGATATCCCTTTCAATCATAAATCACACTTAAACAATTTAGCATTAGCTTATGTTCCTATAATGTCTGTGACACCATCCTTAAATGTTCCTTATGTTGTTCAAGCAAAATAGAATATACTAGAACATCATCAATGAACACAATCATGTACTTATCCAACAATGGTCTGAATATGTGATTCATCAAATCCATAAATGCTAAGGCGCATTCATCAGACCAAAAGGTATCATAAGAAATTCATAATGGCCATACCATATCCGAAAAGCTGTCTTTAGAACATTCTTTAACTTAATCCTCAACTGGTGATAGCCATATCTCAAATCTATCTTGGAAAAGACACTCGCACCTTGCGACTAGTCAAACAAATCATCCGATTGAGGAAGTGGATATTTATTCTTGATAGCTACCTTGTTTAGCTTTCTGCAATCAATACAAAGCCTGAATGATCTATCCTTTTTCTTAACAAATAAAACTAGTGCACTCCATGGTGATACACTTGTTCTAATGAATCCTTGGTCAAGTAGCTCTTGTAATTGCTTTTTTGAGTTCTTTCAACTCAATTAGGGCCATTCTATATGGGGCTTTTGATATCAGTTTAGTTCCTGGTACTAGGTCAAAGACAAAGTTAATTTCTCTTTTTGATGGTACCTTAGGTAACTCATTTGGGAATACATCAGGAAACTCATTTACTATTTGAATTTGTTCTACATTTAACTTCTTTGAATCCATTTCCAGAGCATTCAACCAACTAACATTCATCGTCAACTTTAAAGCACTTAACTCTCACACTTCTATTGTGGTAGAGTATCCTTTTAATTTAGCTTTTGTCCTTTTAGAAGTTTCAAACATTGCCTTCTTTTCTTTATAATCAACAGTAACTTTAGCACTTATCATCCAATTCATTCCCAATATTGCATCATACTTACTCATTTTAAGGTGGATCATGTCCACTTTGTTATCATAGTTTTGAATTTTCAAGGGACATTCTTTCACCATCTCTCTTGTAACTACCACACTTCTTGTAGGAGTCCTTACTTTAAGACTTGACTCAGTAGTAATTGCTATTAAACCTACTTGCTTTACCACTTTAAGGGCTAGGAAGGAATGTGTAGCTCCCGTATCAAACAAAATGTACACAGAGTGCCTAGCTACATCTATATTCCCCAAGTCACAATGTTTTTAAGTCTTACTCCCTTTTTTTAACCACATAAATTTTCATTCATAAATTTTGATTATTTACTACTACTTAAGATAACTTGCACTTCTTAGTATATCTTTAACAACCCAACAAAAAGAATTAGGGTACATAACTACTATGAGCTCAATACTTACAAAATCATCAGCCTCTTCATATACTTCGAAGTATTCACCTAGATAATCTTTGTAACTCTAATCATCCTCCAAATTGTACATTGGTGGTATTCACTTCACTTAGGCAATTGTTTCTTGTACTTAGTACTTTAATAGCTTTTCCAATGGTAGGGAGTTTAATGGTTGGGGATGGCTTGGCAACTTAAGCAATGGTAGCTGTACGATGTGGGGATGTGGTACAAAAGTGCCCAACCTCATTAGAGATAAAGCAAGTAGTAGTATTTCTCTTAGGACAATTTGTTTCTCAGTGTGAGCCTTCACTACAAAAGAAACACCTACCTTGCAATTGGGGACAATCCCTAAGGTAGTGATTCCCCTTACATTTCCAACACTTGGCTGTCCTGCCATTCTTTTTCTGAAATATTCTTTGTGGTCTCATAAATCTTCTTATAATTATTGCTGCCACTTGGCCCTTTAAAAGGTCTCTTACCAAACATATTGACTTTGTGTTTGCTAGCTTCCTTACTTTGCCTTTTTACATTATCTAACACTCTTGCTTTCTCTACCATGTCAGTGAAGTTTCTTAGCTCAAATTTCAAGAGTCTTCTTGTCATATTAGCATCAAATGCTCTGGAATATATCTACATCTTCAACCAATCGCTGGTCTGATACTCTAGAGGTGCAAACTGTAGTAATTTGTTGAGTTCAGCTTCATACTACTTTACAGTATGTGTTCCTTTCACAATGTCAAGTAAATCCTCATTGTACTTGATCCTCAAACTCCCTAGAAAGTAACATGCTAGGAATTCTTGTATGAAAACATCTTAAGTGACTGATCTTCTTAAATTCCACTATTTTAACTCTTACTAAGAGTGCACCTACATCATTAATAGATAACTACCATAGGTAAGTTTGAAATGTAGTAGTACTTCAAATACCTTAAATGACCTCTTGATTTGATTTAACCAATCCTCAGCCTCCTCAGGTCGACTTGTAGCACCTTCAAAGTACTTATTACAATGTATAAATTCTAGCAAAAGACTATGTTGATGTCTAAGATCAAGGGGTGCTAAAGGCATAACTCCTACTAGTCAAACTAAAGGAGGTAGTGGTGGCGGAGGTGGCTATAGCAAAGGTATTTCTAGAACTACTACAGTAGGTGGTCCCTGAATAGGTAGCATACGCTTTCGGGCCAAATATGCTCTTAACAACTCATTTTGTGCATTAATGGTAGCTATAATTTTATCAATATGATCCCGCAGCATACTTGATTCTCTTGCTTGAGCAAGTGGAACCCGATTAACTAGGGGACTCCCTCTATGCCTATTTCGATTGAGAAATCCATTTCTAGCTTTAAGTTAGAACAACAAGCTACAATTAAATATTCTTAGAAACTATACGCATAAAATGAAAACAAAATATATGCACATACAACAATAGTAATAATGAAGGCTGTAGTCTTTCATTTCTTGTCAGCAAAATGAGGTTACATCTATCTAGTGGTCACTTCTAGTGAGTGAACTCCACATTAAGTACATCATTTCATCTTTACAATTATTTAAAGCTAAATCAAAATGTAGAGTTTCAAAATACAATGGAGCTTCCCACAATACATGTGTCCTCACCATACAAGGAGCTCTCATACATCAAAATGCTCAAAAGACATTATAACCTAACTATAAGAATACTTTCAGAGTATAAAATGATTAAACATGATCCTAGAATATACAGTAGAAGGATCATGTATGATCACTCTAGTGCTAAATAGCAACTCCAAAATGTGGCTTATAAAAATAAATAGCCATAACATCTACCAAGGGCATTAAGATGGTCATGTATCCACTGTAAGCCCTAAATCCAAGCCAAGTAACCATAGGTTTGAGCTTAAAACCTAAGGTTTAGGGCGATCGGCTAAATGATCCGATCAAACCTAAATTATAAACTATTTAACAAAATAACAGTAAAAATTGACCCTGTAAACTTAAATTTAAGAAAATAAGTAGTAAAATAGGAGACTATAAAATTTTCAAATTTTAAGCATAATAACTGCTAATTACCGAAAAGGCAAAAAGTGTAATATAATAACTAATAAATTAGTAGAGATAGATTGTATGTATACTAAAAATTTTAGAATGACCAAAATAATATTTAGGAATGTTCACGTGTATTCTACATGTATTTACGTGTAGATAAAAATACGCGTAATTACTAAAATTGGCCGAAAACTAAGTAATTAATTAAAGAAAAATACAAAATAATTATAAAAAATCAGAAAAAAAATTAGAATAGGATAACTGCAACAAGATTAGGTCGTGACAGAAAAAGAAAAAATTAACCAATAGGAATTGGACAAACAAAAAGCCTAAAATCAAGGAATTGGGACAAAATCCCATCAAATTAATGCACATTAAATTCTACAATTGTCTATAAATAAGGAAAAAAATCTCAGAAGTCATTTGGCTAGTTTGTGATTTCAGAAAAATCGAAACACAGAAAAAAATCGAGAGAAATTCCAGAAAAAAAAAAAAGAAAACTGTACAGATTAGCAAGGTGAACTAAAACCACTACCCACCACCACCTGGGACCGAACCACCACCACCACCCTACACTAGGACCACCGCCTGGACCGGCCGACAGCCTTGGACCAGGTTTGGACGGCCAGAAAGCTTCGAACTGGTTAGTCATTTATTCCCCCCGATTTTTGTATAATTTTGTAAAATTAGTTATTTTGCCTAGAAAATTATGAAACTTGTTATTATGAGGTTTTATTGTATGTAGATTTAGGGAAAAATATTAATTTAGTTTAATTATGTCTGGAAATATAGGGTCCCTAACAAATTGTTCAAAACCGAGCATGATTAAACCGGAAATTAAATAGGCTTAGGGATGTAGTTTGGGGCTCAAAATTTTTCTGTAGGATTCTCATATGATGTAGAACAGTGCTATGAAGCCATTTTTTTAAAATTAATTTTCAAAAATTTTAAGTTAATTTTTAGCCCTAAAATGATGGTAAAATTGAGTGATTTAGGATAAATTAGGTGATTAAGATGTTAATTACTGATTTGGATCTTAATTAGATGTTTAAGGAAGTTAATCTCTGCAATGGAACCCTAATCCTAGCCTTTAGGTACTAAGTATGGTTAATTAGGGAAATTAGGTAAAGAATATAAGAAATTAGGAATATGTAAAAGTGTAAATTAATAAATCTAAAAAAATAATGTTATTTAGATAATATTATAATTGAAATCAGAAAAATAATAAATCTGAAATAATATTTAATTTTAAGTAAATATCTTAAAATGTAAGATTTTTACACATCGGGAATAAATCCGATACCTCAATTAGGGTTAGCGTGTACCGAATAGTTAGAATACCAAAATTACGACCCAATAGGATATTTAAATACCCGAACATAATGTGATTAATGTCACATTGGGATTCGAGCCTAATTACGACTTAGGAATTAAAACTAGAATCTAATTTAGGAACCGAACCCCGAAATAGAATACAACGAATTATTAATACGTTGTAGGTATACATGAGGAAAATGAGTTACATTATAAATTAGAATAAGAATCCATAAAATATAAGTACTAAAAGAACCTATTTGTATTATAGGACACCTAGAAATAAATCAACTCGCAACTAGAGGATCGAGCGATTGAGCAAATTCAAGTAAGTTGGGTTATTGCTTATTGTAATAGAGTACTTGATAACTTTAATTTTAAACATATTTTATATGGTGATTTTATAGCATTTCCCGTACATTTTTTGTTTTCTTTAAAGAAATTGATACTTAATTGAGTAAAATGTTGATTTCAGGGTTTAAACGCGTTCTAGGCTCGAAAACGAAGAAAACGAATCAAGTTTCACTCAATTCCGAGTTCAAACAAAGAAGTTATGAAATTTTGAAGTTGTGTAGAAATTTTGCCTTTGTGCAAAAAGTTACACGACCTGGGGACACGGCCGTGTTCCAGGCCGTGTCCGGTGACGAAAATAAAATCCGTGTAAAACATATATAAAAAGATATCTTAGGGTTTAAAATAAGGGGAGACATTACAGAAACGAAGAGAGACAAGAGACGAGAAGAGACTTAAGGAGAAACAACATCAAGAAGCAAGAACAACATCGATTTCAAGATTAGAGATTGTTC
This sequence comes from Lumnitzera littorea, assembly GCA_024138015.1. Taxonomy (NCBI): domain Eukaryota; kingdom Viridiplantae; phylum Streptophyta; class Magnoliopsida; order Myrtales; family Combretaceae; genus Lumnitzera; species Lumnitzera littorea. Next base: position 41,153,392 of record JAMXBB010000009.1, read on the forward strand.
ATCAAATCAAGAGGGGTTTTCATGCTTTATTTCATGTTTTTGATGAAACTCGTTTTTAAATTCGTTATGATAGCTTAGAATTCAAGTATTTAGGATTATGGAACCTAGGGTTTTATGTAACCCTTGGATTGAATTATAATTTCAAGAAAGTTTCTATCTTTTCTTGATTCAATTATGTCGTTAATTATGGATTGATAATTCTAGAGTGTCAATCCATGATATTATGCATGTTGATTGAGAAATTGCATGTGTAATTAGATCTAGGCATAATTGAAGAGAATTACATGTATACTTAGAGATAAGATACATGGTTCTTTCGGAAAGTTAATTGTTTGTGTGGGAATTCATTAAACATTAATGCAATTCTAAGTTATATTACTAAGTGAAGAGATTCCGGTAAATAATTTAGAATTAGGGTTAATATGCTTGAGAAAGATATTAGCTTTAATTGTGAATCCCTCCGGTCAAGAATTATAGAAACTGAATTGAATATATTTTAGAAGGTTACATGTTAAACACTAGGGGAAATAATTCCTAAATACATCATTGCATACTTAAAGTCGTTAGTAGTTTATTGCTTTCTAAATTGCTTAGTTAAGTCTCATAATTAGTTTAGTTTATTAAGTTCAGTATTTTTAATTCATTCAACTCGACATAATTTTCCGGTTAGATAATAAAGCTAAAGTTAATATTAGTACTCAAAATCTCTGAGGGATCGACTCGGACTCATATCCGACTATATTAAAATTGATAGGTGTGCTTGCTTCGTATCAAGTTTTTGGCGCCGTTGCCGGAGATTTTTGATATTAAGAACGCTAGTTGCTTTATTACTTTAACCAATTTTTTTTCTTTATTTTCTTTTGTTTTCATTGTTTATTTTTATTATCTAGAGCTGCAATTGATTTTTTATTTCTTGCCTTTGTAGTGCATGACCCGCAGTAATCCGGAAGATTTGGTAGAACTCGATCCTGAAATTGAGAGAACTGCCCTTCAAAATTTGAGATTGCGACCTAGACAAGTTGTGGCAACCATAGACGACGAATCAATCATTGAGATCAAGGAAGAAGGTAAAGAGGCCAACACTCAATTCATCGAGCAAGAAGATCCAGCACACATGGCTAACAACGGGAATGAAGCAAATTGGACCATGTCCGATTATTCAAGGCCTACACTCATTGGAGCTGACTCCAGTATTGCAAGGCCAACCGTCGCGGCTAATAACTTCCAAATTGCACCTAACATCATACAAATGGTGCAACAATATGTTCAGTTTGACGGTCTCCAAGACGAAGATCCTAATGCCCACATCTCTAGTTTTCTAGAGATTTGTGATACGTTCAAAATCAACGGAGCCACAGATGATGCCATTCGACTGCGACTATTTCCTTTCTCCTTGAGGGGAAGAGCAAAACAGTGGTTGAACTCCCTACCAAGAAATTCAATCATCACTTGGAATGAATTGGTAGAGAAATTTTTGGAGAAGTATTTCCCACCTGCAATGACATTTCGTGTTTTGCTCAATTGGAAGCGGAGACGCTTTATGAAACATGGGAGCGGTTCAAGGACTTGCTCAGGAGGTGCCCATATCATGGCCTCCCACTATGGATGCAGATTCAGACCTTCTACAATGGTCTCAATCTATCCACTAGACAGATGATTGATGCATCCGCAGGAGGTACTTTGAACACTAAGACACCTGAGCAAGCCCAAAATCTGATTGAAGGCATAGCGATGAACAACTATCAGTGGGAAAGCACTAGAGCCAAGCAAAAGGCCATGGGAGTTTATGATGTGGACTTGACCACTTTTCTGGCAGCCAAGGTAGACCTGTTGAGTAAAAAGATTGACGCACTCTCAATTGGCCCTCAACAAGTGCAATCGGATGTAAGTGATTTTGGTATGCAGGGGTATGGAGCACAAGAACAACTGGAACAGGTGGATTATCTAGGAAATCCACCTAAGTAACAAAATAACCCCTACAGCAATACTTACAATCCAGGATGGAGGAATCACCCCAATTTCTCATGGGGAAACCAAAACCAAGGCCAGTAGAAGACCAACTTTGGCCCACCTGGATTTCAAAGGCCATTTCCACCTCCTCTCCCTCAAGAAAAGAAGTCCAGTGTGGAAGAACTTCTCACAAAATACATTCAAGGCAATGAGGCTCGCTTATCCAACATTGAATCCTCACTGAGAAATCAAGAGGCTTCAAATCGCAACCTTGAGAACCAAATTGGTCAACTTGCGAAGCTAATCTCTAAAAGACCACAAGAAACACTCCCAGGGAATACAGAGGTCAATCCCAGGGAACATGTTAATGCTGTGACCTTGAGAAGTGGTAGAAAACTACAAGTAGAGAAGAAGGATGGTGGGGAAGCAGTTGAGAAAGAAGTGGAAGTCAACCGTAAGGAAGATGCAAAGCCACTAAAATCAAAAGAAAGTACGGAACCACCGAAAGTGGAGGAGTATAAGCCTCCCATCCCTTACCCACAGCGCCTTAAGCAAAGTTACACTGATTCGAATAAGGAATTTGGTAAATTTCTTGATATTTTCAAACAATTGCATATTAACTTACCTCTTGTTGATGCCTTGTCACAGATGCCAAAGTACGCTAAGTTCTTGAAAGATTTGTTATCCAACAAGAGGAAGCTTGAGGAGCTTTCTACAGTCATCTTGGATGAAAAGTGTTCAGCAATTGTGCAAAACAAGTTGCCCAAAAAGCTACCAGACCCAGGAAGTTTTACCATTCCTTGTCATATTGGTGATCTGTTAATTGACAAAGCGTTAGCTGATTTGGGTGCTAGCATCAATTTAATGCCTTACAAATTTTTCAAGAAACTAGGATTAGGGGAACCTGAACCAACGCACATGAGTCTTCAATTAGCTGATAGGTCTATCACATACCCTAGAGGCATCATAGAGGATGTTTTAGTGCAAGTAGACAAATTCATCTTTCCCGTGGATTTCGTTATACTTGATATAGATGAAGATATTGAGGTGCCAATCATTTTAGGTCGACCCTTCCTAGCCACTGCTAGAGCCGTTTTTGATGTTGGTGAGCATAAGTTGATATTACGGGTCAGGGATGATGAAATAGTTTTTAAAACTTCAGAGGCAACGAACAAATTTCTTGACCGAAAGGACACATGTCACAATGTTAATGCCACTAATGTTGTTATATCTACATGTGTGCAGGAAACGCTTGCCAAGGATTCCTCGAGCTATTACTTGAAAAAGGGAGATGAAAATTTGGTGATTAACCCCAATTGTGCAGAAATGGTATCTCAAATAAAAGTTCATGAATCTATTGTGGACAAGAAGGGGGTTGATCAACTCCATAAGTCAAAGGATCCTAGGTTAAAATCTTTGAAAGAGAAGCCACCATCTTTGGAACCAAAACTATCAAGCAATCATGTGGAACATGCCTTTGTGGTGAAAAGTTCTAAACTTCCAATGACAACCGCATCTAAGGTAAAAGCGAACAAGATGAAAAAGTTTAGGTTACATGAATTTGATAAGTGGCATGATAAGGAGAGAAACTATGGAAGTTATACACCAATAAAATGGAATTGGCAAGGTCGATGGCCTAAGGGCAAATTTACGCTCGTATGGAGAGTTCGAAAGCGAGATACAGGAGGAGTCCTATCTCCACCTGGATGAAGAATCATGAAAAGAAATATCCCGTCGAGCTATCGACGTTAACTAAAGCTCTTCTTGGGAGGCAACCCATGTCTAACTTTGCTTATATTTTAGTTTTTTTTTTTAGTTTATTTCAATTTATTTATTTTTTTTCATTTATTTATTTATTTATTTTTTCTCTTTGATCTAGTTTTACTTTGTTTCTTTTATTTGTTTCAATTTTAGTCATAGGCTTTTCCCTTTTTAGTTTCATTTTTTTTCTCTCTTTAGTTTTCTTTGTCTTATTTTTCTAGTTTAAGTATTTTTATTTATTTATTTATTCTTTATTGATTTATTTATTTATTTTAAGTTTCTTGTATTTTTAAATCCATGAATTTAAGTAAAAAAAAAAAAAAAAATTTAACACGGGTAAGGGACACGGTCGTGTCCCAGCCCGTGTCTATCCAGACGTTCAAAATTGCTACCCACAGAAAGTTACATGAGCGTGGGACACGGTCGTGTCCCCAGCCTGTGTCCGCCCAGACTTTGATCCTCGCCGTGGGCACAGAAAGTTACACGGGTGAGGGACACGGTCGTATCCCCAGCCCGTGTGTGCCCAAGAATTTTCACACGGGAAGCACAAGTCACACGGGCAAGGGACACGGTCGTGTCCCAGCCCGTGTGCGTCCAAGTAAGACACGACAACACAGAATGTTACACGGGCATAGGACACGGTCGTGTCCCAGCCCGTGTCGACCCAAATTACACGGTTTTCACACACGACCGGTTTATTTAAATCACACACCCTCTCACACACTCACAATCAAATATATCTCTCTCATATTCTCTCTTATTCTCCCTCTTCTCTCCACAATTCCTACATTTCGCACTTTAATCCAAGTAAGTCTTTCTCCTTAATTTTCCTTTCTCTTCCTTATGCTGCAGCAATGGGATTATGTGTTCTGCCTTTTATGCCTATTGTTTTTGCCCTGCTGCTATCTTTTGATTTTTCATCCATGATTATGCATCATTACTTTTAATTCTTGATCTTATATGTTATCATGCTTCCTCATCTAATTAAATTTCATTATTGCTTATCTTATATAGATCATGACTATGCATCATTAGTTAATTTATTGTTATTCTCCATTCATACTTGTTAGGGTTAGCAATGGGCAATCATAATTCTGGGTCATTTCGCGTCTCTTATATGTATAGACGCTTGTTTTTCCTTGTTAATTAGGGTGTAGTAGAATTCGATGGAAGTATTTTCCACTCATTTCTTTTCCACCACCTCATTTTCCTACTGCACTCTATATGTTCGATGAAATGCCCCAATGAGCATTCCTTTCAAAATCTCACCCATTGTTATTCCTATTTTTCTGTTTGCTTCAAACTATGTGCAATATGGATGTTCGTGTTTGATTTGGCTTGTTGTCTCTTTTCAGGTTTTCTAATGGCTAATCGATCTAAGCTTTCCGTTCGCCAGAAATCCAAATTTGCGGCATTCTCTTCGTCACAAGCTGGCGCAATTGTTGAGCTACTGGCGACTCTTCCTCCTATGGAGCACCCAATGCTCCAATTTAAGGAGGACTATCAAGCCCAACGTTACCAATTGCTTCAGTCTAAGCCTTTTAGCGAGACTCTTCGGTTGGATTGGGATGTTCTCACTCAACTAGAGCTCACCACCGAGATGAAGGCGCTCTTGGATGGTACCGTTTGGGAGCGCCTATTATTCTTTGAAGCTCCAGTTTATAAAGAGCTGACCCTGGAATTTCTGTACACTTATAAGCTGGATAAAGACAGTGCTACTCGCATGGGTCCAAACCGCCAATTACACTTTACCTTGAGTAGCCATCCATTCCACATGTCCATCACTCAACTGGGCCGCTATCTTGGTTTATATGCAGCCAGATATACTCGGACGGAAGAATTCCAAAGTCTCTCGTGTCGGTTTCCTCGAGGCGTCACGGCAGGGTCATTTTGGAATGAGATCACGGTTGGCGATGCCTATGATCCCACCAGGAGTAAGGCCTCTCAATTAGTCTGGCCTGAATACCGAGTTCTTCACTGGCTCTTCTCCCATACATTGACTGGTAGAGGCCTTAGCACCGGGGTGGTGTCCAACAAGGATTGCCTCTATCTCTACAGTGTCATCCATAAGCACCCCATCAATCTAGCCATTGAAATTGCCGAACTCTTCAGCCATCAAGCCACTACTACTCGAAAGAAAGGGCATATTTGCTGTGGCCCTTATATTACATTATTGGTGCAGGCTATGAGAACTAAGGTTGTTGCTTGGCCCTCACTGACTTTCATTAGCCAAGTCACTCCTATGCGCTTCAATTCCTTCCACCTCATGAACCTCCTACCATCAAGAAGTCAAGGTCGACGCTCTCGCAGCAGCACATCTCGGGGCCAAACGTCTTCAGCCAGCATAGACGATAAATTTGATTTGTTGCTGTCTGAGGTTCGTTATATACGAGAGAGTATGGATAAACTTCATCTCCGACAGGACAGAATGGAAGAATTTCTCAAAATGAAAGCGTCGGCTACTACTGAAGAGGCGAGTGAGGAAAAGGATGAGGAGGATGAGAGTAGTGAGGAAGAGGTTGATGAGGGTGGTGAAGACGAGGAGGCTGGAGAAAGTGATAAGGATGATGAGGATGATGAGGAGGGTGATGATGATGATGATGCTACTATGGTTGAGGCACCATCTGATGAGAAGGCTGAGGAGACGGATTCTGATCACTCTTCTTAATTTCACATTTTTTGTGTTTTCTTTTATTGATCAAGACTTGTCAACTCCGTTATATATAATGATGCTGCTTCTTCGTTTTGCACTTCTTTTCAACTGCTAGGGAAGTATTAGTTTCTTTTCAATACATATGTTTCCTTTTTCCTGTGCTGTTTTTTTTTCTCCCTGCTATGATTTTCTATGGTACATTAGGGACAATGTACATTATTAAGTGTGGGGAAGGGATATATATGAATTTGTTACTGTTTAGGAAACCAATTATTCATATTTGACCCAATTACTTTTTAAGTTAACTTGCAATAGGTGATTAATTGGTATTAAGCCAAATCAACTGTGTCATGTTGATCATTATTGACCTTATGATACTTTACTAGAATTGATTAGTCAAATTTTTGGAAGGCAAAGTTACGAATTATTTAGCTTAGGACTTTCAGACTTGAGATTGGAGCAACATCACTAGTTGAGAGTTAGTCATGATTATTTTAAAATTTACTTTTGTGTATACCTTTTTCTTAGAAATTTTTAAGAGTCCTATAATTTTTAACAAACAAATGAAATTCTTCTTTTGAGAAACCCCTGAAAAATCATAATGGTTGGAGGTCAAAAGTAATAATAAGTGTATGAATAGAAAAAATTGATAAGGATTCGTCTTAGTCCGTCAGAAGAGCGAGATTGAGCCCCAATGCCAATTCTAATGAAAAAATTGATATGGATCGGCCTTGGTCCGTCAGAAGAGCAAGGTTCTTTCCCGCTATCAATATAAGGAATAAGTTGGTATGGATCGGTCTTGGTCCGTCAGAAGAGCGAGATTTTTTCCCGCTACCAACACAATTGTGCTTAAATAAAGTAAATTCAAAAGACCTCTCAACAAAAGTATGAACTAGGGGGATGATTAGAGGAAGAGTGGATGTAAAATGTGTTTGTTTTAGATTATGGTGCTTGGTGAGATGGAAGAGAGAATTGTATACATTTTAGTCGAATGGATAAAATTTTTATGACTCTTTCTCAGTTAGCGAGATGTTAAATCTAATTTTTAGTTTAAGAATCCTTCGTTAAATGGCATGGTTAAACTTTGATTTTCATAAATTAACTAGTGAATTCTTGTATTAAGTATTGTTGGAGCATTCGAATATGGTCAGATGAAATTGGTTGATATTTTTTATTGCAAGTTAGTTGAGAATGATTTTCTTACCTTTCTTCGGGTCAAATATATTCTTTCATCGGTTTCTTAAACAGTGATAAATTTTGATTAGTGTTTCTTGTCCTGAAAGTTTTGTTTTGATTTATTTGCTTGAGGACAAGCAAATGCTCAAGTGTGGGGAAATTTGATAACTCTGATTTTAAACATATTTTATATGGTGATTTTATAGCATTTCCCGTACATCTTTGGTTTTCTTTAAAGAAATTGATACTTAATTGAGTAAAATGTTGATTTCAGGGTTTAAACGCGTTCTAGGCTCGAAAACGAAGAAAACGAATCAAGTTTCACTCAATTCCGAGTTCAAACGAAAAAGTTATGAAATTTTGAAGTTGTGCAGAAATTTTGCCTTTGTGTAGAAAGTTACACGACCTGGGGACACGGCCGTGTTCCAGGCCGTGTCCGGTGACGAAAATAAAATCCGTGTAAAACATATATAAAAGGATATCTTAGGGTTTAAAATAAGGGGAGACATTACAGAAACGAAGAGAGACAAGAGGCGAGAAGAGACTTAAGGAGAAATAACATCAAGAAGCAAGAACAACATCGATTTCAAGATTAGAGATTGTTCATCAAATCAAGAGGGGTTTTCATGCTTTATTTCATGTTTTTGATGAAACTCGTTTTTAAATTCGTTATGATAGCTTAGAATTCAAGTATTTAGGATTATGGAACCTAGGGTTTTATGTAACCCTTGGATTGAATTATAATTTCAAGAAAGTTTCTATCTTTTCCTGATTCAATTATGTCGTTAATTATGGATTGATAATTCTAGAGTGTCAATACATGATATTATGCATGTTGATTGAGAAATTGCATGTGTAATTAGATCTAGGCATAATTGAAGAGAATTACATGTATACTTAGAGATAAGATACATGGGTCTTTCGGAAAGTTAATTGTTTATGTGGGAATTCATTAAACATTAATGCAATTCTAAGTTATATTACTAAGTGAAGAGATTCCGATAAATAATTTAGAATTAGGGTTAATATGCTTGAGAAAGATATTAGCTTTAATTGTGAATCCCTCCGGTCAAGAATTATAGAAACTGAATTGAATATATTTTAAAAGGTTACATGTTAAACACTAGTGGAAATAATTCCTAAATACATCATTGCATACTTAAAGTCGTTAGTAGTTTATTGCTTTCTAAATTGCTTAGTTAAGTCTCATAATTAGTTTAGTTTATTAAGTTCAGTATTTTTAATTCATTCAACTCGACATAATTTTTCGGTTAGATAATAAAGCTAAAGTTAATATTAGTACTCAAAATCTCTGAGGGATCGACTCAGACTCATATCCGACTATATTAAAATTGATAGGTGCGCTTACCTCGTATCAGTACTAGTTTTGTAGTGCTCGGAGACTTGGGCTTGTATATGCTTGTGATTGTAAATAGTTTGCGCATGTGTTTGATGTATCTGAATACGTGCTGGAATTTATACTATGAATGAATTTGTGACTGATTGAATTGGTATGGACTTGTTTGAACACCCTAACCGGAATTTAATCTTAGTTGACCTTAATAACCAAAAATGTCATGCATTGCAACCCGTTAGGGGATCATAGGACCCTCCAACCAAATACCGACCCCTTTGAAAGGGATAGCGCAGGATTGCAAAATGGTCCCTTCTTCATCCTCAGTCGAACTAAGTGATAGGAGAGGAGGTCGCGGCGGGGGTGAAGTCAATGGTTCGAAGGTAGTCGCGGGAGGAGCGAGGTCTCCATTGCACAAGCCTGGGTTTGGTTATGAGTTGCTGCATAACATGGAACTCCTCAACTCGGATTGGAGCGAGTGAAATTTCTCTGACTTCACAATGGACCGGACTACGTTGTGTGATGACACTTGATTGTTGCATTGCATGAAAATAATTGTTTGATAACCCTGTTTGTGCTTATATGCATTCATGAGTCTCCAATTCAACTTACTGAGCTGTAGTTGCTCATACCCTTATAGATCCTTTTGTAAGTTCTGATTTGTAATCTCTTCAAGTACTATGCCGCCCTACAATTATCTAGAGGTTAGTCTTTTTGAAGCCAGGGGTGTGAGAATTAAGTTATTTAGCAAATGTGTAACTAGACTGACCTTGTAGTTAAAGGTTGAAGACTGTTAGTTATTCTGTAAATTAGTAAACTGTAGTTATTATGTAAAACTTCCTGGGAAGCTCTGTGGACTTATTTATAATTATCTATGTTTTATAGAACTTTGTGATAATTATCATAATTGTAGTATAATTATTAATCGAACTGTTTACTTCAAAGCGAGGAGTCGTCGATGCCTTGTATAGATTATCTCTATGGTAGGCACTGTAAGGCCAGTTACTATCATAGAATGGTTTATACGGCGGGACTGTTGCGACTTTGCGACTTCGGGGCGTAACACCCACATCACCCTATGATTTGAATATTGGAAAAGAAAGGTAGACCCAACACAAGAGTATAGTCCCAACTCCCTCTAGTTAGATGGTAAGTGCATTAGAAAGATCACCTTCAACTAGTACTTTAAGAGGGAGTCTAGGATTAACCGAATAATACTCAAAATCCTTAGCAGTTGGTAACTCTCGAATAGGCTCAGCAAGTGAAATAAGGGCATCTAAAGGTGTCTCTATCTCCTCAAACCTTATGCCTTGCCTAGGTCCATCAACTTCAATCCCTTGTGGATGATCAAATCGGTACTCAATGGTGGCAAAAAAATTAGCCATAGCTCTAGCATTATCTTAAGCAATGATCTGACAATGATCTATATGGTGATCAATAGCTAAGGCCATGCCATGACCAACAGCTTACTAAAGCGAATGAAGGTGGCTTTAGTAAGGGCTTAGCTTGAACTAAGAATACCAAGTCTTGTGCTTACCTAGTATTTTCTTCAACTTCTAATAAGTAGATCATCTCTTCATCAGTCAGCATATCACCCAGTGCATGAAGAGTCTAATAAATCCTCCAGTCTTATTAGTAGGTGTTAAGACCCGCTCCCCAAGTAATAAAAACCTCATGCAAAGTACATGGTCGACTTACTAAAGCTTGATCCTTGCATAGTATCTAGAGGCGTAATCTATACTCAAATAGCATCTCTAATAGGAATCAACTTATGATAATCTCTAAGCTGAAGCCGATCTATTCTAAGCCAAAGCTGACCTATTCCTATCTAAGGCCAACTCGATATACTTGAGTCTGAGTCGAGACTAGAAGGTCGAGAAAGGAAGAAAAGAGAACTTGGCAATAACTCTATTGTTTGTAGAGAAGACTAGAGATTTGATAGCTGAGGAGTCGAGTTTGTAGACCAACTTGGTATGTCAATATGAACCTAATGTCGAGCAATCCTAGAGCTCGACCATAGTGGGCTAACCTCATAGGAAGATTGGCTAAGCATTGTAGGACCTTAGCGATGCCTACCTAAATTGGGACATCTAACTACTGACCTCACCTAGTCCAAATCCTACTCATTCTAGGATAGCTCAAATGATCCACATGTTGACCTATCTATTAAACGCACCATTTAACACAATTTTATTTACTTGTAAATGTTTTCCTTAACTTTAGTTATAGGCCAACTTTAGGATTTACTGCCTTGTACTCTATTTACATTTTTTCACTAAGGTTTTAGAATATACTATAAATAGCAACATTTGTAATTAATAGAATAGAGCTGAACCTTCTTTGAAAGCAAGAATATAGTTAACATCTTTATGAGTTACCTAAGCTTGGGCTTCGAATTATTGAGTGTTGTTTTACTCTTTAATTTTTCTTGTTCTTATCAATCTTATTCTCAAGATTGTAGTGAATCCCCCAACCACCTTCATTTGGGCGAGTTAGAGAGTTGTGTCTAATTCTCATTTGAAACCCCGAGCCTTGGTTTAGTTTTTGTAAGCCATATTGAAACCCATTTCGAGTTCAACCTTTGATTGTGTTTGTGTCATTGTGCATAATATCCATCTACACTCACATTCAAAACTCCATTTCACTTCTTGACTTCTCATTTCCACTTGAACTTTAAAAATCAATTTATGATTCGAGTGTGTTACATGCTCATGAATCGTGTCATCTTGATATCAAAGCTTTAGGAAGACATACATGTTAGTTTTCTTCAAAGTTTGATTCATGGTTTGAACATTTCTATTAATCATCGCTCTATAGTATAGTGTGTTGTTCGCGTTCTTGGTGGTAGTAGTATTGTACTGTTTTTTATTGGGATGTGGAGTAAGGTAACAATAATTTCAATAGTTGTTTGTAGTCGTAGAAGTGTTCATTAGTTGTGGGTAACTACAAAAATCTAGCGGTAGTAATTTCTAGGTTGCTCTTAGTTGTATTTTTGTTAGCAATAGTGTTTTAAGAATTGTTTTAGTGGTGGTTTTGAGTTGAATTAAGTGTATTACATGTTTGTTGAATTTTCTCTATGTAAGTTACTGTAAAAATAAGAATGTCTGAATATGGTGTGAATATCAGTGGTGACAGTCCTTATGGAAGTTTGAGGGATGTGTTGATAATCTAGAATATCATATTCACATTCTCACTAATTGTTTCTTGTTAACAAATTCCATACTACCAATTGACTTGGTTATCAATGTTTACTTGGATCTAGGTATGTGAAGTGTGTTTGCTTTTTTATGCATGCTAAGGTAGTTAAGATAACTTGACTTAAGCTATATTTAGACTTTAAACAAGTGTACTAATTATGCATGACTTTGAACTCCCATCGGTAAAGTCCAATGGTATCAGTGAGGCACCTAATATTCTTTGCACAATGCTATCTTGAGTGGAGTTTCACACTAAGACGTTCTAGTTAGATTTAGGAGAATAACTTAGGTTTTGAGGAGGACCTAACCCTAATACTTATATAGTATTCCATATTGCTTATTTGTAGGGTCATGAGTCAACTTAAGTCTTAGGATGCTAAGACTGTACTGCTTGACGAACGCAATAATTAAGGATTGGATTAATTAGTTGTTACATTCATTAATGTTACTAGTATATGCATATGTATTGTGGTCATGTGATCATAAGCATGTGTGTGGCATCTTATAGTAGGTGTTAGTTCACCCTTCAAGGGCTTATGTTTTTCAACTATAGGTTTAGGGTATGAGAACATGGTTGACTACTACGTGGATTATTCAAGTTATGATTATTACTACTATGATGAGGATAGAGATTATTGTTATTTTCATGAAGGGTTGTAATATGCTTACAATAGCTGCTAGTGGTGGATTTAGAAGTTGAGACTTATTTGTTGATTGTTGAATATGTTGACTATGTTATTTATTCTTGCTATTTGTTTGGAGCTAAGAAACTTTTTATTTACTTAACTTTTTAAAGGTTATGTAGAGTTATGTGCTTCTTAACTTACTTAGACAGTTGATTATGATATTGTACCTAGAGTTAGAGTAGTTGACCACTCTTGCTATGATTTGGAGTAATTTAAATGTAAGTTGGCAGATGATATGAATCTTATGGTATATAGATAGGTTCCAGATGTTGATATAAGATTTTTGGTTAGGATATGATCTCAAATTGTAGACTCACAAATACTCTGCAAAATGAATAAAAGTTAGGCTAAAGGGAGTGCTAAGGAGACTCTGGCATTTTCACATTGATGCCTAAGTCAACTAGCATATGGAGTGATAAGTAAAAGTAATGGAAAAATGTTCGAGTGTTTAAAAGAACCTACTCATAGCTTCTGGGCTCCTATTTATAGCCACAAAATGATTCAAATGTAGTAACTATTACCTCCAACTCTATCACACGCATTTGATTTGAATTTGGGACCGTTTCCTAAATTTGGGGAATGTAGTTGACATCGTGGGGTTAATGTACAGTTATTTAGATAGAGTAGCTAACTATTCGCGCCCCCGTGATAGATTTTGAATCATGTGGAACTGATGTGGTCAACATACTTCCTAAAGACAGTTGTTCCAAACTAAAGGATGTTCATTTGATCTTCCTTATCTAGACCTTCCCTATAAAAGTTGAAGTTGCTAGTCCTTCTTGACATGTTTCACTTGATTAGCCCAACCTTCAGGAGGTTAGGGTTAAGTAAAGGGGAGATATGATAGGATATTTGGTAGATAGCAGCTCAAAACAAGTCGATTTATGCCCTAGGGAAAAATCTCTATCAACATTTTCCCCTTAGCTCCTCTTAATGAATTCATTAAGGGGAGTTCTATGGTATAAAATATCAACCATACTTTCTTTTTCAAAGGCAACCTTACATTAGTGTTTGTATTACCCAAATTATAAGCTTTGAATCTAATCTTCTAAGGTCATGAATTGCTATTTAAGTGTTATCTTTTATTTAACTTGTTGGAGAAGCTTCAATCTATTGAGAACAATGGTTCATGTATTGCTATCAGGATTTGTGCAATCAAGTCAAAACCCAAGTACGTCTTTTGGAATGAGCACCTTCATATGAACTGTTAGATATATCCAATACGTAACAAATTGGATGGTTTATGTTGATTGGTAACTTTGACAACCATAAATGCCTAAAAATCTACTACCATTTTTCCTTCCTTATACTTTTAACTTTTTCCTTTTGCATTCTCTTTCTCCTTTTTGTTGTCTCACACATTATCGCCCTAATTTTCTTGAACTTTCTCTTTCTTTGATTCATACCTTTTGCATTCATTCTCTTATTCTCTTTCATTCATGATTTTTTTAGTAAGGTAAATTATGTCTTCTACTAAATTTGACAACTTAACTTATGCTTAAGAGTGGAGTTAGGAACTATCTATTGCATGCTAAGTAGGTGATTCCCCTCTTTTAGAAGAACCCCTTAGCATGGTAGATCCAAATGTAGCCGATAGCCTATGGGACTTGATCGGTATACTAGGCTAGTAAGAATTCATGCTTACTAATCCTGGAAGACTAAGAAGGTCCCTTACGATGAATATCCCACCAATAATGAATGTTAATCTCCTACTTTCCCTTATATGTTCGAATTGAATATGATTTGAGTCCAAATGGCATCATAAGGATAGTAGATGAATATGAGTTTAATGTATGCTACTTAGTATTAGAGGTACCCCTCAAGATTGGTCGTTTGTGAGACCTTAGCCTCACGAGAGGATCACAGCATTAGGTGATCAAGAGTTTGCTCTTTTTAAGAAATACTTTGAGGTTGATTTAAAGAAGGTTAGTTCTATGTTTGTGTTTGTCCCCATCATAATCTCTTTATCAGGTTAGAATACTCAATTCATGAAAGGAAATAGAAATGGGTAATGATTAGGACAGCTACCCGATTAGATTTCCTAACCACTTAAAGTCAACCCATTAGATTTTTGGACATCAAGCACTTGCTCCCTAATGATTAAGCACCCACGATGTCCTCATGGAGGCTTACAACATTAGGTACTTCCTTTAGGATGTAGACGACATAATCTCCAAATATTCCAATGGTACTCTAATTTTTCCTAAAGATGAGGCTCTAGTGGATGAAGGTGCTAATGGTACTCTTGATGCATCTTTAGGGTTGAATACTTAAAGAAACACCACAACAAAGTGAAACAAAAGGAAACAAAGAAAAGTTAGCAAAGTTTGAGAAGCTACCAACTAGATATGATGCACCAATTAATCTTACTCGACTTATAATTTACCGGATATGACTCATTAGTCTAATCTGAAGGGCCACTCGCCACTATTCTTTACTAAAGGGAATAGATAAAAGTTGAAGAGTAATGAGAACACGAAGGTTGCTCAAAATGAAACTTGAATAAATTTTGATAATGAAGTTGTTATCTATATATAATTAAGTGGAGGTTTATATACTCATCCCACTAAGTTTACTTTACATACAAGAAAAGACAAAAAGGTAATTTACAAATATGATACATAAAACATACTAAAAGGAGTAAAAGAGATAAAGAATATTCTGTATAGAAAAGTAAAGAATCCTTCTAGAATGTTGTGTCAAAAGATACGTGTTGCATACTAACTGGTCGCTCTAGAGTAAAGTATAGTGTAGTTGAAAAGAAGCAAAAGCGAGTATGCGGTTAGAGCGAACCTAATTTGGATCAAGTAGGTCCCCGACTGTTTAGTCACTAATGAATATTCACCTCGGGCTAGGGTCAAATCTTTGTTGGCTTGAGAACTCAACTTCAAATAGTTGGGGCTGGTATGCTTGAATGTTATAAAGATTAAGGTTTGGTTGCTTATCAAGTAAGTATGCCTGCCTAGAGGGTCAACACATTTGCTTGGCAATTTCGGAGACAATGTTGCATGAGAGAGTTTGGTACTTCGGTTAGTAGTATAGTAAATCATAGAGGTTGGAATAGGAATTCTTGTCCTAGATGGGGCTCTAAGCCATTATCTTCCTCGTAAGTCCTTGGACTCCACTAGCTCGGCTGCATATGATCAGTTCAGAGGGTTGATTCCTATCATCTACCTAGGGGTTGGAAAGATTTGACCTTAAATATGAAGTGGTCTCCAGTTCCTGTTCTTTGAGGCCACTTATGGAATCTTCTTCTTTTAGTCGGTAGGAAATCAGGTCAAACACATTGAAAGTGGAGGAAGCATCACAATCATTAGGTAACTCAATCTGGTAAGCATTGTGATTGTTCTTCTTTGGAATCTTGAATAGATCATTAGCTCATGGAGATAACTTATTCTATCTCAAGTGTTGAAATTGTTCTCGGATAAGGTGAATCCATACTAAGTCTCCTAGCTTGAAGAAATAGTTCAATAGCCTTGACTACTAATCTATTATTGTTTTTGATTGAACTTAGCAATCTTCCTTATCATAGTCTAGTGTAGCTCCTGTAATTCTTAGTCTCAGTCAACTCTGAATTGACTTTTTTTTAGTAGCTATAGAGGTATTGATCAAGTCTAAGGGAATAGTGGGGTTGAAGCCATTGACGACCTCGAATAGGGTCTTTCCAGTAGTGTTGTGGATAGTTCGATTGTATGTGAACTCCTTGACTGGTAGACACAAATCCTAATCCTTTAAGTTCTTTCCTACAATAGCTCTAAGTAAATTGCCTAGTGTCTTGTTCGCCACTTAAGAATGGGACATAAATGAGGGTCATGAGCATATTACTCGGTGATAAACAACAATCCCAATAATTTTGTCTATAAAGTAATTAGCAAGGTTTATCGATGTGATAGAGCATTAATGGCGACATTAGCACTTTCTTTCTTATTTCGGGTCATGTAGGAGAAACCCTCCATAAACTCTAACCAATTAGCTTACCTCTTGATAGTTTGTTCTGACTCCCAAGCTGATTAACTGAATCATGGTCAGTGTAAATAATAAACTCTCATAGTAGTAAATAGCATTGCTAAGCAGTAATGGCTCGAAAAAGATAATACAACTCTTTCTCATATATAAAATAATTTAGGGTAGCACTATTAAGCTTCTCACCATGGTAGGCGATGGGTCATCATTCTTGCATCAGGATGGTGCCAATTCTAAGGCCTAATGCATCACATTCTAATTCAAAGGGCTTATTAAGATCTAATAATGATAAGATAGGGGTAGAGGTGAGCTTCTCCTTAATTTCCCTAAAACTCTGTTTAGCTCAATCGCTCCATTTGAACCCGTCACTCTTCTTTGTCAACTCGGTCAAGGGGGCAACTATGGTAATGAAGTTTTTAATGAATCACCTATAAAAAGAAGGAAGGCCACGAAAACTTTAATGTTCATTGACTTTCTTTAGTATAGGCCACTCTAAAATAGCTTGGACCTTCTCATCATTAGCTCGGATTCCTTCCCTTAAGACCACATACTAGGAAAAACCACTTCACCTTGACAAAATGCATACTTCTTCAAGTTCCCAAATAACTTCTTGGTCCATAAGATTTCAAAAATAGCTTAGAGATGTTGAATATGGTTGTTTAGGTTAGTACTATATACCAATATATCATCAAATTACATAACTACACATCGTCCAATCAAAGGGTGCATCACATTGTTCATAATCCTCATAAATGTACATGGTGCATTGGTAAGTCCAAATAGCATAACTAACCATTGGTAGAGACCACGTCTCATCCTAAAAGTAATCTTTCATTCATCACCTGGTCTTAAGCAAATGTGCATGGCACTTTATGAGCCATCTTTCTCTAGGATGAGTAGAGTTGGTATAACACAAGGGCTCATGCTCTCCCTTACATATCCTTGCTTTATGAGCTCATCCACTTATCTTTTCAAGTCAACATCCTACTTAGGGTTCATTATGTATGTAGGTCGGTTCAACAAGGGCGACGCCTAGCCACAGATCAATACAATGATTTATGCCTAGGATTAGGTGGTAGTCCTCGCGGTAGCTCTTCTAAAAACAAGTTAAAAAATTCATCTATCAAGCCTCGGATCTCATTAGTAACATCCTCCAATTCTCTCATCTCCAAAAATCTTCTAATCAACAGGAAAATAAGCTCTTTGGCCTTCTTAGCAGCTTGGAGCTCTTTTCAGCTTATCACTAGGGCTTTCTTCTTACTAGCTAGGATAAGCTGATTATGGGTCTCACTCACATAGGTTACCATCATGGGTTGCAGCACAATCTTCTTCCCATCCTTAACAAAGGCATAGGTGTTATTGTATCCAGCGTAAATAACACATTGGTTAAATAACTAAGGTCATCTTAGTAACAAATGTGAAACTCCCATAGGAACAACACCACACATTACTTCCTCCCTATATACATCCTAATATTAAACGACACAATTACTTGCTTTATGGTGTACATAGTACCCTTATCATGAAGCCAATGTAGTTCGTAAGGTTGAGGATGCTTGGAGGTCGGCAAGCTTAACCTTTGCACGAAGGACTATGCAACTATGTTGGTACAACTTTCTTCGTCCATAATGATGGTATACAATTGTCCTTTAATGGTACATTTGGTATGAAATAGATTCTCACTTTGGTCTTCTTCGGAGTTCGACAGGGAACTCATTACTCCTCTTAGTACTAAGGTCATCATTTCTCCTTGATTGGCATAGACATAAGTCTCTTCTTCCTCCTCGGCTTTGGCCTTTCCAACATCTTTCTCCTCCTCAGGTTCACTTTCATTGGTGCTATCCACTACATCTCCTTAGAGCACCATAACATATTATTTCGAACTGTCAATAGCCAAAGGTCCATAGCTTAAAACTTTAAAGCACTTCACCTCGTTGCCCTTCCATCTAGAGGTTTTCCCTCTTTCATATTTCCGCAAGGTTGGCCTAACCTTAGCTTAGCTTGACTGACTTGCTATGGCCTGTTTAGCTATCATCAGGTCAATTATTCCTCCCTTCAGTTTAATATGGCCTTCTAGGCTCAACTTGAATAAGTTAGTGCATAATAGGGGCTATAGAGAATGTTGGTCTAGTTTAGCATGGACCACTTGCTCTTTGTTTTTTAGCCCTTTATGCTACCTTAATTACTTCTTCTATAGTATAAAACCTCTACACTTGTACAATGTTGCAAATCTCGTATTTGAGCCTAAAAATGAACCTTGATACTATGCAAGCCTCTAGTTCTTCCACGTTGGCTTGTATCATAAGCATTTGGAACTCCCTCACATAGTCATCAATAAATCGGCCTCCTTAGTGAAGCTCTTGTAACTTTACAAATGTATCTTGCAAGTATGTCTTAGGCATAAATCTACCCCTCAACAACCTCTTCATTTCATCCTAGGTCCTTACTCCTTGTCTTCCATCCCTTGCTTTGGCTGTGTTTAAATTTTTCCACTACATAGTGGCATACCTAGTAAATTCTAGTGCAATAAGTTAGATCTTAACAACATCTAGATATCCATAACAATCAAACACCTTCTAGACCTTCTCTTCCTACTATAAATATTCATCTACATCTCTGCTTCCACTAAAGGGTGGAATTTAGACCTTAACATTGTCAAGTCCTTGAGTAGCCTGTGTCCTTGCTCTTATGCTTGATAGTACTCAACCACTTCTTGTTCCCCTTCATTAGTCTCCACATCTACTTCCTCATCATCCTCTTCTATCCCTTCCAACACTAATCTTTATCTAGCAGCTTGGTCTACGAATTCTCCATCTCGCTATAGTTGAACTGAGCGGTTAGCTTGGCCACCTTAGCCATAGCCTCTCTCTAGAACATTTTCGAGTGGGTTGCGCCATGGCATATCCTAGGGTTGTTGACTATTAACTTGCATTATAGTGACCAGACTCTTAATATGATTAGTGAGCCTGTCAAGTTTGTCATCAACAGACCTAAGAGTGTTACTATTATTTTGACTATGACCAGATTGAGTACCATTACTTTGGTCTCCAATAACACCTTAAATACTCGAATCTGATATGGTACAATACTTCTTCGAATAGATTATCAACACAATATTCAAGGAACCAATGCTACCTTACTACCTAAAACTTCGACTAACACGCTAACAATTTCAAGACTGAATAATCACTTGAATAAGATGGAAAATGAGCTTTCTCTATTTTTGTAGTGAAAAATAGGGGAAGAACAGAGTAACAAAGAACTAAACTTACTAACACACAAATCTCTACTACATAGCTCACAACTTCAAACTTAATCCACACAAACATAATACAATAGCAATAAAAGGAATTTAATAACCTCTAACAACAAAGCAAACCAAAAATTTCACCACAACTTCACACACTTCCTTGCGGAACCATGCTCTGATACTAGCGAAGCTGATGAGTCTCTAGGGTCGGATATATGGACAAACACCAAAATGAAATGAAAAAAATAAAAAAAAGGAAACAAAGAAAAGCTAGCAAAGTCTAGGTAGTTACCAACTAGATGTAATGTACCAATTGATCCTACTCAACTCATAATTCACCGAATGTAACTTACCGATTTGAACTGAAGGGTCACTTACCATTATTCCTTATTAAAGAGAATAGATAAGAGTTAAAGATTAATGAGAACATTAGGGTTGCTTAAAGGGAAACTTAAATAAATTCTAATAATGAAGTTGTTGTTTGTTTGCAATTAAGTGGAGGTTTATATATTCATCCCACTAGGGTTACTTTATATATAAGAAAAGACCAAAAAGGGTAATTTACAAATAGTATACATAAGAAATATTAAAAGGTGTAAAAGATACAAAAAATATTATATATAGAAAGGTAAAGAATCCTTTTAAAATGTTGTGGCAAAAGATACACGTTGTATGGTAATTGGTCGCTAGTTGCTCTGGAGTATAGTACAACTTGGTTGAAAAGAAGGAAAAGAGAGTATGTGGTCCAAGCTGATCTCATATGGATTAGGTTGGTCTTCAGCTATTCAATCACTAATGAATATTTGCCTCTAGCTAGGGTTAAATCTTGGTTGGTTCAGGAGCTTGGCTTCAGATAGTTGAGGTTAGTATTCTTGAATGTTGTCAAGATTAGGTTTCAACTACTTATCAAGCAAGCATGCCTACTTGGAGGGTTGGTACATTTGCTCTATAGTTTTGGATACTATTACACAAGAGAGTTCGATACTCAAGTTAGCATTATAGTAAATCATGGAGGTCAAAATAGGAATTCTTCTCTTGGATAGGGCTATAAGCCATTATCCTCCTCTTGAGTCCATGGAGTTCTCTTGCTCATTGTGCATGATTGAATGAGAAAGTTGATTCCTATCAACTTTTGATGGGAACATTGAATGTTCGGTTAAGGGGACCAAAGTCGAGCAATGTATGGTCTTTCTTGACCTTGCCATGCAAAGAGGGGCTCGTATAAGGAAGAACATTTGCATCTATTTAGGAGTATGGTCTTCTTTACTTGTTTTTAGCATGGCTTTAGTAAGTTCTTTGATCTTACTCTTTTATTTTCTTATCTAATTTCTTAGGTTCCTTATTACAAACATGACACTTAAATACTATAGCTTTAAAGATCTATTCACTAAGCTTAAGGCTGATTGATCAAAAGGGAAGGAAGATCCCAAGAAAACATCCTCTAAACAATTTCCAATTGAGCAGTAACCTAAGTCTTAGATTAAGGTTCAACCTGAAGTTCTGGTCAAGCCATCTACAAAGTTCACTACCCTTATTATCACCGACAAGAAGGATGGTTAGCAAGCAAAAAATTGTCAAAGAGTCTCAACATCTCGAAGTTTCGACAAAGCAAAAAGTTGTCGAGGCCATTGAACCAAAGAAGCAACTAAATACTCATGAATGTCCCGCTTAAGAAAGGGACCCTAAAGAGGGGAAGTCTCTAAGGGATGTTAATCCTAAAGCCCGGGGCAACTCCACCAACCCAAATGAAGGTAAAGAGTTTCTATTTAGGATTCCTAACTCCATTACCCTAGTGTAGAGACGAAATACCATGGTCATGCAATTTTGGCTTACCTAGAATGTTAACATAGTGGATTTTGCACTAGACAATGGTTAGGTAGCTCTTAAGCCACTCAAGGGTATTTGTCTACCCAAAAACGTTTAACCTTTGACCAACACAGTCAAGTTATGTGATAATACAAGGCTAGACAGCTTACTTAATTTAGCTACATTAAGTTGTTATAATGTAAGCCTTCCATTCCTATTATCTTATCTTTACTAAGCTTATTACCCTCCTAACTTTATATTGATCCTCTAAAACTCTCATAGACTCTTAATGATAGTGGAGGCCTTAACTGAAGAAAAGAATTCTTATGATAATGGACTAGTGAATCATAAGTGTTGGATGGGATCATCGTTGCCCAAGAGGAAATTCTAATCTACAACCTAGATTATGATCTTAATTGCCTAAATTTTGCCAAGCAAGTAGAAAACACTCTAGCTCAAGCTCAAGAGCTCGAAGTGTAGGAATAAGTGGTGGAAAGTACGTATATTCCTATAGCTAATCTTGTTGATGTTGGTGACCAAGATAAAGCTCCTAAAGTCCAAGATATCGTAGCTCACAACTCTTCAAAGATTCCTCAGCTAGATGTTGTTTAGGGTTTAGATACTTGAGTTGTCTCACATGCACAAATTTTGTGCTGATGCTATGTCTCTAATTGTTATTTACATTTACTATTGCAATTTTTCTTTCAAGTTAATATACCGACCTTAATATTGTAAGATATATTTGCAGAAGGCTTTCTTTATCCTTTTTTATTGAATGTTGAACTACCTTTGCACTACTAGAGGTTAGTGCAACTAATCTTTTGATATCTTACGATGATTCTCAATTGTGTTGTTCAATTGATTTTAGTTATCTTCTGACTAGTTTATGTTGTTATTTACTTAGTAGCTTAAAGCTCTAGGTGAGATCCTTTCATGCAAAGTTTTATACTTAGGGAGACTAACAATTTAGGATTAAGGCTTTAAGCTCATCAACCCCTTAGTAGCTTGTTAATTATTTGGTCAAGGTTAGAGCATTACTCCTTTTGTTAACTAAAGGCTTTAGGATTATGCCTTAATTGGTTATCCTTAGAAGGATTTGTAATCCAAGGCTTGTCATCCTTAAGAGGACTTATAGCTTGTAATTTTTTGTCCTTAAAAGGACCTCATATCATAGGCTCATCATCCCTAAAAGGACTCATAGTCACTATACCTATCACTCTTATAAGGGTTTAAGGTTCTTTAAATCTTGTCATTCAAGAGAATTAGAGATCTAAGGATATCCTTTTCCCATCATATGTTAAATATTGGACTTAGGGATCAGTGTTTTTCGTGGTTTGCTCGTCACCCCTTTAGATAGGACTTAAAGACTTTCAAATCCCTCCTTATTAGAAGGATTGAATGGAGAACGTGTTTTATTTCCTGTGAAGTTATATTCCAACAATAAACATCATAAAGGATCAAATGAACAAAGTTATAAACAAATGTTTAGAGAAAAGCCACATCAAATAACAAATCAGGTTAGTTTGTCAGTACTGAGCTATTACATAATTGCTACTTCAATAAATAAAGTTTCACAAATTTAAACAAACACATATTGTCATAGAGGACTTGAGGAACAAGTCAAATGAAATACAAATCACACAACATCATAAAAGAAACAAACATAAACAAACACATATATTTTCATACGTGCATAAAAAAAATATATAAAAAACCACACATCATCTATGCTCTAAGTGCTAACCCTCTACATCCTTCATTCAAAATAAGGTATGTTAGCATTCCATGCCCTTAGGATTGGTTACCCATTAAGCCTTTCTAACCATACACATATACGTTGCCAACCACCGTTTTTACTATGATAGGATCCTCCCATGTTGGGGTAAGTTTTCCTTGACATGCCCTCGCTCCAAATGCTTCCAACTTCGTTGAAAGCATTTATGATTGACTTGCTTGTTGTGATACTAAGCTATTCACTCTTGATAAGTGGCAAGATGAGTCTTAGCCAAGGCACACTTTTTGTGAATCGTGTCCAAGTTAGCTTATAGGCCAATATCGTTATGTTTGGGGTTGTAAGCTTAGACTCTTGCGCTTTGCACTTATAACTTAATTAGCAATAACCATCAGTCCTAAAGGACAACTAATATGGAGTACGACTTGTTGATATCCTCTAACTAGTCCTATTGTCATGAACTATGGATGGTCTAGTCGTGGTAGATGCCATATACTATACGAAGAACCCCTGATTGGTTACCCTTCCAATCATAAACTCTTCACACAATATACAAGGCTCTATAACTACTAGTCTCCTAAGAACATATAGATCCATATGATATCATCACACAAGCATATTTATATAAAATTTAAACTACAAAGTTTACAATACATAGTAATTTAGTATATCTAAGTCTATATTATTGATAAAACAAAAGTATATAAGTAAAAGTCTACATAATCCATTCTCTCAACATGCTGGATGGCTCGCACTTGTCCAACTCCCCAAGCTAACCTATGGCATCCCCCAACCAGTCTCAATGAATAAGCTATCTTGTAGCAAAAGTCTAAGGGGGTATAAGCCTAAGTTTAGCGAGCAAAACCCTTAACTACATTACAAGCAAGTTATAAATACATTATATTCATGCATATGAATGAATGATCAAATGGAATGCCAAATAATACGTATAGTTAACTAGTCCATATACGTAACTCAAATTTAACACCCTTTGAAGTTAGGGTTGGAGTATACACAGCACCAATCAAATCCGAGTATTATACTAGAACTTATTTTACTACAAAACTCCACGTTCCTTACTTAAATCAAACAAGTCTTTTATTTTCATAAAAACTAAGTTCTAGTATAATCGTGAGTAGACCCCCATAGTCTACACTTACCCCTAAATGGAGGCCTTTAAACTCGACCCATAGCCAAGCAGTTAGCGACTCCAATGCCTAGTATTTCTATAGGCTAGGGTAAGGTCATTTTGTACAAGTATACCGTACCGAACCAATAAATTTATAATAAGAAACCCCTAAATAGCCTCTCTTTACCTCCATGTGATGTGATGGCCGAAATTATATCTATCTAATGCATGTTGATGCATGTACCAATTTCTTCTTATGAGCCGAGTATAATGAAGTCCAATTATCATGTGACCATCCAATAGTACACACAATCATTTTTTATACTACTATGCAGCAAATAAAGTATTATTTGTACTTAAGGTAAATTCACAACTCAGCACATAATAACATACACAAGCATTTCCCGATCCCACAAAATAATCAATATCATTTAAGTCCACTATCTACAATCACATACAAGCATGAAATCATAAGGTAAATACTCACTTGGCCATGACAACTCGCTCTAGTCATAGTAATCAATTAGGGGATCCTCGCCTACATCAGGATCACATGATCATTACGATATCTATTTACCTAATTCTACTTAGATTACTATCAATTTTTATCCGGTTAAACTTTATCACTAATCGTATGTAACTTTTTCGTTCTATTTCTGTTATTTATGAATTTATAGTCGTTTTTCATCGTTTTTAGATACACATTTATACGATGATGTTCGTTTTAGATGTTAAGAGTTGTGTTTTACGATATGGACTAAATTTATGGAAATTTTAACTATGGAAGCTTAATTATTCCTATTGCTCATATTTATATCCTAAGTTTGTACTTAATGATTTAATTAGCCCTTAGATTCGTACACTTAGAGAATTTTACCTTAATATTACTAATTCATGTACTTAATTAAGTTTAATCCAATTTAGGAAGTGTATTAGGGTTTACTAATTCATGTATTTAATTCTTATGTACTCTTCTTATTTCTTATTTCTTATTTTATAAACTTATGCTTTTGTCATCGCTTATGTCATCATGTGATCACATCATTGCTTGCATCATCCTTTGCTTACATAAGCTTTACCTCATGCCTAAGTGTCTTATGTACACTTCTACATATATAAAATATACTTATACCTTTACTATACTTGTATATATACTAATATACTCATACATATACTTATAGTTATACCATATTTATACTTGTACATATACTTGCATATACATACGGTGACATTCATATTTTTGCATGCCTAGTGTTTTAAGCATGTATTAAGCATGGTATAGGTATGTATAGTTAGTATATGTCTTAGTTTAGGCTATGTACATAATTAATACTTATGTACAAAGGTCTTTATACTTGTATTTCTCTAGTATACCCTTATGTACACATACTTAAAGATATATACACATGCATCTTCTTCGACTTTATAAAGATTCATACTCTACTACACATAAAGATTGAAGCTTTAAGCCTTCTTCAACATAGATTCACACAACACATAAGCTACTCAAACTAACCTACCTCTTCATCTAGCTAGTAAATAATATGAAGCAATACACAATAACATAATAACATACCTTAGTCTGCTCTTGAAATATGGATGCAAATTTGGAAAATTAGGAAAGTGAAAGGGAAAGGAGAGGTTACGGTTATGGAGGTAGGGTAAGGGACTTGATTTGATTTTGTTTATATTTGAAAAGAAGAAGAAAGTAGGGTCTAGAAGGGGATAAGGAGTGGACGGCAAAAATGGAAAAGAAAAGGAAGAAAAGTCTAAAAGAAAAGAAAAGAAAAGAAATGATTAGAAGGAAGAGATATTTTTAAAGTGAAAGTGACATTTTGTTGACTTTTCTATAAGTTGACTTAGTCAACCATTTGACCTTGGTCAACATGTATTGACTTGGTCAACTTTCTAAAAATATATGCCATTTAGTATACATAATGTAGTAATTAAGGAATTAGGAGAAAAATTAAGAAAATGAGACATTTGGTGAATTAAATAGTAAAAATAGATGATGAGATCTTACTTTAGGTATTTACATCCTATATACATCATTTGGTAGGCTACTTAGTATAACTAGTATGAAAAGTATCAATTAGGGTATTAAGATTTACTACATGTAGCCTAAGCATCAACTAAACCCCTAACTCTATGTAATACCATCCTAATTATATACTTAGAAGATAAATGTAATCTATGATACAATATCTTAGTTTCTAAGGGACTACTTTAGTATTATATGTATTTATTAATGATTGAAAGTTACCTTTAATCTTTTACTAATGGTTTAATATAATACTAAGGTTATATTATCAATTAGGGTTTAAGGGTAAATTATGGTGATTTAGTGCTTTTCTATCCTTAAAGTTATAGTTTTAGGGTTTGTATCACTTTCGAATGAAATCTTTAGTATTTACATACATTTAAGGTAGAAAAATTTTATATACGATTGACTAGTTATTTTAGGATTTTTACTTTTATTAGCCTTGTTAACTCTTACATTATCTAACATACTTAAGTCTATTTTAGAAGCTAGATCGAAAAATGTAAGGGTTTATACCTATACCCTAAAAAAATGTTAGGTAGCTCGTCTACCTACTCACTACTGGCTTAATTCACTCTTTCCTCAAACTTTGCAAGATAACCTTATTTACTACTTCAGTTTAACCATCACTTTGGAGATGTGTAATAGACTTGTAACGTACCGTAATCTTTCAAGGTTCATAAAGTTCTCTAAACTTATCATTGTGGAATTGCGGTCTAGTATCTATTATGATCGCATAAGGTATTTCAAACCTAATCAGGATGCTTCTTTCAATAAATGCCTTAATGCTTTGCTCTGTTATGCATGCTACTACCTTGGCCTCAACCCATTTTATGAAGTAATCAACCATAACAATGATATACCTTCTCACCTTAGTTATCTTTGGGAAATGATATATTATATGCATTCCCCACTAGGCAAAAGGCCAATGGCTCATAAGAGGAATCAAATTAGGGGCATCTTTTCTCATTGTTAGCCACCAATATCCTAACCTTAGGGCTTAAACATAAATGGCTACAACTCTAATGTGATTACTACATGCCCTTAAATGCAGATTAGACATTATTTGTTGAGCTTCAGATGGTTAAAGGCATTGTAAATAAGGCATGCACATTCCTCTTTTATACAAATTCCCATCAAGCATTATGAAGTTAGCTACTTATAGATAAGCATTAAGGCTCCTTAGGATGTTAAGGTAAAGTTCTCTTTTCTAAATATTCAATTATAGGATCCATCCAATAGTACTTAGGATCTTTTTGTTAGATTTCAAGGCATTCTTATGGTTGTGATACCGTGCTTCTCTCAAGTAAGTATTCTATGAAAACCCAATCTTCTTAGTTCGATAAGCCCATTGAGGCCAACTTTGGATAACTTGTTCATCACATAATTCTTAGCCAATGGTTTTTTTGTCAGTTTTCAATCTTCAAAATTTAGTCCAAAATTTTTTACCAATTGTAAATCTTTAATCATACTCTCATCTTTAGCCATACTACTGCCAATGACCTAATTTACCATTAATTGGGAATTTGAGAAAATATTCAAGCACTTCGTCCTAACTTCTTTTGTTAATTTCATCCTAACCAATAGGGCTTCATATTTCAATTCATTGTTATTAATAGAGAATCTAAACTTTAAAGAATAAGAAATCTAACCTCCCACAGGTTTTATAAGGACTAATCCAGCTTTACTCCCCTTCGTTCATCGATGAACCATCTACATATAACTTTCAAGTCAGTTAGTCTTTACTCAAGTTGGAACTTTTGGATCCTATGAATTCAACAATGAAATCAGCTAAAATATGTGCTTTGTATGCTTGTCTAGGTTGACAATAAATTCTAAGGGCACTAAGTTCCAAAGTGTATTTAACCATATGTCTTGAAGCATTAGGTTTGTGTAAGGCTTACTTCCAAGGCTAGTTAGTCAACATTACGACCAAATGAGCTTCGAAATATGGTTAGAGCTTTCTAATAGCAACTATTATAGCAAAATGAATTTCTCTAATTTTGAATACCTTAATTCCAATCCCTGTAGGACATGACTCGCATTATAAACATGTTGGTGCATTTGTCCTTCAACCCATACTAGGACTGAGGAGAGAACCCGATTACTTACGAATAGATATAGAAAAAGCATTTCTCCTTCCAAAGGCTTTCACAAAATTAGAGGTCTTGTCAAAAATTCTTTTAAGGCCTCAAAAGCTTTCTCACATTCCTCATTCCATCAAAACTTGAATGGGTTCCTCAACACTTTAAAGGATTCTACATACTTTTCTATACCTTTTGAAACAAATTTGCTTAATGCTGCTATTCTTAACGTTAGTCTCTAAACTTTCTTAATGGATTTTGGGGACTTCATGTCAAGTACAACTTAGATCTTCTCAAGATTAGCCTTGATCCTATGTTATGTCACCATGTAACCAAAAAACCTTCCTAAAGACGTACTAAACACACATTTTATAGGTTTAACTTCACATTATACCTCCTTAGAGTATCAAAGGTCTCTTGGAAGTCGGCTAAGTGGTTATCATTTGCCTTGCTTTTTACTATTGTATCATCAACATACTCTCAAATGGGTATACTAGCTAAATGGTTCATAGTAAGAAACTAGTAAATAAAGGGCTTTGAATGTGAATGTGGATAGATATGACACACCAAAACATGAACACAACTAGGATTGAGTTTGAAATAGGGTTCTATATGACTAATGAACATTAAATCATGTTTGGGATTCAAATGAAGGTTAGATATGATTAACTAACTTGCTTAAATGAAGGGTTCAACGCAATCTTTGGAGGAAGATTGATAAGAACACTAGAAGGATTAAAGAGTAGACAACACTTAATAATTTCATGTAAGCTCACGCAAGAGACTTTGCTTTGAAAATATATTCTTGATTGGTTGTAATAATGATAATATGTTTGCTCATTACATAAGGTTGCTATTTATAGTAAATCGTAAAACCCTAGTGGTTAAATTATAAATAACATACAAGTCCTTAAAGCCCTAAAACAAGCCTACAACTAAAATTATCAAAAATAGTTATAAGTGTGAAAAATTGTATAAAATGGTGCATTTAGAAGGATGTTCAGCACATAAGTCTTCCGAGCTATTCTAAGTAGGTCAGGTTTGAGTTGGGTTACATCAACAGTTGGGTGTCCAAGATAGAGTTGGAGCCTGTGAAGTCTTATTGTGTTCTATTAGTAAGGTTAGCCTATAGTTGCAGTACCTAAGGGTAAGTCGGTATGCCTTGCCATGCTCCTATTTGCCAAGTTAGACTTCTTCTTTAGAACATCATTTGGTCGATCATTGGGTTCCTTAAAGGTTAATAACACATCAGCTTCTTTCGTTCCTACCATCTAGATTTCCTTTCACTTATTAACCTTCTCATGTCATCTCCGCTAAACATAGGGTAGGTCGACTAAGTCTTGGAATAAGTCGATCGTAGCTTGGAAGGGGTCAAAGGTCGATTCTTATCAAGAGTGGTTAGGGCACTTATAGGTATCAGTATGCTTGGAAAGGTAAGGACTTCAAAAGGTTGCAGTGCTTGAAAAAGCAAAGACCTAATAAGGCTGATTTGCATTGGGTTCTTTAATGATATTGGACACTAAACTTATTTATTTGTCATATATGTCTATCATAGGGCTTAAAGTATCTTATCAGTTGCCATTTAATGGCTTAAGGCTTGGCTTGTCATCCATTAGTCAAACTTAGAGAAATTAAGTTTACAATAGCTAGGCATATACATAAGAAAAAGGCCCCTACTAAAGAAGGCCTAGAAGATGCAAGACCCAAAATCATATGCCTAACCCAAATGGATAAACCCTACATATGCATCCCAAATCAAAAACATAACCCCCCTTACCCACCATAAACATATGACCTCCCTACCCTTAATACCACCCACACTTAATAAAAGTTCTTCTGATCATAAGGAACAATTTATCCTAAATAAAAATTATTTTTTAAAGCTAGGGCAACACAATTCTAGTTTGTTCCAAAGGGTTCTTGACTTGTACACCTAGGTTGAATAAATAAATCTTTCAAAATAGGCCTTCTTGTTAAACCCTTCTAAGACCATTTGACTAAAAACCTAAATTCACAATGTTAAATTGAAAAAAACTTAATAGATAGATCAAGGTGTATCACTTGCAAACTGGACTATAATTTTTGGAATAGTATTCAAGAGTGTAACATGTATAACGACCCAACAGTATCGTTGTCATGATAGGTCGCCGTGTATCCTATAAAGTTCTATCATTAACCCCTTTGCTGATTATAGGCCTTTCATATGACACACAAGGCTCCTTCCACTTTACGTTACCACTAGGCCCATAGATAAGTAATATAGAGCAATTTAACTAAAATTACTTCTATGTTATAAATTAACTAATTGTGTGGGCTCGTGAGACCCACACCAAAACAATATTACAAACAAATGTAGTTCATAACGGAAATGCATAAAATCTATGTGCAAAACCATAAAAGTATCTAAATATCTATAATCTATTACAAAATGTCCTCTTCGCTCTCTGATCGCTCCAACCCATCCCTATACGAGACTTACCACAGGCATGCCTCGGCTCGGATTGACGAAGAGGTTCTCCTACATCAACAAAAATCTATAGGGATGTAAGCTTACACTTAGTGAGATAAATGCCCTCGTCAGTACCACATAGCAAAAGTTTATTATATGCACAATCATATGAATGCATGAACAATCAGTATGCCAAACAATGCATGTAGTGACCTAGGAACTGCATACGACTCAGAATTACACCTCCTGAAGTCGGGGTTTGGAGATAATTAACCAACCCCAACCAAAATCCGAGTTCAAGACCTTGGGTTTTATTTCATTTACACTATCGTGCTCGTACCAAAACAAACTTTATATATATATATATATATGTATGTATACTTCCTTTACCAAAATCAAATCATATCTTTTAAAATCTCAAGTTTAGCAGTGTGGTGGCCCCCGCAATCTATAAACACACGCCCTAAGCAGAAGCCACAAGACTCGGCCCCTCACCGACGGTTGGCATCTCCCAGTGACTAGTAAGTCCATCAGCTTAAGGCAAAGACTCAATATATATGATGACATAGCTAGTGCCCAATCCTGTAGGAAACTTGTATTCCTGTGAGTCCCCTCCCATCTTCTGCGTGAAGTGGCAGTCGGTGTTATTCGTATGCTATATGGGGGATGCATGACTCATTTTGATTTCTTAATCAGATAAGTGATTATCTCGATTTTCAAGTGATTAGACAATTTCATTCCATACAATTCACATGTATATATAATGTAAACAATTCCCCTTATTAAATATATTTAACAAGTCATCACATTCATCTACAAATTCATACACATGCATCTCCCATATCCCACAAGCATCCAAATTTATATATATAAGTTTAGGTGCATCTATTCTACAAGCACAATCAAGTAAAGAGTCATCGGGAATTTACTCACTCTGCCATATAGGTTAGTCAAAGTAATCTAGAGGCAAGTTGTCTCCATAAACAGTATCCCCTGGTCATTGAAAAAATTTTCATAAGGAATTGAAGCAAACTTAAGAAACTAAGTAAATTTTCCTTAAGTTATATCCTTGACTAGTTTTCATAATTTTTCCTGGTTTTTACTCAAAGTTCAATCGCTTATAACTTTTTTGTTTTAAATCCGATTTTTATGATCTTATAGTCAATCTTCATCATTTTCGAGTGAACTTTAACATAGTAAGGTTAGATTTTAAAAATGAGGTATACAATTCTGTCCATGGGTCAGAACAGTAGCGTTCCTCATGTGTTGGAGTGTTTTTGGGCCTTGTTTGGTAAATGGGCTTTTTGATAACTTAAGGAATCCTTTGGGCTTGGTCTTAAGATTTTATCTTAAGCTTAAAATACTCCTTGAGATCATATTTACAACTTTGATTTATATTCCTAAGGCTAACAACTACTTCTTGGGCCCTTTAGTGGGCTTAAGTTATCAAATGGGCTTATTTTTAGTTCAAACTGAAGTTAGTGACTTTGGTGGGCTTATGGGGCCTTAGGTGGATTTCTTATGAGCTTCAAAACAACCTCTCTTGACACTTTAAGGTGCTGGTCAGAATTTCATTGAAGGCCCAACTTAGAGTTTTAGGCTTTATATGCTTACTATACTTGCTTTGGTTGATCTTTTCACTTTGTTCATTCACTTTTATCATATTTTTGAGCTTCTTTTTCCCACATTCCAGATCTGTTCATGATGGTTCCAAGAGGTCCTCATTTGGTTTTTCAATTTGTTTCATCATTTCCTTAAGTTTAGGTGGTAGATTATGTACTTAACTACTTGTGTACAAATCTTAACTTAACTTTTCTTCCGTAAGATGATTCCTTAACTTATGTTCCACACAAAGAAATAGAAGATCTTATATTTAATATAACTCCCATATCATAGCTCATGTCATTTAAAGTTGGTTTCTTCATAAAACTTCATGTGATGGATTTTTCCTTAACTTAAGTCTAGATTTAAGCATGTTTAACTTAATGAAAACAAAATTAACGTCCAAATGACTATGGAACCCTCACGTCCAGCATGCTCATCCTCCATTAAAGTTCTTATTTCAAGATTTTCTTAGCTTAAAATCTTCCATTCAAAGCATTAAACAAATGTCTTTACAAAACACCAACTATACATGCTCATGTTTTAACTTCATGTAAGGGTTATATGGTTTGTTTCTTAAAACGATTTTTGGTGTTATAACAACTTAAACTTTACTTATATCTTCAAGAAATCAAAGTCCCCTAACATAAATACTAATCCACATATCACAAGAAACACTTACTCGTCCTTAAAGCAAAGTTTGGTGATTGTGGACTAAAGTTCCACTTAAGCCTTTAACTTTGCCCCCTCCTTTTTGCCACCTTTTGGAACCCGAATCTTTTGTTCTTTTGGAATGGAGTTTGTGGAAGGTTCTAAGGGTCTTAGAAAGTCTTAGATGGTGGAAGAAAATAATGCAAGAACAAAAGAAAAAGTTGTCGTGAGTGAAGCTTCAAAAAGGGAAGGAAAGTTGATTTTGTGGGGTAAGGTTGTTTCTTCCTTTTATGTTGGTTTCAAAGGAGAGAAAGAAGATGTGAAAGTGAAATTGAAAGTGAGGGAAATGATGGAGAGAGTGGCCGGTTCGAATGGAGAGAGAGTGAGTGTTTAAATATCTTGAAAGTATTGTCTTGTAGCTTACACAAAGTCAATAATTGCAACTCTTGATGATATAAGCATTAAGGGGTGAATAGTGATGTGTAAGAGGAAGTGATTGATGGTTGAATGACAAGAGCATGGCCCTCCTTTATCCTTTGTCTAAATCTGCCATTGAAAGTCTTTTTAGGCCATGGAGTGGTCTTGTCCTATTTATTAAAGTTAAGCTTATGAAATCTTGTGAAAAATTGTCCATATGTAGTATAAGTGAAAAGGTGATAAGGAGATTGTCTTATCACTAGATTTTGATAAGTTATCAATTGATAAATGATTCCAACTCTCAATTGATAAGTTATCTAAGGTGATTGGTTGGTCTACTTATTTATGTGTAAGGCTTATACATGAAGATAAGGGCATAACCTTATAAGAAATTATTTTAGGGTTTTTATCTTACATTGTTTTGTAATTTATGATTTGATTTTTGTAGAATTGTGAAATTTTCTAAAGTTGAATGAAATTATTCAAATTAAATTATCGATTAATTATTTAGGGTTAAAATTCCTTAATGGTTTTAAGGTTTAGGGTTTTAAGTAACTTTAGAACTTGTAGTTCTTCAAGCTCGGGTTTTATCGACAATTGGCTTTTGAATTGTAAAAATTTAATTCATTTCTAAATATAAACTTATGTTTTTGGTTTAGTTTATCTTTGGGAACGTTCGAAAAGTACTCTTAATTCAAATCTTAGGCCCACTAAAAGTAGGGTTTACGGCATGAACCAAGAGTGTGTAAGGAAATCTTCTTCGACTAAACTAATCATGAGTTACCATTTCCTTACAAAAGGAATGTTTAAAACCACAATGCCTTACCAAAAAATTTAGCATTAAGGTTATGAGACATTTTCAATGACTAAGAAAAATATAAGAGGCCCCACATGGTTTTCAAGAAAGGGGATGTTTATAACATTTTCTTCTTAAATGAGAATTTATAGCCATTAGCAAACTTTCAAAGAAAAAAAAATATTGAAGAGAAGAGACAAAAACACAAAAGAAGAAAAAAAAGAAGGAGAAACTAAAGGCTTATTACAAGTTTTTTATCCATTTTCAACTCCATGTTATCCCAAGTAGTTGAGCTTTTAGTTCATATTATCTACTACCTTTTTAATATGGTCATACCTTTTAAGTTAACCATAGTAGTCTAACTCCTTTTCTCTAATGTAGTTTTTGATGTTGAAAACTTTGTTTTTCAAATTAAGGAACCTAATCCCATTGACTTTTTTGTCATAAATGGTTTTCACTAAATTCTTTGTTTGTAAAAATTTTCAAGTTAGAAAGTTTTTCAAACTGGTTACATTCCTAACATTGCTTCTTCAATCCTTCATTAACTTTCCTTAAGGGTTCTAGCTAGCTTTTACAATACTGTCTTAACTCACATTTCCTTTAAGGTTCTAGCAAGCTTTTAGTATTGTCCTATCTTTGATTCATTTTTGTGGTTATAGCTAGCTTATAAAGTGCTGTCTTAACCACATGTCCTTCGGGTTATAGCTAGCTTATAGAGCATTGTCCCATCTTCAATTCATTTTTAAGGTTATAGCCATCTTATAAAGTGCTGTTCCAACTCTCATTTCCTTCAAGGTTTGATGGATTACTGACCTCTAGCCTTCTTACTTATGTATGCCTTTGATGCCTTAAGTCTCTTGCTAAGATGATTCTCTCTTGTTAGCCTATCAAGGATGAGAAACAACTTAGCTACACCTTACTCTGTATGTTTCCTTGCGTTGTTGTTGAGAACTCATGTATCAAGGACTATTTACCTAGTGTTGAGCCTAAGCCCCCTGTTGGATGAGTACTTCTCTTTTGCCCAACCACTAATACTTACAACACTCCTTATTTATTTTGGTAACCCTTAATGTCACTACATCACGATCTAGCTCAATTGTTGTGCCCAAAGATTCCTTAGTATAGAACCATTGACGAGCTACCACATGTCTTTTTACTTGCTACTATCCTTTTATTCCTTTTTGTCTTTTTTACCCTTTTTCATATGTACTAGGAATCTCCTTTTCATGTATGCATTTTCATAATTTTCCTTATTTGTATTGTTGCCCTAGGCACTTACTATAAATAGTCCCTTCTCTTTGTACTCGCATCATCAAACATTCCCTTTTAGACACTAAATGTATTTGTTCTTGTGAGATATTCCTCTCTAAATCCATTTTTATACACTTTTATCTAATCTTACCAAGTAGCTTGAGATTCATGGTGAGTGGACCTTTACATTAGCTTTTACATTACGTCAAGTAAAGTATCAAGTCATGTTGTGTTCATTGGTGAGTAATATCCTCCAAGCAGCTTTACATAAGCTACTATATTCAATTTGCCGACTTGTCCCTTTATTTTTTCTTCAATATCTCGAAGGAACCATTCCATTTCTACCTCGTACGGTAAGTCTTAGAGATTACTAAGGTTCTAGGCACATCATATGATCTTGGTATTAGAGCTTAGGGTTATGATCAAGAGTTGTGGTGTAATAGGTCCTACTAGTCTGCTATTGATTATACTATATTTTCATTTAGAAGAACTGAGCAATTTCTTGGTTCACTATTTGAGTGGTATTTTCTGTACATAGGAATTTCTTATGTGAAGAGTATTTCTTAAAGCTTTGTATTGAGAATGTCGAATCCTAGTGTTCAAGCAGAGATTAACAACGTTGAGAGTGATGCTCATGGCTATGGTCACATAACACAACAAATCCTATAAGCTACTGATGAGTAGATATAAGATCTTGTAACCATTGTGGCCAATCTAGCTATTTTTATACAAAGAGTCATAGAGACTAAGTCGTAAGAAAGAGTTGTTGTTAAACAGGGTCATGAGAGGAGAGATAGGCCAAGAAGGCAGATTGATAAACAATGGGACCTAGAGCCCCTTCAAATGAACTAAGCTCTACCCCGATGTGTCGATGGAGTTGTGAGAAGGAGACTAGAGTTGGATGAAGTGGAGGAGAAACATATTAGAATAGATGAACGTAAACTTAGAGCTCCTAGAGGAGCTAAGCATCTCAAAGTACAGATTCCAAGCTTTAATGGGTCTACTAATGCTGATGACTACCTAGATTAGGAAGAGAAGATAGAAAAGATATTTGACTTTTATGACTACAAAGATGCTATTCGAATTTGAGTGGCTATGTTGGAATTTTCTAGATATGTAGCAATATGGTAGAAGAAGCTACAGAATGTCCGCTTAAGAGCCTATTGAGAAGTCTAAGCATGGAATGAGATGAAGAGGCTCCTAAGAAGTAGGTTTGTTCTTGAAAACTATGAGCAAGACCCTTTCTAACATCTCTAAGACTCGAGGCAAGGTAAATGATTAGTGGATGACTATGTCCGAGAGTTTCTATTGCTTATGATCCAATGTGATGTTGATGAGCCCAAGACATGAACTATAGCACGGTTCATTTCTAGGCTTTGAATTGAGATTGGTAACATAGTGGAGCTATAGAGTCTCATAACTCTAGATTAGGCCATTAGAGTGGTACATAGAGTTGAAAGGTAAAGGCAAAACCATATTAGCGGAATGCTGAATAGTCGACCAGGGTTGTTGGCAAGGAGCGGCTTACTAAGTCGACCTACAAATGATCGAGCAACAAATAGTTCTAAGGTAGAGCACCAAGGATAAATGTCAAGTAGACCAAAAGATGGCTAAGGTAAAGGTAAAGCTAAGAAGCCTAAGGTCTATAGAGACCATGGTCAGAGCTCAAGTAGGAAGGCCTAAGAAATTAAATGTTTCAAATGTCTCAACTATGGAAATATAGCTAGTCAATGTGCGAATAGATGAGTCATGACTAGAAAGGGAGATAAGCCTCAATTCAAAGTAAAGGGTACGAGCAAAGGAGAGGAAGAAATGGGAGTTAAATAGATGGTAGAAGAGTGTTAGGAAGACTCCAATGTCGTCACACCCCCTAAGGCTAGTGCTAAGTACTATTTTGTGGTTTAACGATCTCTCAACACTTTTGTAGCCAAGGAAAATGAACAAAGAGAGAACCTGATAGAGATTAAGGACTGATTACATGCTCCCGAGCTCGAGGGCTCTCTTAAGTGGTCCATTGAGATGTTTAAGGTAAGTTAAGTGCCAAGGAGCAGTGCTTGCCCCAATTCGATCTGCCAAGCTACTTCACTCTCCATACTATCCAAGGCATTACCAAGGTAACCAGTCGATGTACTGAATCAAACCCTTTGTTATGCACTAGTCTAAGCACCAAATCTAAATATAGCAATCTCCATGGTATCGAGGCCAAGCAGATAACTGTTAAAAGCTAACCATCCGAAGTTAACCCCACCATTAGCTGTCTTTGAGCTAACCCTAGTCCAACCCTTTCTAATGCTGAACAGACCTGAATAGAGGCCTACCCTTACTCGGATCACACTATTGTTAGAATCGCAGAGTAAAAACACAAGTGCACTATCCTTTCTAACAAATAACGTTCGTTGTGCACGTTTCGTATTTTCCCTACAAATTATTTTCCTTTTATTTAGTAAATAGGAAATCATTTTTACAATTACCTATAACATAGAACTTGCCCTAATAGGGTACTATAAATAATCACATAATGTAATAGCCGCTAGAATATACAAAAGAATACATTGCACTTTTACCCTCTATTTAGCTAAGTGTCATCCTGCTTACTCTTAAGATATTCTTATCTAGCCCATTTAAGCATGGGCTAGTAGTGAGTGATCTCTGGCCATACTTATGTATCATATCAAGTGTGACTTAAGCTTACGTGAGGCATTTGTGCATCATATCCATCCTCGGTGGATGGGAAACCCCTACTTATCTCCAACTATCATTTACTTTTCAAGCCATCTTACGGCTTGGACCCACCCCCTTTGGTTACATACGATATTAAGTTCATGTGTTCATCCATCAATCCGTATCATCTTGGTATTAAAGCTTAGTTACATTTGAAGCTAGATTCTACTACTGTGTTCTTTTAATAATTTATCGCTGCTCTTATATAACAGTGGTTCTATTGTTAGCTTTGAAGTTTAGTAGTTAAGAAGTGTTCCATACTTTATTTTCCCTTATTTTTGATACGGCAAAATAGAGCTTGGTTAACTATGTGCTTGTTGTGAAATTATCATTGTAAAGTGACCATCAATGTTGGATTCAAGTGTGTAAGGAACTCTAGGAAACCAAGAAAGTGATACTTGACATAACCAAAGGCAAGAAGGAAGCTTCTCACCTCAGCTGAGGAGAAGGAACCCTCGAGGAAGTTTGAGAAAGGCTAGGGTTCAGGGAGGAAGATGAGTGAGATCCAGTGTTTCAAATGCTAAGGATTTGGATACATAGCCACTTAGTATCTGAATAGGCGAATGATGGTGATCCAAGGTGAGGCGTTGACCATTGAGGTCGACAATATTGATGAAGTAGTAGAAGAGTTGAAAGAAGATGGACAAGTCGAGCTATCTAATGAGGAAGTCATCTACAACTAGGAAGGCAACTTCATGCTTATCGTTCTATTGTTGAGGAGGACAATGAGTGTCAATCTTATACTTGAAGATAAATAGAGAGAAAATCTCTTCCATATTAGATGTAAGGTGAATGAGTCATTGTGTGCGCTGATTGTAGATAGTAGGAGCTGTACCAGTGCAGCCTCTATATTTATGGTCTAGTAACTGAAATTGCTGACCATACCCTACCTGAAACCTTATAAGCTTCATTGGCTTAATGAGAAGGGAGCCCTTCAAGTGAGCAAATAGGTATCTATGCTGATCTGCATTAGTAAGTATTGAGATGAAGTGCTTTGTGATGTGCTGCTTATGAGTATATCCTACATTCTACTTGGACGACCATGGATATTTGATCAAGTAGTTATGTATGATGGTAGGAGGAACACATGTTTTGTGGAGCATAAAGGAAGAAGGTTGAAATTGAGTCCCATGACTACCGAACAGGTGAAAGTCATGTAATCCAATCTTAGCCGAACCTTAAAGAGGCTTTGGTATCGACTTGAGATGAACCGAAAGAGAAATGGGGCTAGAAAGACCAACTTATTTGCTTGTTAGGAGGCTTCTATGATGAGGCTTGGGTAAGAAGAGTTGCCAACTAAAGTAAAACCCTACTAGATGAATTTGCCAACCGATTTTCGAAAGCTGCCGAACAATTTACCCCCAAACTAAGGCATTGAGCATACGATCTACCTATAGCTAAGAGCTGCATTGCCAAAAAAGCTTGCTTTTAGGCTAAATCTTAAATAGATTGCCGAACTATAGAGGCAAGTGGATGAGTTGATGAAGAAGGGTATGTGTGCGAGTCCCTAAGCCCCTATACTGTACCGACCTAATTAGTGCTTAAGAAGGATGGTTCTTAGAGAATGTATGTAGATAGCCGAGCGATCATTCGAATCACCATTAAGTACAGGTATCTCATACCTAGGCTTGATGACATGCTAAATGAATTGAGCGAAGCAAGAGTGTTCTCCAAGATTGACCTTAAAGCTAGGCACCATCAAATTCGAATACATGAAGGTGAAGAGTGGAAGACCGCATTCAAGACACAACATAGTTTATATGAATGGCTTGTAATGCCATTTAGACTATCCAATGCATCGAGCACATTCATGTGATTTATGAATCATATGCTCCGAGAATTATGAGGAAGGTTTGTTATAGTTTATTTTGCTGACATTCTAGTGTACAACCCTGAGCTGGAGACTCACCAAGAGCATCTCTGACATGTGTTTGCAAAACTTTGAGCTAAATAGCTTTACGCCAATCTAAAGAAGTACGACTTTTGCTATTTCGAGGTGATCTTCTTGGGTTTTGTTATGAGCAAAGGTGGCATCCGAGTTGATGAAGAGAAGATAAGTGTGATCATCGAATGGCCTGAGCTGACCTGCTCTGCCGATGTGAGAAGTTTCTACGGCTTGGCATCATTCTGTCGCCAATTCATAAAGAATTTCAGTATGATTGTAGCCCTACTTACCGAAATCTCAAAGAAGAATGTTAAATTCAAATAAGGTGAGAAAGAGAGGATGAGTTTTGAGGATGTGAAGGAGAAGCTAACTACAACCCTTACCTTAGCATTGCCAAGCTTCAACAAGCTGTTTGAAGTAGAGTGTGATGCATCTGGATTAAGTATAGGTGCTGTATTGATGCAAGAAGGCCGACCTATTGCTTACTTTAGTGAGAAATTTTGAGGAGCTACACTCAACTATTTTGTCTATGATAAGGAATTCTACTCCTTAATCCAAGCCCTAACGGTATGGTAACACTATCTACTATCCAAGAAATTTGTGATCTATACCGATCATGAATCCTTAAGATATCTAAAGAGCTAACTGAAGTTGTCCTGGAGACAAGCCAAGTGGATTGAGCTCATGGAGAGGTTTTCTTATGTCATAAAATACAAGAACAAAAAGAATAATTTAGTGGCTGACGCCCTATTGAGACGATATACCCTCCTAACCAAGTTGCAAACGAGACTACTTAGTTTTTTCAACCATCAAGAATTTTCATGCTCAGGACCCACACTTTGGTCCTATTTACGCCTATTGTGAAGAAGGACAGACACTAAACGACTATCACAGGGAGGATCGATACTTATTCTGGAAGAGAAGGCTATGTATCTTAACCTATTCCACGCTAGAACTGCTAGTGCATGAGGTACATGGAAGGGGATTAAGAGGACACTTTGGCCAGCGCTAAACTTATGAGGTATAATCCTCTAGATTCTTTTAGCTAAGGATAAAGAGAGATGTCCAATCCATGCTATAAAAGTGTGTGACTTGCTGAAAAGTGAAGAGTCGAGTTGAGTTGAGTAAGGACACTACCAACCCTTGCTAATCCCGACCTAACCATGGTCTAATCTGAGTATCGACTTCATGTTAAGATTGCCGAGGACGTCTTGAGAGAAGGACTCTATCATATTGGTTTTAGATCAATTTAGCAAGATGGTACATTTCATGTCCTATTTCAAAACTAACGATGCTTCGGCTATCTCTTTTCTTTTCTTATAGGAAGTAATCAAGCTACACAAATTTCCCAAGAACATTGTTTTAGATAAAGATCCTAAGTTCATGAGCTACTTTTAGAGGATGTTGTAGAGGTGAATGGGAACCAAGCTATTATACAACATGTCCTACCACCTACAGACTGATGTTGTCAATAGAACCATAGGAACTTTACTGCAAGTTGCTATCGGATGAAATATAGCTGACTGGGATCTATGCCTACCAATCATTGATTTCGCCTATAAAAAGACTACCTACAGTGTAACAAGCATGCCTCCATTCGAAGCCGCCTATAGGTTCAACCCCGAACTGCCATTTGATTAAGCACCCCAGCCAATGCTTAATGATGACAATCCAACCACTGAGAAAGTTAAGGCCATCAAAGCCATGCACTAGAAGATTGTAGAGCAATTGGGTTGAGCTAATAATAAACTTGAGAAGTGAAGCTGGGAGCAGAGGAAGAGAGAATTTCAACCAGATAATTTAGTCTGGATATACCTTAGCAAGGAATGATTCCTAAACTTAAGAAGGAGCATGTTGTCTCCCAAAGTAGGTGGACCTTTCAAAGTGCTTGAAAAGATCACTTCTAACGCCTATAAGATTGAATTACCTGAAGGATATGGAGTCTCAAACTCTTTCAACATTGCCAACCTCAAACCTTACACTCCTGAAGATGAGTAACCTGGACCTGAACCAAATTTGATCCCAAATCTCAAACAACCAGGAGGGGATGATAAGGATTAAGGACCGATTATACATTCCCGAGATGAGTTAAGCACTAAGGAACAGTGCTTGCCTCAGTCGATCTGCCAAACTACTTTGCTCTCCATACTATCCAAGGCATTACTGAGGTGACCAGCTGATGTACCAAACTGAACCCTCCATTGTGCACTAGTCTAAGCACCAAATATCAACATAGTAATCTCCACAATGCCGGGGCTGAGCTGATTATTGTCAAGAGCCAACCATCCGAGGTTAACCCCACTATGAGCAGTCCTTGAGTTAACCCCAATCCAGCCCCTTTTGATGTTGAACAGACTTGAACGAAAGCCTACCCCTACTTGGATCGCACTACTGTCAGAATCATAGAGTAAAAACGTGTGTACATTACCTTCTTTAACAACCATACTATCCCTTTTGACAAATGACATTTGCTACGTACGATTTTGTGTTTTCTTTGTAAATTATTTTCCTTTTATTTAGCAAGTAGGGATTCATTTTTGTAATTATCTATAAAGTATAACTTGCCCTAACAAGGTACTATAAATAATCACATAAAGTAACAGTTGCTAGAATATACAGAAGAATACACTGAACTTTTACCCTCTCTTAAGCTAAGTGTCATCCTTCTTACTCTTAAGCTACTCTTATCTAGCACATTTGAGCATGGACTAGTGGCGAGTGACCTCTAGCTATACTTGTGCATCATATTAAGTGTGACCTGAGATCTTATGAGGTGTTAGTGTGTTATATCCATCATCGGTGCATAAGAACCCCATGTTCATCCTCAACTATCATTTACTTTTCAAGCCATATTGCGGCTTAGACCCACCCCTTTGGTTGCACATGATATTGGGTTCGTGTGTTCATCCACGAGTCCATATCAGAACCTTTTCCATAGAACTACTAAGTGAATGGCAAACTATGTGCATTGATCATTGATGCGGAAAGTTATACCAATATCATTACTTAAGGAGTCGTCAAGGCCTTAAAGTTGTCGACCTACCCATACCCTAACCTTAACAAGATTTATTGGTTGAATGAGAAAGGAGATCTATCCATTGTCAAGTAAGTCAAAGTATCTATTACTAATGGTAATAGGTATAAGGATGAAGTACTATGTGGCATCTTTCCTATGGGTGCTTCTCACTTCTTACTCGATCGACCCTGATTGTTTGACTTAAAGGTGTTACATTGATAGGCTTCAGGGTACTGACTCAACTTGACTGCTAAGGTCGAGCTCACTTACTTGCCAACTCATTCTATTTGCTGAGCTGAATGACCTTATTTCTTGTAGATAGAGTGCCAAGAAACATAAGGCCGAGACAACAACCGATCCTTTACCCATGCCTAACTAATTACTCGTCTTCACACTTGTTGATATGTCGAGAGATCACGTTGTCGAAAGTTGGGTCCACTCGATAAGATACGGAGAGATAAATGCCAACTAACTTTAGAACTTGGCAATTATGAGCCGACCTCTCTAGTGTCCCAATTAAGTAATGCTACTTCCAAGGCATGCCAACTGAACGTACACTGACTTCCTTGTAAAACGTAC
Organism: Lumnitzera littorea; assembly: GCA_024138015.1. Taxonomy (NCBI): domain Eukaryota; kingdom Viridiplantae; phylum Streptophyta; class Magnoliopsida; order Myrtales; family Combretaceae; genus Lumnitzera; species Lumnitzera littorea. Next base: position 41,197,541 of record JAMXBB010000009.1, read on the forward strand.
AGTTTTTTTTTTTACATGTTTGTCTTTATTTTCTTAATAAGCCCATTTCTTTAGGGTTTAGGGCCTTGTATATTATTTACAGTTTTACCACTTGAGTTTAGGACTTGTTATAAGTAGTAACATTTGTAATAATATGACAGATACAGAAGATTAATGTAAAACCCCTTTTGAGTCTTTTCTCTCAGAAAGGTCTCTCCCTTACTAGCTCTTATCAATCCCTTTAGCAAAGATTGTAGCGGGCAACCTTATCACTCAGACCGGTACATCACATCAGACGAGTCTTAGGCCCATGCAAAATCTAGCTGGTGCGACATAATTGGTTAGGTAGCTCACGGATACGCTAAAACCCTTACTAAACCTACTCATTTTTCATTCCTTCGGTAAGATCGGACCTACCCCCACGACCAGCCTTATCTATCCTTGGCCCCAGTTCATATCATCTTCATATCAGAGCTCGAGGTTCTAAATAAGGCCAAGAGTTTTAAGTGCTTAATGGGTTTGTTTGGGATATCAAGGATTTACTTAATGGGTATTAGTTTGGTTTCAATTGATTTTCTTCGGGTGGGGTTAATGAAAATTTGGATTGCAATTTCGTTACATCGTTACTCCCATATTGAATATATATATTAAAGAAAAGGTTGGGAATTCCAATCTAGGTTGTTTGCCAAGATATCATTTCTTCAAGTTGTTCAATGTGTTATCCTATTTTAGTATTGCGATAGTAGCTAAGAAAGTACTACTATGTTTGCTGAATTGAAAAGGCTAAGTGTCTAGTTAAGATTGCATATGTTTGAGTTGATTTGACAAGAATAGTTGCTGTATCGAATTTTAACTTTATTGAGCTTGCAAATTGAAGTTGTGCCGTACTACTTATTTTGCCAAACCGAGTAATTCTTATGGCAAGATTGATTTCCAAATTGGACTATCTTATTCAAACACTTGCCAAGCTATACTCAAGTTGTTAAACTCTTATGATGTACCAAGCTTAATTGAGTGAAGGAGTCTGAGTTACCAAATTGAATTACAAACTGAGCTAATTATTACCAAGTTGTTAATAGTGTAAAGGAATTCTTATTGTGAGCTTAATTGTTGTGCTCAAGTTGTACTATTGTCTATTACCTACTAAGAAACTCTTTCTTTCATAAGCTTAAGTACTGCTATGGAATTGAATATCCTCAACATGGCATATGAAGCTAGATACGATTATGAATATTATAATGATGAAGACATGATGTCACAAATTCTAGAATTTGATGGATATGGAACTCTAAAAGAATATTTGAATTAGGAATTTTGAGTTAACTGGATTTTTGAAAATTTTTCTTACCTTGAGTATATGAAAGCCTATGCTATAAAGAATTCGATGATTGGCTTTATAGTTACTTGGTGAAAGAGAATGATAAATCAAAGAATTGATAGAGGAAACATTGAGATCATTACGTAGGGCAAGATAAGACATTTGATGCAAAGAAGATTCGTACCCCGAGATCATCGCAACAAATTATATGAGAGAAAACCCACCTATGAAGCTAACCTCTCAAAAGTGCATGATCAGTTGAAGGAGATTGAGAGATGGCTTGAAGTGTTCAAGGATGAAGTAAGACAACAGAGGAATGCTGAATTAGAAAGTATTGAAGGAGGAGTTAAGGAGGTAGAGGTTGCTAGAGAAGCAAGTAGTAGAGAGGAAGAGGACTAAGTTGAGTTGCAGTTAAACCCCCATATTCTTGACGTGCTGCGATTAACAACCATCCAAGCTGATGAGCATGACCCTAGGTAGAAGGAGGAAGAAGAATCGATTTGTGAGGAAGTAGGGGGAATTCTGATTTCAATAAATGAGAAGAGTGTGAGATCCGAGCTAGTTGAACTTGAAGAGTTGGCAATACTTACGACTAACTAGCCATCTTACTTCTTGCCGACACTAGACCTATGCACCTATAATCTTTTGTATGACCTAGAGATCATGTTACTTCCCGTACTTGATAGTTACTGGGATTACCAAGATGTGGTTGATTGGATTCATGATGAGTGGAAGGAGGGATACATGATGAAGAGTTTGATTGACTGATCTCATGATGAATGGAAGGGGCTTGAGTACTTTTCTGCATTTATCTTTCATTTTTGTAGGTTAATGTTTGATCCCAATGGGATTTAAAGCCACTAATTACCAAGTTTCAAGTCGAAACTTCTCTAAGGGAGAGGGAAAGATAGGCTTCGAGGTACCGACCCAGCCCGACAGCTAAGGCCGAGCTCACTTTCTGACTCATTTTGTTTACCGAGCTGTATGACCCTATTTCTTGTAGATAAAGTGTTGAGAAACAAAGGCTGAGAGAACAACCAATCCTTCACCTATGCTTGACTAATTACTCAACTTCACACTTGCTGATATGCTGAGAGATCATGTTGTGAGAGTTGGATCAAATTGATAAGATATGAAGAGACTAGTGCCAACTAACTTTAGAACTCAGCAATTATGGGCCAACCTCTCTAGTGTTCTGACCAAGCAATTCTACTTCAAAGGCATGCCAACTTCCCTATAAAATGCACATTTTTTTTTTTATACATGTTTGTCTTTATTTTCTTTATAGGCCCATTTCTTTAGGGTTTAGGCCCTTGTACATTATTTACAGTTTTGCCATTAGGATTTAGGACTTGCTATAAGTAGCAACATTTGTAATAATACGATAGATATAGAAGATTAATGAAAAAACCATTTTGAGTATTTTCTTTCAAAAAGATCTCTCTTACCAGTTCTTATCAATCCCTTTAGCGAAGATTATGGCAAGCAACCCTATCATTCAGACTGGTGCATCACATCTAATGAGTCTTAGGTCCATGTAAGATCTAGCTAGTGCATCATATCCAATTAGGTGACACATGGATTCACTAAAACCCTCACTAAACCCACTGATTTTTGGTTCCTTTGGCAGGATCTGACTTACCCCCATAGCTGGCCTTATCTATCCTTGGTATCGGTTCTTATCATATACGATGGGTTTAAGAACACTTACATGTTCTAGAAAGATGGAAGGAAGGTTATTTTGACTCCCATGTGTCCTAAGGAAGTACAGGAGTCTTGAGAGAAGATTATCTAATATATGTAGCAAAAATCCCTAGTGATTTACCATGCTTAATTTTACCAAAAAATTGAGGGGGAAGAGTGTATACTTTTGTTAATTAGGAAGCTCTTAAAGTTAAGAGAAACTGGAAGCTTACCTACTAAGCTACCCATATTACTACAGGAGTATCTCAACCTGTTCCCTATCAATATGCTAAGAAGTTTACCACCCTTAAGAGACATAAAACAATGTATTGATCTCCAACCTAGAGCCATCCTACTAAACCGACCTACTTATAGGCTTAACCTCAAGTAAGCAGTTGAGTTGAAGAAACAAGTGGAATGCAAATATGTCCAAGAGAGCATGAGCCCTTGTGCCATACTAATTTTATTAATGTTGAAGAAAGATGGGTTATGGAGAATGTGCATTGATAATCGTACCATCAATAAAATTATTATTAAATACCAATATCCGATCCTATAGTTAGATGATATGTTTAATGAGTTGCATGGAGCCTGCATCTTTTCAAAAATTGATCTAAAGAGTGGCTACCATCAAATACTAATGAGACTTAGAGACGAATGGAAGACGGCTTTCAAGATAAGGGATAGTTTATTCGAATGGATGGTGATGTCATTTGGTATGAAAAATGTGCCAAGCACTTTTATGTGACTTATGAATCATGTCCTGAGAACTTTGATTGGTAAATGTATTGTAGTACACTTCGATGACATTCTAGTCTACAATACCAACCTCATTTCTCATGTTTAGCATTTAAGATTAGTGTTAGATATTCTCTATATTGAGAGATTATTTGGCAACTAGAAGAAACGTGTGTTTTGTTAAAGCAAAGTTGTATTCCTCAAATATGTTGTTTTAGAGGGAGGAATTAGAGTCGATGACAAGAAAGTCAGAGCTATTCTTGAGTGGCTAACATTGATTAATACCGTAGGAGTCAAAATTTTTCATGGTTTAGCTTTGTTTTATTGAAGATTCATTCGGAACTTTAGTTCCCTAACTGCATCGCTGATCAAATTGACCTGGAAGAACTCTAAGTTTAAGTGGTCTAAGGAAGCTTAGAAAATCTTTGAAGATATAAATTCCAATTTAACACTAGCCCTTGTACTTACCTTATTAGATTTCGAGAAAGTTTTTTAAGTAAAACGTAACGCTTCTAGAGTCAGCGTTAGTGTTGTTCTTATGTAGGAGCACCAACCAATAGCCTATTTCAATGAGAAACTTAGAGGAGCTGCCTTGAATTATTCAACCTATGATAAGTAATTTTATGCCCTTATTTGAACTTTACGAAACTGGCAACACTACTTGCTGCAAAGAGAATTCATCATCTACTCAGATCATGAATCTCTTAAATATCTTTAGGGCAAAAAAAACTTTCTTAGCATCATACCAAGTGTGTTGAATTCCTTGAGTCTTTTAGCTATGTCATTTAATATAAGAAGGGAAGCACCAATATTGTGACCGATGTACTCTTACATCGACATGTGCTCATTATGACATTATGGGCCTAAATACCTAGATCTGGCACCCTACTTGATCAGTATGAACAAGATCTGTATTTTGGGCCCTTAGTGGCCAAGTGCAACATTGGACCAGTTGTGGATGGATTCTATTTATGCCAAGGGTTTTGGATGAAGAGCAAATAGGTTTGTGTGTTAAGTGGTTTGGCTAGAGAGCTACTTGTCTAAGAAGCTCATGTTTAAGGCGTAGCCGACCATTTCGAGGAAAAGAGAATGGCTAGAATATTGAAAGAACATTTCTATTAGCATGGGATGATGTAGGATGTGCGCTAAGTTCTTGAGAAATGCGAAGTATATAAACATGCAAAGAGTAAAAAAGAGTCGTATGGAGAGTACATACCCTTGCCTATATCTAAGTGACCATAGACCGATCTGAGCATGAATTTCATGCTCAATTTACCTTAAACTATGAGAAGACATGACTTTATTATGGTGATGGCCGATCAGTTTAGTAAGATGAGCCACTTCATCCCTTGCTACAAAACTAATGATGCTTTATTTGTTGCTAACCTCTTTTTGCAAGAAGTCATACAGCTACATGGAGTGTCAAGAAGTATTGTATCCGACCATGATTCTAAGTTCACAAGTTTCTTCTAGAGAACCTTATGGTAGAAGCTCAGCACTAAGCTCATGTTTAATGCTTCTTGTTACCCCCAGACAGACGACTAAAATGAAGCTATGAACAGGATAGTCGATAACCTATTATAAGCAGCTATTGGGATGAATTTACATGACTAGGACTTATGCCTGCCTATCATTAAGTTCGCTTACAATCGCTTAACTCACAACTTGATAAGAAGGTCGCTGCTTAAGGTCATTTATGGACTTAATCCAAACTTACCCATGGATCTAGTTATCAGCTCGACCACTTGAGGGGAAAGTTAATCCAACCTATAGCACATTAAGGAGTTCTAGAAGTTGCATCAGAAGGTTGTTGAACAACTGACTAAGACTATGGCTTGATAGAAGGTGCAAGGAAGCTAAGGAAGGGGGTGAATTTTTTATACTCCTGGGGACCTTGTTTGGATCCACCTCAATAAAGAATGTTTCCTTAGAAAGAGAATGAACAAACTTTCCCCTAAAGCAAAAGGATCTTATAAGATCATTAAGTGTATCAATGACAATGCCTATGAGATTGAGCTACTCAAAGGGTATGGTGTACTTGCCACCTTCAATGTCACCGACCTAATGCCCTATATGTCTAATAAAGAAGAAGACCAAGATTTGAGGGAAAATCTTCTACAACCTCAAGGAGTTGATAGATTACCTACCTTATCCCTCTTACTCGTATACACCTCTAAGGCCTTTAGTCTAATGCTAGGAGGATTCTCTTTCATTGACTTACTAAAGATGAGAAACAGTATATTGAAGAATGGTAGGAGAACTCCTTAAGAACTCAGCTCGATTATACCTTGCTCTGTGTGATCCTTTGCACCATTATTGAGAACTCATGTGTTAATGACTCTTTACTGAATGTCAAGAGCTACCTACCGAGTGTCGAGTCCTAAACCCCCTACTAGAGGGGTACTTCTCTTTCAACCAACCACTAATGCTTATAGCATTCCATATTCATCTCGACAACCCTTAATGTTGTTACAGCATGATCCAGCTCAATTGCTACATCTAAAGATTCCTTAGTATGGAACCATTGATGAGCTACCATCTGTCCATTTACCTAACAATGTACTTTTATTCCTTTTTGTCTTTTTATCCTTTTTACACTTTTTCTTATGTATTAAGAATCTCCTTTTCATGTATGCCTTTTTGTATTTTTCTTTATTTGTATTGTTTCCTTAAGGACTTATTATAAATAGTCCCTTCTCTTTGTAGCCGCATCATTAGGCATTCCCTTTTAGACATTAAATATATTTGTTCTTACAAGATATTCCTCTTTAAGTCCATTTTCATACATTGTTATCTAATTTTGCTAAGTAGCTCGAGATTAGTAGCGCGTGAACCTTGATATTAGCTTATGCGTTACATTAAGTGAAGTGTTAAGTTGTACTACATGTGTTGGTGAGTAATATTCTCTGAGCAACTTCACATAAACTACTACATTCAATTTGCCAACTTGTCCTTTTATTTTTTCTTCAATATCTTAAAGGGCTCATTTGATTCTTACCTAAATCCTAGTGATTATTGAGCTCCTAAGCACATTAGGGTTCTAGCAAAGCTTTTAGAGCATTGTCCCATCTTTAATACATTTTTAGGATTCTAGCCAACTTTTAGAGCATTATCCTATCTTCAATTAATTTTTAGGGTTATAAATAGCTTTTAGAGCACTACCCCATCTTCAATTCATTTTTAGGTTTTAGCCAGCTTTTAGATCGTTGTTCCATATTCAATCCATTTATAGGGTTTTAGCCAATTTACAAAGTGTTGTCTTAACTCACCTTTCCTTTAGCGTTCTAGCTAGCTTTTAGAGTGTTTTCTCATCTTCAATTCATTTTTAGGGTTTTAGCTAACTTATATAGCGATGTCTTCATTTACATTTCCTATAGAGCACTGTCTCGACTCAATGTTTCTCTTAAGGCTTTAGTAAGCCCATAGGGAAATTCCCATTACCAATCTCTCTTTAATATTTTAACAAGTCCGTAGAGTGCTTCCCTTTACCAACTTCTTTTAGTATTGGGTGCTTCCTTTTACCAATTTCCCTTAAGGTTTTAGTGAGCTCATAGGACACTTCCCATTACTAATTTCTCTTTAGTATCTTAGCAAGCCTATAGGGTACTTGCCTTTACCAACTTCTTTTAGTGTTTTAGTGAGCTGATAGGGTGCTTCCCATCACCAATCTCTCTTTAGTGTTTTAGGCTTAGTAAGCCCATAAGGCACTTCCCTTTACCAATTTCTCCTAGGGTTTTGGTGAGCCCATAGGGTGCTTTTCATTACCACACTCTTTTTAGTGTTTTAGCAAGCTTGTAGAGCGCTTTCCTTTACCAATTTCATTTAGTGTTTCAACAAGCCCATAAGGTGCTTCCCATCACCAATCTATCTTCAACGTTTTAGTCTTAGGGAGCCCGTAGGGCACTTCTCTTTAGCAATTTCTCTTAGGCTTTTAGTAAGCCTGTAGGGTGCTTCCCATTATCAATCTCTCTTTAGTCTTTTAGTGAACCCATAGGGTTCTTCCCTTTACTAACTTCTTTTAGTTTTTTAACAAGCTCATAGGGCACTTCCGTTTACCAATTTTGCTTAGGGTTTTAATGAGCTTATAGAGCACTTCCCATTGACCAATCTCTCCTAATGCCTTAGTTAGCCTATGAGGTACTTCCTCATTTCCAATTATCTTTCAATATTTAGAAATCTAAGGAGTGCTCTTTCCTACCAAAGTCAATCAACTTAAAGAAGCATGACTAGGTTCTATATCAATTTATTAATTAGGGTTGCTAGTCCCCTAGAGATGCTCCTGCCTAAATTAGTCAGCTCGAAGAAGCGCCTCTAGGTTTTCTAAAATCAATTCCTATTGAGGGTTACTAATCCCTTACAATTCTCCCATCTAGGTTAGTCAACTTAGAGAAGAACTTCTAGGTTTTCTAAAATTAGTTTCTATTTAAGATTACTAGTCCCCTAAAGGCTCTCCCACTTAAGTTAGTCAACTTAGAAAAGCATTACTAGGTTTCCTAAATTGATTCCCATTTAGGGTTGCTAATCCCTTAAAGACTCTCTTACCTAAGTTAGTCAACTCATAAGAGCACTTCCTAATTTTCTAAAATCAATTGCCATTAAAGGTTATGAGTCCCTTAGAGATGCTCCAACCTAGGTTAGTTAGCTCAGAGAAGCACTTTCAGGTTTTCTAAAACTGAGTCCCATTCAGGGTTACTTATCCCCTAAAGATACCCCCACTTAAGTTAGTTAGCTTAGAGAAGCACTTCTTAGTTTTCTAAAATCAATTCCTATTCAGGGTTGCTAGTCCCATAAAGATACCCCCACTTAGGTAGTCAGCTTAGAAAAGCACTACTAGGTTTCCTAAATTGATTCCTATTCTAAGTTGTTAGATCTCTAGAGATGTTCCTATCTAAGTTAGTCAGCTCAAAGAAGCACTTCCAAGTTTTCTAAAATCAATTCTTATTTGAGGTTTCTAGTCCCTTAGAGACGCTCCTACTTAATTTAGTCAACTTAAAAAAGCACTAATAGGTTTCCTAAATTGATTCCCATTTAGGGTTGTTACTCTCCTAAAGATGCTTATACGTAGGTTAGTCAGCTTAGAAGAGCACTTCCAAGTTTTCTAAAATTGATTCCCATTTAAGGTTGCTTATCCCCTAGAGACGTTCCAACATAGGTCAGTTAGCTTTGAAGGTTATGGCAAGATTTCAAATCGATTTTGCTAACCAGCTCCTAGGGTGCTAAACCCTTCTAAAACTCACTCTAATGTCTTAAGTAGTTTTTAGAGCACCATTTCTCTCTTTCATCTTTCACTTTTCACTAAATCCCCAATAGATCAAGCTTAGGATTGCTAATTAGTTGTAGCGTTTGTTAAGGCAAATTTATCCTCGGGATAAATATAATGTCTCTTTTTATCTTTATAGTAAAGTTTTACTCAAACTTCACCACAAAAAAAGAGTAGCTTAACACCTCATTTTTAGCCCCCCACCCCCCCTTATAATTTTAGATTTTCTGTTAAAATAATGAAAAAGGGTTCTAATTCGTAAATACCAAAAAAGGGAAAAATTCCATAAAAATTTAAAAGAATTAAATTAAAAGATGGGAAAATACGTAAAAAATGAAAAAAAAAAAGCTTAGGGTGATTTTAGTTTTTTAGAGAAGGTTAACAAGTTTAAATATAATGAATCATTGAATTAGGTTTAATGGAAATTAATTTTAGGGACAATCCAATTCGGGTTTAATTCTAGGAGGAAACTAGGTTTAGTAATTTTTCATTTATTTTTCTCAAAAAAAAAAAAAGATGGGATTAGAGTAGCTATACTTAGTTTGTGTTTTAAAAGTAGGGTTAAAAGCTCTTTGAATGTAAGCTCAGCCCACAACATCACAAGTACGTAAAAGCAATTGATGTTTTCTTTCAACCATGCACATGTAATATATATACGGGAGGAGTACGTGAATCACATGCTTTGTATGTGATGTGTATGGCCTTACCTCCTTTGTGCTTACTTCTCCCCAATTCTTTCTTCTTGCCTCTTTCATCAGCCTCCTTTAAGTCCATTTTTGGCACTTTTTCCTTTGACATTTCATCAAAATAGTGGTAAAATTGTAGAGATTAAGCTACGCTCTTTGCATTGAAAATCCCATCCTTATTCATCCCTTTACATCCCCAAATCGAGGCTAGAAAATCGAGAAACTTCAATTTACGAGCTAGACCTTTAATGGTGGATTTCAACCATTAACAAGCTTTCTAAGCTTGTACAAGCTCGAGAAGCTATAAATAGAGCTTCCCCATCCTTTCACAAGCATCAGTTCTCACTTACCATTATGCCAAATACACAAATGAACTCCTTCTTTCTCTTTAAACAACAAGCCGTAACCTCTCTCTCTCTCTCTACAATTGTGATGACCATAGTGGCTATTGAAGCAAATAACCACCACCATTATGTTCCTCTCCCTCTAGCATCTATAACCCGACCTATCTTAGCTACTGCCATGGCCCACATCGTGAGATCTAACCACCTAGGGCTTAACCATCGTTGGCCTTAGCTTAAAACACCACCATCACCCTTCTCTGTGCAAAGCCACTATTATGGCTAGACTTACTACGTCTTAAAACCCCAAAACTACCCTCTTTTTTGCACCCAACAATGCCCTTTGCTCATCAACTATAATCACCACCAACCAACATTTCCAATTGCTATGCAAATCACCACCACTCGCCACCACACAAACACCAAACCCCCATTCCTTAGTAAGAAACTCACGAAACCACTCTCACCCCCTTAAAAAACGGCCTAGAACCATCTCCGTTGCACCCCCTGCCTTTAGCTTCTTCTTACCCTTTGTTGTACACGTACACAATACGTGATCAAGTTAGCTAATTTGACCTAAACCTAAAGAAATAGTCCAACCTAACCCGCATGTGCAAGTATGGTCTAGTCCTATTTTTTTTCATTAGTGTTATATTTTTTTTTTCCTTTTTTCTTTTCATCTCTTTTGTTTTTTTGTTTTATGTTCCATTGTAAATAAATAATAAAAAAGGGAAAAAAAGAATTGCAAAAAAGAAAAAAAAATAAACAAAGGACGAAAATGTTTATTATTTTTTTGGGAAAAAAATAAAAGATATACAAATAATAAAAGAAAAAGAAAAAAAGTAAAATGTTTTATTTAACCCTTTTCAAAATTAGCGCTCTTTCCCTTAGAATTTTGCTGAACAAAATATTCAAAAATTAGGAGTCCTTTTAAACATTTTCCTCAAAATGAAATAAAACAACTAAGAGCTGTAAACTCGACTAATTTTCATAATTAAAATAAATCAATACATCTAAAGTTTTCAAAAATAAAATGCGAAAAGTTTGATTCCTAATAAAGAGTATGTAAGCACCTACGAGGCAATATAAAATAAGGAGATTATTTTTACTTTCCTTTTCTATAAATAATGTTACTTTAAAAAAAATTTAATTTTCTTTAATTATGAATATGGAATTAGCTAAAAGGGTATTTTAAAAGAAATACTTAATTTTGGAAAGATAAAAGTGGTCCCTAATTATGGCTTAATAAGGTAGCTATTGAATTGAAAACCTCTAGTTTTCAAAAACCATTGTAAAAATTGGTTTTTCCCTAATAGACCACTGGCTAAGTTGGAATTGATCTACATAATTGATCTAACTTAACCCATTTTTTCCTGACCTCAATCGAGTAACGACTCCAAACTTTAAAAAATAGAAAACCAAGTTTTTCTTAACTTTAAGTCAAAGGTTAGTATTAAATGGGTTAAGGTCTAATACTAATTGAGTTAAGAAAACTAATGAAAATTGGGAAAAATTCAGGCTTAAGAAGTAGGATCCTTTCTTTAGACCTACTATAGCTAAGTGTAGTTACAGAGGAGTGGTAGATGGGTTCTATTTGAAGCAAGGATTTTTTTTTTAAAGGTAGAGAAGTGTGTGTGTCGAGTAGTTCAACCAGATAACTACTTGATCGAGAAGCCTATGCTAGAGGTTGTTGGTCCTTTTGGAGAGAAGATGACTCATGAACTGCTAAAAGAGAATTTTTATTAGCCATGGATGATGAAAGATTTGTGCAAAGTTCTAACACGATGTGAGATGTGCAAGTGAGCCAAAGGAAGGAACGAACACTATGGGGAATATACATCTTTACCTATATCTAATCGACCTTATTCCGATCTAAGCATGGACTTTGTGATCGGCTTACCTCGAATTGCTTATAAACATGATTGTATCATGGTAGCGGTCATTCGATTCAACAATATGAGCCACTTCATTCCTTACCACAAGATTGATGATGCATTATATGTCGTTAAGCTCTTTTTACAAGAGATCGTGCAACTACATAGGATCCCAAGAAGTATTGCTTCTAATCGTCACCTAAAGTTTACTAATTTCTTTTAGCGAACTCTATAAAAAAAGTTCAACACTAAGTTGATGTTCAGCACTTCTTGTTATCCTCAAACAAATGGTGAGATCAAAGTCGTGAGTAGAATAGTCAAATGTTTGCTTCGAGTTTCAATGGGGAAGAATCTACATGATCAGTATTTATGTCTACTTGTTATCAAGTTTCCTACAATTGCTCAACCCACAATTCAACAGGAAAATTACCTTTTGAAATTGTTTACAACATCAACCTAAGTCTGCCTTTGGACATGATTGCAAGCCTTGCCTCTAGAGAAGAAAGTTAGAATACCCAGCAACGTAGTAAGGAATTCGAAAGACTACATAAGAAAGTTTCCGAGAAACTAGCCAGAAGGGTGGCTTAATAACAAAAGCAAGGAAACTGAGGACAAAAGCACATTATTTACAAGCTAAAAGACCATGTTTAAGTCACCTCAGTAAGAGCTGTTCCTAAGGAAGAGGATGAACAAACTTTCACCTAGATTAAATGTTCCATTCAAAGTTCAATGGAGAATCAATGACAATGCTTATGAGGTAGAATTACCAAAAGGATACAGAGTATCACCGATCTTCAATGTCTCCAATTTGATGCCCTATATTCTTGAAGAAGAAGCCAACCAAGATTTGAAGGCAAATCTTCAACGGTTCCGAGAAGCTAATGGAATGCTGACCTCCAAACCCTTCACCTGAGCATGACTTAGGGGTTTACAAGGTCTTGTAAAGAGAATGCTATCTGGTTTACTCGGCTAAGAAAAGCTTCAATACTAGGAAGACTGAATGTTGAACTCCTTAAGTGCTTTGCTCAAACTTATGCTGATCTACTCTATCTCTTACCTAGATGTTAATCATCCTAATGTCGACTTTCCATGTGCTAAGAACCTAACTGCTAACCTACCATATGTTGAACACTTGAAAGCTGACCTTCTTACTTCTTTCTCTTGCTAACTTATTGCTATGTCTAGATAGCTCAGCTCAAGCATTTCTTTGCCCCATGTATGGATAGAATAGCAATGTGCCATCTATCTTCACATTTTCTAACATTTGTATTATATTCATTTTTTTCCTTTGTTATATTTGTCCCTTTTAGATTTTAATAGGAATCTTTATGTCAACATTACTCTTTTTTTGTAATTTCTATCATTCTCCTATTGCCTTAAAGGACTTACTATAAATAGTCCCTCATCCTTGTAGCCATAATCATCTTACCTATTATTGATGAATATTCTCTTCTTTATTCTTGCAAGAAACCCTCTCTAAGTGATGACTCTTACACTCTTATCTAATCTTGTAACTAGCTCATGATTATTAGTAAGTGGATCTTAGCTTATACTTATGCATAATATCGAGTAGAGGTTAGGTCATATAGTATTCATTAGTGAGTTATATCCTACAAGTAACTTCATGAAGCTATTGGGAATTGCTAACCAACCCATTTCTACTTTCTTTAATATCTTGAAAGACCTACTATTTAATTCTACTGTAAGCCCTAGTGATAACTTTGCTCTTAAGCACATCATTTATACCCTTAGTGTTGATGTTAGGACATTGATGCTATTTGGAGTTAGATGTGGGGCTAATTTCATGGTCTTTATATCTTTTAGAGGCAATTGTTGTTGTTAGCTACATGGTTTAATGATTTTAATCTCTTAAATATGCTAATTCCTACTAAGTGTTCAATGAAATGCCCCAGTGAAGTTATCTACATTATTTCTCACTATACTTAATTGAAATTGCTCCTTAGTTACAAAAAGGTGTGGGGAAGATTTTTGTACCAAATTTATTTTGTGTTTTCCTCTAAGTAAACATGTCAAATAGAGAAGAACAACCAATTTGATGAAAGGCCAAATCTGTCACATCTTCCTCTACTCAAGAGGAGCTCTTATTGAACCTCTAGCCACCTTCCCCCCTTTAGTCCAACCCATGCTCCAATTCAAGGAAGACTATCAATTGACTTGTTGCAACTTGTTAAAGAACAAAGAGTTTAGTGAAACTCTATGTCTAAATTAAGATGTAGTCGAGCAGTTACATCTAATAAATGACATGAAGGCACTACTAGAAGGTACTATTTGGGAAAAATTTCTCTCCTTATAAGCTTAAGCTTGTGAAGAATTAACCTTAAAGTTCCTATGCACCTATAGGCTAGATAACGAAAGTGTTTTGGGTTTGGGTGCAAGCAAAAAATTTGTTTTACAATGAATAAGAGGTCATGTCGTATGACTAATACACAAATGGGTGTCAATCTTGGGTTTTATGTTAAGAGATATGCATTGCACAATGAATTCCATAATTTGAGCTGTTCTTTCCTAAGAGGGGTAACCTCAACTAGTTCTAAACTAAAATCGCCATAGGTGACCCCTACAACCTAAAGATGAGTAAAGCGTCTCAGTTGAAGAAAGTTGAGTATCGAGCCCTACATTGGTCATTCTCCCATACTTTGATTGGGAGAGGAAAGAGCACTAGTGTGGTCTCCAATAATGATATCCTTTATTTGTATAGCATCGTTTGAAAATACCCAACTAGTTAGGTAATCAAGTTAGTTGAAGTGATGTGGCCTCGCCTAATGGATTGGTCCTCCTTAACTTTAGCTATTCAAGTCACCTTTATGAGGCTTAGTTCATTGCAACATATGAATCTCTTACCATCTGGCACTAGGGGGAGGCAAAGGCAATCTAACACTAGAGGATAGTCAGTAATAGCTTAATATGATGATGAGTTTGAACTGTTGTTGAATGAAATTTGCCAAATGCGAGAAAGTGTCGATTGACTCTATATCTAGCAAGATAGGTTAGAAAAATTTCTTAAGATGAAACAATCAGGTCCGAATGAAGGTAGGGACGAAGAGGATGATGAGAAAGAGAGTGATGCAAATGAGGAGGATAGGAGTGATGGAAAAGAGGAATGACAAGAGGAAGAGCAAGACAATGATGAGGACAAAGCTATGGAGGATGCAAAAAAGAGTTATGCAAAAGATGGAGATGTGGATTATGATCCATCTACTTAGTTGTTTATTTATTTATTTATTTTTTATGATTAGCTGATATCTCTTTGATGCCTTGCTTGAATAGTTTAAACTTTTCTTTTATTTTCTATTTTCTTTTCACTTCTTTCATTTTTCTTAGTCATTAGATGGTTAGCAGAGGCGTACATAGAATGGTTATATAACAATGGACTCTTGGATACAAACTTTTCTACATGAGATAAAGAAGTGTTAGTCCTTTTTAAATTGATGTTTTCCCCTTCTTATTCCCTTTTTTCCTATATTTTTTTCTTCATATCTTTTTATTGCAATTTCTTAGTCGCACATTAAGGACAATGTACATTACTACGTGTAGGGAAAGGGGATATATAAACTTGTTACAACTTAGGAAACCAACCATTCATATTTGACTCAATTGATGTATTAGTTAACTTGCAAGGAGTAATCGTTAAGCCTAGTTTTTCACCCTCCCGGTTCTCTTTATAAAATTAGGTCTTCTCTAAGTAGACCGGTATTAAACCCTTACCCATTTAATACTAACCCTCAATTAAGGTTTAAAGAAAACCATTTTTCAACTTGAAAAGATTTAGAGTTATCACCCGACCAGAGTTAGGAAAAGGGGTTAAGTTATAACCAACTGGATGGATTGGTTATAACTCAACTACCAGTCTATCGATTTAAAAAAAAAAANCAAAAGCAGTTGGGTTGGGGAGCCTAAGCCGTAGGTAGTCTTCTTAGAGTGGTGCTTCAGCTCAGATTGGAGAGAAGAGAGAATCAAAGAAAGAGAAAGTGGGTTAGAGAGAGAAAGTGATTGCAGGGAGAGAGAGGGGTTGTATCGAGTGGTTCTACTGGTTGTGTGTGCTCATTGACGTCCCTAAGCCCCTATTTATACTTGAATTTCAACCCTGCAACAAAGAAAAGCTCATATTGAAGTTAATGGGAATGGCCAAATTTTCAATTTTTTCCCAATCTTTGAAGCTCAATATGAATACGTAATTGACCGAACTTAGATGCATTTTCTGTACCAATTCATAGTAGGCTATGTCAAGTTTGCAGTTTCGTTATTGATTTAGCAAAATTACAACAAGAAAGAGTCCAAAAATCATGCTAAAGTGGGCGGTCCAAAGAGGAAAGTATTGGAAATCTAAGGAAAATGAAGGAAGGAGAGGGAAAGAGAAGGGAAAGAGAGGAAAATGAAGGGAAAAGGAAAGAAGGGTAGGGAAAAGTGGGCTGATGTGGCGCCACCTCAACTGTACCAGCCAATCCCGATGTGCCACGTGTCATTCGTGACATAAAGTAGTTGACGTGGCACATCAAGTGGATGCTACGTGATGCCACATTAGCAGGCCATCAAATTTAAGGATGCCACGTATCATGACATGTGGCATAATCAGATCTTGACACGTAGCAATCCCTAATGTGATTGAAAACCAAAAAAATAAGAAAAAGGCCTCCTTGCCTTTACCAAGTTTCGAACCCAAAACCTTATACTTAATGCTAGTGCTATGTCCATATACTTAACCATCAGGCCATTGGCTTATACCTTATCATATGTGTAATTAAATTGCACATATGGACTTAGTCAGCCTGAGCTAGATTTAAATATAGGCCCAAGTTTAATGGCCTAACTTCTAAACCTAAATTAAAATAAAAAATCTACTCTAACAAAATGTTATTTTCTAAAATCTTTTATTTTTTTCTCAATTTTGTGACTAATGAGCTGACTAACCAAGATGGGCAAAACTCTCCTAAAGCTGACTAAGACCCTAAGAAGAATGAGTAAACTTGGTTGTGCCCTAATAAGCTGACTAACCAAGGTAGGCAAAGCGCTCCTAGAGCTAGCTAAGACCCTAAGAATAATGAGCAAACTTGATCATGCCCTAATGAGCTGACTAACCAAAGTGGGCAAAGCGCTCCTAAAGTTAGTTAAGGCCCTAAGAAGAATGAGCAAGCTTGGTCATGCCCTAATGAGTTGACTAACCAAAGTAAGCAAAGCGCTCTTAAAGTTGGCTAAGACCTTAAGAAGAATGAGAGAGGTTAGCGTTCTGAGAGCTTACTTGAACCCTAAGAGAAGAATAGGACAATGCCTCAAAGGTTAGTTAAGAAGATGTTGAAGGTAATTGCTTTATGAGCTGGCTAAGAGAAACTTAGTGAAAGGAAGTGCCCTACAAAACTTCGTGAAGAAAAGGGCTTACTTAAAAGAAATTTGGTAATAGAGGGACCCTGTGGATTGGAAGGATGAACCAAGCTAGGATCGTATCTTCGTAGGTTGGCCAAATACTAAATGTAAAAAGTAGGTTGGTTAAAAAGATTGTTAGGAGTAAAAATTGGTCTAAATGCAAGAAAAAATTAGTGTGCTAACACTATGTAGAAATACTTACCCGGTCTTTGTCGATAGCACCCAATTCATCAAACCTTTTTGAAAAGCCCCCATTAGAAAATTACTGACTCTTGTTTTAGTCCCTTGTTATCAACCCGGATGTTCTTATCATACAACATTCGTGACTTTGCTTGTTCTTTTTGGAGAAGTCATGGAAATTAGCCCGATGCAGGAAAAAACACCCACTATTTTTGTTTCTTGGAACTTTTATGAACCCAAAAGCCTCATTCCCATCTACCATGATTGCCTACTTAAGTTTTGCAGTCCTTTGAAAAAACAGACAATAAAACTCCCCATTAAGGGGGATCAATCCATAATAAAGTATTTTAAAGAATTTTGTTAACTACCAATGTTTTAGATCTCATTCCTTAACTCCTCTCGTGTTTCCAGTGTATGAGTTCGACTAATTAGGGTAAAGGGAATTAGACCTTTCCATAGAGAGGGTGAATATTCCGATGACGACAACAGCTAAGGATACCAAATTTGCTTGTAGATAATGAAAATTGGGCCACAATGATATTCAAAATGACTGGCATTTTCATGTTTTGAGCAAAATTCCCATTGACTTCTTATAGATAATACAATTTTATAGTATCGACATATATAGAATCTCTCAAATCTGGACCATCCATTTGGGATAAAATCAAAGCCTCTCCTAATAATACTCGTTTCACAACATAAGGACCCCTATAATTAGGGGAAAATTTCCCTCTGAAGTCTTATGCATTAGGGAAAGCTTTTCTTAACACCAAATCTCTTTCTTTAAGGTTACAGGGTCGTACCCTTTTGTTAAAGGCTCGAGCTATTCTTTGCTGATAACATTGATTATGACATAGGACCATCAATCTCCTTTCATCAATCAAATTTAGCTGTTTGATGCATTTCTTTACCCAATCGACTTCGTCCAAATGAGTTTCTAATAGTACCTTGAGTGACGATATCTCGACCTCTATTGGTAACACTACTTCAATTTCAATGCTGTATACTAAAGAGTTTGGTGTTGCCCCAATCAACGTTCTAATGGAAGTCCAATAGGCCATGAGTGCGAAGGGTAACATCTCATGCCAATCCTTATATGTGATAGCCATTTTTTCAATAATTCTTTTAAGGTTTTTGTTTCCTGCTTCAATGGCTCCATTCATTTGGGGTCGATAAGGAATAAAGTTCCTATGAATGATTCAGAATTGTCGGCATAATTCTGTCATAAGCTTATTGTTGAGATTGGTACCATTATCAGTGATGATTGTTTCAAGAGTCACGTACCAAGCTAAGATATCTCTCTTGATGAACTTAACTATGACCCCTTTAGTAACATTCGAGCAAGACGAAGCCTCTACCCATTTGCTAAAGTAGTTGATGGCAACTAATATGAAGCGATGTCCATTGGATGCCTTTGGAGTGATAGGGCCAATGATATTTATGCTCCACATTGAAAAAGGCCATGGTACTGAAAGGGTATGTAGTTCCTAAGGAGGGGTATTTATCTTATTCGCATAAACTTGGCATAAGTAACAATGCTTAACATGTTTGATGTAATCACCTTCCATTGTTGACCAATAATACCCTAGCCTCATGATTTTCTTTGCCAACATGTATCCATTCATGTGAGGGTCGCATACTCCTTCATGTACCTCTTTCATTAACTTCTCAGCCTCTTTGTCATCTATACACCTTAAGAGTGTACCATCAAATGTGCATCGATATAAGGTGGACTCGCTTACTAAAAATCTAGTGGCTAATCTCCTAATCATCTGTCTATCTCTTTTCTCAACCTCTTCAGGGTATGCACTTTGTTGTAAGAACGTCTTAACATCATGATACTACGGTTTTTGGTTGTTCATACCCTCAATTGTTAGGCAGAAAGCAGGCTTGTTTTCAATTTTAATAGTAAGGGGCTGAATCTCGACTCCACTAGATATCTGGATCATAGATGCTAGTGTAACTAAGGCATCAACAAATTGATTCTAAGTCCTTGGTACATGATTGAAGGTGACTTCTTTGAAATTCATGACGATAATAACGTACCAGCTTAGGATCTTTAGTTTTGTACTCTCCCCGGGCTTAGCCAATAATGAATAAAGAGTCCCTATACACTTCTAATTCTCGAATGTCTTTTTCTAGAGCTATCTTGAGTCCTATGATGCATGCTTCATACTCAGCAATATTATTAGTGTACGGGAAAATGAGCCTTATGGCTATTGGATATTGAGTACCTTTAGGGGATATTAGTATTACCCTAACTCTACACCTAAATACATTGGCTGCACCATCAAAGAACATTTTCCATTTTGGTAGCTTTTCATCTTCTCCTTTATCATAGTTTCCTTCAACCACCAAGACACCCCCATCAGGGAAATTGACTTGTACTTCTTGGGGAGTGTTATTAGAAGGATTTTCTGCTAATTGATCTACCAAAGCTTGCCCTTTGACCGAATTCTGGTTCATGTATGTAATGTCGAACTCTGATAGCAGCATTTGCCACTTTGAGATTCTGCCAATTAAGGTTGGTTTGTCTACCAAGTACTTCAGGGGATCATGTTGAGTCAGTAATTCAACCTAGTAGTAAAGTACGTATTGTCTAAGTCGATGAATTACCCAAACTAAAGCACAGTAGGTTCTTTCAATTTCTGAATATCTCTGCTCCTCTTTGATGAATTTCTTGCTTAAGTAGTATATAGCCCGTTCCTTCCCTTCCTCATCTTTTTGGCCAAGCATGCACCCCATAGACTCTAGTAATATTGTTAAGTATTGGAATAAAGGTTTCCTGGGTATTGGAGCTACTAGAATTGGAGGGTTCATGAGGTATTCTTTGATTGTTATAAAGACCTGCTCATACTCTTTGTCCCAATTGATCTTGGTATTATTTTTTAACAACTTAAATAAAGGACAACACTTGTCTGTGAGTTGGGATATGAACCAGGTTATGTAGTTTAAACAACCCAGCAAAACTCTAATTTCTTTAAGCGTGCATGGCAGAGGTAGGTCAACTATTACCTTAACTTTATCAAGGTCCACTTCAATGCCCCGTTGGCTGATTATGAAACTCAATAATTTCCCTGAAGTCACCCTAAAAGTACACTTCTTTAGGTTGAGTTTTAGTTGGAATTTTCTCAACCTATTAAACAATCTCTTTAGGTTTTCTACATGATTTTCTCCTCCTTTAGACTTGGCAATCATATCATCGACATATACTTCAACTTCTTTGTACATCATGTCATGAATTGCTACCATAGCCTTTTGGTAAGTTGCTTCGGCATTTTTGAGTCCAAAAGGCATCACTTTGTAACAAAACATGCCCCAAGTCATAATGAATGTTGTCTTGGCTTTATCTTTTTCAGCCATTCGAATTTGATTATGCCTGAAAAATCCATCCATGAAAGAGAAAATGTGGTTTCCGACTATGTTATCGACCAATATATCGATATGAGGCAAAGGAAAATTATCTTCAGGGGTTGCTTGATTAAGGTCTTGAGAGTCCACGCACAATCTGATTTTTCCATTCTTCTTCATAATTGGTACTATGTTAGCTACTCACTCGAGATAATCAGATACCTCAATGAAGCCGACTTCTAATAGTTTTCTGACTTCTTCCTTGATTTTCAATAAGATATCTAGTCGGAACCTTCTCAACTTTTGTTTCTTAGGCTTGATATCTTCTTGTGTGGGTAAGTGATGGACTATGATCAATGGGTCTAATCTGGGCATGTCATCATAAGACCATGTGAATACGTCTTGGTATTCAAATAGTAATGTAGTCATCTCTATCTTTTGCTTTTCTTCTAAATTTCCCCTTATCTTCAATACCTTAGGGTTTTTGTTAGTCCCGACATTAATTATCTCTATTGGCTCGTCAATGGAAATTGTACTCATTTCATATTTTTGCCAACTTTCTTACACGTCATTATGGTCATTGACATCACTCTCGATTATTAACCTAGTAGGGTCGAGAGTGATATTAATATTTTCATCACCTTTCTGTGTGAGGTATCTATGGCCTTTATTCGGATCGTGGCATCTAGAGAAAAAGAAAATCGTGCAAAAGGAAGAGTGTAAGTAAGGCAGGAGTAAACAAAAAAGAAGCTGATTTTATTTTAGGGAACTCTCTTCTAAGTATAAGCATTTGGAGAATAGAGGCAATTTATTACAAAATTCTATAAAATACTAGATCATGATTCATCCTTTACCCTAGGGAAGACTTATTATTATTCATAGGAATGGAGAACTAATTATTCAAGTGATGGGATTTGTTGAATAGGCTAACCCCTTCATTTTTGCTAGAAGTACCTTCTTTAGTGGGCTTTGAGTTTTAGGCTTCAGCCCTAATGAAAGTTTCTAACAATGAAGGGAAGGTCATTGGAGCGTGATACAACCTGTCACCTTTTTCTGCCCTTAGCCTGCATTATTTGCAATTCTTCCATCAGGGTTGGAATGTATCCTAACCCATAGGTCCTAAATTGGCCTTCTTTAAATTTCAACCTCTCTTTCTTTTGCTAATTGGTGATCATGCACACCTCATTAAATATTTAGAGTCTAAAGTCCTCTTATTCTTCTATACCAATATAAGGTATGGCTGTCTTTTTATAGATTTCATAATCTTAGTCACCTAGAATTGTGATGACCTAGCCATTGGAGATGAACTTAACTTTCTGGTGAAGAGTTGACGGTATGGCCCCTACTGAATGTATCCAAGGCTTTCCTAATAACAGATTAAAGGTCCTTAGAATGTCCAAAACCTGGAATTGGATATTGAATGTTTGTAGGCCGATATCAATTGGTAAGTTAACCTCCCCTATTATCTCTCTCTTGGATCCATCCAAAGCTCTTGCCGCTATTGAACTAAGTTTGATAGCAATTGTATCGATGCCCAATAGATCAAGGGTGGCTAAAGGATAAACATTAAGAGATGACCCGTTGTCGATGAGGACTCTTGTTACGATGATGTTATTTATCCTCACTATTATGAACAAAGGCTTTGTTAGCTGGGAACCTTCTTCACCCAATTCCTCGGTAGAGAAGGATATTTTATCTATGGTGAGGATGGAATTAGTGATAGAGTTGATCCTTTCAGTTGGGATTTCATGAAGGACCTTGACATCCCTTAATGTTCTGAATAAGGCTTTTTAGTATAAGTCTGATGCCATCAACAGACTCATGAGGGATATTTATACCAGAGTCTTAGCGAGATAGTCCATTATTTTATACTCACTAGACTTGATCATCTTAGTGGAGGCAGTTAATCCTTCTTCATGTTTAACTTGTTTGGTGTTTGGCATTTCCAGTACACCCTTCCTTTTTAGGTTTTCCCTCAAATCATAGGTTCTGCCAGAACGAGTGATCCCCCCTACAATCGAGCCTGATTGCCCCTGGTTTATTGCCTAGTAGTTGAGGGGGGCAGCTTTATAATTTTCAAGGGCCATAGATACCTAGAATGTGTACCTTTTAGTTTGTGGGACCTCTTTTTTGTAGAACCTATAAACCTTTGGTTCTTGGTTTTGACCGATCATGTTGATGGTAGATTTTGAGTGGTTAGATATCATATTGATGATAGGTCTATGGTTTAGCAATGGGTTGTTGTTGATGTTTAGGGTAGGAGCCTCCACAAAATCCAGTTGTACTGTACCTTCATCGATCAAATCTTTGATTTTGTTTTTTAACCTCCAGCATGAATTAGTTGAATGGCCTACTTGCCCTAGACGATACTGACATCTTGCATTAGGATCAAAGAACTTCGACTTGTACCTTTCACTAAGAGCCTCAAAATGGAGTGGATTATCTCTTCTTAACTTCTTAAGCACTTGACTGAGTGGAACAGGTATTCTGGTGAACTATCTCGAGGCTCTACTAGCCTATGGTTGGCTTCTATACTGTGGTTGAGCTGGTGAGGGATTCATTCTAAAAGAAACTCGAGAGTTAAGTCTTGCATTCAAGTTAACCATGCTGACAGTAGCTTCTCTAAGCTTACTGGTGGTGGGTTTAGCAGAGGGTGGTCTTTTATCTACTATTTCTTGTAGCTTGCCAAAGGAAATGACACTTTCAATTAGACACCCCGCTGCCACTATCTCTATAAAGCTAGAAGAGGCTTATCCGATTAGCTGAGCGAAGTAGGGCCTCTTAAGAGTGTTAATGAAAGTTGCAGTCAACTCTTTTTCAATCATAGGGGTAGATACCCTTGCAGCTAGGGACCTCCACCTTTGAGCATATTATTTGAAGGATTCATTGTACCTTTTCCATAGGGCAACCAAATCTATCATTATTAGTGCCACTTTGACATTAAATCTATATTGCTTATAGAACGCTCTGGCTAGCTTCTCCCATGTATTCACTTGATTTAAGTTCAATTGGGCATACTAAGTTAAGGCAGGGCCTGTCAAGTTGTCCTAAAAGGTCTAGACCATGAGTTGATCATACTGTACATACTTGCCCATCTTACGTACATACAACTGGGTATGTAACTTAAGGCATCTAGTCTCGTTGTATTTTTCAAAGTCAGGTATTTTGAATTTTTTTGGGAAGCTTCTATAATCATAGGCAGAGAAGTCTGTTATTCCAACGTGCTTGAATCCATCATACCCCTGGAGCATTTTCATTTTTTCGGTAATCTATTGAGTTAACCACTCCTCGAGCTCCTTCAATTTGTCCTGGTTAGCTTCAAGCTTTGGGTTTATCGGGAATGAGTAAGTATTTAGCTTAAAGGTTGGGTCAGCCTTTGGAAATACCCCTTCAGTTTCAAAGGATTCAAAGCCCTGATTGCCTTTAGGGTAAGCTTCTTCTGTTTCAAGCGATGGGGCCTTAGCATTCTTTCTATATCGGGCTTTGAAGTGCTCTTCATTTGATGGGGCCGTAGACCTAAGCAGAGAGATGCGATCAGCAAGAAAGCTTAGTTGATCTGCCATCTTTCCCATTGTTCATTCCAACGTTTGGAATCTCAACTCCGTAGAGTCAATAACCTCGAGGTTGTTGTTGCCATTATTGTTATTGTTTCCTTGGTTGGCCATTTTGGTCTGAGAATTAGTTTTGATGGGGCTTCTTTGGAAAATTTGATGTTTAGGGAGCTATCTTAGCGACCTAGGTAAAAACTACTTCTCAATAAGTTAGCATACGGATATTTTGAAAAAGAATGCAAATGAATGAAATACAAGTGAATCACACAGATAAAAAGGAGAGGATTGACAAATGATTAACAGAACGGTAAGTTATTTATTATTTTTGGATTCCCAGAGTCTTATTACATGAAAGAAAGTAAAAGGTACAAATTCATCTATACTAATTTTCTTTTTTTTTTTCTTTTCTGTGGGCTAGATGACATTTTCTTCTTCTTTTGGTCATGCTTAACCGCTTCTTCAAACTCTTGAATTTTCTTTTGGGCCATCTTCAACTGGTGTTCTAAGGTGTCTGACCTTTGTCTAGATTCTCAACATAGGTTTGCCCATTTGTCTTTCTCATCATAGACAATCTCCATACGTCCTTTCATTTGGTCCATATAGGGCACCATTTCAAAGTTAGGGCGTACAGGGGAGGTTTGAAGGACTTCTGTTGCCCAATATCACATTGCGCCTACCTTGTGAAGTTGATTGTATAAATACTCTTTGGTAACTTGGTGTTTATCCACTTCTCTTATGAACTCACTCAGATCGATGTTTGGGCTTACGGTTCGAGTGTCGCACCAAGCTTTGATCTTGTGAAGTTTGGATGCCTTTTCTATGGAGTGAGGCTCTTCAAGATTAAGAGTCAATGGTTCTAATGAAGGTTTGTGAATTATGCCCTAGATCCCTCCAAACTATCTTACCATGTTGCTTGGATAGTAGCCTATACACCAACTCATCCCAATTAGTAGCACAACATAGTAATTCTTGCAAATCAATATGACCTTCATGTAATTACTCCATCTGGCAATCCACAATATGTCTTCTACTTAGAAATCTCGTAGAACCTCTATCCAGAGAAGGGTAGGGATGTCTTCTGGTAATTTGATCTTATCGACGAAAGAATCAGTCTGGTCGACCTTATTCGCGAATGCTCCCCTTATTAAATCCAACCCAAAGCATTTGATGTGATTGACGAACCACATCATTAATAGTGCCATGCTTAACCCGAGATCTCCACAGCCCCTTTTCTCAAGGAAATTCAGATTCCTTATTTGCTCAATAAGTAGGGTAGGAATGTAAGACCTACTTAGAAACAAGATAGTAGCGAATATAACTAGCACATAAGCCTTGATTCGGTTTTCTCTCTAATTCCTAAGAAACAGTGCTTATTTGTTAGAGTTGGGCTCATTTTGAAACCAATGGACTAAATCCCATATCTTGATGGTGTATTTGTTATAATCGTCTGGGGCCTCATTTATCTCAATCTTATAGATCCCTAAGAATTTTGAGAAGATATATGTTAGGCCAAAGCTGAGTTTCAGGATGTATATTTCATCTAAAGGAGGAGCTTGGAGCAGTTGGGTGTACTCCTCTAGAGTTGGGCTAATTAGATGTGGTCCAAATTAAAAAGCCACTTCTTTAGGCTCTTAGAAATGGACTAAGGACCTTACTAGCATGATGTTAACCATCGCTTTAGCTAGTGAGAGTATTGGTCTAATTTTATTGGTAATGAACTGTTGCTCTCTCAGGTTGAAGGTTTGAAACCACTGGTTGAGTATGGGCTTTGGGTTTGTAGGTTTATGGACATGAATCTCTTTAATGAGAACCCTGGTGTTGGTTGAGCTGGCCATTTTTGAAACATTACAAAGAAAGCATAAATTATAAGGGAAAGACTAATTACAAGAAGAGAAAATATACAAGACCTCCTATGTACATCAATTCTAAGAAGAATACAAGGAAAAACTCCAAATCTTTGTCATTTTTTTTCCTTTTTTATGTAATATTGCCTCTTTGTTAGTTATTCGTTGACCCCATGAAATGTAATGCAATATAAGTGGGTTCTAACGATCCTTAAACTCTGTAACCTCACACATTTACAAAGAAATGGTTCCTTAGTCACATCAAAGTTTAAGTAGGATAGCCTAATTGGCCCTAAATGGTGGTTGCCCCACTACACCTGAGACTTTACACAATGGCTCCCCTGTCCTAAGGTTTTATGACGGCCCAAGTTTGATCGTATCTATCATTCATTCATCATGCAGCAAAATAAATCCTTCCCCACAAAAAATAAAACCTACAAATGATATTAGCATAATTTGTAATATAAGACGAGTAAATAAATTGCATTTAAGGTGATTTTAGAGATTAATTTTAATTTTTAGAAAACCGAATGGCTAACCCTCTCTAAATCCCCAATGGAGTCGCCAAGCTGTTGAGCCTAGTTTTTCACCCTCTAGGTTCTCTTTATAAAATTAGGTCTTCTCTAAGCCGACTAGTATTAAACTCTTACTTGTTTCATATTAGCCCTCAACTAAGATTTAAAGAAAACCATTTTTCAACTTGAAAAGATTTAGAGTCATCACCCGACTGGAGTCGAGAAAAGAGGTTAAGTTATAACTAACGAGTAGATCGATTATAACTTAGCTACCGATATATCAATTTAAAAAAAAAAACCAAGTTATAAAATGACTTTTTGAGAATTAGAGAAGCTAGATTCAGGGGTTAGGACTTTTAAACCCTTGTAAGTACCATTGATTTTCTAAAATTAACTTTAATCTTAAAAAATCACCTTTTTATCTTATAAGATAAAACTCAATTTAACTATTATAATTGAATAAATAAAATAATCTAAACTAAAAAGGGAAAATTAGGTTTTCTACATTTTTGTCGTCGCCACGTAAGTACCTACGTACCCACTATTCGGAATCAAATGTACGTAGTTTTTTTTTTTGTAAAACTTTAGTGAATTGGTTTTGTTTTAATTTGAAAACAATCGGGTTTACATTTTATTTTGTTGAAGGAAATTCCTAAAAAATGTCCTCATCGATTTTCTAATTTTTGGAAACTCTAAAATAGTCCTAATTTGGAAAGAGGTCTATTTATTTTTAGAAAATAAATTTTTCTAAGTGACAAAAGGAAATAATAATCTTTTTATTTATTTATTTATTTTTATATTTTATCTATTTCTTTTTCTTTATTTTATCATTTAATTTATTTATCACTTTTTACTTATTATATCTTACTTATTTAAACTAATAAAATAAAACCAAATTACTCTTTTTTTCTCTTTTTCCCTTTTTTTTCTTTTTTATTACTTATTATATATTATTTAATATAAAAAAATTTACGTTTTTCTTCTTTTCTTTTATCTTCATTTTTCTTTCTTTTTTTATTTTTCTTTTCTTTACTTTTTTTGTTTGATTACATTTACATAAATAGGGAAAACAAAATAAATAAATAAATAAACAAAAACAAAACAACAGAACAAAAAGAAAAAGAAAAAGAAAAGAAAAAATAAGCTTCAAGTAGATTTGGACACATAGGTCGAACCTAGGCAAGTCGAATCGGGACATCTAGTCAAGTTCAGGTTGCTGCACAAATCGAAGTCAGGTTATCTTCAACCCCTCTTCAATAGCAACAACAAGACGCGCTTCAAGCTGATTCGTACGCTAAATTAAGTGGGCAAAGACATTTTCATGGGTTTTTTTATTGGGTTTAGGGGTATTTGTTCGATGCCGTGGTTAATGGAGCTCGTTTAGGTGGTTTTGGAAGTGATGGTTAGTGGTGGTGTTCGCTCCATCGACGTAATGGCAGCTAGGCATGAATGGAGTATCGGCTTAGGGATTTAAAGGCATGGGGAGAGTAGCTATGATGTTAGTTTAGGTCAAAGGATGCTGAGGGTAATGGTTCGAGGAGAGAGGGAGGGGCGGCAGTAAGGGTTTGGTGGTAGCTAACTTGGTGGAGCTGCTAAGGGTTACGACGAAGGTCAAAAGCAGCTAAGTTGGAGAGCCTAAGCCGTGGGTAGTCTTCCTTGAGTGGTGGTTCAACCCAGGTTAGAGTAAAGAGAGAGAGAGTAGGTTAGAGAGAGAAAGTGATTGTAGGGAAAGAGAAGGGTTGTGTTGAGTGATTCTGCTGATTGTGTCAAGTGAATTAATGACCCTAAGCCCTTATTTATACTTGAATTTCAACCTAATAACAAAGGAAAGCTCAGATCGAAGTTAATGGGAATGGCCAAATTTTCAATTTTTTCCCAATCTTTGAAGCTCGCTTTGAATGTATAATTGACTAAACTTGGATGCGTTTTCTGTACCAATTCATAATAGGCTATGTCTAGTTTGCAATTTTTCCATTGATTTGGTGAAATTGCAACAAGAAAGAGTCTAAAAATCGTACTGAAGTAGGTGGTCCAAAGAGGAAAGTACTGGAAGTTTAGTGAAAATGAAGGAAAGAGAAGGAAAGAGAAGGGAAAGAGAGGAAAACCAAGGGAAAAGAAGGGGAGGGAAAAGTGGGCTAATGTAGCACCACGTCAACATTGCCAGCTAACCCCGACGTGCCACGTGTCATTCATGACATGTAGCAGTTGACATGGCACACCACATGGACGACACATGGCGCCACGTCAGCGAGGCCATCAAATTCGAGGATGCCACGTGTTAGGATATGTGGTGCAATCAAATCCTAATACATAGTAGTCCCTAATGTGATTGAAAACAAAAAAATAAGAAAAAGGCCTCTATGCCTTTGCGCAATCATATACTTAATTGTCAAGCCGTTGGCTTGTGCTTTGTTCATATATGCAATTAAGACTCAGTCAACCTGGGATAGATTTAACTTTAAGCCTAGGTTTGATAGACCAACTTCTAAACCTAAATTAAAATAAAAAGTCTACTATAATAAAATGTATTTTCTAAAATCTTTTATTTTTTTTCTCAATTTTGTGACTTTTCAAAATTTTTTATGTACTTTTCTGAATTTTTTCATTTTTTTATATTTTTATTATTTTTTTATTTCTTTTATTCCTAAATTTCTTATCTTTTTCATTTTTTCCCTATTTTCCTATTTTTTCTAAGTTTTTCCTAGAACTCTTATTTTTCTAAATTTCTTCATTTTTTAGGGTTCTTCTTTAATTTTATGTTTTTTGAACTTTTCTAATTTAGGATCCTATAACCTAAATTGAAAAATAAAAAGATAGGCAAAAATTAGTTGTCTACAGTAACTAACAATTGTTAGAATTTGAAGTGGTTATTAATTGGATTGAATTGACTATTTGATTAATAAATTGATTGTTATTGATCTTACTACACTTTGCCAAAGTTGATTAGTGAAATCATTGTAAGGTAAAGTTATAGGCTATATACCCTAGGATTCAAAGACTTGAGATTACACCAATATCACTAATTGAGAGCTACTTATGATTATTTTCAAATTTACTTTAATGTATCCCTTTTTCTTGGAAATTTTTTGAGCCCTATAATCCTTAATAAACAAACAAATTAAACTTGTGTTTTGAGAATCTTTTAAAAAATTGAAATAGTTGGAGGTGGAAAATAATAATAAATGTATGAGTAGATGAATAAACAAAAAGATAAAATTGGTAAGGATTCGCCTTGGTCTGTTGGAAGAGTGAGATTAAATTTTGTTGCCAATGCTAATATAAGCATAAAAGATAAATTGGTATGGATTTGCCTTGACCCATTAGAAAAGTAAACTTCATTCCTGTTGCCAATGTGAGGGTTAAATTGGTATAAATTGGTCTTAGTTAGTTAGAAGAACAAGATCATTTCCCACTACCAACACAATCGTCCTTGAAAAACAATTATGCTCAAATGCATAAATTAAATGAATTAGGACAAGACCTTCCAATGAAAGCATATATTAGGGGGATGATTAGAGGATGAGTGAATGTAAAATGTATTTATTCTAGATTATAATACTTAGCAAGATTGAAGAGGGAATTGTATACACTTTAGTTAAGTGGGTAAAATTTTTATGACTCTTTCTCAAGTGATGAGATGTTAAATCTAATTTTAAGTTTAAAAATCCTTGGTTAAATGATTCAAGTAAACTATGACTTACACAAATTAACTAGTAAACTCTGATATTTAGTGTTATTAGAGCATTTGAACACGGTTGAGTAGAAATATGAATTTCTTATGTTTAGAATTGATTAACTCTATGATTCCAAGTTGATTAGGGTTTATTTCATAATTTTCTTCAGGTCAAGTGTAATTACATGTCAGTTTCCTTTGTAGTGATAAATTTTATTTAGTGGTTCTTATCCCTTTTTTTTGTTTTAATTTATATGTTTAGGGACTAGCAAATGTTTAAATGTGAGGAAGTTTGGCAAGTCTAAATTTAGATACATTTACAATGGTGATTTTATATCCTTTCCCTTATAATTTTAGCTTATTTTTAATGAATTTGATACTTAATTAAGTAAATTTTTTATTTCAAGATTTAAAGACATTCTTAGATTGAAAATGAAGAAAAGGAATTAAGTTTCACTCAATTCAAAGCTCAAATGAAGAAGTTATGGAGTTTTCATTTTATGAGGTTTATTTTAACATGAAAACAAGGTTAAGAATAGAGAGGTATATGACTAGGGGACATGATTGTATCCTAGGTCATGTCCACCTAAAAGTAGGAAAGACCTAGTTTTGTATAGAAAGTTATGTGACTAGGGGACACAACCATATCTCAGGTCGTATCAAACCAATAAGAAATTATGTACTCAAGAAACAGAAAGTTACATGACTTTTAGGACATAATCATGTCCCAGATCATGTCAAATGTCACCTATTACACTTTCTCTTTCCAATATAAAAGGAAATGTAAGGGTTTTATAGGGGACATTCTTGCCATCGAAAGAGAAGAGACTTAAAGGGGAGAGAGAGGACCAAGTAGGCGCATCATCAAAACTTCATGAATGAGAAGATTTATCATAACCAAAGGGCTTTTAATGGATTTGATTTTGCTTTTGCTGCAATTTCCTATCTATATCATCTTGCTAGCTTAAATTCTTGTATCTAGGAATATAGAACCTAGAGTTACCATGTGACTATTAAATTGATTGTCAAATTTCAATAAAGTTTGTAGCTTTTTATTGAATTATGTATTTTTCCATTATTAATTGATATTTCTAAGGTATCAATATTTGATGTTATGCATGAATATTGAGAAGTCTCTTACACAGTGAGATCTTGACATAATTGAAAGCAATCATACATGCACTTAGAGATAAGGTGCATATTCTTTTGGAAATCTAGTATCTTTTTTTGTAGGAATTCATTATCTGTTAGTGTGATCCTAAAGTATGCTACTAGTGAGAAGATTCCGGTAGGTATTTTTGGGTTAGTTAGGGTTGACAAGAAAGATATTATTTTTAATTGAGAATTCTCTCAGTTAAGAAAACTAGAGATGGAATTGGACAAATTTTATGTAGTTACATGATAAACTCTAAGGGAAATGAGTGCTAGATATGCTATTCACTTTCTTAAAATAGTTAATTAATTTTAGTTCTTTTTAATTCATTCACATTCATCATGATTTTTCTCTAAAATAATAGAGATAAGGTTAGTATTAGTATTCGTAGTTTCTAAGGAATCGACTCAGATTCACATCCACTTTATTAGAATTTGATAAGTGCACTAGCCTTATATAAGGAGTATAAGGAGCTACCTGATAATTTGCTATAGGGAGTTTTTGAGTTCTTTGTGTGGGCAGATTTGAGTATTAGAGGAGATAATTACCTAAGGAGATCTAAATCATCTAAGTTGAGAGATTAAGCTCTCATATTGATTCATTATGTGTTGGCTAGAGGCTTCATTAGAAGGAAACATAGTTTGGGAGTAGTAAACGAGAGGGATAATCTATACTTGTATAGTATAGCTAAATGATGCTCGATAAATTTGGGTGTTAGGATAGCTTTCTTTCTTAGGAACTAAGCTATCGAGGGTTGTTTTGGCTATATTTTTGCATGTCCCTTTTGTTTCCTATTGATTTTTGTTTTGGTACATAAGTACTTGCAAAACAAAAACATGGCTATGAGGGGTACTAGAGGGTGCTTCGATACGATTACTTTGATGCCTAAATCAACTTTTTTATCATGTGAAGAGAATTGTCAAATGATTATGATAGTGAGAGAATGAAAAAGAGGGTCCCCTTCCTTAGGGGGCTTGTAGTATATTTATAGTGAGCGAGTCGATACTTGTACTTGGATGGATTGTTAGAGTTAAGCATAAGCTTCAATGCTACTGATTTAGGCCTTCATCTTATTTTACTAAAAAATGCTATCAACATTTGCCTCCCACTCTTTTTGGTGACAAAGTTAGCAAAAAGAATATTTAAGGAGGTTGATTTTGTGAGATCTTTAGAACTACTCGTAATCTAGAGCTTGAAAAGGCTAGAATGCTTAAAGGAGCAAAGGCCTAAAGATACGAAAGGCAAGAGTGACTAGAGCACTTAGAAATATTGACATGCCTAAAAAGGCTAGTGTCCTTGAGGATGTAAAAGCCTAAAGAGGTTGATGTGCTTGAAAAGGTTAGGGCTAAAGCACCTGAAGAGGTGAAGGCCTAAAGAGGCCATTGTGCTAAAAAAGGGAGGGCTCAAAGAGGCTTGAAGGGGCTAATGTGCTTGAAAAGACTGGGGAAGCATGTAGGTTGTCCAAGCTAGGAATGACCTCTATTAAGTAGAGTCGTTAAATAAGTTAGTTAGCCCTTAAGCTATTAAAGTGTAGGACTTTTGGCTTATATATTCGTCGTCCATACAAAGTGTCAAATTAAAATAATTAACCAATCACTGTTTAGTAGCTTAGAGTTTTTAAATAGCTCGTTGTCTATAACTTAGACTTAAGCTTTATGTCTTGTCGTCTAAGCTTTGTTCCGAATTTAAAGATTCATAAGTATCCCTTTCATGTCGTCCGTCAGACATAGGACCTAGGGATTATTTGCTCGTCACCTATAGTGTGCAAGGCTTAAAGTTATTAGGGAGTAGCTTGCTAGCAAATTATACTTTGAGTGGACTAAAAATGAAGCTCATTTCTCTAACTCCAATCTATCTTTGAGTTCTTATTGTAGCATTACGTAGATAGATAATACATTGTTCATGAATTAAGTGTGAATATTAATAATAAATTGGCACAAGACATCACACAAAACATATATCTTGGAGGATAAATGATGAATCAATCACAAAAGGCAGAAGTGAAACTGTACTTGTCTTCCATCGATGATAGTGCATGTGAATGGGCTTATCTACTTGCATCGGCTGTTGGCTCTTGAAAATTCAACAATTTGTATTATGTTGCCTACTTTAGGAATACTGCTTCTTCTGCTTGAAACTCAAAGTTTTTAGACTTTCTTGCGTTTGTTTGATCATGAAGTTGAACTTTAATTTCCCAACACTTAGTAGGTTAGAATATTGACCTCTATAGAAAGAGACTTAGTGATGGACCTATACAAAGCTTATGGCTTGGTGTCGATATTGAAGAATAGCTCAGCCTTTGTTCGGTTCGAGTGGTTCGGCATATGTTCAAGCTTGGTAGGTGCGCAAGCTGATCAGGACAAGCTTAGCAACGCTGTAATAGGTTGTTCGGAGACTTCATTTGGCATTATTGCTACAACAGTTCGGCATAATTGCCATGGAATTGCTGCGACTGTTTACCTTATGGGGTTGGAATTTTTATTAAATAAATAACTAACTCGGCATCCCAGCTACTGTTGTAGACAAATAAAAATGGCTCGGCATCAAGTACTCAGCAAGGGGACAACTTACGCAATAGAATGAATAGCTCGGTATACTCGTTGTCTTTTACTCAAGCGTAAAAATATGCTCGCAATTTGACTCATGCTTCGGTATACTTTGAGAATTCCAAGAGAGCATGTATGTGTTTATGATGTTCCACGAAACTACTTGTCCGTGTTCTGTTGTGAGAACTAAGAACATTTATCTTTGATTTTGAGAACTGGCCCACTATATATAATGAAAGCTTCTCTGTAGCCAGTGTTGATAAAGTATTCGAATCTGGCTTGAAAAAGATCCAACTCATCACTTTATCCATGTAAGACAACTAGCTCGGCAAATATTCACGGCCACCTGGCTTGGATGTACTGCAAATCGAAACTCAGAGCTCGGCAAGTGGAGAATATAGGTAGGCTATTTGGCCATGTAGCTCGGAGCTTGGAGGAAATTCACAGGAGCTTGGCTCGTAAGGCATTTAAATCAGCTAAAACTACTTGGCATCTTTACTAGACATTTGTGGGGAGCACAGACTTCAGCTTGGCTTTTGTTAAATTTACTAACTCACGTGTGTGACCAGGGGAGAGTCCAGCATTTCAACGAACAATACTCATACTAACATAGTGCCAATAATTCCACCCATGAAGCAATTTCACACCCGACCTTCCAGTGTTATACGGGAGAATTTTCTTAGGGCTTTTAGTTTGACATAGGTCATGGTGGAGCGACAAGCTCGGCTAGCAGCTGAAATTAGATTTCTATAGCTCAGATGAACTCATGTTTGATGCATAAGGGAACTCAGAGTACTTATAACAGTTTTCCAATTTTAACACCTTTTGAAGCTACCAACTTTCCAGTACTCACTTGGTCCATTGTTTCCTTCGAAGCTGACTTCTTCCTAAATTGCTGCTCTGCTCTTGTTCAGGCAATGATAAAAAAGAACGGTTTAGCCAAAAATAAATAGAGACATACACTAAGTTGCTACAAAACTCTGAGCGCTTGTCTATGAACGGCTCTGCCACAGACAGCTCAGCAAAAGATTTCCTAGCCAAATTCGGGTCAGTATGGCATGGATTTTACTGAAGGGGATTTTTCGCTACTCAGGACTGAAGTGTGTGGCCAGGAGAGCGAAGACTTGAAGTGCAACAGAACTCAATTGTGGCTTGATGGAGCAAGATGCTATGAGCTCCATGGGTGCAAGCTATTGATATGTCTGAATCCACTGTCGTGAGCTCGAGCACTACAGTACGGCTTGGGAAAGGATAGAACTTGACTTAGCCCATATTGGTCTTGTTAGCACGCAAGCGTGCACAACATTTGCGCACGAAGGAGCAGCTCGGAATTCAATTTAGGAAGCTATTTATGACATGGAGTACAGCAAAGTGATGTTATCTCGCTGTTATTAAGGAGAATGGCTGAATTAAAAGTTGAGCCCGGCACATCGTTGCTTCGAACACTTGAAGAGCTCGGCAAAAAGCTATTGCAGCTCAACTCCTTAGATGAATCCTGCTTGGTGCCTATCAATTAATAGTACGATGGCCTTCTAGAATTTCATTATGTGAAGCCCGGATCATTGAGATAGACATGTCAGTTGTCACTATAAGGAACTCGGGCACGTGCAACTTGGTATTGTTGTTGGATCTCGGACGACAAGAATTGCTGTTGTGAAGGCCTCAGGTGCTAGTTGCTTACGCTTGGATTCATTGGATAACAACAGTTTAAATTGATAGCATGTATGCTCGGCTTTACGACTACTTTTTCATGTTCAAGCTTTGTTCAGTCTTCGACTCGATTTACTTGGGCATGCATGCTTATAAGGGTTAATTCTTAGTTGCTCTGTGCTTAGCTTAACTATTATGTGGACAATCTCGCATAGCTTGAATTCGAAGTACTCGACTTTGTCAAATTCTTGCTTAGCTTGACTGTCATACGCTTGAGCTGTCTTGAACAATATGACTCGGCATGTGGTAGCCCGGCCTGCTACCGTTATGAGCTTCTTTGGATTCATTTGACGAGCATATGGAAATTGATCACTCTTCAACATGCTCGGATAAATTGTTGTTACTTGGTATGGCCACTCTTTGTTCACTTGGGTCCAAAATAGCTCGGCACACTTGGAGTTGCTTGGAAGTGCAAGAAACAGAGTGACGAACAATGTAATTCGGCGTGGCATACCGTGTGACAAACATCTTGAGTCGGCGTGGTAATGAAGTTGGTCGCTAAGTCGACAGCACACACTTGGCAAAGAGATGGACAATTACTCAGCCTGAAGGAGTTCGAAATAATGTGGTTCCAACTTGAAGAGCTCGGCATTTACTAAATTTCGGACTGGCCACTGTACTGTTGCGAGTTCTTAGTAGTGCTCTGCATTTATATGAGCAGTTACTCGGTATGAGCTTAGCTCTATAGTTTGTCATACTCATGCACAATGTATGATGCACACACAAGAAGCTCAGACACGCGGCTGCAACTATTCATTATTCAATCTACTGGAACTCATTGGCTTACAACAGCTCTGTAAGATGCTCCAAGCTCCGACTTCGAAACAACGAAAAACAACTCCACAGTTCGAAACAATCTAAACAAAAAACGAGCTGAAGAGCAACTTTACTGAGCAGCTTATGCATCAAATGGAGTTCAACATTGGGTATCTTGGCTTGCTAACGTTTAGCTACTATGGGGTGCATATATGGAGATTAGCAATATTAAGTGCTGGTCGGACTTTTAGTGCAGATAGGAGTTCGAGTGTTGGTGCAAGGAGAAACTTGGACAAGCTTTTCTCGAGCTTCATTGTAAGTGGTTCAGCATGTCGGGTATTCACCACAATAGCTCTGCCAAGGTCGGATTGCCTCTCGATTTAGTTTTTTACCAAATTGGTTTCTATAAAGTGGGATCTGAGCCAGGAAGTGCTC
Organism: Lumnitzera littorea; assembly: GCA_024138015.1. Classification (NCBI taxonomy): domain Eukaryota; kingdom Viridiplantae; phylum Streptophyta; class Magnoliopsida; order Myrtales; family Combretaceae; genus Lumnitzera; species Lumnitzera littorea. Next base: position 41,234,513 of record JAMXBB010000009.1, read on the forward strand.
AGCTGACGAGTTAAACTTCGACCACCTATGCGTGCCAAAGCTTGGTTGTTGTGGGAAACAACTCGGCTTTGGTAACTACCTAAAGATGATCTGCAAAAAGACTACAAATTTGTCATATGTGAGTCGAACTCGTCATGAAATGAAATCATCTTGTAACCATGTGCAATAATAGTATGCGAGTGTGCTTCGTTGGACAGCAAAACTTTTCTTCAGCAAGTACCATTAAACACACCCAATTTGTATAATTAAAGAAAATCAGGTGTTACAAGAAGTTTTAGTTATGAAGCCAATGGCGATAGTTATAAACCATAAGAAGATGATTTGGTTTCTTGAACATGAAAACTCACAAGAAGGCAACGGTTATGAGATAGGTGGTGAATGAAGTTGCGACAGTTACACTTTCAAAGAAGGAAACCGTTAATGTTATCTTCTTTGAAGCTCACATATTTTCCAAAAACAAATGCAGCATCGTAGTTGTGCCTTCGAAAAACATGATTACGAAAGCGACTCCTCTTGGCTTCCTTCCAAGTGTTTTCTAAAAATGAATTTTAAACGTAGTCACATGCAGAGATGTGTAATTTTACTTATATAAGACATATCTAAACATCTATGATCAAAGAAATACGGCAAAGAGAAACAAGTAATGGCCTGTTGATTTAAAGCGAGAAACAAATGGCCGAAAATACCAATAAACTGAAAACCGCTTTGCCAAATGTAAAGAAAAATGGAGAAAAAAGACTACACTGAATCAGATGCAGTAGAATTCATAAAAGGATAGAACGTCTTGCTAGCTCCTTTTCAAATAACATTAAGAATTGTAGCAATAAATTATACGTTTCCACAGACAATGCCAATTGTTAACTATTGATGTTCATTCTAGTATAGAAGTACCTACAAAACAAGAATACGGTTACAGGGGGCATTGGAGGATATTCCAATGTAACCACTCTGATGTCTAAGTAAACCCTATTATTATGTGAAGAGAATTGTCAAATGATTATGATAGTAAGAGAATGAAAAAGAGGGTCTCCTTCCTTAGGGGTCTTGTATCATATTTATAGCGGGCAAGTCAATACGTGTATCTGAATGAACCATAGGACTTGGACGTAAGCCTTAGTGTTGCTAATTTAGGCCTTTAGTCTATTTTGCTAAAAAATGCTACCAACACCTTCATAACTAAGTTGGTGAGAAATACTCCTGCTTTTCTCAACCTCTTTTGTATGCGGGAACTAAAGTTGCATTCCTCGTTTAGCTATAAGTTGATTAAGATCATGAGATTCCACCAGTGCTTAAAGATCTACTCCCTAAGCCAAGTGGAGAAACGACATCTTCATCATCTCAACTGCGACCTAAATCATCTCCTTCAAAATTTTGTAAGATTCAGAGGATGATGAGAAAAATACCAAAGAGGTAGAGGCCTTTGTTATATGAGGTAGATTCAATTGAGGCTAAAGTGGATGTACTCCTTTCCTATCATGGTATCTAGCTACCCTAGTCACCACCTCTACCAAACCTTGACTCGAATGAAGAGACTAAGGAGGTAGAGATTGAAGAGGGCAAGGATGAAGAGGAAGAAGATGAAGATGATGAGTGATTTTTCTTTGCATTTTTATTTTTATTCAAATGATTGCATCCAACTTTGATATTTGAATTAGTAGTATTCTTCTTATTTAGATTATTTAGTCCATTTAGCTTCTTCTTTTCATTTTATAGTTAGCTCTTTTATTTTACAGAGGAAACTTCGAGCTTAATCGAATCAATGGTATATACATCTTGGACTTCAAGAAATTTTTAAAGATCAATGCCAAAAATTGAGAAGTTCCAATTCTTTTTCTTTTTAGTTTTCTCCCATATCATTATGAATTGTATTGCTATAATGTACATGAAGGACAATGTACAACTTAAGTATGAGGGAGATAATAGGATATATGTCACATCTTAGCATAGCACGGAATGCGCCATCACACAGGAATACCTATTCAAAACTTAAATCAATCTTTTCATTCATCAAAAGACAACTTTATTTGCATGATAAAGGAGTTGCTAATTGAAGTTCAGTTGGATATTCTGTTACAACTTATGTGTACAACATAATATTTACATCAAAACATGAACTAGCTTTTTTCCTTTGTCATCTTTATAATAATAGGATTCCTGACTTAATACAGGTTCCATACAAAAGTCGCTGACTCTAACCTACACTCTTAGTATATATATCCCCCCTTAGTGTTGGGCCCTTCATAATGCAGTTAACTTAAGGATAAAACGTTTTATCCCCTCAGCTACTAAAGTTAAGTAAGAGTGAATAACAAACAACATAATATAGACAATATTGCATATCACAATTAAAACATATCAATCATAACCCGTAGCTTCAACTTCACATAAGTATCCACCCAACCAGGCATTTATTGCTTGCAATGCAATACGCTATGCTCATGTACATAGCATGCATCGATACTGATATCCTATGCCTTCTAGTTTTCTTCTAATTAGTCGACATAGCCAGGCATTTGGATACAACATCTAGGAACCTATAGGCAATAAGGAGCTACCTAGGAATAGAACCCCGACCAAATTGGACTACATACTATAGTATACTATTTTCAAAAACAGTAACAAGGAGCTTCTTGGAAGTAGGACCCTCATCTTTGCTTTACACAATTTGACTATATACTGTAGTTCACCAAATCAAAGTGGTAACACTACTAAATTAGACCATATACTATCGTCTATCAAATTAAAGTGGCAACACTACCAAATTAGACCGCATATTGTAATTTACCAAATTTAATTATCAAAATTGTCCTAATGAATAGGCAATATAATCTATATACTTTCAAAAAATGAGTTCATAAAGGCGTATTCTTTCATTGATCACTTAAAAGTCTTATTTTGAAAGTTTTGACCCATAGGTCCCTTTTTATGCCATGCCATCATATGCAATAACAACTTAACCTAATGATTTGAATATAGTTTTTGAACTCTCTTTAGCGGAATTCTAGTATCTTACTTAGGGTTCACTTAAGTGAACACCTAGAAAATTGAGTTAACAATTACTCAACTTTCCTAGTTAGCACAACATTTATAAACACAATTCATCACCTAACGTAACAACATAACAATTCAACTAAGGTATGGTCACTGTCATTCATAATCACTACATCAACATCCACTATAGTAGCATATCAATTCATCCAAGATATACTCATATTCAATCAATACAGCATGCAGTGTTATGAGTAGTAATATATCTATTCTAAGCATGGGTTAAATCTACTTATCTAGACTCAATAATAGTGCAAAATCTTAAACTCCGCCACGTGATCCTTCCTTACTTATCACACTTATGAAAATATAACATAATCTTCAAATCAAGTATGGGTTAAACCTAAACTGTTATAAACTTTCATTTTCGTATTTTTAAACTTCGTTTGACCGTATCTCACTCATTTCTTATCCGATTTCAATAAACTTTATATCGTCACGATCGTTATTTTGAGTACTATTAAGATATCTTAAGAATCAAGTCTTTCAATATTATCAAAGTTCAAAAATACCTTTTGATATTACCAATTCGACCGTATGTTATTATAAATTCATAATTAATCTAAATAAACCCTAAATATAAATTAAAAATCCTATATTTTCTCATTTTCTAAGCTGGTCAACATTCATTATGTACCTAGAAACATTAATCCTTTACATATTTAAGAAATATCACATTAGTACTAATTACTATATCATATTTTAGGCTAATATATAGGTTTATAATATGAAAATACATAATAAATAGTATACAAGCCTGATTAATTCCACAAAAAAATCTATAGACTCACAAAAATATGTAGTTTAAATATTAACCATGAATTATACTGAACTAGCTATTATCTATTTTTACGAAATTATCAATTTTAACTCAAAATTAATGAAAATTAATCAAATTAGTGAATTTAGTCACAAAATAAAATTCAAGTGTCCTAAACATCATTATGAACTTCTAAGAATCATAATACATAGGGCTCCTACTTTGATTTTGTTAAAAACTCATTAATTCCATAAAACAATGAAATTTCCTATTTTATCCAAAATAATTACAATAAATAGTAAACATGATTTTTTTAAAAAATTATTATTACTATAATTAAATACATATATTAAGTATGTTATGTACAAATTTTCAACTTGAAAGGAAATTATTTAATATTTCTAAAATTTAATTCAATTTTCATCCAAAAAGAGCCATTTCTTGAAAACCTTATATTTCTAATAATTATTTCACTAAAATAAAATTACTACATTAATCTACATACAACATAACTCTAGAAAAGCAAGTTTCATAATTAAATAACATCATTTGCTATTTTTACAAAATTTGCAAATTTTCAGCTAGAAATTTAGTTTACTTGAACCAGCCACCCTCCAACCACCCAACCTTATCGAAACACCTCTTTTAGTGGTGCTTTCCTTGACCCCAAATGGCCATTGCAACAAGACTCTTATAACCCTTTAAATTGGTCTAATTAGATTCCGTACTCTATTTTTACTCTAATTTTCTAATTTTTTTGGAAATTTTCATGAGTTTTTTTCTTTTATTTTTAGACTTCCAAAATGTTTTTTTTTTTTAAGTGTACATGCCCTATTCACGTTTTCTAAATGGATTAGGATTAATAAAAATTTAACATGTGGATTACACGTCATTTACTTAATTTGTCAATGCATGAGGTGTCATTTTATGATTATTTGCCTTTTAAGTCATCAATTCAAATTGATCCTTGGTTACCATTGTTGATAGTCAATTTTCGCTCATTTGATACTCAATCTTTTGTTTACCGAGATACCGTGAAACCAACTCTCTTGGCATTCGCACTAGATAAATGATGCATTGCATTTATGCCGAATATAAGAAACGCTCCTGGTTTGAATTCAAGTCTATAGTACGAACAGTTATCATAAGTATGGTTATATTACACAATCACTTGCTATCCTTATATATTAAGGGAGATGTCAAGTCAAGAAGTTTCTAATTGTCTTAACAATTATCCTAACAACTGCCATAGACACTACAACCATTTATAAATATCGAAAAGAAACTCAGTAAGGCCCCTAACACTTTTTATTTACATACTTACTATACTAAGTTACTTTGCTGACTTAAACATCAAAGTAGCCATACCAGATTGGCCCCGATACCAAGTATTTCACTTTCTCTTATAAGATTTTTCCTCATCTTAAAATTCACTAACAACAGCTACATCATGGGATAAGTCATCCTTTCAATTTTTTTTATTAATTTTCCATTTTTTAATGTTGATTTACCTTATTTTAATAATAATTTATTATTATATATATGTATTTAATAGAAATAATGTATATTCTATGTATATTACATATAATTTTTTATTTTTATAAGTTAAATAATTTATCTTTAATATCTTATTATATCTAAATGCTCGAATTTCACATTTTCGATATTTATTGACTTTGACGATAAATTGACATTTTCTTTAATTAATATTTTTATATAGCTTATTTTGAGAAATTGATTTTACTTGAATTATTTCATCTAACTTTTCTAACTTTACTGTGAAGTTTGAAATTAAATAGGTATCATATCCCAATGCCCTAAATTTAAGAGTTCAGATTCTAGGCTTATTGAATTAGCTTAAAATCCTAAAATATTACAACCTACCCTCCTTATGAAATGTTTTGTCCTCAAAACTTCAACAATCAAGGACATTTATGCACATAAACCAATACTGCGCATCTATTGTACAACTCTAATTCCTACATTACATCATTATCATCAACTATTGTTAAAAGTAAAATCTTTTAATACTGACTCTTGTATCTTTACCTCAAGTTTATCAATTTATGAACTTTCTATTTGACTTACACATCCCATTACTTCTTTCATCTTATGTTTCTAACTTTTACTACATAGGCTTAACATAGTTGGTGTTACCCTGCTGCCCCTTTTCGTTTAAGTCGTCATTTAAATAGTATCTAATCCATTATTATTATTTTGTTAGGTTCTTATCTTAGGTACTATAATCATCATATTATTATCTATAAGTTTACCCCTCACAACTGTTCATTTCAAACTAGCATGTTCTTAGCGATTCCTTTGCTACTATCTAAACTAATATCTCTACTCAATTCTTGTTTCATCCCTTCCATTATTTCCTTATCTATCCCCTAACTTTGCTAACATGTCTTTTCGCCTCATCCTTGTCATTATGCATTGTTCAAGTCCCAATTTCCACTTAGGATGAACATAACGAATTCACTTTCCTTACGTCTATAGGATTTATATTGTAGTTGTCACTTAATGGTCATAATTAAGATCTTGGACTCAACACATATATCAGTGAAAATGACTTTAGTAAATCTGAACTTTCTACTAACTTGTACATCAAAGAGATAGAGAATAACTCAAATCAAGTGGACTCAACTGGATTCAACGTGAATTGACATGACTCTTGACAAATAAGACTCATAAAGATATTGGACATTTTTCCGTCTAACAATTGACATGGTAAGATTCACAAGGATAGGAAATTTTTATCATAAAAGACACAAGAGTCATAACAGACATGAGACTTGACAAATGAGTCACGAAAGTCATAGATTTTCCATACTGTTCTTGCTTACCACATGTGCTAACGGTATTGAAAAGTATATATCTCATATTTTTGTAGTTATATATCCTAGTAACTTCACTTATTTTATCATCTTTTTGACTCCTCAATCTCATCATTAGCTATTGCCTTATGGATCACAATTTCATTCGATATAAGATCAATCCCTAAATTAGACTTTGATTATACTTCAGATAAAGTTTTGATTTATTCTTGAAGCTTGCTCATGATCATCTACCTTCTATATTTCTTAATATTCCATTCATTTCAATAACAACTTTTGCTTGCTTCACTACAACATACATATTATCTTTAGAATTTGCATTAATCCTTCTCACAAGTTTTTATTTTCTTTCCACAACTTCTCTTAACATTTAAGTTTCTATAACTCTTCTATGATTCCGTTCTTATAAGGCCACTTGAATGCTACTATCTTTCCCTCATAGTCAACATTTGCTCCATGCTTAACTCCAATATTATATTTAATCCTTTTATATCTAAGATAACTAGCTCTACAGTCATCTCATGAGTATTTAGATTCACACTCCCTATCCTTTACTTTATATTGCACCGCTTGTTTTCCTTCAATAGAGGTTGTAACTATTAACTCTAAAGTTTCTACAAATAGTTTATTTCTATCAACATACTCTTTTCATATATACAAGTGAATTGCCCTAATATTAAACAGAGTATATGTATAGGCATAACTATCGCTTACACATACCAATCTTGAAACATTCTTATAATAATTATATTACTACTTTGAAGCATTTCTTATTTATCAACTATCAACTACTAAGTACTCAAATAATATAAGTTATCAAGTTCAAGGGTCATACCTATTGCACCTTGGTCATCTCTAGCTTTGTCTTGCTGAATAGCATAAGCTTATATCTTACCTTAGGCTTGGGTTCTTTCCTTCTAAGTTGTTTATTCTTATTACCCAATCCTGATTCATTAGTTTGGTTTTATTGCTGAACTAACCTCTCTTATTGCTGTCCTGCACAATGTTGAGTAGTATGCCTTCGTTGATGGCATTGGTAACAATATATACCTCTTAGATTAAGGTTATAACACTGGTTGGCTAGATGTCCAATTTCACCACACCTATAACACTTTCCTCTTAGTTCTAGGCATTCCTCAACTCGATGCTTACTATTACACTTCTAATAAGATTATATTTTTTATAAAGGCCTTTTGTTTCCTTTTATGGATCAAATAGACTTCTTTTCTTTAGCTATATTACTTTTACTACTAGAACTAACATCCAACTTCCTTTTCTTATTCTCAATCTCATCTACAGCTTGTCGAAGATTACGAACTTGTTCAATCAGACAAGTTTCATTAATGACATTAGTATATCTTTTCACCTTACTCCTCTTCAACTCTATTAGGTAATAATGATCAAGTCTAGCCTTAAATCACTTAACTTTAGAAATCTCATTATTCTGTATAGTTTCAAGAGCAAACTTCAATAACTTATTGAAATCCCTCTCATATTCTTCAATTGTCTTGCCTTACTATCTTAGCTTATAGTATTCTTCACACATTTGTTCTCTTATACCCTTAGGAAAATATCATTCCAAAAATGTATCCCTAAATATTGCCTAACCAATTGGTTCTGGTAAATTCCATCTCTTTGCCTCTCAACAATTACTTGCACCTCCGTCTAACAAAGTAGCAACTATCTCAACTTTCTTATTTTCCTCAATCTCATGAATTTCAAAAGCTTTCTCCAATAAGTCAATCCATTCTTCTACAATCAAAGGATTAGTGTTCTTTCCATCAAATGGTTTCATTAATCGCTGTACCTAAGCTAACTTATCTCCATCTCCACCAACTCTTACCAATGCAACAGAAAATTGTTGTGCTGATTCCTCCATATGTCGTGGTTGCGTAGGGTTATGTTAAGGCTATTGTGATAGATCCTCCCTTTGCTCCACAAATATACAACTCATGGTGACATTCTACATTCCCTACAAATAATCTTTCTAAATAACAATCACATAAAATTCTATGGATAACTACTACAGTTGTTTTACTAAAGTATGAATATTTGTTACCTAACTACCCCACACATCTTATATATGTCTAAAGGTTATGGTCCCTAGTTAATGCTTTGATAAAACCTAAAGGATGTCACATTTTGGCATAACATGGAATGCACTATCACATAAGAATACCTATTGAAAACTTAAATCAACTTGCTCATCCATAAAAAAACAACTTTATTTACATGATAAAAGGGTTGCAATATCGAAGTTTAATTAGATATTTTATTAAAACTTTTGTATGCAACATACTATTTACATCAAAACATGAACCAACTTTTTTCCTTTGTCATCTTTACAATAATAGGATTTTCAACTTAGTATAGGTTCGATACAAAAGTGATTGACTCCGACCTACGCTTTCAATATATATATCCCCCCCTTAGTGTTGGGTCCTTCACAATGCAATTAACCAGAGGATAAAACATTTTATCTCCTCAGCTACTGAAGTTAAGTGAGAGTAGATAACAAACAACATAATATAGACAATACGATAGACAATACTATATATCACAATTGAAACATTTCAATCATAACTTGCAAGTTCAACTTTACATATGCATCTACCTAACTAGGCATTTACTACTCACAATGCAGCATGCTATGTTCATGCATGTGGTACGCATTGATACCGATATCCTATGCCCTCCAATTTTCTTCTAGTTAGTCGACATAGTTGGATATCTAAATATAACATCTAAGAATCTATAGGCAATAAGGAGCTACCCAACAGTAAGACCCTTACCAAATTGAACTATACACTATAGTCTACCATTTTCAAAAGGGCAACAAGGAGCTACCTAAGAGTAGGACCCTCAACTTCACTTTACAAAATTAGACTACACACTATAGTTCACCAAATCAAGATAGCAACACTACCAAATTAGACCACATAGTGTAGTCTAACAAATTTGACTATCAAAATAGTCATAATGTTCCGGTAATGTAATCTATATGCTTCCAAAAACTGAGTTCATAAAGCTATATTCTTTCAATGATCACTTGGAAGCTTCATTCTAAAAGTTATGACGAATAAGTCCCTTTTTGTACCATGCCAAGCTATGATATGCAATAGCAACTCAAAAATATCAATCAATACAATCAATCTTTTAGTTTTATTTAACCTAGTGATCTAAATCTAGTTTTCGAACTCTCCCTAATGGAATTCTAGTATCTTACTTAAGGTTCACTTAGGTGAACACCTATAAGATTAAGTTAGCAATCACTTAACTTCCCTGATTAGCACAATTATTTGCAAACATAATTCATCACCTAACGTAGCAACATAATAATTCAACCATGGTACAGTTAATATCATTCATAATCACCACATCAGCATCTACTATAGTAAGATATCAAATCACCCAAGATATACTCATATCTAATCAACACAGCATCAAACAGTACCCAATGTTATGAGTAGCAATATATCTACTCCAAGTATGGGTTAGATCTACTTGTCTTGATTTAGTAATAGCACAAAATCCTAAACTCTGTTATATGATTCTTCCTTACTTATCACACCTATGAAAATATAACATGGTTTTCAAAGCAAGTATGGGTCGAACCGAAACTGTAATAAGCTTTCATTTTCATGTTTTTAAACTTTGTTTGACTGTATCTTACTCATTTCCTATCCGATTTTAGTAAACTTTATATCGTCATGATTATTATTTCGAGTGCTAATAAGATATCTTAAGAGTCAAGTCTTTTAATATTATCAAAGTCTAAAAATACCCTTTCGTAATTAACTATAATAAACCCTAAATATAAATTAGAAATCCTAAATTTCCTCATTTCCCGAGTTGGTCAGCATTCATTAGGTACCCAAAAACACTAATCATTTACATATTTAACAAATATCGCATTAGTACCAATCATTATATCATATTTTAGGCTAATATATCGGCTTATATTATGAAAATACATAAATAAATAGTATACGAGCCCGATTAATTCGACGAAAAATCATATAGACTCATAAAAATATGTAGCTTAATTATTAACCATGAATTATATTAAACTAGCCATTATCTATTTTTACGAAAATCACGGTTTTAACTCAAAACTAGTGAAAATTAATCAAATAAGTGAATTTAGTCGCGAGATAAAATTCAAGTGTCCCAAACATCATTTTGAGCTTTTAAGAATCATAATACATACGGTTCATATTTTGATTTTGTTAAAAACTAATTAATTCCATAAAACAATGAAATTGCCTATTTTATCCAAAATAATTACAATAAATAGTAAACATGATTTTTTTTAAAATTATTGTTGTGAAAATTAAATATATATATATTGTGTATGTTATGTACAAATTTTCAACTGGAAAGGACATTATTTCATATTTCTAAAATTTAATTCAATTTTTGTCCCAATAGAGCCATTTCTTAAGGACCTTATATTTATAATGATTATTTCACTAAAATAAATTTATGAAATTAATCTACACATAAAATAACTCTAGAAAAGTAAGTTTCATAATTAAATAACACCATTTACTATCTTTACAAAATTTACAAATTTTCAGTCGAAAATTTAGTTCACCTGAACCAGCTGCCTCTAACCACCCTCTGACCACCCAACCTTGTTTGAACATCTCTTATAGTGGTGCTTTTCGTGACCCCAAATGATCAGACTCCGTGTTCTATTTTCATTGTAATTTTCTTTTTTTTTTTCTAATTTTTTTGGAAGTTTTCTTAAGTGTCTTTCTTTTATTTTCAAACTTCTAAAATGTTGTTTTTGAAGTTTGCATGCCCTATTTATATTTTCCAAATGGATTTCAAATCAATAAAAATTTTATATGTGGATTATACATATCATTTTCTTAATTTTTCAATACATGAGGTATCTTTTTCTGATTGTTTACCTTCTGACTCATCAATTCAAATTGATCCTTAGTCACCACATCATTAGATGACTTATACTTTCAATTTTTTATTAATTTTCCATTTTTTACGTTAATTTACCTTACTTTAATAATAATTTATTATTATATATATGTATTTAATACAAATAATGTATATTCTATGTAAATAAATCTATATTACATATAATTTTTTATTTTTATAAGTTAAATAACTTATCTTTAACATCTCATTATATCTAAATGCTCAAATTTCACTTTTTTACAATTATTGATTTTGGTGATAAATTGGCATTTTTTTAAATTAATATTTTTATATAGCTATTTTGAGAAATTGACTTTACTTGAATTATTTTATCTAACTTTTCTAACCTTATTGTAATGTTTGAAATTAAATAAGTATCATAACTCAGTGCCCTAAATTTAGGGATTCGGATATAAGGTTATTGAACTGGCTCGAAATCTTAGAGTATTACAATATATATAATCATAATATAAATGCTAGCAGTAAAAGACAAGTATGGCTATTATCCTACATGGAAACACTAGCATTAAAAGATTACTATACTAAAATCCAACAACATTTATCATCCTTAAATATAGAAGATGAAGGTATTAGAGAGTCTTGGATAAGCAAACTAATTTTTCAATTATACATTGAACTCAATCTATAGTCGCACATAGTGAAAAGGAGGGGAAGTCACAGAATGACTGTTCGTTTTCTTTCGGTGAATCAAATTCTCTTGAATATAGTATTAGATATACAAGTGAATCAAATTCTTACGAAAAACCCCTATTATCTTCTACATTCTCTATAATCTTTCTATAATGTACATGTCACCTAAACATGAATACTAGCTATGAAAACCTGGAAAATCTCTCTCCATAATAAGTAATTCCATAGACTATAGCAATTTGAGAACAAATTATAAAAACAAGCTTGAGAATGGATTAAAGATGCCGTTAACCACTCGAAACAACCTCCTTACAAGTACACAACCACGTTTTCTCTCTCTAGGCCATGTCACCCACACTCTCTATATGCCCATGCTCATACATACCATGATGATAAAAAATGACCATACCACTGCACTTTACACCATCCAAGCTTCAAAACATAACTACCCTTACACTTAGAGGCATCCTAAAGCTCTACCACCAATTAAACCCTTGTCACCATGCACTATCCCTCTCGAAGCCTTACCAAAATGACTTCTTTATCATAAACTAACCCCACCAATGAAATTCTAGCACCAAAAACCTTAAGAACCATCCTTAGATCATCAAAAACCAATCCTATGAACATTATACGAAATCCACCACAAGTATCCGCTTTGGAAAACTACCAAACAATTACCAAAACCCAAGGGGCTTGTTTCAAACTAAATTTTGTTAATAACATTCTCATAAAATTACATATTTTGTACATTTATCATAAAAATCACGCTTTTGGCACATTTGATCAAAATTGCATCTTTTTTGTCAAAACTACATTGTTTAGAAAAACTGCATATTATGCCAAAAAATTGCATATTCTTATCTCTTTTCCATAAAAATTGGCATTTTTAAAAAACTATATCTTTTGTTAAGATTTGCATATTTTTCATAAAGATTTGTATCTTGCATATAAAAATTGTGTTTTTAGAAGAAATTGCATCTTTTATCAAGATTCAAATCTTTTTGATAAAATTTGCATCTTTCATGCTAAAATTGCATATCATAGGAGATTTGAATAAAAATTGCATGTTTTTCAATGAATTTGTATTTTTTTTAACAAATTAGGCATTTTAGGTATTTTTCTATAAAAAAAATTGTTTTATCACTTAGTTAGGTCTTTCAAAAAAAATAAAAATATTTTTTAAGGGTTTTCTCACTAAAAATTAGGTTTATTTAGGAGTTTTCCAAAAACTGGGCAATTAAAAATTAGATTTTTTTTAGGATTTAAATAAATGGGAAAATAATGTAAACCTGACCAACTTCCATAAATAAAATTTGTCAATACACTAAAGTTTTTCTAAAAAGAATATATTATGTTAGCTTGATCCTAACTAATGAGTATGCAGACACTTGCAAAACAACCATAAAAGTGAGAAATTTTTTCTGTTTTTTTTAAGAAATAGAAATGCTTTTTTTTTTTTTTTTTATCTTAACTAGCTTGTTTATAGGTACCTTCAAGGCATTATCATTCTAATGAGTTCAAATTTATATCCGATTTTTCACAAATATTTAAAAATATTAATTTAGCTCTAAAAATTATGAAAGAATTTATTTGGATATATTCATATTTTTTTATATAAAAATATCAAATTATAAAATTTCTAAGTGGATATAAGGCCTTCTTAAGAAATTGCATGAAACCAACCAAATTTTAAAGTCCTTTTAAATTATCTTATCGATGTAATTTCTAAAATAAAATTTTTCTAGAAAGTCCTTATATTTCTATATATGAGCCTTGTAATTCTGCATAATCATTTTGGGCATACACGAAAATAAGTCAATCATGACGATAGCTCACGTATAAGTCCTAAGGCTAGACGATGACATGCCATGAGTTTAGAATATAAAAATATCATAAAATAATAGTATTATAGCTAAAAATTTATCATTTTACTAAATTATATTATATTGTAATTTACCTACTATAAATGTGTAAATAGGTAATAGAAATTAATTGAACTTTATGGATAAATTATTTGGACAATAAACTTATAAAGTAACATAAAATAATATTTAAAAATAGTACATATACCTTAGGTGTGGTTATTATATATAATTATATACCCAAATATATATATAATTACTTAAAAATTTGTAAGAAAATAATAACAAATTAGGAAAAAATTGTACAACACTAAATTTATAGTGGCTAGGGCATGATTTGAGTTGAGGACAATTATTGGTGCAATATATTAACACTAGGACACTTAACATACAAGATTAAGGAGGTTTAAGGACCTTTAGGAGAGAGAAAATATTCAATCTACACCATGCATGACTCGAAAATTTCACCAAAATCTCTCTACACCTTCTTAAGGATATGAGGAATTTTGGAAAAAATGTGAAGAAGGAATTGAAGCAAGTAGAAAATTTCTGGAAAATCGAGAAGTGGAATTGCACAAATTAAGCTAATTCAAGGAACCTACATTTAGAGAATACATGTAACCGAACTACCAACACCACTCAACAATTGATAGGAATCAGGCTACTGGACCTTAATCTCGAGAGCATGGTAAGGAGAGTTTTCTCTTTACACCTCACAATTGAAGAGCTTAAGCTATTGCAGTCTGCTAACCTGAAGACTTGCTAAAGCTGAACCCTCTTATGCTTATCAATAGTCACCAACTGTCAACTAAGGATGCATTCGGATAATAGCTCAGCCTATTCGACCATCATCCCAACCGACCTAAATCCGAGCCATACCAAACACATCTAAGCTGAACTTTCCTTGAAAGATTTATTTGCTTAGCTTAGCACCATCGAACTACAAGCTTGACTTAGCACCATTACTTAGCGACAACTAAGCTAATTGTATAGTTTGTTTGTTTTGCCAAGCATACAACCACTAACCATTTGCTACATGTTCAAGCACCCATATGGCAAAATCCTCTGTACAAGATAGATAATTTCCTTAATTTTCTCTTTTTTCCATTTTCCATTCTTTATACATTACTTCTTTAGGACTTTACCCCATTTAGTCATTTCTGTTTATAGTTGTTACATTAATATTTTGACTATAAATACCTCTTGTAAATGTAGCTGCAATATTATCGTCTTACATATGATATTTAAATATACTTCTCCTTTTTGTGAACATTACACTCTATTTGCTTGCTTGCTTGCTTGCTTACTTCATTCTTATCTTAACTCTTAAGTAAGGTTAAGTAGTAAGTACCCATATTGGACCTGCTTATGCTTCATATTGAGTTGAGATATGAGTCTCAATCGTTGCTTAGTATGTCATATCCTTACAGCAGATCATGGTTTCACTTGTTTACTTTCATTCTTGTTCACACACTTCCCATCTTTGTTTCTAAGCTTTCTGCAAACTTAAACCCATCTCAATACATTTACCCTTATTTTCTCTTAGCATGATTCATATCAATAATGGTATTAGAGTGGAGGTTTATTTGGGTAAGTTGTCTTTGAGCTTTCTTGTGAAGTAGTGTTTGTTATGATAGTGTGTTGTAGTTACATAAAGGCTAGTTGTAAGAATTTGAGTAAGTAAAAGGCATAGTAGTTTGCTACTATTGTATACTTTGTTATACTATGTTTCATGAATACAAAAATAGAGAAAGTTTCATTTAGGTTTATTTTTCTTCAAAGTAGTTGCTGTGTTTACAAATTAGTTGAACATTTATGTAGAAAAGTGTGGAAAAGAGAATGATGGATCCTAGTGTCGACGCTGGCATTAGAGATGATAATAGTAGCATTGTACATAATGGAAGACAACCCTAGAACACTGTAAGAAGTACAAATGAGTGAATTAATGAGGTAGCTAACCTTATAGTCGAATACTCCACAAGCGACTCAACTTGTAAGAGGACAAATCTCAACTCGATATGATCGACATAGAAGAGTAAGAGGACATGTGAGGAGAAGAATTGACTTAGGTGATATGAATGAAGAAGGAGAAGAAGAGTACAATAAACAAGAGGAGCAAGCCCGAGCACCTCAAGATGTCAACCATATAAAGTATCAAATTCCGAGCTTCAATGGTTCTTGAAGCATTGATGATTACATAGATTGGGAAGAGAAGGTAGAGTATGCTTTTGATTATTACCAATATGAGGATAATGAGAAAGTAAGGATTGCTACTATAGAGTTCTTAAGTCATGTCATGACGTAGTGGAAGAACTTCCAAATTATAAGGACACAAAAAGGAATAGGGACATAATGATATGGATTGGGGCCAAGGACAAACAAGGTTAGTTGTACGGGTGGTGGGTCTAATCTTGCTAAAGGAACCAAAATAAATGAAAGTCAATGGTTTAGCAAAATCTCGTACACTAACTCTTTGGATATGACTCACCATAGAACTACATACGGACCTAAGATTTATCGAATGTGATGCATTGGTCAAAGTGATAGGGTTGCTTGCCACAATCCTTGCTAAAGAGATTGATAAGAGCTGGTAAGGGAGAGAACTTTTTGAGAGAAAAGACTTAAAAGGGGTTTTTCATTAATTTTGATATATATATTTGCATTGTTACAAAAGTTACTATTTATAGTACGCCCTAAACTCTAGTGGCAAAACTGTAAATAATGTACAAGGCTTTAAACCCTAAAGAATTGGGTTCATAAATAAAATAAAGACAAACATATACAAAAATATAAAACTATGCCTTTTTACAGGGAGAAGTCAGCATGTGGTCATTCGGCATGCCTTAGAAATAGTTTCGCAGTACTTGGCCGAGTAACCAAAGTAGCCAGCCCATAACTACCGAGTGTTAAAGTTAATCAGTAATAGTCTCTCTGGGCTGTATTGAGTGGATCCAACCCTCGATAACGTGATCTCTCAACCATTAAGTCGATGATAGACTTTGTTGAGTGAATCTAACTCTCGAAAATGTGATATCTCGACTTATTGGCAAGCATGATGCCGAGTAATTAATTGGTCAGGCATGCATGAGGATCAATTATTATCTCGGCCTTTCGCTTCTCAACACTTTATTTATAAGAAATAGTGTTATTCGGCTCGGTAGACAAAATGAGTCGGCAAGTAGATGATCTTGGCTTTAGCAGTCGGGTTAGGTTGGTATCCTAAAGCCTATCATTTCCTCTCCCTTAGAGAAGTTTTGACTCGAAACTTGGTAAGTGGCTGCTTCAAATCCCACCAGGATCAAATACCAATAAACAAGATTTAAATTTAAACATAGTACACTGTAGGTCTTGTAACATGGGCATCATTAACAGATGCTCCCTCCAATCGTCATGGGCTCTATCAGCTACACCTTGATAGTCTCGGTAACTATCAATTACGAGAAGCAGCACAATCTCAAGGTCATATAAAGAATTAAGGGCTTGTAGATCTTATGTCAGTGGGACATAAGATGGCTCTTCAATGGCAAGTGCTTCTGCCTCTTCAAGCTCGACTAGCTTGAACATCATGATCTCCTCATCAATTGTAATCAACATTACCCCTGCTTCCTCGTAATTCGGCTCTTCCTCCTCTTTCCATTTACATAACTTAACTCTTTCTAATAAGAGAGTCCTAAGGGTTAACATGACATATCCCCTACATATGTATCCATTACCTCGGCTTTAATAAACTCCAATCTACAATTGATAATAGCTCACAGGTGTGATGCTATAATTGCTCATATCAATGTCATGTAAACTTGTCAGATGACTTGGACGCAATATTTTGAAATGAGGAAGGCAAACATAGTAATTCCTAGAGCTACCATTTGTGGCATTTATAGTGGGTAATGGAATCAATTTAGGAACATGGGGTTTTAACCACAATTTAACTTAGCCTTTCTCGCCTCTACTACTCGTCTCTCTAGCAACCTTCACCTCTTCCTTTTCTTGGCCTTCCTTCTCGTCAGCTTTCATTATTTGAGTATTCCTTTGCTACTTTATTTCTTCTTTAAGCTGCTTAAGCTAATCAAGTATAAGCCCTAGTTGTTCTTGCACATTATAATGGTCGATACCAATGGCGAATTCTTCTCTTAAGGCTAATTGGATAGCTTCATTTAAGCTCCTTAATCTTGAGGGGTTAACACATCAGGCAATCTTTGGCCATAACCCTCTCATGAATTATGAGATAGTACATGAAAGAGATTCATACAATTCTCATCACTATAGGAACACTTTATACTCTTGGGCAAATTCTTGAACACTCATTCGTCCCTACCCCAATGTAGACAACTCCTTATAAAACTTGTCTTGATATAATGCAGGTACAAATTTTTTCCTCATGGCAGGTCTCATTAAGTTCCATGTAGAACTCACTCCTCTAAGGATCCTTTGCCTTAATTTATTCTTCCACCAAGTCTTGGCAAGACCTTGAAGTTGATCCTCTATGATATATTCCTTATCTCATTTAGGATACGAGTACCTTTCAAAGACTTTGTTGACTCGAAGTTCCCAATCCAAGTATTCGTCTGGGGGTCCATACCCACCAAACATGGGTATTCTTGATCTTATATCTTCATAGTCATAGTCATAGCCATAGCCATATCATGCTTAGTTGTCATAAGCCATGTTAAATGAAGTTATCACTTCAATAAACTAGCTCAGTTTGTAAGAAATCTTGTCAACACTAACAAACTATCCAACACTTGTGACTTAATACGGCAACTTAGAGGCATGCACAGCTCAGATCTAGAATTAGCTTACTTGTCTGGTTGAAGTGGGTTGGATGCTTACATGACTCAGCAATTGAATAGGCAAACAACTTAGCTCGGTAACCTTAGGGGAATGACAGTACGGTACTTCACTTTGCTTCGATAGTTCAAATTGAAATAGCTCGAAAGCTTGGCAAAGTTCAAATCCATCACCACTATTCTTAGCTAATCATCTTGGCAAACAAACATTACTTTCTCAACTAATATCATAATAGTAAAATAGGATAACACATTGAACATTCGAAGAAGTCATATCTCGGCAACAATCCAAATTGGAATTCCTAACCTTTTCTTTAATGTTTATATTTAATACAAGACTTATGATGTAAAGGAATTGCAATCCAAATTTTCACTAGCCTACTTAAAGGAAATTCAATTGAAACCAAACTAATATCCAGCAAAAAAATCCTTAGTATCCCAAACAAACACAATAAGTAAGCACTTCCTCAAACACGAAACAAAACAGATATAATGACTAAAACTCTCGGCCCTATCTGGAACCTCAAGCTTTGATACCAAGTTGATATGGATCAGGGCTAAGGACATATAAGGCCGATCGTAGGGGTGGTAGGTTCGATCCTTCCGAAGGAATGAAAAGTAAATAAAAGTTGAAGGTTTAGCAAATCCCATGTACTAATTCTACAGATATGATGCACCATAGAACCACATACGGACCTAAGACTTGCCAAATGTGACGTACTAGTTGGAGTGATAAGGTTGCTCGCCACAATCCTTGCTAAAGAGATTGATAAGAGCTGGTAAAGGAGAGAACTTTCCGAGAGAAAAGACTCAAAAGAGGTTTTTCATTAGTTTTGATATATATTTGCATTGTTACAAAAGTTGCTATTTATAGAATATCCTAAACCCTAGTGGCAAAACTGTAAATAATGTATAAGGCCTTAAACCCTAAAGAATTGGGCCCATAAATAAAATAAAGATAAACATGTACAAAAATATAGAACTATGTGTTTTTATAGGGAGAAGTCAACATATGGTCATTCGACATGCCTTAGAAATAGTCTCGTAGTGCTTGGTCGAGTAACTAAAGAGGTCGGCCCATAATTGCTAAGTGTTGAAATTAGTCTGCAATAGTCTCTCCAGGTTATGCTAAGTGGATCCAACCCTTTGGTAATGTGATCTCTTAGCCACTAAGTCGACAACAGACTTTGCCAAGTGAATCTAACTCCCGAAAATGTAATATCTTAGCCTATTAGCAAGCATAATGCCAAGTAATTAATTGGTCAGGCATGTATGAGGATCGGTTGTTGTCTTAGCCTTCTACTTCTCAGCATTATATCTACAAGAAATAGTATTATTTGGCTTGGCAGACAGAATGAGTCGGCAAATAGATGATCTCAGTTTTAGCAGTTGGGTTGTGTTGGTATCCTGAAGCTTATCACGTAAATAATTGGCCTGAGATGCAAAGGATACTTAGGAATAGATTCATACTAGGTACTTACTTACAAGATACTTTTTCCCTACTTCAAGAGTTGAGACAAGAGAATTGAATTGTTGATGAGTATGTTTAGGAATTCCAAATACTCATGTGAAGTAGATGGACCATTAGCCCAAATAGTATCCATATTTCTCATTAGAATGAGAAGTGATATCTAAGATGTCGTAGAGCTTCAACAGCTCACTGCATTGGATGAGGCTATAAGAATTGCCAAGCTAGCAAAAAGCAAAGGAGGAATAGGTCAAATAGATCTCCAATGAGTTGACCTATGTAGTCAAGCTAGCCTACTTAGGGAAGTTACCAAGCTTAACAAAGTTTTAAGTTGAGTAGAAGAGTAGATGTTAGAGTTGAATAAAAGAGCCAACCAACTGATGGTAAAGTTCTACCAAGAACTTTTGAGAAAGGCTAAGGATTTAGGAGAAAGATGAGCTAGATTAAGTGCTTTAAGTGTCAAGAGTTTGAGCATAAGGCTACTTAGTGTCCAAAGTGAAGAACTATGATTGTGAAAGGAGATGTTATGAAGCTTGACGTGGATAGTATTGATGAGGAGCTAAGGAGGAAGTTGTTCCTAAGAAGAATACCACTTAGGAAAGAGAGCTTGTTGAAGAGAATGTGTTTGTAGAAGACCCAGATAAGTTGACTCTAGTTGTTTGATGTGCAATGAGTATAGATACTTCTACTGAGGAAAAGTAGCGAAAGAACTTGTTCCACATCACTTACAAAGTGAATGAACTGGTTTTTGTGCTCATTGTGGGTAGTAGAAGCTACACTAATGTTACATTTGTTCACCTAGTTAAGAAGCTCAAATTGCCAACCATTTCACATCCAAGACCTTATAAATTGCATTGGTTAAATGAAAAGGGGGCACTGCAAGCAAGTGTTGCTGCTGATCTCTATTGAAAACTATTCAGATGAAATTTTTTGTAATGTGTTGCCTATGTATGCATCTCATATGTTGCTAGGCAAACCTTAGCTTTTTGATCAAAGAGTCATTCATGAAGGTTTTAGGAATATGTATGTGTTTGAAAAGAATGGGAGGAAAATTACCCGGAATCCCATGACCCCAAGTCAAGTAAGCAAATTACAAGCCAAATTGGGCCGAGGATCGAATAAGGCTTTAGTACTAAGCAAAGCTAACCTCCCAAACAGCCATCAAGTCTAACTTGTCGATTCCTATTGATTGGGAGATTATTGGAATTGAAGGGTTAATAGAAGCTACCAAAAGAGGTCCAAAAGTTACTCGATGAATATTCTAACCTATTTTTGGAAGAGTTGTTAAAAGGGTTACCCCCTTTTTGAGGCATTAAGCATTACATAGACATGATACTCGATGCTGCCTTATAGAATAAGCTAGCTTATAGAAAGAATCTCAAGTAAGATGTAGGGCTGTAGAAGTAAGTCAATGAGCTATTAAAGAATGGATATGTGAGAGAGAGTCTTAGCCCTTGTACTGTGCATGCATTGAAGAAGGATTGCACTTATCATATTTGTGTAGATAATAGAGTTATCAACAAGATTACGATTAAGTACAAATTCCCCATTTCGAGGCTAGACAATATGTTGGACGAACTGAGTGGTATGAGAGTGCTCAACAAGATCGACTTGAAATCAAGATTCCATTAGATTTGGATAAGGCAAGTGGATGAATGGAAAGCTACTTTTAAGACCCGACATGGCTAGTACTGGTGGATGGTCATGCCCTTTAGATTATCGAATGTCTTGAGCACTTTTATGAGATTAATTAATCATGTTTTGAGAAATCTAATCAGGAAGTTTGTTGTCATCTACTTTGATGATATCCTTATCTATTGTGTCAACTTAGCAAGTCATATAAATTATCTTAAAGCTATTTTCTATGTCCTCCAAATAGAAAGATTGTTCAAAAACATGAAGAAATGTTGCTTTTATTAAGAAGTGGAGATCTTCCTAAGCTACATGGTTAGTGAAGGAGGATTAAGAGCTAATGAAGAGAAAGTTTGATGCACTATTGAGTGGCTGACCCCAACTTCATGTGTAGAGGTGCAAAGATTCCATGGATTGGCATCCTTCTACCGATGGTTTATCTAAGGATTCAATACTATAGTTGTGACCCTAACCGAGCTAATAAAGAAGAATGTAGAGTTCATGTGGGTAGAGATAGAAAAGAAGAGTTTACTAAGGTGAAAGCGAGATTGGCCTCTACCCCAATCTTAGCTCTACTAACCTTTGATAAAGTGTTTGAGCTTGAATGTGATGCATCAGGTGTCTACATTAGAGCTATGTTGATGTAAGAAGGCCAACCTGTCGCTTATCATAGTAAAAGGCTCAAAAGAGCACAACTAAACTATTCTATGTGTGACAAAGAACTCTTATCTTTAATTTAAGCTCTTCATATGTGGCAACATCATCTTCTACTAAACGAATTTGTCATATACATGGATCATGAATCCTTAAGGTACTTGTAGAGCCAATCAAAGCTTTCTAAATGCTAAGCTTAATGGATCAAATTTTTGGGAAGAGTTTAACTTAATTATCAAATACAAGCAAGGCAAGAATAATGTAGTTGCTAATGCTTTGTCAAGAAGACATGCTCTCTTCATTAAGTTACAAACCATACTGTTAGGGTATGCAAGAATTAAAGAACAGTATCAACATGATTCTCACTTTGGTATGATATATAGATAATGAAAAAAGGGGAGAACAGTAGATGAATACTATGTAGAAATGGGTATCTATTTTGAGGTAGCAAATTGTGTATGCTAACTTATTTAATTAGGGAATTGTTGGTAAGATAACTACATAGTAGAGGACCCTCTAAGCACTTCAGAGAACAAAGGATGTATGAGCTCCTAAATGACTAGTTCTTTTAGTCTAAAGTGAAATGTAATATGCATCACATGATTGATGGATGCATCTTTTATAAGAAAGCAAAAAGCCAATTAGAATAAGGGAAGGCAATGCCTCTACCTATCTTAACCAAACCATGGGCTGACGTAATTATGGATTTTGTCTTTGGATTGCTTTAAATTGCTTAAGGCAAAAACTCTGGTAGTTAACATAGATAGTTTTAGCAAGATGGCATGCTTTATGCCTTACATTAAGACTAACGATGCTTCGGCAATTACTTCCTTCATTTTCCAAGAAATAGTTTTCTTACATTGAGTACTGAGGAATGTGGCATTAGATAAAGACCTAAAATTCTTGAGCCATTTTTAGAGAACTCTTTAGTGTCAAATGGGAATCGAGCTGCTATTCAGTACTTCTTATCACCCTTAAACTGACTACTAGATAGAGGTTGTTAACCGTACCTTTGTATCACTGCTTCAAGCTATAGTAGGGAAGAACTACCTCTTAGTGATAGAATTTGCCTACAATAGGACTGTCCAAGCCATTGTTTGGCATGCTCCATTTGAAGTCATCTACAGTTTCAACCCTAACCAAACCCTTGATCACACCCCAATGCCGCCTATTGACTAAGAAGATCTAGAAGTAAGAACCACATCTTAGTCCCTCCAACAGATCTATTAACAAGTCACCTAACACATTAACTAAGCTACCAAAAAACTAAAAGAGAAGGGCAAATGAAGGAAGACTGAGTAATTTTAACTTGATGACCAAGTATGGATACACTAAAGCAAATGGTGGTTTTTTAACAAAAGGAAGAACAAGCTATCTACCAGAGCTAAGGGACCATTTAAGATACTTTAGAATAATAATGACAACACCTACCAATTTGAGCTACTAAAGGACTTTAGAGTGTCTAATGTAATTAATGTTACCAAACATTATCCCTACTAACTTGAGGGAGACCTAAATGAGGACCAGCCAGATTTGATCTTAAATCCTAATCAACCTAGTAGGGATGATAAGAATTAAGCTATTAGACCCCTAACTCGTGCTTAAGCTCAAGGACTAGAGAGCATAGTAAGGTGAGTTCTTTCATACAGCCTAAAATTGAAGAGTTTGAGTTGCTGCTATCTACCATCCTAATGATCTACCTGAGCTGAACCTTCTTATGCTTATCAATAGTCACTAACTATTGACCAAAGGTGCATTCAGACAACAACTTGACCCATCAGACCATCTGCCTAGGTGACCTGAATTTAAGCCATACTGAACATGTCCAAGTTGAACTCACCTTGAAGGATTTACCTACTTAGCTTAGCACTACTGAATTACTAGCTCAGCTTAACACCATTACTCGACGACAACTATGCTAACCATACAATTTTCTTTGTCTTGCCAAGCACACAACCACTAACTATCTACTACATATCTGAGCACTCCTATAATAGAATCCTCTATAAGAGATGAATGCTTTTCTTGATTTTCTCTTTATGCCTTTATACATTATTTCTTTAAGACTTTACTCCTTGTAGTCATTTTCATTTATAGTTGTTGAGAATAAATACCTATTATAAATGTTGCCATAATATTATCATCTTACATCTAATATTTGAATTTCCTTCTCCTTTTCCGTAAGTGTTACTCTTTATTTGCTTATTTACTTTACACTTATCCTAACCTTTAAATAAGGCTAGGTGGCGAGTACCCTCATTGGACCCGCTTATGCATCATATCAAGTTAAGCTATGACTCTTCAGTAGTTTCTTAGTACGTCATATCCTTGGAGTGGATCAAGGTTTCACTTGTTTACTTTCATTCTTGTTCACACGCTTCCCATCCTCGTTTCTAAGCTTTTTACAAGCTTGGGCCCATCCTGATACGTTCACCCTTGTCTGCTTTAGGTGCATCTCACATCAACAATGGTGGCCATGCCTAGCTTGGCTAACAACCAAGGAGTGGTTGTTAGTGGCTAGATGGCTAGCATTCTAATAAGTCCAAATTTAGAACCGATTTTTCATAAATTTATAAAAATATTAATTTAGCTCCAAAAATTATGAAAAATTTTATTTGTTCATATTTATATATATAATTTTATAAAAAAAATATTGTATTATAAAATTTTTAAGTGGATATAAGACCTTCTTAAGAAATTAACCAAATTTCGAAATTGTTTTAAATGACCCTATTGACGTAATTTGTAAACCAAAATTTTTTTGGAGAGTCCTTATATTGTATGAATATTTTTTAGATAAAAATGATATCTATAATTTTTAGGAATTTTTAGGCCTTTAAATTTGATGAAAAATATAATTTACTTGAAGATGTCATATATTGAGCTTAATGAAAATCGTTGGTATCAAGTTTTGAAGTTTATTTGGATCACATTCTACTATGAAGAACAATATGGAGTTGTGTGGTTTGAGATGGAGTTGTGATATGCACAAACCACTTCTTATGATATACATGCATTATGTTGAAGATAGGAGGATTTGGAAGTTTGGGTGATATAGTGATTATGAGTATGATGAACTTGTTGTATGGTCATGATTTACTATACTTGTAAATTGTAATAAGGTATTAGAGTGACTTGCTCTGTGCAAACATGTAAATTAAATCTATTTAGAGAGCTCTTCACAAGGCTGATCTAATAAAAGAATAACTTAAAATTCCTAGGTTAGATACTTGGTCAAAAGGTTAGCTGGTACAAAGATCTTGATTATAACAATGTCAAAGTCTTGGTAAAGATGTTAGATGGTGAATGAGGTGTAGTCATAATGACTTTAGAGACATGTTCAAAAGGTTAGTGATGAAAGGATTTTAACTCTAAATATGTTGGAGCCTCGTTCAAAAAGTTATCTAGTGAAAAAAGCATGGTTGCAATGATTTCATGGAAACACTTAGGGGGTTGGCTAAATTAGAAGGTTTTAGATGAAATCTCTTCAAAGCCATCTTCAAAGGATCGATTTATAAAGGGGGGACTCAATCTCTAAGTTAAAAAAGTGAATCAAAAAGTTGAATAATAAAAGGGACTTAACTATACCCTTGTAGACATCCCATCTTTACTCTTATAGTTTTAGAATTTTTTTTTTCTTCAGAATAGGGAAAAAGGGTCTTGAATTACATAAAACACAAAAAAAAATAGAAAGTTTAGAAAAAAGTACAAAAAAAAAGAAAATAAAAATATTAAAAAAAATAGAAAATTTTCAAAAAAAACAGTGAAGAAAATTTAAAAAAAAGTACAAATAAAAAGAGAATTTAGAAAAATAAGAAATTTTAAAAAAATACAAAAAATAGAAAATTTAAAAAATATATATATAAATCTTTAGTTTTTAAAATTAAAAAGAAAAGAGAGAAAGAAGTATTAGGTTTGGGTGTACATTTAATTCTTGCCTAAGCCGACTTAGTCTATATATGTAATTTAATTGTATATGTAGATAAAGCATAGGCCAATGGCTTGTTGGCAAAGCTTACACATATACATAATAGAGGTCCTGGGTTTGATCCATGTGCTAGGTTCTTTGTGCCTTTTGTTTTTTCATCTTGGACATCAACATGTATTAACCTATTATTAGCTGACCATATCCATTTTCTTTTACTTTCTCTAAGATTCTAGCACTTTCCTACTTTAAGCAACCTACTTTCAAGCAATTTTTTATCTCTTTTTCTTGTGATTTCACCAAATTAATGGTGAAATCATAAAGAGCACTTGAAGTACTTCAGATTAAACCTAAAAACTCATCTAGAGTCAATCATTTATTATGTAAAATTGTTGCTTGAAAATTGAAAGATTCATTCTTATTCGAGTGTGATTTCCATGATTCAAGCTCCATCTTTGACTATTGAAGCTTCCTATGAGTATTTTCAAAAATCTTGAGACTCCATTAACATCATTTGACTATAAAAATAGCAAGATTCAAGGCCATTTACTTTGAATTCAAAATTGATGTCCAGTCAAAACCCATTCTTGTGACTTTCGGATTTGATGAGTTAATGGACTTTCCATGCAAACTTAAAGCTCGATTAGTATAGAAAGAGAAGTTAGGGACTCGATTCCACCAAGAGTAATCATTAAACACTCATCAATCTGCTATCTCACTCTAAAGCCCTTACCTACGACCATCCACTCTCTCTCTAACCTATCTCTTTCGTTTCTCACTTTCGAAGCTCAAGACCACCACTATTAGACTCCTTACAACCTAAGCTATCTAATGCTATTAGCCCCAACATCTACCGTGAGCCCTAACCTTGTCACCAAAAACCTAGGGTTTGAAACCTTAACCATCGCATAGCCTAGCTCCAAAAACTACCCTCGTACCTCCTTGTTCAAATTCAACACGACAGTTGAGTTCATGGTGTCTTAAAAACTCACACCTAACACCCATTCGAAGCTTAGAAATCACCACTCATGGGAGACACCCGCCTGATGGGAATTAGGCTACTAAACCTTAGCCTGTAACCAAGCCCGAGGACTAGAGGGAGTGGCATAATGAATCCTTCTGTTCTAGTCAACCCTTACTAAGGCCGTGTACTTCCTTGCCGAGTTACCCTTCATGCTGAGCCATATGACTGCCCATCTTTCTGAAGTGCACTGAATTGAAGATTACTCATCCGCACCTAAGCAGATCAATTACTCGGCATTTTCCTTGCTAAGACTCTAAGAAAGGGAGACTTCGGACTAACTAAGCTATCCCTACTCAGCCAAGCCAGTTGTCTGTACTTTTTGTCAGGATCTTTTAATAACCTCGCTATTGTAGCATCGCCACATATATAATAGCAAGTGTAGAATTCATTTCAGCAATGATTGTTTTTATTGTATATTCATTTTTACCCTTTTGTATCTTATACATTACTTCCTTAGGAAATGCCCTTTTTGTCTTTTTCTTTTTAGGCAAGTTGCCTTAACTTATGGGTATAAATACCATTATACTTGCAGTTGTGAGGAGGATCAGATTATCCTTAATACACTTGAGTATTTTCAACCTTGCATAAACACTCAATTTACGTTTGGCATCACTCTTATCCTAACCCTTAAGCAAGGTTAAGTGGCGAGTAACCTCGTTAGACCGATTCGTACATCATATCGAATTGTACTTTAAGTCCTCAGAAGATCCATTTGTGTGTCATATCTTTTGGAACTGTTCGTGGGTTTTGCTTACCTTTCATTCGTCATTCATTCTTTTTGCACTTTCTCCCATTAATTCTTTTGAGCTTTCTATAAGGTTAGACCCATCCAACGACCAGCCTTGTCTATTCTTGGTTATGGTTTGCACCATCTTGGTATTAGAGTGGAGGTTTGGTTTGAGTTGACATGTGTTTTTAAAGTTTTGTTATACTTTATTTTGCGTTTGAAACAAAGCAAGTTGCTATGTTCATTTAAGCATTGTGTTGTTGACTGTTAATTTCTTAAAGTAATTGTTTGAGCTTTGAATTTGTAAGGAAAAATGATTAACCTGAGTATGAATGTTGGTATTGGCAATGGTAGTGGAATTGTCCACTGTGGATGATAGTCTTAAGGAACCCCCAAAAACACTGATGAGAGACTTGTTGAGGTAGATAACCTATTGGCGAAATCAACTCGATTTGTACATGCATTGTCTTGCCGACCTACTAAGGCCATGCAAAACACCCCATAAGTTACTTAGCCTGTTAGAGGTCAAAACCCAACTCAACCAGTTTGAGGTGGAGGAGTAGGTAGATGAGTAAGGAGAAGGATTGATTTGGCAAGCATGGGAGATAAGGAAGAAGAGGAGAATTTTGAAGAAGAGTGTGTATGAGTCCCTAGAGCATCTAACCATGTGAAGCTTCGAATTCCAAGTTTTAATAGATTTGGGAATGCTAATGAATACTTGGAGTGGGAAGAGAAGGTGAAGCATGTGTTTCATTACTATTAGTATGAGGATTATGAGAAGGTGAAAACTGTTGCTATTAAGTTCTCTAGATATGCCACCATGTGGTGGAAGAATTTTCAGGCCATGAGAAGATGAGAGGGATACCGAGAGATTAATATTTAGCTGGAGATGAAGAGAATACTCAAAAACAGATTAGTGTTGAAGACCTATCTTTAAGATACTTTCACTTGGCTTTAGGAGTTGAGACAAGGAGGCCAAACTGTTGATGGGTATGTTCAAGAATTTCAAATGCTTATGATACGTTGTGGAGTAGAGGAACCACCAGCTCGAATAGTCTCAAGATTCATTACTAAGTTAAGAAGAGACATTTATGACATTATGGAGCTCTAACGATTTGACACAATAGATGAAGCTCTTAGGATTGTCTAGCGAATAGAAAGACAAAAGAGGAGTTGACTAATAGCCAAGGTGTCGACTAACCGACTCAGACAAGCTAGTCGCTGAGCTTAGTTAAGTACCAAGCCGAGTAAAAAGGCCGACCTGATGGTAAAGTATCCACCTGAACTTATGAGAAAAGGAAAAGGTCTAGCAAGAAGACAATTCAAATCAAGTACTTCAAGTGTTAAGGGTTCGGACATGTGGCTGCTCAATGCTCAAACTATAGGACAATGGTCATAAAAGGAGACATCCCAAAGCTAGAAGTAGACAATACAAATGAAGAACCTGAAGAGGAGGAGGTCCCTACCGAGAAAGAGCTGATTGAGGAGGATATGTTTGTTGAGGACTTGGACAAGTTACTCATGGTTGTCTGACGCACTATAAACATGGAATCCTCACAAGAAGAGGAGTAGAGAGAGAATTTGTTCCATACCACTTGTAAGGTAAATGATTAGGTGTGCGCCCTCATCATGGATAGTAAAAGCTACATCAATGTAGCATCAACTGATCTTGTTTCAAAACTGAAGTTGCTGACTATTGCATATCTAAAGCCGTATAAGTTGCATTAGCTAAGTGAGAAAGGAACATTATATGTCACTTGACAAATACTACTACCAATCACTATAGGGAATTAGTTTGACCAGATTCTTTATGACGTACTGCCTATGTGCAATTCCCACATGTTGTTAGGTAGGCTATGGTTGTTTGATAAGAGAGTTATACATGACGGCTACAGGAATACGTATATGTTCGAGAAGAATGATCAAAAGATCACATTGAATCCGATGCCACCGAAAGAAGTTAATAAGCTATAAATGAAACTTGCTCGCGAATCAAAGAAGGCTTTGGTGATGAGTAAAGCTGATCTCCGAAAGGCCATCAATGCTGATGAGCCAACCCTCTTGTTGGTTAAGCAACTATTAGAAATGAAGGAGTGGGGTGAGCTACACTAGGAAATCAAGGAGCTACTAGATGAATATGTCGACCTGTTCTTAGAATAGTAACCTGAGGGGTTACCCCCAACTCAAGACATAGAGCATTGCATTGACTTAGTACCCGACACTATACTACCAAATAAGCCAGCTTATAAGATGAATCCTATGTAAGCTTCTAAGCTCCAACGTTAAGTCAATGAGTTGCTGGAGAGAGGCTATGTAAGTGAAAGTCTTAACCCTTATGCTGTACCTATGCTTCTAGTATGGAAGAAGGATGGAACCTAGCGAATGTGTGTAGATAGCCGAGCTATGAACAAGATCACGTTCAAATATAAGTATCCAATCCCGAAGTTAGAAGATATGTTAGATGAACTTAGTGGAGCCAAAATTTTCAACAAGATTGATCTTAAATTTGGTTACCATTAAATCCACATGAGGCTAAGAGACGAGTGGAAGACTACATTCAAGACTCAACATGGACTTTACGAATGGATGGTCATGCCCTTTGGCTTGTTAAATGCCTTGAATACTTTCATGAGACTAATGAACCATGTACTGAGATATCACATAGAGAAGTGTATTGTGGTGTACTTTGATTACATCCTAGTCTACAGTGTTGACATGCTGAGTCACTGTAAACATCTTAGAGTAGTTATAGATATCCTTGGTGCTAAGAGACTATTCAGCAATCTAAAGAAATGTTGCTTTTAGTTGAAGGAAGTGGTATTCTTAGGCTATGTAGTTAGTGGAAGAGGCTTACAAGTCGATGGTGAAAAGATCCTAGCAATTGTTGAACAGCCCATTCTTACTACTTGTGCCGACGTGTGAAGTTTCCAAGTACTGGCTTCGTTTTATAGAAAGTTCATTAGGAATTTTAGCACCATCATTGTACCACTTACTGAACTAACGAAGAAAAACATTGACTTCTGATGGGGAGAAAGGAAGGAGAGGAGCTTTGCCAAGATAAAAGAAAGATTGACCTCTGCCTCGGTGTTAGTTCTGCCTGACTTTAAGAAAATTTTTTAGATGGAGTGTAACGCATCATGCATTGGAATAGGCGTTATCCTAATGTAGGAAGGTTAACCAATTACTTTCCATAATGAGAAGCTTTGAAGACCAGAGCTGAACTACTCCGTGTATGATAAGAAACTTTTGGCACTAATTCGAGCATTGCAAGTATGGTATACTATTTACTACCAGAGGATTTTTCATATATACTGACCATGAATAATTGAGATACCTCTAAAGTCAGACCAAGTTATCAAAGCGGCAAGCGACATAGATTAAATTCCTTAAAGGATTCAATTTTGTAATAAGGTACAAGCAGGGAAAGAGCAACGTAGTTGTAGATGCTCTTTCGAGGAGATATGCGCTTTTATCATAACTGCAGACTAGACTGTTTGGGTTTGTAAGTATCAAAGAACAATACTTTAAAGATCTACACTTCAAACCTATAATTTCGCGATCTATTAATTGGAGGATAGTAGATGAGTATCATGTGAAGGATGGCTACTTGTTTCGAGGCGGAAAATTATGCATGTTGATTTGTTCACTAAGGGAGCTACTAATCAGGGAAGCCTACAATAGAGGACTCTCAGTCATTTTACATAAAGGAGGACTTGTGAGTTGTTGAATGGTCAATTCTATTAGTCAAGGATGAGGAGAGATGTGCACTAAGTGGTCGAAGGCTATGCTGTATGCAAGAAAGCTAAGTGCTAAGTCGAATAAGGGAAAGCAATGCCTTTGCCTATCCCAACCAAGCTATAGATTGAATTGAGTACAGACTTTGTTCTCAGACTACCGTGAACTATCAGAGGCAAAGTCTATAATGGTCATCATGGATTGATTGAGCAAAATGGCACACTTCGTGCCTTGCTCAAAAACTAACGATGCTTCGGCTATTGCTTCTCTTTCATTGTAGGAGATTGTGCGGATACATGGTGTATGAAGAAGCTTAGTCTCTAACAGGGACTGAAGTTCTTGAGCCATTTCTAGAAGACCTTGTGGCGTCGGATGGGGACCAAACTACTGTTCAGTACTTCCTACCACCCTCAAACTGACGGCCAAATAGTAATGGTTAACCGCACTTTAGGATCACTACTCTAAGCTGCAGTAGGGAAGAACTTAGCTGATTAGGACGTCTGCTTACCTGTAGTTGAGTTCACTTACAACCAAATAATACATGATACCACTAAGCAGACTCCCTTCAAAGTGGTCTATGATTTCAATCCCAAGTTACCCCTCAATCATGCCCCCATACTCATACCCACGAAAGAGGACCATGATGCCTCTATTAAAGCATGATCCCTTCAACACATCTATGACAAGGTCACTCAACACATTGACCAAGCTATTAAAAGAATGCGAGAAAAGACTAAAGGTAGAACGGCTAAACAATTTTAGCTAGGAGACTTGATGTGGCCACACCTTAGTAAGGAACGGTTTCTAAACTAGAAGAGGACCAAATTATCTGCAAAAGTAGAAGGACCTTTTAAAATCCTCTAGAAGATCAATGATAATGCCTACATATTGAAATTGCTTAAGGATTATAGGGTTTTTGATGCCTTTAACATTGCCAACCTCAATCCGTATCACCTTGATGGAGAATTGAGCAAAGACCATTCAGATTTAATCTCAAATCTAAAATAACCTAGAGGAAATGATGGGAATCAAGCTATCAAACCTCTAACTTGTAGCCGAGCCCGAGGACTAGAGGGACTAGTACGATGAATCTTTCTATTCTAGCCAACCCTTGCCAAGGCTGAGTACTTCCTTACTGAGTCACCTTTCATGCTGAGCCATATAATTGCCCATCTTTTTGTAGTGTGACGAATTGAAGATTGCTCACTCACGTTCGAGCCGATCAATTACTCACCATCTTCCTTACTAAGGAGTTGAGAAAGGGAGACTTCATATTGACCAAGCCATCCTTGCTTGGACAAGCTAGTTGTCCATATTTTTTTCCATATCTTCTAACAACCCCACCAATGTAGTATCGCCATGTATACAGTATCATGTGTAGAATTTATTGCACCAATGGTTATTTTTCTTGTATATTCATTTTTATCCTCTTGTATCTTGTACATTACTTCCTTAGGAAATGTCATTTTTGTCTTTTTCTGTTTTAGGCAAGTTGCCCTAACTTATGGGTATAAATACCCTTGAACTTATAGCTGTAAAGAGGATTAGATTATCCTTAATATACTTGAGTATTTTCGTCCATCTGTAAACACTTAGTTTACTCTTGACATCACTCTTAACACTTGAGTAAGGCTAAGTGGCGAGTAACCTCATCAAATCGATTCGTACATCACATCGAATTGTGAAGTGAGTCCTCGAAAGTTCCATTAGCATGTCATATCCTTTGAAGCTGTTCGTAAGCTTTGCTTACCTTTCATTTGTCATTAATTCCTTTCGCATTTTCTCTCATTAATTCTTTCAAGCTTTTTATAAGCTTGGACCCATTCAATGATTGACCTTGTTTGTTCTTGGTCACAATTCACACCATCCACCACTACCGACAGCTGACATGTACTACCCCTCAAACCACCTCTATTACCCGCGGCACTTTGCCTGCCTCCTTTAAGTCTAATATGAAACATACAAAAGCACCTCTGCCCACTTAAAAATTAGCCCAAAAACATCTAAATCAAGCCTCTTCACCGTCTTCTCTATCCTCTTTACACGACTCAATCTACAATCCGATATGACTCCAACTTGACTCAACTAAATCAAACCGTAATCCGCAGCTCCGACTTATGTATTGCATCTTTCGATCAACCCTTTCCTTTGGAATTTTGTTTCGATTTTATTTTTTTAATTTATTTTTTGTAAACTTATAGTAATTTTAATAATAAAAAACAACAACAAAAGGATAAAAGAAAAAATGAAAAAGAACCAAAAGAAAAGAATGAAAAAAGGAAAAGAAAAAAAAAAGGGAAATCCCAATTTGTTTTATTTATTTATTTTTATCCTTTGATCAAAATAAAAAAAAATAATAAATATAAAAATAAATAAATAATAAAAATGGAAAAAAATAAAAGAGAAAGTTTTATCACTTAGAAAAATCCATTTTCCAACAAAATAAAAATTCTCAATTAACCCTCTTCAAAATTAAGACTTCTAGAATTTACCAAAAAAATAAACATCGAAAAATTAGGACCCTTTCCTACCAATTTTTCTTAAACAAAACAAATGATTAAAATATAAAGCTAGATGTTTTTTCTAAAATTGAAAATCACCAACATATTAAAATTTGATAAATGAACTACGAAAAATCTGATCTCTGTTAGTGGGTACGTAAACACTTCTAAGGCAACTTAAAATAGGAAAATCTTTTTATTTTCCCTTTTGTAAATAATTTCAATTTTTTATTTTTGTTTATGCAAGTAGAATTAGTTTATTGTAAATTTAGAATTAGTTAAAAAGGGTAATTTGAAAAATAAACTTAATTTTGAAAAGATAAAAGTAATATCAATTAAGGGTTTAAAAGATTATCTCCCAAACTCAAATGTCTAGTTTTTAAAACCATTTTAAAAGAAATTAGTTATTTTTTAGTAGACTAGTGGTTAGGTTAAATTAATCCACCTATTTGATTTAATCTAACTCATTTGTTTCTTGACTTTGGTCTCGTAGTGACTCAAAGCTTTTCAAAAATAGAAACTAGTTTTTCTTAACTCATAATAGAGGGTTTAGTATTAAATAAGTTAGGGTTTAATATTAATTGGGTTAAAAAATAATAAAAACTAGGAAAGATTTAGGCTTGACAACATTTTGACTCTACTAAGGACTGTTAAGAAAGCCGGCTACTTAAAACCTTCCGAAATTAGAATTATTTTTTAAGTACCCCTTCTATATTTCTTTTCTGTAAATATATTTTATTTATTAGTGTACATATGTACTAACCTTAATGCAAGTATATGAGAGTCTTAATGAGAGGAATTATTACATCATAAATGTATGGTAAACATTGTTGTTGGTGGATTTTGGTGATTATGAATGTCCTACAAAGTAAAGAAAGTTACTTGGTACCGGGGCCAGTTTGATGTGGTCACTCCGATATGTAAGTCAGTAAGTAAGAATAAGGAAAGTAAAGTGAGTGGTCAAGAGTTATCAGATGTCTGTTAAAGTGTTTCCTTTCTATATTTATAGGTGATTACCGTGTCTGAAGTAATAGCCATAAGAATAACTGTTGGGACACATGGAAGTTTTTTTATTAGATACCTTCCCTAAAATGTAAGGAAAGCGGGCAGTTATGTAATATAATTATGCTTGTAATAACTGTTCATGGCATGAACTTGATTAAACACCTTCCCTAAAATGTCAATTACTCAGCATGTTAGCAGTTGAATGGATGAGTAAGTGAAGCTTTCATTGTCAATGCTTATCAAGCCGAATAGACCAAAACTGGTTATCAATAGATATGGTTAGAAC
This sequence comes from Lumnitzera littorea, assembly GCA_024138015.1. Classification (NCBI taxonomy): domain Eukaryota; kingdom Viridiplantae; phylum Streptophyta; class Magnoliopsida; order Myrtales; family Combretaceae; genus Lumnitzera; species Lumnitzera littorea. The sequence continues at coordinate 41,270,359 of JAMXBB010000009.1, forward strand.
CAAACCATCATAGGACTATTGTGCAAGCTTCAAACACTATGGGGTAACCACCTTCTAAGGCCGATCAAGAAACTATACTTAAGTTTTGATGTGATCAAGAAATTGTTTCTTCAAAAACGTGTGAGGTCGTAAAACTTAAGGGCCTTTAGAACACACCTTAATTACATACAAGAATCCTAACTAGTGAATAAATAATAATGGGATATGCTAACCGAAGGTCTTTATTATGTTGGAATTTTGATATTATCCATGTAAATCTAATGTAGATAAGACTTTCTCAATGTAAAATTGTAAATCTCCTTGTACCTTGTATTTGTAGATTCTATTTCCATGTATTGTTTTTGTTTCCCTATAATTGTAATAATGGAATTTTGATACAATTACAACCTTGAACACCTAATATTGCTACATTATTATTTAATCTCTAATTCCTTGCATCCATATGTCTTCTTTTTACTTTCTTTTTTTCCTTATCTTTACTCATATGTAAATATTCATACTTGACAATTATGTCCTAATTTCTAAATGTTAGGTTCATAAATAATTTCATTTTGCTACCTTGTAAAATATTGAACTTCCCTTAAAAACTTGTTCTTAAGTAATCAAAAGTGAAAGAAAAAAAAAAAAAAGAACCAATCCTATAAAATAATTTTAGGTTGTTGGCATTTTGCTACGTATTCTACAAGCTAGGCATATTCACTCTTTCAGATAGATTAACACTACGTATTCTACAAGCTAGGAACATTCACTCTTTCAGATAGATTAACACCTAGTAAATAGGCTTCCTCATTCAGGATAAATAGGATTTAGAAAGGATCTTTCATTCCATTGAATAATAACCGAGTACATAGTTAGGCTCCTTTACTTTTTTCATATTTTGTATCCTTCATAGCAAAAAGAACCTTTTCTATTTTAGAATATCATTCTTCCATTCCTTGTTTCTAAATAAGTCCTTCAATAGCATTCATTAAACCTTTGTTCTCTATCGATAAAAAAAAATGTATATATATTATAGAGGCTTATAAGTAAAACTATGTATAGGCTTGCAAATAAAACCTTACGTAAGTAGCCATCCATTTTTTAATCTCTTGGTTTTTGCAAAATAAGGCCTTATCTTTTCTCTCTCTTAACCAAAGGAAAGAAAAAAGAAGAAAGTTGCTAATGATTACAAATTCTTATGAGCTTGACCTAAACACAAACCTTCGACCTGTTAAGGTAGTTAAACCAAGTACAACCACTTGGCCCGTTAGGGTAGCCAACTCAAAGATAAACCACTTGGCCCATTAAAGCAATCATACCAAACATAACATCTTGCCCCATTAAGGTACCCAGTCTAAACCTAAACATTTAGCTTACTAGGGCAACCAACCCAAACACGTACTTTTGCCCAATTAAGGCAACTGACTTAATGATGCGTCTTTAAGGTTTTATATACAGAGGAGCACCACAACCTTAATGAACTGAAAGGAAATAAAAGAAAAGCTAGCAGAGTCTAGGTAATTGATCCTACTTGACTAACAATTCACTAGATATGACTTAATGGTCCAAATTGAAAGGTCACTCGTCACTACTCCTTGTTAAAAGAAATAGATAAGAGTTGAAGAGCAAAGAGAATACTTGGGTTGGTCAAAGAGAAACTTGAATAATATTCTAATAATAAAGATGATCCCTACATACAATTAAGTGTAGGTTTATATACCCATCTACTAGGTTACTTTGCTTGTAAACCCCGCGAATTTAGTTATTTGAGAGTAGAATTGAACTATAGTACTATAGATAATCTCGCAAATCAATAAGGCAAAGTAAGATGAAAAATTTTATTAAATTGTGAAACTAAATATATTATACGTAATAAAAATCCTAGAAATATGATCGAAACCATAATCATGTATGAAAACTCTAAACTCAATGTACGCATAAGTACCTGAAATTGAACTCGAATTTGACAAAAAATCTAAAACTATAATTTTAATCATATAAAATGAATAATTATACCCTAATGGTAATAAAATCCTAATTGAATACAATTAACAATTAATACGTGTAATCGCATAAAATTATTAACAAACACGTTGAAATAACTCTTAAATATTATATACATAGTAAGTAACAATTTAATTAATTAATTTTATAAAGTTTCAAATAATGTTTATTAATTATTATTTTATAATTTATATTTGGAAATTCCTAATTTTTCTTATTTTTCTTTTCCTTTTTCTTTTCCCCTTTCTTTTTCCTTTTCCTTTTCTTTCCCCAATTTTTTTTTCTCCTTACCATGTTCACTTCTAGAATGTTTCGGTTGCATGTGTATGTGTTTGATTTTTCCTTGTGCTTAAACTAAAAGATAAGAAGACATATGGATTAAGATGAAGTCAAATCAACTCATCTTTTCGTCTCATTCGTTTTTTTTTTTTAACTCTTTATCTTTTTCCATTTGCTTCTTCAGCCGAATACATGTGCACAAATGCACTTTTGTTTCTTTCTTGTTTTTTTTTTCTTTTCTTTGCTTCATCTCTCTTAAGGAAATAATACATGAAGTAAAGCATACACTTTTATTTCAAGCACACACACATCTATATCTTTTTCCAACTGTGAACACCTAATTTTTCCTTTTGATTTTCCAATTCAACAAGCAAATTAAGAAGAAGAAGAAGAAGAAAAGCTTAGGGAGTTCTAATTCAAGATACTTCAAGGAGGAGTATTTAGTATGTATATCATGTTTATCTTGTATTAATTATTTTCACGTGTTCATATGTAATATAAGGTTATGTATTAGAAATATATGTAGAATTTGTATTTCTTTATATATAAATATTCATAAATGAATAAATACTAAAGTATGTTTATGTATTCCTACATGTTATATTTAATATGTAGCATAAAAGACTATGTGTATATATATCTATATATGTATGTACGTATATAATATATGTGTATTTAGGTTTATATAATTTTCATTACATATAAATATGTATACAATATGTCACCAAAATTATATACATACTTATTTATGTATAAATTACAAAAATTCTAATATAGGTTATATGTTTGGTATATATATATACATATGTGTATATAATAGTATTTTACTATGTACTTTCAATATATACAAATATATATATATATATATATATATCCATAGACATGATTATATATATACATATGTATTTGTGTATGATATTATATATTGCATATTTTAATATATATATGTAAATATGATCATATATGTATGTATGTATGTATAAAATAGAAAAATACAAGTATATATATATACCGTATAAGTATGTACATACGTATATGTATGTAATATATTTAGGGTAATATTATTATAGTACATAAGTATATTATAAGTGTAAAAATACATATATGAATAGTATAGTATATATATAAATACGGGTATATTTAAATAGTATATATATAATATACTATAATATTAATTTGATAAATAAAGTAAAGTAGTAAATATGAATATATATACCGTAACACTTCTAGAAATGTAAAATAACTAATTTGTAAAATTTAGTAAAATATAATAATAAATATTATTATATACATGTTATGTAAAAATATAAAATAAGAAAAAGATTGGAAAAAGTAAAAAAAAAAATTCAGAAAAGACAAGTGGCATCTTTCTATGCTACCACATCAACATTTAATTAAGTTTGTAATTAAAAATAATAATAACATAACTAATTAATTGGAAAATTAATAAAGCAATAAAAATAAATTAAATAAGTTTAAAACCTAAAAATTAGCAAAAAAAAAAAAAGTAAATTATGGTAAAATAGACTTAAAAGTAATAAAATTAAAAAATACAAAATTTAGATATTTATTAACTCATAAATAGGTAAAGAGAAGCTTAAAATAGTAAATTATAATCATTTAAGTCAAAATGGTAAAATTCATAATATTTTCATATCAGAATCGAAAATGTGAGTTACAGCATCCAAAACAGACCTCACTATGAGAAAGTACATCTAAAAACAATAAAAATAGACTATAAGTTCATAAAAATTAGAGTTAAGCTGAAAAAGTTATATGTAATTAAAAATTTAAGATAAATCAATAAAAGTAAGTAAAAGATTTAAGTTAAACTATGTTTATGCCATACTTAAGTTATAGTGAGAAATTAGATAAATAATAATAGATATTGAGTTAATTGGGGGACCTAGTTTTTCAAAATACTTATAAGTTTTCTTATTTTTTAGTTATTCAATTATCAAGTTTTAGATATCCCAAAGGATTGGAGAGTAAGCATTAACCTAAGTAAAGGAGTTCTTATGATCTGCTATTTGCTTGCTATTTGTTTTTTATATGCTGCTTGTTGATTGATACTGATTATTTGATTGAATGACTAATTGCTTTGTGTGCTACCATCAATGTGATTACTTTCTTAAATTGGTAAATATAACTACTTGACTGAAATAACTAGTTATACCTATTACATGTCCATGATTCAATTGGTATACTGATGGAGAGTGCTAGCTTTGCATTTTTTTAAAGTATTTTTGGAAAACATTTTTCTAATCTTAAATATATTTTATATGATTTTTGTGAGGGCTTGTAGTGCCTATGAATGATATTTTTATTGTTAAGGCAAACCTAACATAGTATCTCTAATTAATTGTGAGAGGACTCGCATATTTGTGCCTGTGGAGCCTTGGATATATTTTGATAACGAAAGAACTTGCTTTATGTACTTAAGAGGCTTTAGATATGTTCGGTGGATGGCCTCAGTTAGGGTCCACCTATATTAATTGTTGTTTCTTGAACTAGGGTAATAGTCAAGTGATGTCTAGAGGGATAGTGCCCTCAAATAGCCTCATGCGGTTAAGGTGAGGTGCTCCATATAGGTAAGTACGAAGGAAAAATTGATCCATAGTTCCAGACTCCTATGGATATGTTGCTTGCATTCTTCATGCCTACATTTATTTTGTATGTAGATAGCTTTCATGTGTGTTAATAATGTTTGATAACTTGCTTGAAAGGTAGTAGTGAGAAATGAACTCACTGAGTTGCGATTTGCTCATTCCCCTATAGTTTCTTTTGTATGTTCCTTTAAGTAAGGATCGAGGAAAATCTTGAGAGCAGAGTATAAATCGGGAATAGGTTTGATAAAGTGAGAGTTGATTGAAATTTGTATAGTTGATATAGAAAATATTTATATGATAAGATTATGTGTAATATAGTATTTCTTGTAAATTGTTAAGTTATTTTATCTTATCTTAGCATTTGGTAGGGGATACTGATTCTATACGATTATGGTAGACTGTGGAATATTAGATATCCATAGTCATTTATATTTTATAGTAAGTTAATTAATTAAAAATAAAAAACCTTAGTGATTAACTGTTTAGAGTCATGTAATCTTTGACTTGCAAAATGATTTTTATATCATGGATGCACACGTAATATAAAAATTTTAGGCCATCCTATTAGGTCATCCTTAAGGTTATGACATTGCATGTACGAAAAAACAAAAAGGGTATTCTTACAATTAGGTTATATAATATATACTAAAAAGAATAAAAGAGATAAAGAATATTTTGTATGAAAAGTAAAGAATCCTTTTGGAATGTCATGCCAGAACACACGTGTCATTCGGTGGTTGAACATTAGGACTATGGTATAAAGTGGATGAAAAGAAGAAAGAAGGGTTTGCAATTAGGGGCCGACCTGATTTGGATCAAGTTTAAGCTCAATTAGCCATTCACTGTAAAGTAATCAACTTAGGCTATGGTCGAACATCAATGGTCAGCATGGTCTACTCGGGAGTTTAGCTCAGACAAGCTTAGGGTTGTTTACTCAGATATTCTATCATGGTATAGTTGTTCGGTAAGCCCAACGCATGTAAAGGATTAGCAGTCAGGTCAGTAGAAGAGTGAAACATAGAGATTAAAATAGGAATTTTCATCTTAGATGAGGCTTCAAACTAGTATTCTTTGAGTGAGTCCTCGAGACTTCGTGTGATTAGTCCAAAGGGTTGATTCCTATTATCTACCTAAGTGTTGGAAAGATTTGTCCTCAAATCTTAAGTTGTCTTCAACTCTTGTTCTCTAGGGGCACTTATGGGGTCTTCTTCTATTGGTTGGTAAGGAATCACGTTAGATACATTAAAAGTGGGGGAAACACCATAGTGATAAGGTAACTCAATCTGGTAGGCATTGCGGTTGACCTTTTTTAAGACCTTAAAGGGACCATCAGCTTGAGGAGATAGCTTATTCTATCTTAAGTGCGGGAATTGTTCTCGGCTAAGGTAAATCTAAACTAGGTTTTCTAGCTTGAGAGAAATAGTTTAATGGCCTCAACTACCAATCTTTTGTTGCCTCTAATTGAACTTAGCAATCTTCCTAGTCAAAGACTAGTGTAGCTCTTATAATTCTTGGGCTTATTTAACTTCATATTGACTCTCTTCAATGGTTACGAGGGTACCAATCAAGTCTAAGGGAATGTTAGGATTTAAGCCATAATCAACCTAAAATGGAGTCTTCCCAATGGTGCTATAGATATTTCAGTTTTATGTGAATTCCACAACTAATAAACACACATCTTAGTCCCTCAAGTTCTTTCCTACGATGGTTTGGAGTAAGTTGCCTAGCATCTTACTCACCACTTCAATCTAGCCATTAGTTTGAGGGTAGCGACTAGAGCTAAACACAAGCTTAGTTCAATGTCTTCACTATAGAGTTTTCCAAATATAGCTCAAGAATTTTGTGTCATAATCTAAAACAATAGTCTTCAACATTCCATGTAGCTAAACAACTTCCTACAAAAATAAATTAGCAATATATATAGCATCATTAGTTCAATAGCATGAAATGAAGTATGCCATTTTGCTGAAGCAGTCTACTATAACAAATATAGAATCTTTTCCTCTAGATCTCTAGAGAAACCATATGACAAAGTTCATATTGAGGTTAGCCTAAGGTAAGGTTGGTGTTAGTAGGGGCATGTATTCTCTATGGTGCTCTCTCTTCCCCTTAGCTTTCTTGTACACTTTACAACTACCAACTATCTTATGGACATCTTTGGTTAAACTAAGCTGGTAAAAATTTTCCTTTAATAGATTAGTTGTCTTGGTCTCTCTAGACTAGATAATCCATTACTATAAGCTTCCCTGACTAATAACTCATGCGTGGAGCATGTCGATATACATAGCCTTTTTTCCTTGAAGACATAGCCATCTCGAACATAATAGCCTCCAACAGCAACTCCATCTCTACATCATTCTATGCTAAGACCAAAATGAGGATCATGAGCATATTGCTAAGTGATAAGTGAAAATGCCAATAATTTTGTTTGCAAAGTGGTTAGCAGGGTTTGCCAATGTGACAAAGCATCAGTGACCTCATTTGCACTTCCTTTCTTATGTTGGATCACATATAAAAATCCTTTTATAAACTTTAACCACTTGGCTTGTCCGTTCGAGAGTTTGTTCTAACTTCCACAATGCTTTAGACGTTCATGGTCTATATAAATAACAAACTCTCGTGGCAATAAATAGCACTACCAAATAGTAAGGACTCGAAAAAGAGAGTATAATTCTTTCTCATATATAGAATAGTTTAGAGCAAGTGATGGATCATTGTTCTTACATTAGGATAGCACCAATTCTAATGTCCAGCACATCACATTCTAATTCAAAGGGCTTATCAAAATTTGGTAATAAAGGCAATCTTCCATTCATCACTTAGTCTCTTGCAAATTTAATGGTAGCCACTTCACAAATCAATTATTGAAAATATTTTAGCACCACAAAGCTCATCTAACATGTCATCGAGCCTCGATATTGGGTATCTATACTTAATAGTGAAACAATTGATTGTTTGGTTGTCAATGTAGATATACCATGAACCATCTTTCTTTTGGATGAGTAGAGCTGATATAATACAATGACTCATGCTCTCCCTTGCATATTCTCGCTCCATGAGCTCATCCACTTATCTTTTTAGCTCGGTAGCCTATTCAAGGTTCATTCTACATGCAGGTCAATTTAGCAAGGCAGCGCCCGACTATAGATCGATATAGTGCTTTATATCTAAGACTAAGGGTAGCCTTGTAGGCAGTTCCTCAAGAAATAGGTTGAAAAATTCATCAATCAGCCTTCAAATTTCATTTGCAACATCTTTCAGATCTTTCATCTCCAGCAATCTTCTAATCAACAAAAACATAGGCTCTCCGGCCTTCTTAGTAGCTTGGAGTTCCCTTTAGCTCATCATTAGGGCCTTCTTCTTACTTACTCAAGTGAGCTGATCATGGGTCTCATTTACTTAAGTTGGGGTTATAAGTTGCAACACATTCTTCTTTCTATCCTTAACAAAGGCATAGATGTTCTTGTACCCATTGTGAGTAATACATTGGTTGAATAACTAAGGTTGCTTGAACAACAAATGTGAAGCTTCTATAAGGAAGACAATATACACTACTCCATCCATGTACATTCTCCTAATACTGAATGATACGGTTACTTGTTCAATCATGTGCAAAACACCCTTATGATGAAGCCAATATAGCTTATAAGGTCAGGGATGCTTAAAGGTTGACAAACCTAACCTTTGCATCAAGGATTGTGCAACAATGTTAATACAACTTCCTCTATCCACTATGATGGTCCACAACTGTCCTTTAATGGTCTTGCTAATCTTCCTTAGAGTTTGCTAGGGAACTCAGTATTAGGGTTATAACTTCTTCTTGATCGACATAAATATTGGCCTCCTCTTCCTTCGTAGCTTTAGCTTTTTCAACATCCTTTTGCTCCTTGGGCTCGCTCTCATCGGTGTTATCTACTACATCTTCTTGGAGCACCATAATACATTGGTTTAAAAACTTAATATCTAGCTTCAATTTGGCTCAGCTGGCCTACTTAACCCTACTGGCCTATTCGATTATCATCAAATCAACTAATCTTCTCCTTTGCTTGATATGGCCTCTTCAACTTGGCTTGAATAGGGGCTTAGGAGAATTTTAGTCTAGGTCGACTCAGAGCACTTCTCTGTTTTTCGACCTTCTATGCTATCTTAATGGCCTCCTCTAAGTTATAGAACCTCTATACCTCCATAATATTGTGAATCTCATATTAAGTCCAAAAATGAACCTTGATACTGTGTGAACCTTTAGTTCTTCTACGTCGGCTCCAATCATGAGCATCTAGAACTCTCTCGCGCAGTCATCAATAGATTAGCCTCCTTAGTGAAGTTCCTGCAACTTTGCAAATACATCTTGTAAGTAGGTCTTAAGCACAAATCTACCCCATAACAACCTCTTCATCTCATCCTAGGTTCCTACACCTCATCTTCCATCCCTTGCTTTGGTTACATTTAGATTTTTCCACCACATAGTGGCATACCCAATAAACTCCAATGCAATAAGTTAGAGTAGCATCTACATATCCATAATAATTAAACACTTTCTTAACCTTCTCTTCCTACTCTAAGTATTCATTTGCATCTCTACTTCCATTGAAAGGTAAGATTTAGACCTTGACATTGTTTAGTCCTCGAGGAGTTGGGTATCCTCATTCCAAAGGTCGGTAATAATTGGCCTCTTCTTCTTCCTCACCAAACTCTTTGAAATCTAGCTCCTCATCATCTTCCTTAATCTCCTCCAACTCTAGCTTTTGTCTAGTAGTTCAGTTTGCAACTCCTGCAGCTCGTTGGGGTCTAACTAGGTGATTGACTCAGCCACCTTAGCCATAACCTCTCTTTACAACATTTTCAGGTGGGTTACACAGTAGCATACCCGAGGGTTATCTCCTATTTACTTGCATCATGGTGATTAGACTCTCAACAAGATTAGTGATTTTATTGAGTTTGTCATCAACTGAACCAGGAGTGTTACTACCATTTTGGTTACAACCTGGTTGAGCACCACTACTTTAGTCTTTAGTCTTTAGTAATACCTTGAACAATTGAATCCGACATGGTATAATACTTTTCAAATAGATTAACAATAGAATATATGGTAACCATTGCTCCTTCACTTACCTAATACTTTGGATAACACAATAACAATTTCAACACCCAATAATCACTTGAACAAGATAGAAATTGAGCTTGCTATGTTTTCGTAGTGAAGAATAAAGTAACAAGGAACTACACTTACCAACACATAAACTTCTACTACATAGCTCACAACTTCAAACTTACTCTACATGAGTACATTGCAGTAGCTATGGAAAGAACACAATAGCTACTAACAGTAAAGCGAATCAAAACTTCACTACAACTTCACACACTACCTCTCAAAACCATGCTTTGATACTAGAAAAGTTAATGCATCTCTAAGGTCATACACATGAAGGAGCACCACAATGTTAATGAACCGAAAGGAAACAAAGGAAATTTGAGGAAAGTCCGTGTAGCTATCAATTAGATATGATATACCAATCAATCCTACTCAGCCTACAATTTGCCAGATATGACTTAATGGTTCAAGTTGAAGGGTCACTCGCCATTACTTCTTGCTAAAGGAAATGGATAAGAGTTGAAGAGTAATGAGAACACTAGGGTTGTTTAAAGAGAAACTTGAATAATATTCTAATAATGAAGATGATCTCTACATACAATTAAGTGGGGGTTTATATACCCATCTATTAGGGTTACTTTATATTTATGAAAAAACAAAAAGGGTATTCATACAATTAGGTTATATAATACACAATAAGAAGGATAACAAAGATAAAGAATATTTAGTATGGAAAGTAAAGAATCCTTTCGAAATATCATGTCAAAAGACACGTGTCATTCGATGGCTAAACGTCAGGAACATGGTACAAAGTGGATGAAAAGAAGAAAGGAAGGTTTACAGTTAGGGGCTGAACTAATATAGGTCAGGTTTGAGCTTAATCAACTATTTACTGTAGACTAATTAACTTAGTTCCGTATTAGACATCAATGGTTGGAGTGGTTGGCTTGGATAGTCTTGGGGCTGTTTGCTCAAATAATCTATCATGGTATAGTTCTTTGGTAAGCTCGGTACACATGAGGGCTTAGTAGTCAAGTCAATGGAGGAAGGAAACATAGAGATCAGAATAGGAATTTTCATCTCAAATGGGGCTTTAAACTAATATTCTTTGAATGAGTCCTTAGAGTCCTTTAACTCGATTTCGTGTAATTAATTTAGAGGGTTGATTCTTATTACCCAAGCATAACCACTTAGCTCGTTAAGGCAGTCATCCCAAACACAACCTCTTAACCTGTTAAGGCACATAGTCTAAACTTAACTACTTGGCTCACTAAAGCAACCAACCAAAACACAAACCCTAATAGGTAACTAACCTAAACACAAACCTTAGCCCATCAAATTAGCCGAACTAAGCTAAAACCATTAGTTCGTTAAGAAAACCAAGCCCAACCATGAGCCAAGTCAAAACATAAAGTCAAATGCAACCTCGGTCTCGAACTTAGATTAAATGAAAGGTATTGTTTCACATTGGGCCATATTTCGAAAAATTGAGGGATAAAGTCAATTTCTACCTTGGGGAAAATCAAGATGAGCTCCTAATCAAGAAAATTGTAACTTGCTTTTAAAAGTTTTAGCATGAAAAGAGGCAAACTATATCCCATACATTGAACCTTAAATAGTTTGAGAGTCGAGTAACATCATGATGAGGATATTTTGTACTCATTCCTTAAAGGAGGTCTAATTTAAATTTAATATGCAAATCCAAATGAAGTTAGGCATTCATTTTCTAATGTCCATACACACAGATATCCTTTTTAACCCCATTGAGCCTATTTAGGGAATATTTTAAAATTAAACCTTATCAAGAACTACCCCTACAATGGGGACAATTTGGAGGTTAATGTTGATAGTCAGTTTTCGTTCATCTGACACATAGCCTTTTATTTATCGAAAAGCCACATAACTAACTCTCTTGGCATTCGCACCACATAGATGATACACTGCATTTATACTGAGTATAAGAAGCGCTCCTAGTTTGAATTTAAGTCTATGACGGGAATAGTTATCATAAGCACGGCTATATTACACAATCGGCTACTACTCCTACATATGAGAGCAGATGTCAAGTTAAGAAACTTCCATGTCTCTTAACAATTATCTTGACAATTTCCTTGGATACTGTAGCCATCTATAAATACTAGAAAAAAACTACATAAGGGGATTGACACTTCTTATTTACATACTTACTCCACTAAGTTACCTTACTAACTTAGGCATCAGAGTCACCTCATCAAACTGGCCCCGATACAAAGTATTTCACTTTCTTTTACAGGATTTTTTCTCACCCTAAAATTCACTTACAACATTTGGCACTGTCTGTTTTTCTCTAAACATGACCATATGGTTAAAACTAAAATGACCAGAAGTACAGGTGCTAGTACTTCCACCCACCACCTTAAAGGGAGGAGTCGACACACTAATGAACAGCAATTGGCTCACCTCGAGCAACTTTGTCTCGATTTAGCAAAAGAAAATTCCGAGTTAAATAAAAAATATGAACAAATCCTTGACCTTCTTCATAAAATTTTTCACCTGAATCGGGATAAAGAGCATGGCAATCATGATGCCAACAATGTCAACGATTCCATTTATTCACCTGAATTGCCAAAAGAGCAAGCTAAGGTTCCAATGAGACCCTCAGTTCTTGCTTTCAAGAAGATTGATAAAGGCAAGCAATTGTAGCATGCGCATCATGCAGGACCCTTATATGTTGGTACCCCTTTTGCAATGACCAATCAGTTCCAAATCAAGAAAAGTCCTTTCTTCCTAGAGATTTTAGAAGAAGTAATACCTTGGTACGTTAAGCTACCTCAGTTCAAAACATATGATGGGATAAAAGACCCTGAAGACTACTCAGAGTACTACTGTACACTGGCCAAGTTACATGGTTTAAGCAACGCGGTAGCTTGTCAAGCCTTTCCCTCAACCTTAAGGAATGTAGCCAGTACATAGTTCAAACACCAAAAACTAAATACCATTTCATGTTTCGATGAACTAGCAGAGGTGTTCCTTTAACACTTTCTTGCTAGTAAACTTCCTACTAAGGATTATTAAGGACTCTTCAATCCTTAACACAATCAAATAAAAGTCCAATGAGTCAATTAGGGACTGTTTGGCTAGATTTATGGCCGAGATAGTCCAAATCCCAAAACTGGATATGAGTGTGGCCCTCAATACTGTAATTGACGGAGTTAAACCTTACGGAGACTTTTTCAAGTCTCTCACAAAGAACAAACCAAAAATTTTCATTGAGTTCAAGGCTAAAGCCACCTCATACATCCGATAGGAAGACAACATAAAAGCACGACGAGAGGCTAATCAAAGCAAAGGAGATGGCAAGAATGACAAACAAAAAAATGCGGAGGATAAACTTGGCACGAACAACAACAACAGTTCAAATGCCGAAAGAAAAAGATAGAGGATACCGACATTCACTTCCCATACGCTTATCAATCGTCTAATCATAGACATTTTGATGGAAGTACGTAGGCAAAGAGATGTCCTCTAATGGTCAAAAAGTATGCAAGGGAATCCCTCGTGAAGAAATACGAACAAGCACTATGATTTCCATTGTGCAAGGGTCACAATACAAATGAGTGCATTCAACTCAAGAATGTAATTGAAGTTGCAATAAAATGCAGGCACCTATGAAAATTTTTAGCACACAATGCGAAAAGAATCAAAAGACCATCTTAGAGTAGAAGAGAGGAACATGAGGATGACACTCAGCCAGAAATGGCTGTAAGAGATGCAAAGGATGTTAATCTGACCAAAGTACCCAATGGAGTAATTAATACCATTGTCAACGGGCCTAGTATAAGCCAATCAAGTTCTTTGAACTTGATTAAGAACTCAATTAATGCTAAGAATTATGTTTACAATATTCAAGGAAAAAAGGTCAAGATTGACAATACAATATCTTTCAGAGAAGAGGATTTTGAGGGTATCCAGAGGCCACACGATGATGCACTTGTCATCAATGCAAGAGTCACTAACTTTGAAGTCAAGAAGATTCTTGTTGATACGGGAAGTTCGGCCGATATCATTTTTTAGTATGCCTTCGATTAAATGAGGCCTAAGAACAAAGTACAGCTACAGTCTTACAAGTATGACCTCTATGCCTTCAATAATCAACCCGTCTAAGTAGTCGAAGTTATCTCTTTACGATACAGATAGGGGATGACAAGCATGTTGCAAAGGATAAAGTGGATTTTCTTGTCGTCAAATGTTGGTCCCCTTACAACATGATAATGGGACAGCCATGCCAACATTTATTCGGCATTTTCCCATCAATGAGACATCTAAAGGCTAAGTTTTCTACTCCCACAGGGGTTGGTGTATGTAGAAGGGATCAACAATTCACACAATCCTTGTATATAAGGGCTTTGAGACGTGAGGAAGTTTTTCAAGTTGAAACTTATCCAGATGGCAAGACACTCAGCATAGAGAATGCTAAGAATGATATAGAGGAAATTCCTCTAGGAAATGATCTCAAGAAGACAACATGGATAGGAAAACCCATGTCAATAGATGTCCAGTAAAGTCTAATTGATTTCCTATAAGCCAATGCTGACTTATTGCATGGTCACCTTCAAACATGCCAAGTATTCCGAGAGATGTTATGGTATATAAGCTCCAGATTGACCTGAATGCAAAAGTGGTCTAACAGAAAAAGAGACATTTTACACTAGAGAGACAAATTGCAATAGGAGAAGAGGTTTAGAAATTATTAAGGATAGGATTCATCTAGGAAAAGCATTATCCGACTTAGCTAGCAAATTGTATGTTAGTTAAGAAGTCTAACGGCAAGTGACAAATGTGCATAGACTTCACAGATTTCAATAAGGCATGTCTTAAGGATTGTTTCCCACTACCAAAAATCGATCAGATGGTAAACACAACTGTAGGACATACGTTGCTTTCTTTTATAAATGCTTTCTTTAATTACAATCAAATTAAGATGGATAAGGCAGATGAAGTCTACTCATCTTTTGTTACTAATTTTGAAACGTACTGTTATATTGTAATGCCCATTAGGCTGAAGAACACTAGTGTCACATACTAAAGATTAGTAATGTATATGTTTAATCTTAGATCCACAGGAATATTGAAGTATGTGTAGATGACATGATTGTGAAGAGCATGAATGAAGGTCAGCATCTCACTGATCTAAAGAAAATGTTTGCCACATTGAGGAGTTCTAACATAAAACTCAACCCACAAAAGTGTATCTTTGCTATAACATTAGGGAAATTCCTCGGATATATGGTCACATAATGTGGCATCGAGGCCAATCCAAGAAAGATTGAAGCCATAAGGAATATGAAACCACCTTGTACGGACAAGGAGGTACAAGAACTCACCAGGCGAATTGTCGCCCTCAACATATTCGTGTCAAGAAGTATAGATAGGTGCGCAGAATTCTTTAAAATTTTGAAGGATCCAAAGGAATTCAATTGGACTAACAATTACAAAAGAGCTTTCAATGAGCTCAAGGATTTTCTTACGTCTCCTCCGATACTCATGACATTCTGAGCGAAAATTTATACTTATATCTATCAATCAGCTACCGAGCACTTTCTTCTATACTTGTTCGAATTGATAGCAAGGAGCACCAACCCGTTTATTACGTGAGTCATGTTCTGCAGGGGTTAAAGCTTTGGCACACAATGATTGAAAATTTTATATTAGCAGTGGTTCTCTCTACAAGAAAGTTGATGCCGTATTTTAAATCTCACCAGATTACTATCATCACCGATTAACCATTGTGGCAAGCATTGCAACGACCTGATTCCTCGAAGAAGATGATGAAATATGCCTTAGAGCTCAGTATCCATAGTGTGCAATATAAACCTAAGATGGCACTAAAAGCCCAAGTATTAGTGGATTTTGTTGCCGAGTTTACGAGAGAGGAAGACTGTGTGGAGATCACTAAGAAACCTATCTAGTTTCTTTATGTCAATGGTTCTTCAACATGAGAAGGAAGCAATGCAAGCCTAATCCTTCAAGGCCTACATAATGTCAAAGTCCATTATGCTTTGAAATTTAGATTCCTAACTAATAACAATGAAGCAAAGTACGAAGCTCTAATTGCCGGATTGAAACTGGCAAAAGAAATTGGTGCTAAGAAACTTGAAGTGTTCTCTGATTCTCAGATGGTGGTGAATCAAGTCACCAGAAGTTACGCAGTAAGAGAAGAAGAGATGAGCAAGTACCTCTTGGTGATACAAATGCTCGTAGAAGAATTCCTATCATTCTCCATTAACAAAATTCCCAGAAGCAAGAATATCATTGCCAATAAGCTATCGAAGTTGTCTAATATGGCATTCCCTAAGCTGAACGAGAAACCTTTCATGGAGTTTCTCCCGTAGAAAAGTTTATCTAATCTCTCACAGAGCTGTGAGTTAGCTCCTTACCCAAGATAAGAATCACGGATGGATTCCTTAGTAAATTATCTAAAAGATGGTACTATCCCTGACGACAAAAAGGAGGTGCGAAGATTGGCTTACCAAGCTGCAAACTACATGCTGATTGACGATCAACTGTACAAGCATAATATATCTTAAACTTACCTTCGATGCCTTTCTTGAAGAGATGCCTAGAGGGTGTTATCTAAACTACATGGTGGCATATGCAGTAATCATGTAAAGTCACAAACACTGTACATTCGAGCAATGCAACTCGACTATTATTGGCCAACTATGAGAGAAGATGTAAAGGATGTTGTCTGGCAATATCCTCAATGCCAAAAGCACGAGTCACCAAGTAATGCACCTACAACTGAGTTATGTAGCCTAACCAGCCCTTGGCCTTTCACCTAGTAGGGGCTAGTTATTCTTAGAACCTTTCTAAAGTCTACCACCCAGTGCCAATTTATCATTGTTGCTATTGAGTACTTCACCAAATGGGTTGAAGCCGAGCCTATGGCAAAGATCATCAAGCAGAAAGTGGAAGCTTTCGTATTAAACTCCATCATGTCAAGATTTGGAGTTCCTTACATGATAGTTACAAATAACAGCCCGCAGTTTGATAATAATAAGTTCTGGTCATTTTGTGAGAGGTACGGCATTCGGCTCAACTATACATCTGTAGTGCACCCTCAGACTAATGGACAAGTCGAAGCTATAAACAAGATCATATTGTACATCCTAAAATGGAAAGTGGATCAAGTTAGGGGGAAGTGGGCTGATGTACTACCAAACGTCCTATGGGGAAACAAAACCACTCATAAAACTACAACAAGAGAGACACCATTTAAGTTAGCCTCCGATACTGAAGCCATGTTACCGATTGAGTTAGACTTGCCCAATCTATGAATGCATAATTTTGATGTTATGCTCAATCAAGTAGGATTGACAGTGAAGCTGGACACTATTAAGGAAATTCAAGACATTACAAGAGTTAGGGTTACGGTATACCAACATAGAGCTGCAAGATACTATAATTAGAAAGTAAAGCTCAAGATTTTCTAACTCGGAGATTTGGTTTGCTGTAAGATGGAAGCAACTAGTATGCGAGCAAATTTAGAAAAGCTCGGCACAAATTGCGAGGATCATGTTAGGATCTGGGAAGTCGTTAGCTAGGGGGCCTATCAACTAGAAAGGTTGGATGGATCTATCATCCCTTGAGCTTAGAACACTAAGAATTTGAAATTTTATTTCAATTATTATGGGATGATTTATGCTGTCTCTCATTGGTAGCAACCAACATGTTTGTAAGATTGGTACTTATTTATAACAATTATATATTTGAAGTCTCATCATATTTTGGTTACGATTGCTGAACTAACTAGTTCTACGCTACATGGAAAACAAACTGATCTAGGTTCTAGCCTAATGCGGTTAACAACCTATAAAAATTAACCTTACGATCAAGTAAAGCAGTTGGTCCACTCTTCAAACGATTAACGAACAGTATAAAACAATGGGCCTATGAAATAAAACATGCCGAGAAACAAATGGTATATGAAATAAAACATGCCAAAAGATAATTGGGCATGTGAAATAAACATGCTAAGAGATAGTTGGGCACATGAAACAAAACATGCTGAGAAACAAATAGCTTAAAAAATAAAACATGATGACAAATGAGATCGTGAAGCAACATACATATACCATACAAACCGAGAGAGTGCAGTATGCAAAATTACATGTCACAAGAACTTAGCATTGCCTCAATTATATTCCAATTAATAAATTACACAAGAATATAATGTACCAATATAGTAAGTCCTATGGCCTATCTTTAGATTTAGTAGAAGTGATTTTTAAATCATTAGCTAGGGCTTCCTTGACGGCTGGGTTCTTAAAGCGGGCAACTTCTTCATCATGAGCTTCATTATCACTTTAACCCATACTCTCGGTACCTATCTCATCACCTTCATCTTCATTGGCACTACTAATTTTGTCGTCGATGTTAGCAAAGTCAAGACATGAGAGTTCATAATCAGGATGAAGCTTCAAGACCTCTTCTCTTGCCAGTTGAACTCCCTCTAACAACTTTTTGCATAGAAGCTTCTCGTATTGCCAACTAGGAGTGACTATCAAGAGCCTCTTCAATAGATGGCCCTTTCCTCACAATCTCCTCTAACTTAGCCATACGGTTTTGTAAGTTCAAGTTGTTCTTCTCTAACTCCTTTATCTACATCTTGAGCTTATCTTCATTGTTGCTCATCATACAAATAGTTCAACCTAAGCCTTAGCAGTCTTCCTTTTTCTTCTATAGCTCCACTTTTAAGTTTTCAAACTCTTTGTACTATTCTTCTATTTTCGCCTTCAGGCTAAAGATTTCATCAATGGTGAAGTTATGTGCCAATTTCTCGGCAGCAAGTTCCTCCTTAAGCTTTCTTGCCTCCATTTCAGCCTTAATCTTCGCATTCTCAACAGTAGTAGTCTGAGCCTTTGATGCATTATACGCATCCTTTACTTTCTATAGCAAATTCATTTATTACAATTAGAAGTGGTTGGGTATTACACATACAACTGAAGACATTACCTTCTTTGCCTCTTTATCGGCCTTATCCAATGCTGTTAGAATGTGGCTGCTCATTTGGAAAAGGAAATGTGTTAGTTACCCTAACGAATTCAATGATCAAAAGCAATGGTCATGGATGCTCACATCATACAATTTGGCCGTGATATGGGCCTTATTGCAACCGTCGACCTTGTTGACATTGTTCTTGGCAATATCTTTGTCTTTCGGAAGGATGATCACTTCCATTAAAGCTAAAGATTTTGTTCCTATCTCCCAAGGTCGAGTCGGTGTCCAAAATTTAGTGGCTTCAACAAGGGATGAAGTACTCACCAACTTCTTTGTTGGGGATGAATTCGGTGGTATTAATGCCAAGAGATTTGGAACGCATAGCCTCCTTCACCCTTTTGTCCAAGCCCTTAGACTTCTTGATAGGTGGTTGGCAGGTGAGCTCCTTTCCTAGTCTTTTTTCACCACTTAGAGTCATTGCAATCACCAATGATGAGCCTTTTACGGTAATAGCATTTTCATCCTCCTCGCCGAGACGTGTCTCTCGACGCTCACCATCCTTAAGCTCAACAGAAGTTTGAATAATCACGATCAAAGGCCCCTCAGAACAAACAACCCCAGTCGGCTATGTTTTCTCATTTTCCTTCAACCTCTCGGCAAGACAAGAGATATTTTGCACAGCCATTTGCTTCGCTATAGCTTCTTTTGCTGGTTTCTTTACGATAACAGGCTAAGTGGTAGTTGTTAAGGTGGTCACCCTCTTATCAGCCTTGGATTTTTTAGCTTTGGCTTGAACTAGTAGCTTTATCGGATTCATCTCTCCAACACCCATATCTACGACACAAGTACACCAATTAATATAAACATGAAAAAAATATGAACTTACATTTCTTATACCAAGCAAGACTCAAAGTTCACTATTCTCCTCCCAAGTCTCGAAAATGGCTTTCCTTGTGGCTATACTCGATACAGCGGGAACACATTGGCGCACCTTTTTTTTTAGAAAATGTTGGTTCTCCATTTTTGTAACACCGTATAATTCTCTCAATATCCCAAAAGAACATTTTGTTTCTCCTTCTCTCTTGAATTTTCTTCACTACTGCTGCATCATTTGGCATCAGATCCATGTCTTTTGTATGTATTGGCTCAGTCCATTAAGTCTAGAAGTCTAAGTCCTCGTTAGATACTATTGACATGAACTTATCATGCTACTTGTGAATCTTGGATTCTAACTCATCCATGAACTTACGTTCATGCCTTATAGTAGCAAAGTACCACCCGTTAGGTTACCTTCGAATCGTAAAGAACTGGCAGTTCCATATGGAGAATTGCAAAAATAAGCTATCGTATTGAGCAAATATCTTGCTGAGGACCTCCCTTCCTTATCCTTAGGATAATTATCTATAGAGAGCTCGTTGATCTGAACAAGTTCATCCTATCTTTTCTCCATGCTGTCAGCTGACTTGCCCAAAGAACAAGCCACCTCGCTCCTTCTTTGGGGGGGGGAAAAATGACTTCAGTCTCCATTACCTCGGAATCGGAAAGCATAAGTCAACGAGCAACTTTGCGAACCATACTTGAATGGTTATGTGAAATGATACAACACAAATCGAAGAATTCAAGTTGAAGATAAGGAAACGAATGAAAGTTTAAGATGCGATTAGAGATGCCAATTCTGACTGTGAATATTACTTTGTATAAGGACGATTCATCCTCGTAACTGCAAATCTACTTCTAACAATAATGATGCGCAGATATGGTAATCTTGCAGATAGCTGATGCGTATCTCGTGATAGAAATCTAACGGCTGAAAACCCTCTGACAGTTACTAAGCCTGCCATAAAATAATGACCTAGGCAATAGATGTCATACCTCCAATCTCTTAGTTTCTCAAATGGGCAAGAGTTTAGAAATGGCGAGCTTTCGGCCTGGATGTGATCCGTCCTACTTCCGGTATTATTCAGCATAAATCTAAAGAATCTCTCTTCACTCGGCCTTAAATGCAATATATATGTGTAACTCCTTTTATCGATTGCTCAAATACAGGAGTTGGGGGGCAAATGCTGATAGTCAATTTTCGTTCATTTGATACTTAGCCTTTCGTCTACCGAAAAGCCATGTAACCAACTCTCTCCGCATTTACACTACGTAGATGATATATAGCATTTATACTAAGTATAAGAAGCACTCCTTGTTTGAATTTAAGTCTATGGCGCGAACAATGATCATAAGTACAACTATATTACACAACCGCCTGCTACTCCTACATATGAAGGGAGATGTCAAGTTAAGAAGCTTCCATATGTCTTAACAGTTATCTCAACAACTGCCTTAGATACTACAACCATCTATAAATACCAAAAAGAAACCCTATTAGGGGATTGGCACTTCTTATTCACCTACTTACTCTACTAACTTACCTTACTGACTTAGGTATCGGAGTGGCCTAACTGGACTAACCCCAATACCAAGTATTTCACTTTCTTTTATAGGATTTTTCCTCACCCCAAAATTCACTAACAACAGTTAAGGTATTTAATTAGGAGAAAGGGATGAAAGTTGGTTTGTGCTTGCTTTAGTAGCATTGATTCAAGAATAATTTTTATTTTTAATAATTTATTTTCTCTGAAATAAAGAAGAGCTTACAAGAACCTTACACATAGTCTAAACACTTTAAGGAGACTTACTTTTAAGCCTAAGAAAAAAGGGTTAAGAAACAATGAGAGAATGGGGCAACAAAAATTAAAAAAGAAAAAAGAAAAAAGAAAAAGAAGGAGAAGAAGAAGAAAGAAAGAAAGAAAAGAGACTTGAAAATTGGGCCCAAGTGTAAGATGAAAGCTTTAAAAGATATATCACATCTTAGTAAAGGCAACAAAACTAAATCAAAGGGCCTAGAAACAAAGCCCAAATAACTCCAAAAATGCAAAGATTTGAATCACATTCCCCCCAAAAAAAGAAAAAAGGAAAAGAAAACAACAAAGCCTCCATATCCTTTCTAAATCACACTTTAAATCACAAATATAAAACCTTCTTACTTATCATGAATCACACAAGACCTTTCCACCAACAATACCTCCTACACTCAACAAATGCTCTTCTTATCTTAAAGAATAATTTATCTTAAAGAAAAATTGTTTTTGAAATTGAGGTGAGCACACTTCTAGTTTTTTCCTAAATACATCCAGGTCAGATAAAAATATTTCTTTTAGTTAGGCCCTCTTAATAATCTCTTTTGAAACCATTTAACCAAAAGTCTAAATTCATTATACTGAACTAGAAAACACCTAACTGATTGGATTATAATTTTTGGAATAGTAGTCAAGAGTGTAATTTAGAATGAAAGTGTGCAAGGAAATCCTCTTTGACTAGACTATTCATGAGTTACTTTTTCCTTGAGAAATGAATGTTTAAAATCACAAGACCTCACCAAAAAGCTCAACATCAAGGTCAAGAGATGTTTTCAAAGAGTAAGAAGAGTATGAGATGCCCCACATTGTTATCAAGGGAAATGATGGTTCTTGTTTCTTGAATAAGATTTTATACCCGTTTAAAAAAAAGGACAAAATAAGAAAGAAGAAAGAGAAAGAAAAAGTAAAGGCTTGATTTTTGCTTCCATTTTCAAGTCAATGTCAGCTCGAGTGGCTAAGTTTTCAATTCATATCACCTACTTCATTCCAATGTGGTTATTTTAAGTTGACCATAATAGTATGAGCCATTCCCCTTAATGTAGTTTCTTATGTCCATTAACTCTTTCTTAAATCAAGAGACTTAATCCCTAATGCCTTTTTTATCATAAATGATTTTTACTAAATTCATCATTTGTAAATTTTTCAAGTCAAGGGGATTTTTCAAATGGGTTATGTCCTTCAATTTTGCTTCTTAAAGTCTTTAGCCAGCCTATAGAGCGCTTATCCTTTCTTCATCTTCCTCTAAGGTTCTAGCTAGCTTAAGGATCATTGTCTCATCTTAATTCTTTCTTTAGGGTCATAGCTAGGTTAAAGAGTGTTGTCCTGTTTCTATTCTCTCTTTAGGTTGCTGGCCAGTTCAAGAAGTGTTGTCCCATCTCAATTCTCTCTTTAAGTTCCTAGTTAGCTCAAGAAGCACTATCATTTCTCAATTCTCTTTAAGGTTATAGCCAACTTACAGAGAACTATCCCATCTCAATTCTCTTTTGAGGGTCCTAACCAACTTAAGGAGTATTGTCTTGCCTCATAGTTTAGGGTCCTAGCCAACTCGTAAGAGCACTATCCTATCTTACATTTCTCTTAGGGTCTTTGTAAGCCCATAGGGTGCTTCCCTTTACAAATTTCTCTTAAGGTTTTAACAAACCTATAAGGTGCTCCTCATCCACCAATTTCTCTTAAGGTCTTAGAGAGCCTATATGGTGCTCCCCATCATAAATCTATCTTTTTAGTGAGCCCATAAGGTGCTTCCCTTTAGCAATTTCTTTCAAGGTTTTAATGAGCCCATATGACACTCCCCATCACCAATTTCTCTTAAGGTCTTAGAGAGCTCGTAGGATACTCCCCATCACCAATCTCTCTTTAGTGTTTTAAGTGAGCCAGTAAGGCACTCCCCATCACCAATCTATCTTTTTAGTGAGCCTATAGAACACTTCTCTTTACTAATTTCTCTTAAGGTTTTAGTGAACCTATGGGGCACTTCCCCCTTTCTAATGAGCTTTCAAGATTTAGCAAGCTCAAAGAGTACTCTTTCTTACTGAAGATAGTTAGCTCAAAGGAGCACAACTAGGTCTCTTATTGATCTTTTAATGTGGGTTGCTAGTCTTGTAGAGATGCTTCCGCCTAGGATAGTCAGTTTAGAAAAGCACTACCAGGTTTCATATCAATTTCTCCATTAGGATTGCCAATCCTCTAGAGATGCTTCCACTTAGGTTAGTTAGCTTAGAGGAGTACTTCTAAGTTTTCAAATCAATTCTTATTTAGGGTTGCTAACCTCCTAGAGATACTCCCACTTAAGTTAGTCAACTCAAAGGAGCACTTCCAGGTTTATAAATAAATTCTTATTTAAGGTTTCTACTCCCCTAGAGATACTACCACCTATGTCAATCTGCTCAAATGAGCACTTCCAAGTTTCAAATCCATTCTTATTTAGGGTTGCTAGTCCTCTAGAAACTATCTCACTTAAGTTAGTCAACTTAAGACTAGGTTTTCTAAATTGATTCCACTCTTGAGTTGCTAGTTCTTTATAGACACTCCCACTTAGGGTTCTTACTAACCCATGGGGTACTACCCTCATTTCAGTATAATTTTAAGGCTCTTGCCGGCTCAATTCCATTTTAGGGTTCTTGCTAACTCATAGAGCGCTACTGGTGCGAACCATGACTAAGAACAGACAAGGTCGATCGCTAGATGGATTCAAGCTTGTAGAAAACTCAAAAGAATTAGTGGGAGAAAGTGCAAAAGGAATAAATGACGAATGAAATGTAAGCAAAACCTACAAACAACCCTAAAGGATATGATGCAATAATGAAACTTTCGAAGACTCATGGCATAATTCGATATGACACATAAATCAGTTTAGTGAGGTTACTCACCACCTAGCCTTACTCAAGGGTTAGGATAAGAGTGATGCCGAGAGTAAACTGAGTGTTTACACAAGGAAGAAAATACTCAAGTGTATTAAGGATAATCTGATCCTCCTCATAGCTACAAGTATAAGGGTAACTATACTCATAAGTTAAGGCAACATGCCTAAAAACAAAAAAAAAAAAATAAAAACAAAATGGACATTTCCTAAGGAAGTAATGTACAAGATACAGAAGGGTAAAAATGAATATACAAGAAAAATAATCATTAGTGCAACGAATTCTACACATGATACTATACATATAACGATACTACATTGGCAAGGTTGTTAGAAGATGCAAACAAAAAGTATAGAAAGCTAGCTTCTCGGAGTAGGGATGGCTTAGTCAGTCTAGAGTCTCCCTTTCTTGGCTTCTTGGTAAGGAAGATGTCGAGTAATTGATCCGCTCGAGCACAAGTGAGTAATCTTCAATTCGGTGCAATACAGAAAGATAGGCAGTCATATGGCTCGACATGAAGGGTGACTCAACAAGGAAGTACTTAGCTTCGGTAGGGGTCGACTGGAACAGAAGGATTCATCATGCCAGTCCCTCTAATCTTCAAGCTCGGCTACGGGTCAAAGGTCCAATAACTTGATTCCCATCATTCCTTCTGGGTTGTTTTGGATTTGGGATCAAATCCAAATGGTCTTCACTCAGTTCTCCATTAAGGTAATTCGTACTAAGGTTAGCAATGTTAAAGGCATTAAAAACCCCATAGTCCTTGGGTAATTCCAATCTATAGGCATTATCATTAATCTTTTGAAGGATTTTGAAAGGTCCTTCCACTCTTGTAGAAAATTTGTTCCTCCTCTTTTTTGGGAACCATTCCTTACTAAGGTACAGCTATATTAAGTCTCCCTACTAAAATTGTTTACCTGTTCTACCCTTCATCTTTTCTTGCATTCTTCTAGTAGCTTGGTCGATGTGCCGAGTGACCTTATCATAGATGTGTTGAAAGGATCATGCTTTAGCCGAAGCGTCATGGTCCTCTTGTGTGGGTACACGTGCAAGGGCGTGATCGAGGGGTAACTCGAGTTGAAACCATAGACCACTTTGAAGGGAGTCTACTTAGTGGTGTCATATATAGTCCAATTATAAGCGAACTCAACCACGAGTAAGTAGACGTCCCAGTCAGCCAAGTTCTTACCTATTGCAACTCAGAGCAGTGATCCCAAAGTGCGGTTAACCACTTCTATTTAGCAGTCAGTTTGAAGGTGGTAGGAAATATCGAATAGTAGTTTGGTCCCAATCTGATGCCATAAGGTCCTCTAGAAATGGCTCAAGAACTTCAAGTCTCCATCGAAGACCACACTTCTCGGCACGCCATGTATCTACACAATCTCTTATAAGAAAAGAGAAGCAATAGTTGAAGCATTATTAGTTTTTGAGTAGGGCACAAAGTGTACCATTTTACTAAACCGATCTACGATGACCATTATAGAATCTTTGCCTCAGATAGTTCACGGTAGTCCGAGAACAAAGTCCCTACTCAATTCAGTCTACAGCTTCATTGGGATAGGCAAAGGCATTGGTTTCCCTTGTTCGGCTTGGCACTTAGCCTTCTTACACACGGTACAGCCTTCAACCACTCGGTGCACATCTCTCCTCATCTTTGGCCAATAGAATCGACCATTCAATAGCTCATAAGTTCTCCTTTCTCTAAAATGACTAGAGGGTCCTCCACTATGGGCTTCCCTAATCAGTATCCCTCTTAGTGAACAAATCGACACGCATAATTTTCCACCTCGAAACAAGTAGCCATCCTCCACATGATACTTATCCACTGTCCTCCCATTGATGCATCGAAAAATTATGGGTCTGAAGTGTGGATTCTCAGAGTACTATTCTTTAATACTTACAAACACAAACAGTCTAGTCTGCAATTCTAATAAAAGTGCATATCTCCTCAAAAGAGCATATGTAACTACATTTCTCTTTCCCTACTTATACTTTATTACAAAATTGAATCCTTTAAGGAATTCAACCCATCTCACCTACCGCTTTGACAACATGGTATGACTTCGAAGGTATCTTAGTGATTTATGGTTAGTATATATGACAAATTCCCTCGATAGTAAATAGTACTGCTATACTTGCAGTGCTTAGATTAGTGCCAAAAATTTCTTGTCATATACGGAGTAATTCAGCTATGATCCTCGAAGCTTCTCACTGTAGAAAGCAATTGGTTGGCCTTCTTACATCAAGATAGTAACTATTCTAACACCTAATGCATCCCACTCTAGCTCAAAGATTTTCTCAAAGTCTGGTAGAACTAACACCACAATAGAGGTCAATCTTTCTTTTATCTCGGCAAAGCTTCTCACTTACCTTTCTCCCATTAGAAGTTAGTGTTTTTCTTCGTTAGTTCGGTAAATGGTGCAGTAAGGGTGCTAAAATTCTTGATGAACCTTCTATAAAATGAAGCTAGACCATAGAAACTTCTCACATCAGCATAAGTAGTAAGAGTCGGCCACTCGACAATTACTCGGATCTTTTCATCATTGACTTGAAAGCCTCCTCTATTGACTACATAGCCTAAGAATACCACTTCCTCTTAGCAAAAGCAACATTTTTTTAAATTACCAAATAGTCTTTCGGTATAGAGGATACCTAAAACTACTCTAAGATGTTCATAGTAACTCAACATATCGACATTATAAACCAGAATGTCATTAAAGTACACCACAACACACTTCCTTATGAGATGTCTCAATACATGTTTTATTAGTCTCATGAAAATGCTTAGGGCATTCAACAAGTTGAAGGGCATGTCCATCCATTCGTAAAGTCCATGTCGAGTTTTGAATGCAGTCTTCTACTCATCTCCTAAGCTCATGCGGATTTGATGGTATCCAGATTTAAGATCAATCTTGTTGAAAATCTTAGCTCTACTGAGTTCATCTAACATGTCTTTTAGTCTCGGGATTGGATACCTGTATTTAATCGTGATCTTGTTCACATCTCGGGTATTTACACACATTTACCAAGTTCCATCCTTCTTCGGCACTAAAAGCGCAGGCACAACACAAGGGCTATGACTCTCTCTTATATAGCCTCTCTCTAGCAACTCATTGACTTGATGATAAAGATTAAAAGCCTACTCAAGATTCATTCGATAAGCTAGCTTATTCGGTAGTGCCATGCCAGGTGTTAAGTCATTGCAGTGCTCTATGCCTTAAGTTGAGGGCAACTACTCAAGTAATTGTTTTGGGAATAGTTCGACATATTTATCTAGTAGCTCCTTGATTTCTCATGGTAGCTCTCTCCGCTCCTTCATTTCTAATAGTCGCTTAACTAACAAGAGTATTAGCTCATCTGCATTGATGGCTTCTCAAAGCTCGGCTCTACTCATCACCAAAGCCTTCTTCGATCTATGAGCAAGTTTCATCTACAACTTATTAACTTCTCTTAACTACATCAGATGCAGCGTGATCTTCCAATCATCCTTCTCAAACATATACGTATTCCTATAACCATCATGTATAACTCTCCTATCAAACAACCATAGTCTACCCAACAAAACGTAGGAAGTGTATATAAGTAGTACGTCATAGAGAATTTGGTCAGAGTGATTCCCTATAATGATCGATAGTAGTATTTGCTAAGTGACATGTAATGCACCTTTCTCAATCAACCAATGCAACTTGTATAGCCTCAAATGTACAACAACTTGCAACTTCAGTTTTGAAACAAGATCGGTTGATGCCACATTAGTGTTGCTTCCACTATTTATGATGAAGGCACATACCTGACCATTTACCTTACAGGTGGTATAGAACAAATTCTCTCTCTACTCCTCCTCTCGCGAGGGTTCCAAGTTCATGGTACATCGGATAACCATGAGTAACTTATCTAAGTCTTCAATAAACACGTCCTCCTCAATTAGCTCTTTCTCAATAGGGACCTCCTCCTCCTTGGGTTCTTCATCTATACTATCTACTTCTAGCTTCAGGACGTCTCCTTTGATGACCATTATCCTATGGTTCGGGCATTGAGTAGCCACATGTCTGAACCCTTGATACTTAAAGCACTTGATCTGGCTTATCTTCCTAGCAAACCTTTTCATAAGTTTAAGTTGGTACTTCACCATCAAGTCAGCCTTTTTGCTTGATTTGAACATTGATCTTTCTATTCGGCTTGGTACTCGACTAAGCTTGGTGACTCACCTGTCTGAGTCGACTAGTTAGCACCTTGGCCGTTAGTTGGCTCCTCCTTTGCCTTTCTGCTCACTAGGCAATCCTAATAGCTTCATCCATTGTATCAAATCATTGGAGCTCTACAATGTCTCAAATGTCTCCTCTCAACCCAATAATGAATATTGAGACTATTCGAGTTGGTGGTTCCTCTACTTCACAATGTATCATAAGCATTTGAAATTCTTAAACATACTCATCAACAGTTCAACCTCCTTGTCTTAACTCCTAAAGCCAAGTGAAAGTATCTTGAAGATAAGTCTCTGGTATAAATCTGTTTCTAAGTATTCTCTTCATCTCCAGCTAAATATTAATCTCTCAATATCTCTCCCATCTCCTTATAGCCTAAAAATTCTTCTACCACATGGCGGCATATCTAGAGAACTCAACAGCAGCAGTTCTCACCTTCTCATAATCCTCATATTAATAGTAATCAAACATACATTATACCTTCTCTTCCCACTCTAGGAATTCATTAGTATTCCTAAATCCATTGAAACTCGAAATTCAAAGCTTTACATGGTCGAATGCTCTAAGGACTCGTACATGCTCCTCTTTAAAATACTCCTCTTCTTCTTCGTCTCCTATGCCTACAAAATCAATCCTTCTCCTCACTCATTCACCTACTCCTCCACCTTGAACGGGTTGAGCTAGGTTCTAACCTTTAATAAGCTGAGCAACTTGTGGGGTGTTTTACACGACTTTAGTCAGTCAGCAAGACAATGTATGTACAACTCGAGTTAAATCTACCAAGAGGTTAGCAACCTCATCAAGTCTCTCATCAATGCTTCTTGGGGTTCCTTGAGACTGTCGTCCATGGTGGACAACTCCACTATCATCGCCAATACCAACATTCATACTCAAGTCAGTCATTTTTCCTCATAGATTCAAAGCTTAAACAAACACTTTAGGAAATTAACAGTCAACAACATAGTGCTCAAATGAATACAGTAACTTACTTTATTTCACATACAAAATAGAGTATAACAAAACCTTGAAATCATATGTCAACTCAAATAAATGCTCTACTCTGATACTAAGATGGTGCGAACCGTGACCAAGAACAGATAAAGCTAGTCACTGAATAGGTCTAAGCTTATAGAAAGCTCGAAAGAATTAATGGGAGAAATTGCGAAAGGAATAAATGAGAAATGAAAGGTAAGCAAAACCATGAACAAATCTAGAGGATCTTATGTACCAATGGAACTTTTAAGGACTTACAATACAATTTGATATGATGCACAAATCGGTCCAGTGAGGTTACTCGCTACCTAACCTTGCTCAAAAGTTAGGATAAGAGTAATGTCAAGAGTAAACTAAGTGTTCACACAAGGAGGAGAATACTCAAGTGTATTAATGATAATCTGATCCTCTTCACAACTATAAGTATAAGGGTATTTATACCTATAAGTTAAGGCAACTTGCCTAAAAAGGAAAAGACAAAAAGAACATTTTCTAAGGAAGTAATATACTAGACACAAAAAGGTAAAAAATGAATATACAAGAAAAACATTCATTAGTGCAATGGATTCTACACGTGATACTGTACATGTAGCGATGCTACATTGGCAAGGTTATTAGAAGATGCAGACAAAAAGTATGGACAGTTGGCTTATCCGAACAAGGATAGCTTAGTCAATCTAGAGTCTCCCTTTCTTGACTTCTTAGCAAGGAAGATATCGAGTAATTGATTGGCTCAGGTGCAAGTGAGTAATCTTCAATTTGATGCACTACAGAAAGATGGGCAGTCATATGACTTGACATGAAGGGTGAATCGAAAAGGAAGTACTCGGCTTCGGTAGGGGTCAACTAGAACAAAAGGATTCATTATGCCAATCCTTCTAGTCCTTAGGCTCGGCTGCGGGTCAAAGGTCCAGTAGCTTAATTCCCATCAGCTACCCTCCATTTAATTCTATTTTAGGATTATTATAACCTCCTAGGGCACTACCCTTCAATCAATGTCACTTTTACGGTCTTGTCGACTTTGAAAGTGCTTCCCTTTCTTCAAAACTTTCTAAGGTTATAGTCAGCTCGTATAGTACTATACCATTCTAAAAACCCATTTTGTATCTCAACTAGCTCTTAGAGTACCTTCTCTCTCTTTCATCTTTCAACATTTACCAAATCCTCTATGGATCAGACCTAGGCTAGCTAGCTAGTTATAGTGTTGCTTAAGGCTAATTCATTGTCAAGGCAAAAATGATATCTCTTTTTGTCCTTATGGAAAAGTTTTACTCAAACTTCACTACAAAGAAAGGTATTTGTAAGCCCCTTATTTTGCCTAGTTTTATAATTTTATATTAGAAAATTTAGAAAAAAGTCCAAAAAAGTAGAAAATTTATAAAATTAGAAAAATTTTTAAAAAGAAAATTAAAAAATATATATTAAAAGAAAAAGAAATAAATAATTTAAAATAAAATAAGAAAATTTAAATAGCTTTAATTTTTTAAATTTAAAAAAATAGAGGTAATGTTAGGTCTAGGCTTAGATTTAATTCTAACCCAAGCTGATCTCATTCATATATACAATTTAATTACATACATGGACAAAGCACAGGCTAGTGGCCAATTGGTAAAGCATACACATATACATAGTAGTGGTCTTAGGTTCGATCTGTGTGCTTGGTACTTTGCACTATTTGTTTTTTCGACCAGGCTATTATCGGCTGATCATGTCCATTATCCTTTACTTTCTCTAGGATTCTAGCACTTTCCTACTCTAAGTAGCCTACTTTCAAGAAATTTGTAACCTCATTTTCATCATGATTTCACCAAATTAATTGTGAAATCACAAAGACCATTTAGAGTACTTCAGATTAAACCCAAAAACTCATTTAGATTCAATCCTTTATTGGGTCAAATCGATGCTTAAAAATTGAAAAAATTCATTTTTATCCAAGTGTGATTTCCATGATTCAAGCTCCATCTTTAACTATCAAAGCTTCCTATGAGTATTTTTAAAAATGTTGAGACTCCATTAACATCATTGGACTATCAAAACTACAAGATTCATGGCCATTTACTTTGGATTCAAAATTGATGTCCGATTAAAACCCATTCATTATGGTTCTTGGATTTAATGAGTTAATGGGCTCTCCATGCAAACTTAAAGCTCAATCAATATAAAAGAGAAGCTAAGGATTTGATCCATTAGGAACAATCATTAAACACTCATTAATCTACTGTCTCACTAAGCTTTCTCATTATAAAGCCCTTAGCTGCAACCATTCACTCTCTCTCTAACCTTTCTCTTTTGTTTCTCACTTTTGAAGCTCGAGACCACCACTACAAACCTCCTTACCGTTTGAGTTATCCAATGCCACCAACCCTAACATCCGCTGTGAGCCTTAGCCTCACTACTAAAGATCTAAGGTTTCAAACCCTAACTACTGCACAACCTAGCTTAAAATACCACCCCCACGCCTCCTTGTTTGAATTGGACACCATGATTGAGTTCGTAGTGTCTCAAAAACTCCATTCGAACCCTCACAATCACCACTCAAGGTAGACACACACTACCATTGGTGGCTAACTTGCACTACCCCTCAAACCACCTTCGTTAGCCATGGTACTTTGCTTACCCCCCACTAAGTTTAATACGAAACACACAAAAACACGTCTTCCCATTAAAAAATCAACTTGAAAACATTTGAATGAAGCCTCTTCACTATCTGCTCAATCCTCTTTGCATGACCTAATCTAAGACTCGACTAGACTCTAACCTAACTCAACCGAACCGAACCTTGATCAGCTACTTTGACCCGTATATTGCATCTTTTGATTCGGCTCTTTCATTTGTAATTTTTTTTTTCGATTTTATGTTTTTTTTAATTTATTTTTTGTAAATTTAATTAATTGTAATAATAATAAAAAAACAACAAAAGGATGAAAGAAAAAATGAAAAAAGAACCAAAAGAAAAGAAGAAAAAAAAAAGAGAAGAAAAAAAGGGAAAAGCCTAATTTGTTTTATTTATTTATTTTTATCCTTTGGTCAAAATAAATAATAAATATAAAAATAAATAAATAATAAAAATGGAAAAAAAAATAAAAATAGAAAGTTGTGTCACTTAAAAAAATCCATTTTCCAAAGGAATAGAAATTCTCAATTAACCCTCTTCAAAATTAAGACTTCTAGAATTTCCCAAAAAAAACAAACATTAAAAAATGAGGTCCCTTTCCTACCACTTTTCTTAAACAAAACAAATGATTAAAACATAAAGCTAAATGTTTTTTCAAAATTGAAAATCACTAATACATTAAAATTTTATAAATGAACTATAGAAAGTCTGATCCCTACTAGAAGATACGTAAACAATTAGAGAGTGACTTAAAATAGGGGAATCTTGTTATTTTCTCTTTTGTAAAAATTTCAATTTGTTATTTATGTTTATGCAAATAGAATTAGTCTATTGTAAATTTAGAATCATTTAAAAGGGGTAGTTTGAAAAACAAACTTAATTTCAAAAAGATAAAAGTTATACCCATTAAGGGTTTAAAAGGTTAGCCTCTAGACTCAAATATCTAGTTTTCAAAACTATTTTAAAAGAAATTGTTTTTTGTTTTTTCAATAGACTAGTAGTTAGGTTAAATCAGTAACTCATTTTTTCCCCAACTCTTATCGAGTGGTGACTCAAAGCTTTTAAAAAATAAAAACTAGTTTTTCTTAAATCTTAGTTAAGAGTTAGTATTAAACGTATTAAGGTTTAATACTAATCAGGTTAAGGAAAATAATAAAAATAAGACAAAATTCAAGCTCGACAACCCCCTTCAATGACATGTTTAAGAAGTCTTTAGTATAGGAAATGTAATTGAAAGGGCTTCAGGGACTTAATTTGAGGGTTGATTAGTGTAGAATGCTTAAGAAAGATGACTTTAGAGGCTTGTTTAGAGAGTTGATTGGAGTAAGGACTACTATTGGGATAACTTTAAAAGACTTAGTTAAAAGTTTACTAGTTTAAAAACACTCATCTAGAGAATTCATCAGAAGGTTATGAGACTAAAATTTGGTATTAAGCAACCTTCTAGAGTCTTATTCAAAGACTCTAATAGTAAGTAGGAACTCGATGTAAAGTTTACACAACTTATTAAAGGTAAGTCATAACCACACTTAAATTATTAAAATGAACTTATCTAACTCTATATATTTAGTAAAACTAAAGTAATTATATTGAATAATTAGGGAACAATTGAAGCGAGCAAGATCAAATACTAGTATCTCGGGCGTTACATGTCCTGGTAAATGGGATTAGTGCTTCATTGCACTTTGGGGTATTACTTAAGGATATTTAGAGGCTTTAATATATATCTTGTTTATGAATGTATGTTAGTTGCTTATGTGTAGAGGCATATAAGTGAACTTTTATGTACGGGCTAGCCCGTTTAACTTACATTTTAAATAGTTTTGGGCTTAAGTTTTTTAGCCTATTCAAAAAGCAAGCCAAATAAGCCCGATTGTTTAACTCACGAGCCAAAATAAGCGAGGTTAGGTCGACTCGTTTAAGTCATTTATGCTTTTGGCCCATGAGCCAACCTATTTAACTCACTTTTTAAATGGGTTTAAGCCCAGGTTTTTTTACCTTTTTAAAATGTAGGTCAAATGAGTTTAGCTTGTTTAACCTGTAGGCCGAAGTAAGTCAAGCCAGGTTGGCTCATTTAACTCACTTCCACACCTTTACCTATGCATATGCATGTGTATGTTTGAATATGGTTTTGCTATATGGAGTGTTGGACTATGTATTGGTTACCTTATGATGTGGGTTGATTAGACTATTTAGAATTACTTGATCACGCCAAAAGGAAAACTAACTCAAACTTGACCTAATCTCTAACCGGCCATGCATTGTAACCCATTAGGAGAATAATTAGGATTCTCAAGCCAAACACGAATCCTTTGATTAGGATAACTAAAATGGTCCTCTCTCCACCCTTAATTGAACTAAATGATTGGAGAGGAGGTCATGGCAAAGTTAGGGACCGTGGTTCAAAGTAAAGTCTTAGGTAGAGCATGTTCTCTATTGCATAAAGCTCAGTTTAGTTTCAGTTTGTATGTGAGACGTCAAACTCCTCAACCTAAATTACAGCAGACATAATTTCTCTAATCTCATGATGGATTGGATAACATCATGTGATGATACTTGCTTGTACATGTATAATAGCTAACTAAATTGTTTGAAAACTTGAGTTTCTCTATATCGGATGTGCATTATTGTCTTTATCCTACTTACTGAGTAAATTGTTGCTTATTGATCACTTCTAAATAGAGCTTCTGAGTTTTACAAATTAGATTCTTATATTTTATCCTTTACTTGGTTAAATAGGTAAGTATACCTATCGTTTGTTAGTACGAATAAGTATAGAGTCATCTCCATTGGGAAAAGGATTTAAACACTAGTACTAAATATACTTCCTATTAACTAGCTACCAATTGATTTAATGAAGTAATTTAACTAATCTCTACAACACCTAAAATAAACTCAAAAAACATTTTTCCATATTTAATTAACAAGATTTACTATTATTAGAAAAATAGTTAACCATTGGGTGAAAAATAGAGCATGTCAAGCCGATGACCTCCGGCTACCCTCCAGCAATAGCTCCTTATCGGAAACATTCCTCTAGCTACCCATTTTCTAACCCCAAGCGGCTACTACAGCAGGACTTCAACGCCCTATTCAATTAATCCTTACTAATCACGCCCCTATTTTTGTTATGTTTTATTTTATTTTTTTCAATTTTTTCTAATTTTTCCTCATGTATTTTCTTGTGTTTCAAAGCTCCTAAAATATTGTAATTGATGTTTGGTCTCCTATTTATGGATTTTGAAGAGGTTGCATGTCAAAAAGGTAAGTTCTAAGTGTCATTTCCTAGGTTTGACACCATGTAAGTAGTACCATGTGTCATTTCCATATTATTCTACTGATGACTCATATTTTCTAACTTAATTCATGCTTCTACGTCATGCTTTTAATGGATCGATGACTCATAAAGTCACTTTTTAGATAATTTTCACCTAATTTTATATTTTCCTATATTTTATAATTTTATATTAATATATATACATATCTAATACATATAATGTATATTATATATAAATACATATAGATCACATATAATTCAACATTATTTATTATTTTTAAAAGTTAATAACTTAGCTCTAATAACCTATTATATCTCAACATTCAAATTTTACATTTTCAATAATTATCAACTTTATTGATAAACTTATACTTTCATCATATAAAACCCTTTATATACTTTATTTTGAAAAATTGACTTTACTAAGATACTTCATCTAACTTTTCTAACTTTACTGCAAAGTTTAAACTAAAACAGATAATATTACCTAACACTCTAAATTTAAGGGCTTAAAACTTAAGGCTATTACATTAGCTTGAAACTTTTAGGTATTACATATATGGTAGGTAATGCCCTTTTTTTCCAACATCATTCATGAGATCAAAGCTATCTTGATTGTGATGAGTTGATGTGACTCCACAATAAGCATGGTAGCTATAATACCTCTATTATACAATCGAGGTCAAAACAACCTCATTCAGGAATGATTGAAGAAATCATATAGTGATGGTTGTAGTCGCTTAGTGGATGTACTTGCTCTTAAGCATGTGATAGGTGCAATACCAAGTTTTGTGACAATTATTCATAAGATCAAGAATATCTCAATTGTAACGAGTCAAAGCAACTTCGTAGCAAGCTTGGCAATTATAATGCATTCTTATAGAATCAAGATCATTTGTGACAATTATTCATAAGATCAAGAATATCTCAATTGTAACGAGTCGAAGTAACTTCATAGCAAGTTTGGCAATTATAATGCAATCTTATAGAATCAAGATCGAAACAATCTCATATGTAAATAATCAAAGCTATCATGTTATGATAGCCGTTGTCATCAATAGAAGCATGTGCTAGTGAGTATGTAGTCGGTAATGCATTTGTGCAACATTATTTATGAGATCGAAGTGATCTTAGCTATAATCAGTTGAAACAACTATAAATTCTACAGAATTGAGGTCAAAGCAATCTCATTTCTGAATGATCAAAGCAATCATGTCACAGATGCTATTGTTACATAGTAAAGGCATTCACTTCAAAGTATGCGATGGTAGTACCCATTTCAGCAACATCGTTCGTGAGATCAAACCAATTTTTTGTTGTGAATAGTCGAATTGATTCTATAGTAGGATAGGTAGCTATTCCCGTAGAGAGGTTAAAGCAACCCATCTATAAATGAATAAAGCAATCACACCATGTAGATGTTGTTAGCTAATGAAAGCATTGAGCATGTGATGATTATAACCCATCTTTACGATAATTATTCATGGGATCAACTAATCTTGCCATCGAATCTTATTA
Organism: Lumnitzera littorea; assembly: GCA_024138015.1. Classification (NCBI taxonomy): domain Eukaryota; kingdom Viridiplantae; phylum Streptophyta; class Magnoliopsida; order Myrtales; family Combretaceae; genus Lumnitzera; species Lumnitzera littorea. The sequence goes on from JAMXBB010000009.1 coordinate 41,307,456, forward strand.
CTATTCATTAAGGAGTTGAAGCAACTCCACTTAAATTCTCTTTATGGTTACTTAACAAGGACATCATTATACCAATACATAGCCAATCTCGAGGAGTCAAAGCAATTCCGATGCATTGTTCCTATGGAAACTTGGTCATGATCTTGACACTTCTTAAGCGTAAGAAAGTTAATAATGGAGGAGTTGATGTGACTCTACAAGTTTTGCCATTCATGATGCCCAAGGTAACAAAAGCATGATAAATGAAGACTCAATGGAAGTAATTTCATAAGCAAGAGACATTAAACTCTATTCATTATAAAAAGTTTTTACAAGCTTATGTATATAACACTTATTAATTTAAATCAATGACATTAACATTACAAGTGAGAGTACAAAGTTATGTAAGACTTTGTAAACAATGTTGTAGATCCACTTAGGGCGATATGACTTCAATCAGCATGATGAGAAATTACAATCCAAGATGATTGGTCAAGGAGTTACTACCTCATCATATTCAATGACACTCCATCAATTAGGGGAGAAGAAACCGAAACTTCATATGATGCAGGTCATATAAACATGTTTGAATTTGAATGTTACATTAAGCATGCTCTTGATATGAAGATGCCTCAATGAAGCTTACTCCTTGATATAGACACTTTATTCTCACAATGATGTTTAAGTTGCATAAGTAATAAAGTATAGTCATTGCGAGAGGTTAATGTAAATTTTCTTAGAAGAACTCAATACACATGGGGGATACACCTCTAGCATAAAAAGAATGAAGCTTTGTGATCAAACATTACTCATATGAGTACAGGGCTATGGTGTATAGCAATATCAATAAGTTTTGCCTCTTATGTTAGATGTTGTCTAGTCTAGCATTAGCAATAGTGCTTAAAGAATACTTGCTGCCTAGATGCAACAATGTATTATTATTACAACATACTTGATGCATGGATAGAGCCACGTGTTACTATGTCATCTAATGTTGAAGATAATTTTTAAGGCAAACTTCACACCTATGTCAAGCAATGCGTTATGGTGTTGTCTAAAGTTTGTGATGACACATAAAGCACACATGCTGCTTGAATATAGCAAAGGGTAGTTTTGTTGCCACATTTTGCTAAAGACACTTGAAAACTTGGTTGATAAAACACTAATGGGAAATGCTAAGTTAACAGTAAGGCTATTTTGACACTTATAATACCATGTATTGCTGGAGATGTAGTTGAAGATTGAGTTATGTTTTACAACTCTAAGCTAAGTTCTAATCGAAGACTATGTACTATAGAATAGTGAATTAAGCAAGAGACTCTCTCCTTTCATTTCTAGAGCAGATTATTAATCTCGTACTCACTAGTATGTCAGACTTAGAATTAGCATCTAAGATGACAAATTTATGAGAACTCGACATAGGCATACGTAATCCCTAGGTTCCAATAGCAATTGGATGTTGCAATGTAGAGCTCAAGATTAAAGCAAATTAATTCTAGGAACCTAGGAAATCTAAGGTTGACCACAAATTTACTTATATAGTACCATAACTTAGAAGACAGATCTCGAAGTTAAAGTTTCAAGTGGGTTAATATTAGGAACCCAAGTTTAACCTAAGGGTGACCTCGGATCTGCATTTTGTATTAGCAACTAAAGCCTACATTGAGTGCCAAAACTCAATGTTTGAATTCTAAGCAACTAATACTAGTTACTTAAGTGAGACCTAAAGTTAACCTCGAATCTGCATGTTGCTGTAACAATTGAAGCTTGAGTTGAGCATTGTAACTTAGTGTTGTACTTTAAATGTTTAGTATTGAGAACCTAAGTGAAACATTAGGTCAACCTTTTTTCTTGCAAGAATAAGCAATGTTAGGGAGCCCAAAGACTCACAACCATACCTTAGCAAGAATTGCGTATCAATAGCTCTCTAACACATATTTTATTATTTATTTATTAATTATGTGAGCAAGTTTAAACATATTATATTTAGAGTTTTATTGATTTATGAGTATATTTATACCTATAAAATATATCCAATATATATATATATACATTTCTAAATATGGTTTCATGTCATTCGACAAATTTTACTTACCCATGGAATTCATCTCTAAGGGCTCTTTAATTATTGGAACTTGAATAATATATTTTTAATAAATAATGAGTAATATGACTATAACTAGCTTTTTAATTATATTATTATTTGTTTTTCAAAATCTAAACTCACAAGTCAAATGATGTCTTTTTTTTTTTTTTGGCCTTAGGCTCAATGTAAATTTTGGCTTTAAACAATTATTCTTGCAATTGCCCCAAATTTATGCACTAGAATCCTAATTGTTAATATGAGGGATCTCACAACTTATCTATTGTGGATGAAAAAACTTAACGGCATTACTTTATCGAAAAAAGTAAAATATAAAAAATATAAACTTTAGAATATTAATGAAATCTTGATTTGTAAATTTGGAAAAACAGTTAAGGATTAAAAAGGACGGTTAAGAAATTAATTAGAAATGTGGACAATATTAATGATTAAAAGTGTAAAACGAAGAAATTCTACTCGGAAAAGGAGGAAAAGGAAAAAACAGGAAAACGGAGAAAGTCATAGTTAACTTACCGTCTGCTGCGGCTATAAATGTAGAATATGCCCCACATTGGCTAGTGACAGCCAATATTTAATGGTCAGACGGTTTTACCGTAATTAATTAAGGAATTAAAAGCTGTTATCCCGAACAGCACGATTCTCTATTGATATTATACAACAGAACATGAAACATCAGCATAATTCATGTGAACTTAAACTAATACCACGAGACCAAGGAAGTTCACTACTCGAAAATGATGATTCCCTCAAAGAAGTATGGATCTTCCCTACTCAATCTCACCAAATAATTATATAAAAATATAGAGCATCCATATGAATCAACTAAAAGTCACTGGGTTAAGAGAGACCAAAAGGAATAAACAAACGAAACTTGGCCAACTGCATCAAGTGGGGAAGGGAAAAAAAAAAATGAATAAACAGAGGTCTAATAAGGATATAGTTTTAAGAGAAGTGAGGGTGAGGGATACAAGGCTGATAAGAAGGAAAATCTTAGTTCTATGCTCAACAAATTCCCAAAGTGCCCTAATCTAAGTTGCATTCTCATTACCTTTCTCCCACTAAAAATTTTGGAAATGAAAAATCATCTTGACATCAAAAGCCATTACCATACAAATTGCTCTTATATTAGTCTTGGAAATAGATTGGTTCAATTTTACAATTATAAATACATTAATAAACAACATAATGTTAACATGTAAAATGACAATAAATGATATGAAAAATTTGATTATGATCAATAAAATCTTGCAAAAGCAATACCTTTAAAACAAAACTCACCCCTACTCAATGCTTAAAGTTTTACCGGCGTTTGAATCACCTGAATAAAACTATCTAAACAAAGTTTGTAGCACTACAAATTCTATTTTTGGTGAACTTAACATGTTTTCCATCTAAAAAGTTATAAATGGATGTATATAAAAAATTTTGCAGAACTTGAAAACTTAAAAAAAATAATAATAATTTTCCATGAACAATTTCAATGGTTATCAAAATACTGATAATTATTCCAAAAAAGACATGTTATTTCATGAATAATGTTTTCATAAAGAGTGATATTTAGAGAAAGACATGTTTTTTTTTTCATAAAGAACCTTTTCATGAAGAGTTATATCTAATTCTAAAGGATTCTTCATGAAAAGTTATAACAATTCATATAAGAAAAAATATAGAAAATAAAGAAGAGAAGCTCAAATCCATTAAATTAATAGCATAAGTACTCTATGTTGCCTTAATTCTTTTGCCAATGGAGTTTTCTGGGCCTCCTAAGGCTTGTAGGCTTAGCTTAGGTAGTGCAATTAGTTGTGGGGATTCCCCATAAGATAAACAGAAGGTAAGTTGTTATGTTAAGGAGTTATCTAGCATGAGCAATTCATTGCTTAAGTTAAAACTTTGGAGATAATATGATTCGAAAGAGAGTTATAGAGAGTGCTTGTAGCATAATGAGAGAATTAGATTAATGCACTTAGGTTGCTTCCATATAGATGGATATTGGGGAAATATTTATAGAATGCTAGTTTGTACTTTTTATCAAACTCAAATGCATGGTGTTAGATTTTAGGGGACTTGACAAGACTTCATGACACTAGAAAGATGAATGATTGATTGCTCTTGGACTTGAGCCTATCTTATCCATGGCATTATAGAGTAGCATCATACGCTTAAGCTGTGCTAGTCAATATAAAGTAGTTGGTTGACTATCACATTACATTAAATGCAATGTGAGTATTATATGGTTGATTGGAGTGGTTAGATAGGAAGCCGTTCTCTCGAGGATCGCAATGGTAGGCTAGGTGTGTCACCTCTTTTAATCTCATGGTGATAAGCCTTCCTTATGCTGGTGCTCAAGCTAGGTTGAATAATGATCGTCCAAACCAGTGGTGCAAACCTCATCTAGCCATCGTTTGGTTACCATGTTCAAGAGGGAAAGGCCAACTTATAGTTAATGCCTTAAGGATTAAATGTGTCTTTTGCTTACCGAGGGAGTAATTTTAGGTCATTATTATCATACCTCAAATGGTGGAATCTTAACAATTCCATCGTATAAACTAATTTAAGATAGAAACTGACCTCACAGTTGATATCGTAGATATAGCTTATATAAGGCAAACATGACTCATCCAACTTGAAGCGTTTAGTAAGGTACTTGTTACCAGCAAAACCTATGGTATTTCCTCTAAAATAAACACAAGAAAACCTGTAATACATACATTCAGTACATAACTAATATTTACATAACTATTTTTACATAAAAAATTTACATTGTGCAAAGAAAAGTTTCAAAAGGTCACAAGTTCTAACGTTTATGTATAAACTTTATTAGAAAACTAATAGTCACCTAGGGTGACCAGTTTGTTTTCTCAAAACATAATACCAAAAGGGATCAAGTTTCAGTAGTCTTCATACTTTTCCTTACTCCCAACCCTCTTGAGAACTAACTTATGGATGGTTATAACATTACATATGTACTTCTAGTCAGTACCTATAATAGAATCTATAGGGATATGAGCACAACTAGCTTAGTAAGCAGGATAGAGATAGAAGATTACCAAACGAACACAAACAAGGTTATTATTTATAACAAAATGCAATACAATCAATCATTTACAACACCCTCTAATGCATCTCTGGGGTCGTACATATGAAGGTCGCACCACAACGATCAAGAACAAAGACAATAAAAAGGGTTTTAGTAAATCCGTGAGCTATCTAGCTGAATATAACACATCAACTAAATCTTATATAGCTTACAACTCAATGGATGTCACTCACCAATTCAAGTTATAAGATTGCTCGCCACAATCCTTACTAAAGGGATTAATAAGAGTTAGTAGGGAAGAGCTTCCAAGAGAATGACTCAAACGGTTTTATCATTAATTTTCCAAATTTACCTAAAACCTTACACAAGGGTCCTATTTATATGATGGCAAAGTTATATATAAAATAAGTAAAAGGATACCCTAGTGGCATTTCTATAAATACAAAATAAACATAAAGGTAATCTAGGAATAATACAAGAAATAAAAATTCTAAATAACATAACAAAAAATAGATAAGCAAATGAGCTATTTGGTTGAAGAGCTAATGAGTTAGGATGATGAGCTATTGGAGACCTTAAAGACCTATCTTAGGTTGATTTGAAATTCTGCCTGACCTAATTGTGCCAACCTACAGACATGACCTGGTCAAGTAAACCTGAGCAAGCTAACCTAAGTGAGCTAACCTAATTAAGCAAACCCATCTATCCTTGATGATTTTATCTACAAAAAGCTCATAAACAAGTCTTCTACTCATGTAAAGCTTCCAAATAAGTCTTTGGCACATATACAACTCATGAATAGGTCTCCACTACTACCCAAAACTTGACATTTTGTTAGGTTGGTACCCCAAAGCCTATCACCATGCCCTTCTTGGAATAGTTTTGTTCCAAAACTTAGCAATTGACTACTTCGACTTCCACCTAGCTAAAAAAACAAATCTGCTAAAACAAAGCAAGACAAACTAAGATAGCTCAACTCAATAACTAAGGTCAATTGAATCTACTGCTCTTTCTACTCATCATGAGTACGGTCAATCAAGCTCTTCAACAAACACCCTTCCTTCCACTCATCGTATATCTTGTCAATTATCCTTCAGTAGTTCCAACAGCTATCAATCATGGGGAATAACATAACTTCAAGCTCAAACATGACATGGGCTTAAGGAATCTAAACATGTAAGAACTCAAATTGCACCACTTCCATAAGAGTTCTTAGAGCTTCATATTCTTTCAATGTTAGCCCCATAACAACTATCAATCATGGGAATAACATAACTTCAGGCTCAAACATGACATGAGCTCAAGGAATCTAAACATGTAAGAACTCAAACTGCACCACTTCCACAAGAGTTCTTAGAGCTTCATACTCTTTCAATGTTGGCCCCATAACTTCATTTTCAATGGTTAGCACCTCCTCTACTTTTGCATAACTCAATTCTTCTCTCCTCCATCTTTATACTTCAAATTCTTCCAATGTAAGATAATTAAGGATAAGAACAACATAGCCATAATAGGAATATCCATCACTATGATCTTGAAAAACACCAATAAACAGCCTATAACATCTCACAAGCATAATACTACTACAACACATATTATCTTCGGATAACCCCATCAATGGATCAAAATAAAGGAATCTAACATGTGAATAGCTAATATAGTAGTACTTGTGATCATCAATAGCATCAAGTGTCAATGGCAATAAGATCACGTCAGGAACATGGGTGCTAAGTTGCAACTCATCTTATCCTTCCTTATTAACCTCTTTCTCATCCTTAACTCCTATTTCCTCTCCCAATTTATCCTCTTCAATATTCTCTAATTGAGTGTTCTTTTGCTATCTTATTTCATCCCTAATCTTCTTGAGCCCAAGAAGTATAATCTCTAATTGCTCCCACACATAAAGGGAAATAGGATTTGTGGCCTGCTGAGAAGATCTCATCATCAAGCCTCATGCATTATGATACCTATGTTAAGCTCTAAATGCTATATTGGATAAGTTTAAATTCAATAATGTCGAAATAAAATTAATTTAGACAATGCTGAACACTTCCGGATCTACTCCAATATGCTCGTAATGATTTGTAAACTTATATTTCTTTGGCACTTCCAGCTGGGTATTCAATTCACTCTGGACAGCGCGAATAGAATTTTCAAATAGCACACCCTAGCTACATATGCTACACACAGTACCTTGGTTGTTTCCTGAAGAAGTCAGTATGTTATATCCATGCAACGGTCGATAATCAGCTTGGAGAGTCTTCACACCAATACGACAGCACAACAATTCGTATATTACAACAGCTCGGACATCTACGTTTCTTTGCTGACCTCATACTTTGAACACACATGTACAGCTCAGAAGCTCCTCATGCAATTCGCTTTTCTCGATAGTAACTTGATAGCTTTTGGAATCACAACAGCTCTGCATGTTCTACTCACACATAAGCAGCTCGGACACCTGAATGTTGGTAGCTCGGTTCACGTATTCACAGCAGCTCGGATTGAGAACTATCTCGACAGCAGTTCGCGTGTTCTTAGTTTCAGCTTGGCAATTTGAAAACTTGCCTAAGATCAGCTCGACAACTATACAGCAGCACAACTTGGTTCTTTTGGCACACAAAGTGCAACACTGTTCAGCACCTTTACTTCACCTCGACAAATTCAATGACAACTCAGTTTAATTTACAGCACACTTGGATCGACAATGGCATTCGCCTTTGGCAGCTCGGATACACACAAACATGTCAATTTGAACCCAACAACAGCTCGGTCACGCAAAGCAACTGTTCAACACCGTTAAAATGGCAACTTTATAGCTCAGCAATTGATTTCCTCGTAGCAGCTCGGCACTTCGAATTGTAGCAGCTCAGCACTGGCATAGAGTAGCTCGGCAACAATTAGACAACAGCTCTTTACAGCAACTTGGCACTCACAGTAGCTCGGCAATTGAATTTACATACCGTATGATGTTTGTTTAATCATTATGGCTCACTCACTTCTGGCACACTAACACAACCGCATGGACATAGCTTATCTACAGCTCAGCATAGTTTCCCTCTTAGCATGCAATGCCTTGAACTTCAATCCCTTAAGGTAACACACACTAGAATTCACACGCAACAACTCACACTTCAATTCACTTGTAGTTCAAGATGAGAATAAATCGGAAAGCTTGGCAATTTTCACTGCCATGTGAAGGTCCAAAGCTCGGTCTATACTTTATCTGCTTCGACTATCAACAAAGTCGCACACGCTTGGCAATATAGCTCGGAACTCCCCACGCGCTGCTGTCTACTGCACTAACACACGAACAATAGCTCAGACAAAGCAGGTTGATAGCTCAGCACACGCAGATACTTCACATACACAACTTGGACATGCGCTTCACAATCCAATTACTAATATCCTCTTGTATACTACACTTCACGTTACACCTCGGCACATACAAAATGTTTGGACTCGCAGCTTATAGCTCGGTGCTTCACCAGAGTACGCTACTCGGACACATCCATGGACCCGAAATACTCCTGCAATTTCCAACCGGACTTGACACACACAAGAAGCTCGAAGAGAAAGAGCTCGACAGCTCAGCAGCAGTTCACAGAGCTCAGCACTTCAATAATAGGACAGATCGGTAGAATTGTAGATAGCTCGACAAATCTCCTGGAAATGGACAGCACACTTCACAGTAGATATCAGCTCGGATTCACACTGTAACTCTTGAGGAAAACAGCTCGACAATACAATAATTGCACTTAGTAGGCAATAGTAACAGCACGGTAGAAGCACAGCAGTAGCCCGATCACAACCTCCGTTCAATCCCTGGGTATTAGCTCATTTGCAATTTACTCAGTTCAGACACGCGCTAGCAGTTTGACACCCTCACACTTCAGCTAGGCAACTCGAACTCCTATGCACAATTCAATTTCGCACTTAGAGTAGGATAGCACGAACTGTGTGATAGCCGCCCACACTAGCTAGCTCGGTAACCATTCTCATTGGTAGTGCACTTTTCACAACTCGGTTCTCATAACAAGGTACTTCATCTGCCTTCAAACTCTACTTGGCAGATCAATTCAACTTGTAACCAACCATACCTCTAAGGGCTTGGCACTATTTGCACTACAAAGCTCAGCACCAACTGGCAACTGCACTTACATGCACACAGCTTAAAAGGGCAATTTTGGCAGCTCGGATTGTTGCATCTACAGCTCTTTTGAAGGAATTCAGCACTGCTTAACAGCCCGGCTCACAAGTCATGCATGCTGAGGGATCGGGATTTGCTTCTTCTATAGGGCCTACTTTGGCTTCAATCCTACCATCGCTAGACACTTATGAAGCTCTTGGGGAATGCAATTGACAATCGGTTCTTCTTCTGTCTTTTTTCTCTCTTCCTTAAGTGGAGGGAGTGGCCTTGAGGAAACCAGCTAGCCTCGCTTGCAGTCACAGCTGTAGCTTCACAACACAAGCTTCGACTCACTTAACTTCCCTCTAGCTGTACGAAGTTGCAGAACTACACCAAGTGATGGACACGACGCAACTGTTCACACACACAACGGCCACTACCAACTCAAACTCAAAGTGGCCTGCTCACTCGTAATTGTACCGCTTCGTACTTCACACTTTGAACACTAATCACTATACCAATCCCCAAGATAGCAACACAACCTACTATAACGACCGTAATCACCACTGGCACCAACAATGTCCTCCGCCATAAGCTACACATGGCACGACACGACACTACCCCACAGCACCCACTGCTATGCCTCGCTCGCACAGCACCAACACTCACAATGGTGTAACTCTACCACACACTCGTTCTCTTGCTGCACAAAATTGCAGTACACCCATGGTAGCAGCAGACACCAATCACCAACTAGTAGCACCCAAAATCGACCAGCATAACACCTAAGAAAACCACCAGCCAAAAACAACCCAACACTAGCGACTACTAGGGATTCATGCTTAAGGAAATCACTACATACTTCACAATCTCTATTGAATTATAGTCACCTTCGTACCCTTCAATACAATTCTTATATTTTCAAAACAAACCCCAATTTTAATCTCCTATCACAACTGCTTTTTCTCTTCTTTTCCTTTTTTCTTTTTTAAATGTATCATACCTACGACTTATCAAACCAAATTCACAGTATCCAACACAAAAGCGATATTGGAGATAAACCCAATAGAAAAAATGCCCCGACGTATTGCCATATTCCCAAACCACTAAACTCTAGTAAATTAATCCTTAGTGATGTAGCATAAACCAATGAACCAACAATTTCTCAAATATAAAATAGTAACTTCAACACACTACAGTAGCTATGGAAACAATACAGCAACCACTAACAATAAACAAGAATGAAACTTCACCATAACTTAACACGCTCCCTCGTTGGAACTATACTCTAATACCAGCAAGACTGATGTATCTCTAAGGTTGTACACACAGAAACTGTATCACAACAAACAAGAACAAAGAAGATAAAAAGGGTTTTTAGAAAACCTTTATTATAAAATGCCCTATTTGCCAACTAGATCCTACATAGCTTACAACTCACCAGCTATGACTCATTGGTCCAAGTTATAAGGTTACTTGCCACAATCTTGCTAAATAGATCAATAAGAGTTAGTAGGAAAGAGTTTACAAGGGAATGACTCAAAGGGTTTTATCATTAATTTGCCAAATCTATTTAAAATCTTATACAATTATTCTATTTATGCATAGTAGCAAGTTATAAATAAAATGATTAAGAGGATGCCTTAGTGGTAGTCTTGTAAATATAAAAAAACCATGAGGGTAATCAAGGAATAATATAAGAAATAGAAAGTTTAAATAACTTAAGTAAAATAAATAAATAAACAAATAAGCTATTCAAGTGAGGAGCTAATGATGAGCTAAGTTGATGAGAGTTGGAAACCTTGAAGACCTATTCTAAGCTGATTTGAAATTCTAGTCAACCTGATTGTGCTAACCTGCTGACCTAACCTAGTAGAGCCAACCTAATAGAGTTGACCTGGTTGAGCAAACTTAAGCAAGCTAACTTAGTTGAGCAGCCCTGTCTGTCCTTGATGATTTTATTTATGAACAACTCATAAATAGGTCTTCTATACAGGTCGAGCTTCTAAGTAAGTCTTCAACATATATATAACTCATGAATAGGTCTCTAATACAACTTGAAACTTGACATTCAATACCCTAAAGCCTATCATCCTCCTCTCAAGACCACCTTCAAACCATGGCCCCTAACCTTGTTGCGACCTCTTTTCCTATCACTTATTCAACTAAGAATGAAAAAAGAACTATTTCAGCGATCCTCATCAAAAAAAGACCGATATTTGGTCTAACTTACCTAATTGTTCCCTTAATGAGTTGCTATACATGTCCAATTAAGCTAGCAGTTACATTTCTATTAGTTTCATTTGAGGTTAGCCAAATAAGATCACATAAACCAATAATATGAAATCATACAGAACAGCACACCAAGGAACTCAACTCTTGTTAGAAAACAAATTATTAATCACATACGTAGCATGTATAGAGATAGCTAATTTAAAACCACAAACAAAAGTACTCTTAAGCCTTTAAATATTTTGATATAGTATTTTAACAAGCAGTAAAATTACAATCCCAACTGATATGTATAGATACTTACTCCAATAGGTCTTTATCGTCAACATTTTACTTACTTAGAAATCCTATATATACCAAAACTTATATTTAGTTTTTATAAGGTTTACAAAAACGTTAATGTTTTATCAAGCTCTACATATTATTGTATAGGTTAGCTAAAATACCATTTAGATAGTTATTTTAATAACGTTATATTTATACATATACATACTTAAAGTATCTTATTCATATATTATGAAATATATATATTTATACATGTATTTAATTACTATATTTCGATTAAATAAGTTATATTAAATTCGCTAATATTAATGAATATATGTAATTATACTATTACTTATAATATGTCATTCCAATTGTATCAAAATGTACATATAATTAGTCAAATTATGTTTCAATTACGAAGAAGTCATCGTTGTATGATAGTTTACAAAATATTATAAAAATGCTTATTTTATTGCCTAAAATTGCCCAATTTTGACAAAATTAGTATTATTGGAGTTATATGAATTAGACAACATGTAATATGGATTCTATTTTCAAAAGATAACTTTTGAATGATATTTTTAATCCAAATATATATATAAATTCATGCAACAAGAAATATTGTATTAATATCATATTATCTAAATAAACTATATTTTTTCAGAGTTTTCAAGTAAAACATGATAAAACACATATTTCTATTCCTAACACATGTATATCCTAATCCGGGCCATATAATGTTACAAAATATAACCAAACCAATGTGTAATCATGTTTGACTAGATTAAATATAATTACGATTTAATCAAATAATTAACATATTTTAGCCTAGTATTATTAAAAACATGTCCTAATTAGTAAGTAAAGCCATTTAATTAGGAAAATTCATAATAATTAGCTAGAATTATTAAATAAATCTATAAAAAATTTTGTAAACTTAGAAAAATATGTGGAATGTAAATAGCAACTTGTTTCATGCAATTGAGGTTATTGCTTGAATATGTAAAATTATGTTTTTGTTCCCTTAAATTACAATTAATTAGGAAAATAACATCTTTTTTGTACAAAATAATTTTCAACATATGCTGATATTATTACAAGTGTCTAGAAGTCATCACATACCATTTTCATCAATTATTTTCATAATAATCAATTTATTTCAGAAATTTCCAATTTTAACAATTTTTAAGGTAAAAAATACGATCAATATTAAACATGTATGAAATCAAAATTGGGTTACATACCATCAAACTAGAGGTAACAAGGATCCTATAGAAAAAATTTTGAGCTCAAAATAACATCGTTTGATACATATGCATTTGAATTGAAAATTTAGATGAACAGTACAATTTTTTAAGGAAGTATATAAAATACTTAAAATCTTATCAAAACAATTATACCACATGAAAGTACATCCATAATAACCTAGGAATAAAATTTTCAATAATTTTGCAAATTTATCTAGTATTTTTAGAAAATAAAGGGGAAATAGGGCAAAAGATGGAACTCATTATTCATTGGAGCTCTAGTAGTTGGCGATCAGTAGGGTTATGTTGAAGAGCTGGATGATGGGTGCTTTGTTAGGGGCCAACGAGGTTCAACAGCAAATCACCGATTAGGTTAGGAACCTTCAAAGGGCAATGGTTGCTTTGTCTTTTTGTTTTTTTTTTTTTTTATAATTTTTCTCTAAGTGTCCTAAATGTCTAAAGTATGTAAACTAAGTCCTAGAGTCTTATTTATATTATTTTGGATCAGTTGGAAATTTTCTTCAAGGTTAAGTAATTTTTTTTAATTGTTTTTCTTTTTTCTTTCACAATTTTCCAAAGATGAGGTGCATGGTTCTTTTTTATTTGCTTTTTGAATCAGTAATGGAGTTGATTTGGAACTGCTATGGTGATTATCAATTTAGTCCATATTTTTCCTTCCTTTTTCAATGAGTTTTTGTTAATATTTTTGTGAAAATTTGATTTTTTAAGTATATTATACTTATATTAAGTGATTTTGTTAATATAAATGTATGTCCTATATACTTTGTGCATATAATGAGTAATCATATTCATTTAATCATATTTTACCCATGTTAGAAATTTTTAAGATATATTTTCTTTTTAACTTTTTTAATTTATTTCCTATTTTATACATTTTTAGGTTTTTGAGTTAATTTATGGTTATATTTATTATATATACCAAGTATACTTGTAAGTGTGTATATATATATTTCATCTATTATTTGATACAACATTGCTTACTTTTATAGCTTAAATAATTTATTTTTACTACGTCGATATATTTCAAAAGTCAAATTTAAGGGTTTTGATGAGTTTTATGTTATATTGAATAATTATACTTTTAAAGTTAAAATCAGGATCTTACAAAATAATCTTTAAAATCTAACTTTACTAAGTCACTTCTATTAGCTTTTCTAACCTAATTGTAAATTTTGGACTCAATTGAATAGGTTTTCTCAAAAGCTCTAAATTTAGGTATGATTGCCCCAAATACGACTTTGAGAGCCCATAGTTATGGTCTTTGTCTTTTGACAATTAGGTTTTGTCTAATAGCTAGTAACAACACTATATACATTTATGAAGCAATACAACAACAATTTTCTATATGAAAAATTTTCTCAGATATATAAGTAACACCAATAATTAGTATATCTCCATTTAAGCTTTTGATAGCAATCCTATCATCATATTCTTAAAAGAAGCATATAATTCAATTTGTTGATCTAACACACTTGATTTAATCCCTTAGGCATGTTAACAATCCATTAATATATTAAGTATTCCAATGCATCCCTCCATTTGCTCATAGTTCTTATTGTCAATATCCCATCTAATATGTAATCCTTAATGTTGATGGTTAAAGACTCTCTTGGGTTTGTCCATCTAGTTTAGCCTTTGGCTTAAGTTTGTAAAAGAGAACACATTACCTATATACTTTAATGCTTAAGTTAATTTCGTGGTTTGAAAGGTATTGAAAACTTATAATATCTGTAGAGGGTAAATTCAAGTTTAGACTTTAAACTCATTAATTAATCAGGTTTAACTCTTTAGCCTAAGGTGATGGGGCTCAAAGAGTCAAGTCTAAATATCCATGATGATCAAGAGAGATTTGATATGGTGAGCTTGGAGTAGAGCCGATTAGATTGGTCCATCTAATCCAACCCTTTTTGGTTTGGTTCAAATTAAAAAAATTAAGAAAATTTTTATTTAGACCTAAACTCATAAAAATAGCTTACTTGAAATCCATTAATAAAGAGCTTCAATCTTAATTATTGATCACCATTATGATCCAATAGGTATGATCAATTACTATTTCATATAAATATTCCATTCACATCCTCATTTGGATAAGAGGAGAAAAATCCCTATTAATGCTATTACTTTATCAAAATCTTATATCAAAAATCAAATACTTAAAAACTTCAAGAACTTTATTCTATTTTTCATCGATTGCAGAGTTTAATACCATCGTACTCTCCCACTTATTACTATACGTATTAAAACCTCATTAAGATCTCCAACTCCTTTTCTTTATACTTTTCTCTCAATCATCTTATACAAGTCACTTGGGAACCTAAAGGGTAAATTCCATAGACAACATGTAAGATCTCCTATACTTTTATAATGTGATACCATTTGCCTACTGTAGCCAATCAAGTTCAAAGAGTATTGTCTAAGTCACTACATGAGAAGACCCGGCCTTCTTAAAAAATAAATAAATAAATAAATACATACTCAACACGGAATGTTATTAAGGAAAGCTATTGCAGGCCATAAATTGGGAGTCTGCATCTGCGACAAACACATTTTAAAAATGATAATAGATCCTATCGTTAATAACTACTACAATAAATATAAATAATTATTGATCATTACTAGCTGAGGGGATAACAAAAAGTCAAGGCCATTTATCAGAAGATAAAAAGTGCATAAGAGTCGCATGGACACCAAATTCTGAGGACGCAGTTGTCATTAGAAAGCTAGTAGGGTGGACGTCTTAATTTGACTGTTTTACCCTAGATTGTGTAATGATGAGGATGAAATATTGATAGGAAAGGTAAGTGATAATATGTGTTACGTCTAGCATAGATGAGCTAGGCAATGCTGGAGTAAGGCTGGGTGTGTAAGCTATTGTACGGTTTCCCCTATAATGGATGCAGTGGGTATGGATGAAAGTGTGTGTGAGACCATTCATGGACAGCCTATCCCAAGTAAACAAGTTGGCTCGCGGGGGTCAACTTAATACTGCTCAGCATGACTTTGCTTGTGTATGATGTTGTGTTTCATGTGTTGCGACTATATATGCTGTGAGAAGTGGCTTGGTCCTCTGATATGTCCCGCGTGTTTGTGTTTGACTATGGTATAAATCACGGTATGCTTGAACTCACAAGTATTCAGTGCTATGATTTATGGAATATCTATATATTTTTGGCAACTGATTATGGAATGCCATTCAATGATTGAAAAAGTAAACACATTAACTGTATTTTATACTATTCACTAATGTCTCAAACGGTAAGCATTACATGCATGGCATATTATATATAGTATCCAATGGACTTCGGGGTAAAGTCTATTCCTGAAAATGTATCAGGAGTTCACAATGCCATAGCAAGACTTGGACTTTTGGACATAAAAAACTGCAGAAGCAGCACGATATGGGATCCTACCCTAAGGTTGTCTGTCGACTTATTCAGTATGTTGAATTTACCCCGGTTTTTGTAGGTAGACTTCCGGTTCAATAGACAAAAACATGTGGTTCGGTTTTAGTTCGGCCGTGAACTGAAAGGATTCGTGTTCTACTCATCCTTACATGCACAATGCACTGCATGTGTGCCAGCAGTTTTTCTTGGACCTTTCAGTGCTGCAACATACTTTTGACACCAAGCGCTTGAATCAAAACGGAGTGGAGAATAGGAAAAAGGGAAAGAAACATCAGCAGATAAAATAAAAGTACCCTGCAACTTGAAGATATCAAGGGTTCTTACTTAATAATCATGTACAGCACTAACTGGACAAAGATTAGGATGCATCTCAAAGATCAAATATTGAAAGCACAAAAAGTGTAAGGAATTCATCTATTTTATTTTTGTGAAACCCTTACGATGGCCAGTTCCTATACCAACCACTCCATGCAGAGACTAAACCACTTATCCCCAAGGTCAAAGCGTGGTTACAAAACGCGTTTGGTTCAATGTCTGCTACTGCAATTATAAGGTCTGCTATATTTGCAGCCACTGCCATCAATCTCATTATTCTATCCGCCCTTATTTTGCGAATACTTTGATCGGCTTCTTTAATTGCCTTTGATTCCCCATCTTCATCTTCTTTTTCTTTTTTTGATTTAGCAGGCAATAGTTTCCTCTCTGCTTCAAGTCCCTGCTTCATCAGTATAAAATCCGTTATAACGAAGAAGATATAGCCAAAGGCCTCACCAAATGCTGATATAAAGCTCATTTTCTTTGCTAACTTGGCATCCAACGTTCCAATCCTCGACAACCAAAGAAAATGGTCAAAAAAGAAATACACCATTTCCCCCGCGTTGGACAGAACGTATAACACCCGTAAAGTCAGGGTCGAACTGGGGTTTCGTCGAATGGCATTGAAGCCTGTGAGAAACCGGCCACTTCGGAAGGCTTTTCTGCTGAGACCGGAAGCAACTTCCCATTGCTTGGCTCTATGGCCTAAGTCCGGGTGGGTGGTCTCAACATGCCAGTGCACTAGCTTTGAGACATATTGAAAGGTCTTGACAAGCTTGTCAATGCCATCTCTTTTGGCAAGGAAGATGACCAACTTGTCAACTGTGTCGTTCATTTGTTGGAGAGGTTTCAGAGATTTGGTGGTGAAGTTTCGATGAAGAGGAGCTCATAATTGAGTTAACTGCCACTGCTTTTGGGTAACCATGCAAAACCATTAAAGGAGAACCACTGAACGAAATGTTTGGATCATATTTTTTTGGAATGTAGCGTTTGGATAACACTCCTTTGGTCATCCGCATTTTGTATTTTTTAGCCAATGGAATTGTTTAGCTTGGTTTTAGAGTGTAAGTATCTCTGCATATATAGTACATAAATCATAAATGGTAATTGATCTAAAAACTATTTATTAATTTTTATAACTCAACCCAATACAAAGCCCATAATTACCTTCAATTCCTTAAACAACAACGTTTCCCAATCAAACATAGGCACATAAAAGACTTGATGTCTTCTCTCTTTTCTCCAAATCCTAATTCCTTTCCTCTCTCTTTTCTTCTATATTTTGAACAGTAGACCAAAAATAGGGTTTTGATCTCTTGACTTGTTCCAAATGAAACTGTGGAAAACAATTGCAGATCTAATATCCATAAGAACAAATCTATTATCTATATATCTTTTGTACTAATTGATTGAATTTTTACGTTGTTGCGAGGTAACACTAATTAGTGTTTCAAATAACTCTTTGAGTTTGAGTTCAAAGCAACTCCAAGAAGGAAGAAGGAAGAAAAGTGATTCTAAATTGGGTATTCAATACCCTTTACTTTCTATTGCTTCCTTTTTAAATTTTTAGTTAGATTGTTTGTTGTTCTTCGGTTTACAACTGTTAACTATATTAACTATGCTACTTATGCATGTTATGTGATTTTCTTGTTATGATGATGTATACTAGTACTTCTATATTATGTATGCCTAAGTCTCTTTATCGTATGCATAAGTCTTCATATAATTTTACACATAGTCTCTCAAATACTCTAGTCTCTGAATACTCCTTGAGGCTCATGTTGTAACATTTTCCCCCCTTGTTTGAAAATCGACCTTGTCCTTAAGGTGAAAAGATGGATAAGTCTTTTGAAAATCTTCTAAATCTACCCATGTAGCATCTTTAGGAAGTAATAACTCCCACTAAACCAATAGTTGTCTTACCATTTAACTCCCTCTTCTAATTTGTCGTGTGTTTAAAATTGCAAGTGGTTGAACCACTAGATGATTGTTAAAAGAGGCTGATGGTAATTTCATTAGATTTGGCAACTCCCCTTCAGCTTTCTTTAGTGAAGAAATATGAAATATAGGGTGTATCTTAGAATAATGAGGTAACTCCAATTGGTATGCTACTAGTTCTACCTTAGCTAGCACCTTAAAAATACCATAGTTTTAAGACGACTTCTTAGATAGTTTAGATGCTATTGAAGTTTGCCTATTAAAGAACACTAAGTTAAACTCAAGAGGGGAGGTGAATTTAGTTTTAAGGACAAATTGCAATTTTTTTTTAAATCAAGCACTAAATATAACGATGAGTATGACTAAGATAATAATAAAATAGTAAAGTGCAACAATTAAAAGAGATGAGGATAGAGAAGATTAAGTTTGAATCTAATGTAGAGTTTGGACTGCCTCTACTCTCTATGGACTCACAAATGCCTCCAATTGAGGACTTCTCATCATTTTATTAATCTCTTAATACAAAGCTCAAAGAGCTATACAAATTTATACAATCACTACTATACATAATAATCTCAAGTATAATGCTTTTTTCTCTAAAGATTGCTAATACAAAATCTCTCAAGTATTACACAATAAGTCTCACTTGTTTGATTTGCAAGTAAATATTACAAGAGAAAAATAGTAAGTAATAGGGCCAAAGAATGTAAGAGAATGTTTTTTTATTGTAGTAAAATATCGGTTCTTAATCTTCTTTGATTAGGTTGTTAAGTATTTATATCAACTTATCTAAATTTTCTTATTATCATGCATTAAATACTCCAATGGCTGATTTAAACAAGCTTACCAACATGATTGTACCATCCTCATATAGTCATGATGGTAAGCAAAGCTATTACCGACAAGAACATTGGCATGTCGGCTCAAGGAGATCAGAATGCTTTTCATCTTGCTATCTGGGGCTTTGCACCGTCAGGCCAGTTCTTCCTTATGCCATCATGCTAGTAGGCCGATTTCTCTTGAAATCAACTTTAACACACAAAAAACAATCATACTTTTCAATCCAACTTAAAGAAAGTTTAATCATTATTCAAAAACTAAATATCTTATAGAGTTGATTGATGTATTTAAACAATAAGAAAATTAATCAATCTTATTCAATTAACTCAATATAATCAAATAATAATATGTTTAATCATCCACTTTTATTTTGTTCTCATCAAAATCAATTACTGAACCTTTGGTTCAGCAATCTCTCCCTTTTTTATGAGGACAAAACTCTTATACACTAATGAACTCCCCTCAATTTAGCAATCGATTTCAAGATATTTGGCATTTGAATTAGATTAAGGGAATGGTTTCAAAAAGAGAGTATTGATATGTTAGGGCACCAAAATTCGCTTCTCAATAACTTCACATATTAGATATATTAATCTTACAAAGACTCAAGATATGCCAAGATATGGGATCACTCCAATATACCAAGATAAGTCAACTATTATCAAATCAACTAAATATACTTTTTAACTATCTAACAACTTGAATATTTCTCCCGCTTTAGCCTCGTCAAAAAAGAGGAGGATTCAGGTGATGAAGAAGAAATATGATTCAAGTCAAAATTTTGAAATAGTTTCGGCTTAAGCATGAAGATATGCCCCTTGCAAAAGAGAAGAACAAAGAAGTTATAGGGCTCGAAAGGAGCAAACCATCAATAAATAGCTAACAACAACTTCCAAGAGCAATAAAAGTTAATCAGACAAGTAAGAGATTCGAGCTTATCTTACAAAGAAAAAGAGCATAAAAGGCATGAAAGGCATCCGTAAGAGGCATCCATGCCTAGTAGAATAGTAGCAACAACAGTCATTAAGGTCCAAAATTTTACAAATAAACATAAGAGAGTCAATCAATAGCAACAAGAGTCTTACAAAAACATAAGGTGGCTAAAGGCTAAGTTCATGAAGTAACATGAAGTAATCATGAGAAATAAACTGGAGTTGGAAAATTAAGCATTTGGTAGAGAATCACCTAGAGGAGGAAAGGGGCAAGATGGGTAGTGATAATTTAGCTAAAAATAACTATAAAGCCCTTGAAACCCGTTGTAGATGTGATCATGAACATCTTCGCTAAGCTGATTGAACCACATCTTTAAGTATTGAAAAAAGGGGTGTTGAAATGCTAAGGGATCAACTCGATGAAAAGTGTGAAATCCTAAGTTATGTGGAAGCTAGTGAGAAAAGCCTTCGGTAGGAGTAGCAACAACATGACTAGGAGGCTCACTAGAGGGAGCATAACCACTATAACTTCTTAGCTCATAAAAAGATTCAATACGTTATATTGGTTCACACTTAAAGCTAAGATCAAGTAAAGGAAGGGGTTTCTTTGTAACCTAATTGTCATCGGTTTTCTTCTAAACCCCTTGGCATATGTCAACTAATTCAAGGTGCTTAACTCGAGCTACCCATGGAGATATAGAAAACTGAATTCCCTTATGGATTAGTAATTGAGTAACCAATTGCCAAAACCTTAGGAAAGCTTAAGAGGGATTATTTTTACATGCTTAAAACACAAAACTACAATGCTGAAGAAATTAATTTGTTTGTTCATGAGAAGATAATAGAGGATCTATAAGTCTTGATAGGTAATTGATGAACTGCCGACCAACGGTCCCATTACTCATACACGGCTCCAAGGACTCCAATCCTTCACTTGAAGAATTCTCTCTCAGTAACCTACTGATGATGAGAAAGCCTTAAGCTCCCCGCATTGTCATACGATGATCTATACACTCGATGGTGATGATGCTGACCATTCCCTTACCGAAGACCTTCTACTAAGTAATCCAACCCCCTATTGCCAAGAGATTCTTGCTGAGTGATGAAAGACTCACTTAATGGTTGAGTAGTTTTTCTTCGGCATGTTACCTCTCTCTTGTCCCGGCCCCTTTATTTCTACAATATCTTGATCCCTCTCACTTGCTGTACTTAGAGAATATTCATATGGGACCAATGTTGCATTGCCACCTATCCACCTCATCTAACATTGCATTATTTTTCCATTTTTGTCTTTTGTCCTTTTTACCTTCTTTCATTTATACTAGGAATCCTTTTTTTGTATATACTTTCTTGTAATAAGAAAGTATGCTTGACGAGCAAGTCAATGTGTCTATCACCAAGCTATTAATAAGATCACTATCAAATATCAATACCCAATCCTACAGCTTAACAATATGCTTGACGAGTTACACGGCACCAGCATCTTTTCTTAGATTGACTTGAAGAGTGGCTACCACCAAATACGGATAAGACTTAGGGATGAATGGAAGATATCCTTCAAGATAAAGGATGGTCTATTCGAATGGTTAATGATGTCGTTTGGATTAACTAATGCGCTGAATACTTTTATGCAGCTAATGAATCATGTACTAAGATTGTTGATTAGCAAATGCGTTATGGTTTATTTTAATGATATTCTGGTCTACAGTATAGACCTCCTCATTCATGTTAAACATTTGAGATTGGTATTTAACATACTACATGCCGAGAAATTATTCGACAACCTAAAGAAATGCATGTTCTGTGAAAGCGAGGTTATATTCCTTAGATATGTTGTTTTAGGAAGTAGAGTTTGAGTTGATGAGGAAAAAGTCAGAGCTATTGATGAGTGGCCTACGCCAATTAGTGCAACTGAAGTTAGGAGCTTCCATGGCCTAGCCTCGTTCTATCGGAGATTTATCCGAAACTTCAACTCCATAATTGCATCATTGACTGAATTGACCAAGAAGAACATTGAGTTTAGATGGATAGAAAAGGCTTAGAGGAGTTTTGAAGACACAAAGATTAAACCAACGTTTGCTCTAATACTTACCCCGCTAGATTTCTAGAAGGTTTTGGAGGTTAAATGTGATGCATCTAGTGTTAGCATTGGTGCTGTCCTTATGTAGGAGTATCGACCCATTAGCTACTTCAGCAAAAAAACTCCGAGGTACTGTCTTAAATTACTTAGCCAACAACAAGGAATTTTATGCCCTTGTCTATACACTCCAGAACTGGCAACATTATCTGTTACCGAGAGAATTCATCATCTATTCAGATCATGAATCTCTTAAGCATCTTCATAGGCAGCAGAAGCCTTCTTGACATCACACCAAGTGGGTCAAGTTATTAAAGACCTTTTGCTATATCATCAGATATAAAAAGAGAAGCACCAACACAGTGGTTAATGCACTTTCTCACCGTCATACCCTCATCATAACATTACAAGCTAAGGTGCTTGGATTTGGTACTTTACCTAATTAATATGAGCATGATCTACATTTTAGACCCTTAGTAGCTAGGTGTAGTGCTAGAGGAGCTGTGGAGGGGTTCTACTTAAGCAAGGGGTTCTTGACAAAGGGAAAGCAGATTTACATGCTAAGTGGCTCTACAAGGGAGCTATTGGTTTGAGAAGCTCATGTCGAGAGTTTGGCCAGCCATTTTTGGGAAAAGAGGACGATTGAGATATTGAAGGAGCACTTTTACTGGCCTGAGATGATGAAGGATGTACACCAAATACATAAGAGGTATAAGGTGTATAAGTATGCAAAAGGGAGGAGAGAGCTCTATGGAGAATATACACCCTTACCAATTCCCGAGCGACCATGGACCAATCTAAGCATGGATTTCATGCTCGGCCTTCCCTACATGCCAAGAAGATGCGATTCGATCATGGTAGTGGTTGATCGGTTCAACAAGATGGGCTACTTCATTCCCTACTATAGAACTAATGATTCTTTATTCATCTTTAACCTCTTTTCATAGGAAATTGTGCGACTACATAGAGTGATGAGAAGTATTGTGTCTAACCATGATTGGAAATCCATGAGCTTCTTTTGGAAGACCCTATAGAAGAAACTTGGCACTAAGCTCCTGTTCAGTACCTCTTACCACCCCTAGACAGATGGCCAAATTGAAGTAGTTAATAGAACCATCAATAATCTTCTACGCGCCACTGTGGGAAAGAACTCTCGTGACTAAGATGTTTGCTTGCCCCATCATTGAATTTGCTTACAATCGCTCAACTCATATCTCAATCGAAACATCACCATTTGAGGTTGTTTATAGACTTAACCTGAACCTACCATTAGATTTAATTAACAGCCCAACTACATAAAGGGAAAGACAATCTGGCCTACAGTGTACCGAGGAGTTCCAAAGGTTATATCGGAAGATTGCCAAGCAATTCGCCAAAACTATAGCCTACTAAAAGGAAGTGGGAAACCATGGAAGGAGATGAGTCATTATACCCCTAGGGACCTTATTTGGGTCCATCTTAGCAATGAGCGCTTCCCTATTAGAAAGACTAACAAACTATCTCCCAAAATGGATGAATCCTATAGGATCCTAAGGTACAATAATGATAATGCCTATGAGATTGAGCTGCCTAAAGGTTTTAATGTGTCTACCTCCTTCAACGTCACCAATTTAACTCCCTATGTGCCTAATGATGACGAAGACTAAGATTTGAGGGAAAATCTTTAGCAACCCTAGAGAACTAATTAACTACCGACCAACAGTCCATTACTCACCAATGGCTCTAAGGACTCCAATCCCTCACTCAAAGAATTCTCTTTCAGCAACCTGTTGATGATGAGAAAGTTTACATTGAAGGAAGATAGTTGAACTCCTTGAGCTCCCCACATTGTCATACGATGATCTATACACTTAGCGGTGATGATGCCAACTATTCCTTTACCGAGGACCCTACGCTAAGTAATCCAACCCACTACTACCGAGAGATTTTTGCCAAGTGATGAAAGACTCACTTAATGATCGAGCAGTTTTGCCTCGACATGATACCATCTCTCTAGTCTCGGCCCCTTTATTACCACAACATCTTGATCCCTCTTGCCTGCTGTACTTAGAAAATATTTATACAGGACCAATGTTGTACTGCCACCTATCTACCTCGTTTGACATTGTAGTACTTTTCCATTTTTGTCTTTTGTCCTTTTTAGCTTTTTTCGTATGTACTAGAAATCTTCTTTTTGTATATACTTTCTTGTAATTTCTTTATTTGTAATGTTGCCCTAAAGACTTATTATAAATAGTCCATTTCCCTTATAAGCTGAAGATAACTTACATTTTAATACTGAATATTCTATCCTTGTGAGACAATCCTCTCTAAATCTATCTTTCATATACTCTTATCTAATCTTGCCGAGTAGCTCAAGATTAGTAGCGAGTAGACCTTGACATCAACTTGTACATCACATCAAGTGAGGTGTCATGTCATGTTGTGTTCATTAGTGAGTCACATCCTCCAAGCAACTTCACGTCAACTACTCATGTTCGTCTATAGACTATTTCCCTTTAATTTTCTTCAATATTTTGGAGGACCCATTTTAATTAAGTTTACCTTAGTAAGTCTTAGTAATAACTCAGCTCCTAGACACACCAGTAACATTTGATTGTTGGCCTCGACGAAGATGATAATTATGGATCATAATGTGGTGTAAGATCTTGGTCCTAAGGTCAAGTCGAATAGCAACTAAATTTTTTACCTTCCCTTAATTTTCTCTAATACCCTTATACCTAAAGACCCGTTCATAAAACTTAGGAC
The DNA here is from genome assembly GCA_024138015.1 of Lumnitzera littorea. Taxonomy (NCBI): domain Eukaryota; kingdom Viridiplantae; phylum Streptophyta; class Magnoliopsida; order Myrtales; family Combretaceae; genus Lumnitzera; species Lumnitzera littorea. The sequence continues at coordinate 41,332,726 of JAMXBB010000009.1, forward strand.
CATAGAAGTTGACATTGACACTGACATTGGTTCCCCTAACAAAAGCCTTGATAAGACTATAAATATCCTCAAGAGTGATGGTTATTAGTATGCTATAAACATAAGTATACAAGATTGTGTAGTGCAATTCATCATTATCATTCATTTTTAATTTTGGTCGACCTTGATCATCTAAAGAATAAGAAATATTGCAATAAAAATAATTGAGGGCATCATCATATACCTCATTGGGAAGCAAAAGGATGTTAAGGATATGGTTGGTGATGAATTCCCGGAATGGCCAAAATGCGAAACTCTTCAAGCACTTCCTAAGGATAGAGTATGTCAGTATCTACTTCTAAGTTTACAAACTTCTTAAATCTTTGATCATATTGACATGTGGGAAAGAGATGGTTGTCATATATACAAGGGGTGCTAGACCACGAACGGTTCTCGTTGCCATGATTGTTGGAAGTAAGTAAAGATGAAGGAGATAGAAGAGGAGAGGATGGGGAAGGAAGAGGAGAGTATGTGTGTGATGGAAGCCGAGTTGATAGTAAAGGCGTGAGAATGGTGGTAGTGGCATGATGGTGGATATGGGTTTTGTAGAGAGAGAAAGTTTTGTGAAGAGGAAAAGAAGGTGAGAAGAGGTAGAGTGAGATGATGGATTATTGATTGAGGGAATGTTGAGATGATTGGGGAGGAAAAAAAGGATTTTAAGGGGTTAAAGAGGGTGGATTGAAGAGGGAGAGAGAGGTTAGGGTTTAGGAGGAAGGGAATGATGAGAGAGAGAGTCGTAGGTTGTTCTTGAAGACGCTTAGAATTTGGCTCACCGACATGATGGTAATGGTATTTGCTGGCATGCTGGTAAGTTAAATAAAACCAATTCCAAGTCTTTATTTAAAATAGTATATCGACATGATGGTAATGAAAGGTACCATCATGTCGGTTCATTGAACAAAACCGTTTTTAAATTATTATCTAAAGGACTATACCATCATGCCGGTAAGGTGGAGTGCTATCATGTCGGTATTTTATAATTTTGTAGAATCTTGGTTTTTGTCTACTCCTTTGTTGAAGTTGCTAGCTCAAGTTTATTTTATGGGATTTAATGACTGTTCCAACACTTCAAGCAAGTTTAATTGAGTCCTTTAAGACTTGGAAGACTTAAATTTGAACTAAATTCCTCAGATTTAGTCAAATCAAATCCTAAAAGCTATATAGTTCATAACTAAGTGAAAGTGTGCATGTATGAGCATGTTATGTGTACAGGCATTGAGTTTTTATGCACTAACACTTGAAGCAAATTTCAAATACATGTTTGAGCATGGTTGGAATAAAGTATAGCTTTAAGGCTCTACAAATTATAAAATTATTATTGGAGTTCCTTAAGATCAAATGTTAAGCATACGTATAGCTAGAGAGTAAGTACGAATCCTTCCTTAAATTTAACACAAGTTTATACTTCAATCGTATTTAAAAGATATCAAGAAGCATAAAAGATACATGATCAAACCAAACAATATCCATATTGGCACAAATAGGCATCAGATGTTACAAATAGCACTTAGTTCCTAATAAGGGTCTAGAGAAGTCAAATTTGCACAAAATTAAAATCAAGCTAAATTGACCACTCAAACATGATTTATAGATGAAAATAAATAGGTGGATCCTGGTTTTGGGTGTGGAAACCAATGCATGATAAATTTGTATATATATGAACTTGGATAAGCATGAATGACTTTAAGTATGCCTAAAATATGTTAAACATCATGTTTTATACATGAAATCCATATGATCATGTTTCTTAAACCTCATGGTATGATTTTTGCTGGTTAAGGCACTTAGTATACTATATTTGCTCAAAAACACTATATTGGTTCTTATGTGCCTAGTATTCATGTTGCATAATCATTTCCAATTCTCTACTTAATGTGAAAAATCTATCCTCACTAAATGGTTTTGTAAAGATATTAACTATTTGGTTACTAGTGTCAACAAATTCTAAGCATATATCATTATTTTACGCATGATCATGGATGAAGTGATGCCTAATTTCTATATGCTTAGTCCTTGAGTATTAAATTGGATTCTTTGTTAGGTTTATAACACTTATACTGTCACATCTTGTTTGGACATTTGTAATTTTAAGCCATAATCATGCAATGTTTGTTTCATCCATAAAGCTTAAGCACAACAACTACCAATGATTAAGGATCTAGCCTTGGTAGTTGATAGTGCTATCAAGTTTTATTTCTTTGAATTCCATGACATTAGTGAGTTACCAAGAAAGTGACATGTGCTACTTGTGCTTTTTTTATCAACTTTGCAACTGGAGAAGTCAACATCGGAGTATCCAACAAGATTGAATGAGGTGAACTTGGGATGCCACAAGATGATTTCAATAGTGCTTGTAAAATACTTAAAGATGCTTTTGACACATTCAAGTGAGATTTTTTAGGATAAGATTGAAATCGTGCGCATAGACATACAGTAAACATAATGTCGAGCCTAGATGCAGTTAATTATAGATGACTTCCTATTATGCTCATATACATTTTTTCACAAATGTTCTTTCTACTTTCATCTTTCTTAAGTTTTAGAGTTGCACTCATTAGAGTAGCCTTAGTCTTACAATTTTCTATTTTGAATCTTTTTAAGAGCTCCCTAATGTATTTTGCTTAGTTAATGAAGGTTCCATTATCAATTTGTTTAGCTTGAAGACCCAAGTAATAGTTGAGTTCTCCCATCATACTCATTTCAAACTCTTTTTTCATACATTAGTCAAACTCATTAACTAGATCCATATGAATAGCATCAAACACAATGTTATCTACATATATTTGGATAATTAATATATGAGTATTGTGTTGCTTGATGAACAACGTCGTATCAAGTTTCCTTCTAGTAAAGTCATTCTTTATCAAGAAGCTACTCAACCTTTCATATCAAGCTCTAAGAGCTTACTTAAGTCCATACAAGGCCTTATTGAGCTTATATACATGTTTTGGGAATTCACTATCCTCAAACCCTAGTAGTTGCTCTACATATACTTTCTTCATGATATAACCATTTAGGAAGGTACTTTTAACATCCATTTGATATTGTTTAAAGTTTTTATATGTGGCAAATGTTAGAAGCATCCTAATGGCCATTAATTTAGCAATCGAAGCAAAAGTCTCATTGAAATCAATTCCATCTTCTTGGTTGTAACCTTTCTTATTACTATTCCAGTTTCATTTAACTTGTTTCGAAACACCCATTTAGTTCCTATTACCGGTTTATCATTTGGTTTAGGTACTAAATCCTATATCTCATTTCTAGTGAATTGATTTAACTCTTCTTATATAGCTTGAATCTAAAATTCATCTTTTAAAGCTTCATCTCCTTTCTTTGGTTCAAGTTGAGATATGACCATTACATCACTTAGGTTCTTAAGAGAGGCTATAGTTTATGCCCTATTAGATGGTTCTCTTGTTATTAGATCCTTAAGGCGATTTTTTTTTTTTTGCAAACTTCCACTCTCTTGGTAAGTCTACGTTAGAATTATCAATAATTTCATCTTATCTAGAGGATTCCTTCTCATTTGAAATGGATTGATCCTTGTTAAGACCAAAACCATCCAATTGAGCACCTATGTTTTCTATTTCGTCATTAAACTCTCTACATGCATATGTATCATTAAATGCAACATGAATTGACTCCTTTACAACAACAGTTCTTTTGTTATACAATTTATAAGCCTTACTAGCAAGAGAATAACCAAGAAAGATGCCTTCATTCAATTTTGAATCAAATTTTCTAAGTTGTTCTTTTCCATTATTGAGAATGTAACATTTTGTACCAAAATGATGAAAATATGATATGTTAGGTGATGCGGATTTGAAACCAAGAATAGACAAGGTCATTCATAAGGGTGGGTCAAAGCATTCCAAAAGCTTGAAAAAGGTGATGTAAGAGTGCAAAAATAATGGGAAAAAGTAAAAACATAAGCAAACCCACGAATAGCTCTACAAGATATGATGCACTAATGAACTTCTAAAGGCTTATGACACAACTTGATATGATGCATGAGGTAGTCTGATGAGATTATTCGCCACCTAGCCTCACTTAAGGATTAAAATAAAAGTAAAGAAAGTAAACAAGTTAAGAGAGTAATGTTTACAAAGAAGTATATTCACTATATTAATGATGACATGTTGCGGCTACATGTACAAAAGGGTATTTATACTTGCAAAACTGAGGTAACCTATCTAAAATGGAAAAGACTAAAAAGGTAATGTCTCCTAAATAAGTATTGTACAAGGAATAATAAAGGGTAAAAATGAAAATTCAAGCAAATTGATGATTAGTGTAGTAGAATCCTTCATGTGGGTCTTGGACACATAGTAATAATATATTAGGTAAATGCCTTTGGTAAAAATCGACAAAAGGGGTACAGTCAGGGTAGAAGGCCGAGTAGGGGTACCGAGCAAACCTAGACCCATATGAGAAGAAATGGCTATAGATATGAGCTAGAGCTTTTGACTTCTCGGTACTAATATGAGTTAGAGCTTTTGGCTTCTTAGTACTAATGTTGCTAAGCTGGTGGTCGACTCAGTCATGGCTGTGTAGGTGTGTAAGGGGTTAGGCAGTCAGTAAAGTATACTCTAGTCAACACACAACTTCCAAAAGAAGTATAGTTACTCGGCTTGGTATAAGTTGACCTTAGTAAGCAGCAAGGACAAGCTCGACATTGGTAGGAATCGGATAAAATAGGAGAATTCGTATTGTTAGTCTTTCTAGGCCTTAGGCTCAATTGTGAGTTAAAGCTCCAATAATTTGATTCCTATCATTTGGTCTTTTATCTATCCAAAGCTCATAAGGGGTTTTCTTGAGAATAAGCCTTATGAAAACTCGATTTGTTATATAGCAAGTGATATTAACAACTTCAGGCCAAAAATACTTAGGTAGATTACTATCACAAAGTATAGTCCTAACCATTTCTATAAGAGTCCTATTTTTCTTTTTGGTGACTCTATTTTGTTGTGGAGTTCTATGTATCGAAAAGGTGTGTTCTATTTCATTTTTATTGCAAAATCTTCCATATTATGATTTTCAAATTCTTTCCTATGATTACTTCTTATAGAGACAAAAGAAAGACCTTTTTCATTTTGGACCCTCTTGCTATAATTCAAGAATACATGATATGTTTCATCCTTATTTGTAAGGAAGACGGCCTATGTGTATCTAGTGAAATTATCAACTATGACCAAGGTATATCTTTTTCCTCCTAAACTTAAGGTTTGGGTAGGACCAAATAAATCCATGTATAATGGTTAAAGTAGTTTAGAAGTTGAGATAACATCTTTTGATTTAAATGATGATTTTATTTGTTTGCCATATTAATATGCTTGACATGTTCTATCCTTATCAAAACTAATCTTAGGTAATTTTTTAATAAGATTCCTTTTGGCTAGTTTTAACAAAATATATATACTACCATGTCTTAACTTCTTATGCAATACCTAACTATCGTTATTTTGAGCAAATAGATAAGCTTCAAGAGAGCATGAAAATATATTGAAGTAAATTTTGTAATTGTTTTCTCGTTTACACCTCTTAAAATGGATTTGGTCATTGTTCATGTTTTTAATAGAACACTTTGATGTATAAAAGATTACTTTGTATCCTATATTACACAATTGGCTAATGTTAAGTAAATTATGCTTTAAATTATCAACAAGTAACACATACTTAATAGTAAAATCATTGTTAATGCAAATGTTATCTTCTCTAATGACATGGGCCTTTTGGTTATCTCCAAAGGTCACACTTCCTCCATCCTTTAAGTCTATAGATGTCATGATCCTAAAAAGGGGTCTAGTAGGATTACTAAAATTTTCATATTATGTATGCACTCATGATACAAAAACCACCTTACAAGTTAGAGATTACAAAACTCTAAACGATTAATTACTAAGTTTTGCAATTTTTAATTAATTAACTTACTATAAAATATAAGTGATTATGGATATCTGATATTCCACAGTCCACCAGAACCGTAGAAAATTGGTATTTCCTACCAAATACTAAGATAAGGTAAAACAACTTAATAATTTATAAGAAATATTGTATTATACATAATCTTATCATATAAATATTTTCTATATCAATTGTTTCTATATAAACTATACACATTTCAATCAACTCTAATATTATCAAACTTATTTCCAGTTTGTACTCTATTCTTAAGATTTTCCCTAATCCCTACTTAAAGAAACCTGCAAAAGAAACTATAGGGGAATGAGTAAACTACGACTCAGTGAGTTCGTTTCTCACTATTACCTTTTAAGCAAGTTATCAAACATTATTAACACACATGCAAGCTATCTACAAATGAAATGAATGCAAATGCGATGAATGCAAGCAATATATCCATAAGAGTTCGAAACTATGGAAGGTATAGATTTATGCATCTACATGTCGATTTTTCCTCCATACTTACTCACACAAAGCACCTCACCTTCACTGCATGAGGTTGCCTTAGGGCAGTGTCCCATCAAATAATACTCGACTATGATCTTAGCCAAGAAACAGTAATCAATATAGGTAAACCCAAACTAGCGTTACCCATCGAACATATCAAAGGCCTCTTGGGTACACAAAGCGAGTCTTCTCACTATTAACATATATCCAAGGCCTTATGGGCACAAATATGTGTCCTCTTACAATTAATTAGAGATATTGTACTAGTTTTGTCTTAACTATAAAAATATCATTCATGGGCACTACAAGCTCTCATAGAAATCATACAAAATATATTTAAGATTGAAAAAATCATTTGCCAAAAATACTTTTCTAAAAAATTTACAAAGTTAACACTCTCCATTAGTATACTAATTAGGTTATAGACATGCGATAGATATAATTAATTATTTTAATCAAATAGTTATATTTATCTATTTAAGAAAGTGATTATACGGATGATAACACACAAAGTAATTAGTTATTCAATCAAACAATCAATATCAACCAATAAGCAGCACACAAATAACAAACAGCAAGTAGATAGCAAATCATAAGAACTCTCATACTTAAGTTAATACTTACTCTTTAATCCTTTGGGATTTTTAGTTCTCGATAATTGGATACCTAAAAGATAATAAAGTTTATGAGTACTATGAAAAACTAGCTTTTCTAGTTAACTAAATATCTATCACTATTTAACTAATTGCTCACTATAACCTAAATATAGTATAAATACAGTTTAACTTAAATCTTTGTCTATTTTTCTCAATTTATCTTAAATTTTCAATCCTGTGTAACTTTTTTGTTTTAACTTCGATTCTTATAAACTTATGGTTTATTTTTATTGTTTTCAAGTATACTTTCACGTAACGGAGTCCATTTTGAACGTTGTAACTCGTACTTTTTATTATGATGTAAAAATATTATGATTTTTATTATTTTGACTTAAATAATTATAAAATATTATTTTGAGTTTTTCTTTATATATTTATGATTTAATAAGTACCTAATTTCTATATTTTTACAATTTTCTTATTTTTTCTTTCATTTTACCATAATTTACGTATTTTTTCATTTTTTAACGGTTAATACTTATTTAATTCATTTTTACTATTTTAATAATTTTATAATTAATTAATTAATTATTTTATTATTATTTTTAATTAAAAATTTAATTAAGTTTAATTAAGCATTGACATGGTTGCATAGGAAGGCACCATGTGTCATGTCTAAAATTTTTGCATATTTTCAATCTTTTTCTTATTTTGTATTTTTAGGTAATATTTATATAGTTATATTTATTATTATATTTTATTGAAGTTTGAAAATTAATCATTTTCCTTTTTTTTTTCTTCTCACTTCATGGCATACATAATTATATATACATATCTTACTTTATCTATTAATTTTTACACAAATATACTATTTATGTATACTCATATACTTATACATAATATACTATTAACATGCGTATTTTTATATGTATATATATACATATGTAATTTAGTAATATAATCATAAATATACTATATGTGCTATACATATATATATACCTATACGATATACATATACATGTATAATAAATAAATTAAAAAAATCTAATATACATACTATTTTTCATGAATATATATACATATATATATATATAGGTACATATACACAAATCTTTTATACTAAATATTAATAGCATGAAATATAACACGTATGTACACATAAATATATCTAGTTATTTATACATATGTGAACACATATACGTGGTATAATACTAGATTTTCATCAATTGCAATACATATACATAAACTCTTCTTACTAAATTTATAAAATACATATAAATTCCCTACTACATACTCTTAAGTTACATAAATGTTAAAACATACATGTGTATATAAAAGAATACCAAAGAATGCATAAGGATGATTTTTTTTTTTACAAAATAACTATAATATACATACTAAATACTTTTTCCTTTGAAATGGTTTGAATTTGTACTCCTAAGATTCTTCTTCTTCTTGCTTTACTTGATGCAATTGAAAATGGAAAGAAATAACCAAAAGAAAATAAGAAAGAAATGGAAGAGGGGTTTTCATGGTTTGGTAAAATAGAATATGGGTTTTGCTTTCAACTAGAATAAGGAATTTGAAATAAAAAAAAAAAAAAAGAAAGACGATACAACAGACGTGCCAGACAAAAGAAGGGAAAGTAAAAAGTAAAAGGTAAAAACAAAAAATAAAAAATAAAAGAAAGAAAGCGAATGATTAAGATTGATGATTAGACGCTCATCTAAATCAAGTAATCTCCACCGTATATTATATTTTCACATGGGCTGTTGCTTTGTTTTTACATCTAACAATAAAGCAAACACGGAGAGAGAAAGAAAAAAATAAGAAAGGAAAAAGGGAAAAAGAAATAACTAAAAATCAAAATTTTAAATGTAAAATTATAAATTATATATTTAATAATAATTATGAAATAATATTTGAAATTTTATAAAATGTATTAATTATGTTATTATTTGTTACATTTATAATATTTAGGAGTTATCTCAATGCATTTGTTAATAATTTTATATAATTATGTGTATTAGTTGATAATTATATTTGACTAGGGATTTTTTACTATTACAGTAAATTTATTTATTTTATAAGTTTAAAGTTATAGTTTTAGGGTTTTTATCAAGTTTGATTTCAATTTTAAGTATTTACGCATACATAGGGTTTAGGATTTTTGTATACATTTTAAGTTTCAATTGAAATTCTAAGGTTTTTATTACTTATAATATATTCAATTTTATAATTTATAAAATTTTTATTTTACTCACCCTTATCGACTCATAAAGTTATCTACATTATTAGACTTCAATTTTACTCTTAAATGGCTAAATTCATAGGATTTACAATAGATGTGAACTTAGATGTGTCTCTTGTTATGTGTCTTGAGCAACCATTATCAAAGATTCATTTGTTGTTTTTCCTTAAAAGACCCTATAAAGTAAATGATTATTTCTTTGATACCCATTTTAGTTTGGGTCCTTTGAGGTTAGTTATTGTAATGTAAGCTTGTCCCTTAAGGACCTAAACTATTTTGCCTTTGTTATTTAAAGAGAGACTACGACGTATGCAATATGACCATATCTTTCATAATAGCTACAATTTTTATTTTAGATCTTAACAAAGCAACTTTTGTACACCTTATACACATTTTCTTTAGTATAACCTATTCCAATTTTATCTAACCCTTATCTTTATCAACCATACATTCATTATCTTTTGCCTCAAGTTTAAGTCTTTTCATTTCCTTTTCAAAATTTTTATTAGCTTCCTTCAATTTGCTATTTTCATCTATTAATTCATTCTTTCTAATACTTAGCTCTTCATTTTCCTTTGATAATTTTTCAACCTCAATTCTTAAATATTTATTATCCTCTTCTAGCCCTTCTTTTGCATCAACTACTTTATTATATTCATTCTTGATAATATCAAATTCATCACCTACTTTACTCATCATTTGTTTTAAGATTTTATTCTTCTTTTACACTTTTATGAACTCTTTCAATAATTGATCATAGTTTCTTCTAAGTTCATCAAAGGAAGAGTCATGTGAGGTAAAGTATATCTTGTCATTGATGGCCATAAAACATGTTTCATTATCAAAGTTGCTTAAATCGCCATCACTCCAAGTAGCAATAATAACTTTCTTTCTAAACTCTTTTTCAGCCTTCTTAAGTAAGAGATAATATTGTTGAATATGTCCCAATTTTTTATAACTATAGCACTTGATAGCTCCTTTCATTTCTTTCTTGAACTATCCATCTTTGTCCTTCTTAATCTTTTTGTTGAATTTTATGAACTTTCTAAACTTTTTTGCTAATATTGCTACTTCATCATCATCTTCACTCTCATCTTCACTTGTGCTTTCCTCTGTGACTTTTAAAGCAATCGTCTTCTTTCTAAAGTCTTGTCCTTGTCTCTTTACTATCTCATGTATCTTAAATATTCCAAGGAGTTACTCTTTTGACATTGCATTGAGATCATGACCTTCCTCGATTGTGGTTCTCTTAAGTTCTTAATCTCTCGGCAAAGACCTAAGAATTTTAAAATTTATTTTAAGATTAGTAAATGGCTTTGTAAGAACACTCAAGAGATTGATGATATTGATAAATCTATTATGCATCTCATCAATCGTTTTATTTGGATCCATTCTAAAATTTTCAAATTATCCATATAACAATCTTATCTTTGTATCCCTTACTCTACTAGTTCCTTTATACGTACTTTGTAATTTATCCCATATTTCCTTAACACTTTTACATATACATACTCTATTGACGTCATTTTCATTTATGGCACAGTGCAAGATGTTCATAGGAACTTTATTTAGATCAAGTAATTTCCAATCATCATTCACATAATCTCTTTCTTCTTTTCCTTCTATCTTAAATGGTCATTAGTTAACTACATACCATAGTAATATATTTTGTGCTTTCAAAAATATAAACATCCTACATTTTCAATATGGATAGTTGCTACCAGTTAGAAAATGAGACTTGTTAATTGCTTGTCTTTCTAGAAAGCCTAATGCATTAGATGCCATAATCTTTACTCTAATATACAATTAAAAAATGATTAAAGACTAGCTGTAATATCAATTGAAGAATACCAAGCTAAACTCAAGAGGAGGGGTCAATTGAGTTTTAAGGATAAATTGCAATTCTTTTCAAAACCAATCACTAAATGCAACAATGAGTATGATCAAGATAACAATAAAATAGTAATAAGTATGGAAATTAAAAGAGATAGGGATAGAGAAAATCAAGTCCGGATATAATGTGGAGTTCTAACTGTACCTTACTTTCCACATACTCACAAATGCCTCCAATTGAGAACTTTACACTACTTTATTAATCTCTTAATACAAAGCTCAAGGAGCTACATAGGTTTGCACAAACACTATTACACACAATAATCTCAAGTATAGTGTGTTTTTTTTTTTAAAGATTGTTAATATAAGAAATCTCAAGAACTATACACTAAGTCTCACTTGTTTGATTTGCAAGTAAAGAGTACAGGAGACAAATAGCAAATAATAAGGCCAAAGAATATAAGAGAATATCTTTTGATTGTAGTAAAATATTAGTTCTTAATCCTCTTTAGTCAAGTTGTTAAGTATTTATATTAACTCATTCAATTCTTCCCATGTAAAGATGATATGAAGAACTCATCTTTAATGTTGTCCCACTCAAACAAAATAACTTTTTCCAAAAATTGCTAGTGAATACTCTATCCCTATTAGAAACAATAGCATTAGGTGTACCATGTAACTTCATAACTATCTAAATGAAAAGCTTAACAACTCTTACATTCATGTAATGAGATGGTAGAGCTCTAAAGTAATAGTATTTTGATAGGTAATCAATAACCACAAGTACAATAGATTGTCCTCTCATACATGGTAAACTTGTAATAAAATCCATGGCTACCTCTTCAAATACTTTTTGAGGTATATTCAATGGGTAAGGAAGCCCCACTAGGGATATTGTCACAAACTTAATTTGTTGAGAATCATGACAACTCTCCACATATTATTCAATATCCCTACGTATCCCTTCCTAGTAAAAGAACTGCTCACTGTCTTGAAAGTTTTGAAAACACCTATGTATCACTCAATTGGAGAATCATGGAATTCCTTGATTAAGGATTCCCTTAAGTTAGCATGATGAGGTACATACAATCTTTGGCCATAGAATAATAGTCCTCCCTTCGTTGTTAGGCCTCTTATTGACTTATCATTATTAAGCACCTTTTGATATAGAGCTCACCAAACTAGATTAATAAGAAAATCTTACTTAAATTAGGTAAGTAAGTCAAACTCAAGATGAGAAATCACTAAAGCTTGAGCTGAATCCTCAATCTATCTTAAAAGAGCATCTGCTACTCGATTTTATACTTTAGATATTTATTGCACCTCATAGCTATAACCTAAGAGTTTGACTAAATAACACTACTGTTTAAGTATCTAAATTGTTTGACACAAAATCTCCTTAAGACTCTTACGATCTATGCATATGATAGAATGGTGGCCCAACAAGTAATACCTCCATTTTTTAATAGCTTTTACCATTGCCACTTGCTTTCGCGCATAAGCCCCTACTTTTTGCAATTTTAGACTTAATTTATTTCTGAAAAATGTACTTCGTTGAGAGTGCTGATGTAGTACTACTCTAATCCCTACTCTTAATGCATCTATATCAATGAAAAATGGTATATTAAAATTGGGTAAAGCCAAATAGGAATGTTCATTAGGGCTACTTTCAACTATTCAAAAGCAATTTGAGCTTTAGTATTTCATTGGAATTCATCCTTCTTCAACAAATTGGTTAATGGTGCTACAATTGTAACATACACCCTTACAAATTTGTGATAATACCCAACTAATCCTAAAAATCCATATAGTTGCTTGCCATTAATAGGAATAGGCCAATTTTGTATTGTGACTACTTTGTCCATGTTTGGTCTAACTCTCTCTTGTGATATAACATGTCCTAAGTAATCAATAGAGGTCTTGCCAAATGAACATTTAGACTTCTTGACATAGAATTGCTTCTCTTTCAAAATCTATAAGACTTGACTTAAATAGTCAAATGATCATTCCAATTCTTGATAAACACTAATATATCATCAAAAAGACAATCATGAATTTTCATAAAAAAATGATCGAAAAAATTTACTTATGATTACTTGAAAAGTAGCTGGTGCATTTGATAACCTAAAAGGCTTTACAAGAAGTTCATAATGACCTTCATGTGTTCGAAATGTAGTTTTATGAATATCCTTAGGGCTCATTCTTATTTGGTGATAACCTGCCTTTAGATCAAGTTTTGAGAATACAACAACTCCATATAATTCATCTAAAAACTCATTGATTCTTGGAATTGGAAATTTATTCATTATAGTTGCTTGATTCAAAGCTCAATAATCAATGCAAAATCTCCAACTCTCATATTTTTTTTCTTCATCAAAAGTATTGGTGATGAGAATGAACTTGTGCCTTATTGGATAATCCCAAATTCTAGCATTTCAGCTACTAACTTCTCAATCTTTGATTTTTGAAAATAAAGGTATCTATACGGTTGAACATTAATTAAGGTTGTTTCATTCTTCAAATGAATGTGATGTTGTACATCACACGAGAGTGGCAAGGATGAAGGAGTTGGAAATACTTTCGAAAAGCTACCTAATAAGGTTTCAATATCTTCGTTGTTGGTAGTATCAATGGAAGATTCTCCAAACATATCCACCAATTGAAAAAAAAAAAACATGACATTATCAAAAGCAATTATTTTATGTAATTGCATTCAAGTAATCGGTTTAGGATTGGCAACTTCTCTTGTCAAATTGATTGTTTCTCCTTATATTGTAAAAGTCATAGTTAAAGGCACATAGTCAATAAGTATAGGCACTAAAGTTTTCAATCATCAAGCTCTTAGTACAATATCAACCCCTTGTAATGGCAACACAAAACAATCTAAAGAAAAAGTACGTTTCTATATTATGATAGGTAAATTCTTACATACACCTATGCAAGTCAAATGTTCACCATTACCCACCATGACTTTAAACTCTATAGTCGTATGTACAATCCAAGTCAACTACTTAACAATACTTGGTTTGATGAAGTTATGAGTGCTCCCTGAGTCAATCAGCAAATTCACTTGTTTCCCTTTTATAAGTCCTTGCAAATGAAAAGTTTTAAGAGCTAAAACCTCTATCATATCATGATAGCTAATCTCAACTTCATTAACTCTATCTACAACCAAAGATTGCTACTTTAGTGAAATTTCCTCATCAATCCCCATTTGATCCTCCAAAACCTACTCATTTTCATCACTGACCATCAATAGAAATTTAGCTTTACAAATATGTGTCTTACGAAACTTTTCATCATAATTGTAGTAAAGATCTTTCTCACATCTAGCTAACAACTCCAGGGCAAACATCTTATGAATAGGTAAAGGGTTTTGTGGTTTCCTATTAGAAGCAATGGAAGTGTTTGAAGAGTTTTGGTATTTGGGTAGATTAGGTAATAGGAGAAGGTTTGATTATTTCTAATATTTGGTTGGGTATTTGAATGAAGTAGTGTAAGTAGTTAAATTTGATGAAAAAGGTTTAGAAAAAGAACAAGGTTCTTTAGACAATTAGGAAAAATACTTCATATTACGAAATTTCTCTTCATAAATTCTAGCTAAACTCATGGCTTTTATCAAAAAAGCAATTGGTCAAGATTATGATTCTTGTTGCAAAACTGGTTGAAGACTAGAAATAAAGCAACTCTTCAATAGTGTGTCAGACATATCTGTAACATGATTACAAAGCTCCTCAAATTCATTAATGTATTCCTTTATGGACCCTTTCAAAACCAATTTCGTTAATCTACCCTGATAATCCTCAAATTGCGATGGTCCAAATCTCAATTTTAATGCTTCAATGACCTGTGGCCAATCTTGAATAATGTTATGATTATGCATCTACAAATACCACTGAGTAACATGTGATTCTAAAGCAAATGATGCAATTGTAACCTATCTTGAATAGTTATATGATGAAATTCAAAAAATTGGTTTGCCTTAAAAAGCAAGCTAGTTAGATCACTCCTACTAAACTTAGGCAACTCCAATTTAATTTGCCTAACATACGGACTACTAGTTTCTTATATCCACTAGGGAAAGATGAGGAAGTAAGACTTAATTGAATATTCCGATTTCCTTCAGCATGATTGTTCTTGTTGACTAAAGTTGTTAAAAGTTGTAACTGAGTAATTACATTCTTGAGTTGATCATTAAGGTCATCTCGATTTCTACGCATCTTAGCTGCTAATTTTTCCAACTCTTAACACTTGGAATTGAGACACTACTTTGGAATTGTTTGTCATCATGAATCAATGAAAGCACCAAATTGTTAGCTTTTATAGCTTAACCTAATATAAAGCACACAATTACCCTTCAATTCCTTAAATGACAACATTTTCCCAATTAGGCATGGGCACATAAAAGATTTGATGTCTTTTCTCTCTTCTCTAGATCCTTCTAAGGTATGATTCCTTTCCTCTCTCTTCTCTTCTATACTTTAAACAGTAAGCCAAAGCTAGGGTTTCGATCTCTTGAATTATTCCGATTAAAACTGTAGAAAACAATTGTTGATCTAATATTTATGAGAATAGATATATTATCTATATATCTTTTGTCTTAATGGATTTTATTTTTATGTTGTTACGAGGTAACATGAATTAAGGTTTCGGATAACTCTTTAAATTCAAGTTCAGAGTAATTTCGAGAAGGAAGAAGGAAGAAAAGTGATTCTAAATTGGGCATTCGATACCATTTACTTTCTATTGTTTCCTTTTTATATATTTCTTTTGACGGTTAGTAGTTTGTTCTTCAGTTTACAACTGTTAACTGTATTAACTATGCTACTTATGCTTGTTATGTGATTTTCCAGTTATGATGATGTATAATAGTACTTCTATGCTATGTATGCCTAAGTCTCTTTACATTATACATAAGTCTTCATGTAATTTTATACATAGTTTCTCAAATACTCTAGTCTTTGATTACTCCTTGAGGCTCATGTCATAACACTATTCATTTTATTATTATACATATCAATATTTTATTTATATTTACATATCATGTACGTAATATGTAATATGTAATATCTAATGAATATTTTTTCATCCTACTGTTACTTAGTTGTCGGTTGTTTCAACTAGTTTTTAGTCTTTTTGGTCAGAGCTATTTCCACCATCGATTGAAACTTAACGAGACAAAATCGGGCGACTCGGGAAGAAATTAAAAGAAAGCGAAAATTTCTTTTTCAATACGTATGCTCTTATTCTTTTACGAGCTTTTGCTTTTTGTATTTATATTTTTATTGGGTATGATTTTATATGTGTATTTCTGCTTTTTAGACACTTTGCATTTCTATATTTCACTCCATAATATTATTACTAGCTAGTTATTTATTAAAACGAATTAAAGATAAGCGAAAAAACTGTCAAAATAACTGAATGATCCAAATACCCTTCTATTCTTCTTCCTCGTTTTTTCTCTTTTGACATTAACTATCCAACCAAAAAAAAAAAAAATTATAATAATAATAAAATCACTCTCCTGCCCCCAAAAGCTTAACCTATCTTCTATAGAGATTAAAATTGTAGAATTAATTCCTTGTCTATCTAAAAAAAACCCCGCTTTTTGGTCCTTCTTTTATTGAAGCAATGTATGCCTGTTTCAAAGCACCTAGTTCAATTTTGAGCTCGAAAAGAGAAAATAGGAGTAACGTCCACAGTTCTTTTGGCTTTAAGCTAATAACCTTATATTAATATTTGATAAACCATTTCTATTGACTTCTTCAACCGTAATGCCCTAGAATTTCATATGTAAGAGCTTCCCTCATGTCCTTATCATGATGTGAACACGCTAAGACTCACAATATGTCTAAAATTCATAAATCACTTGTAATAATGGCAAATCACACAATGAAAGTGAATCTCGAAGTGATTAAAAATGATGAGTGACTCTAAGGATTATCATGTAAGACTTAGAATCTGTCTAAAATCTATAAATCATTTGCAATAACTGCAAATGCACAATGAAAGTAAATCTTGGTGATTACAAATAATGAGTGACTCTAACAAGTTTTACTCATACTACAAAGCACAATAAACAGTCAAAATACAACCTTGGTATCCAAGCTGAACTTAATTACAACAAAACCAAACATTTGACGAACAAGTCAAACAGACACCAACAAACATAATTGCAATTACCAATAACACTAGAGTTTGATCTCTGAAAGTACAAACATCTATTGAATCATGTAAACTATCTATTGATAACTCACAGCTTCTACTCGTCAAAATAGATGTCGTCCACATCATCCCCATAATCATAGGATAGATCATAACTTAGCTTATTGTAATACTCAACATCATTTACGATACTTGCAACTGGAAAAGAATTCCTAAGAGGGATAAGCTTAAACCCATTATGTAATAACTACTGCTCATTTGCAAATGCTACAAACACCAAATACACATGAATTTGTAGTAATTAATGTACAAATAGCTATTTATTATTTTTAATAAGGTGTTGTAAAATAGCATAGTTTAGGCATCTCATGATTGAGATAAAACTCATTATCCCAAAAAATACATACATATAGTATATATATACAATGTTGTTGGGTACTTCATATCATAGTCTAGTGTGATAGCCCATGTGATTGTTATCCTACATGAATTGTGGGAAAGGATTTGTATTGTTTATCAAGTTAATGTAGTTAATGTCATATTAACACAATCAAGAAACTTTTGAACCAAATAATTGAAAGAGTTCTTTAGTGTTTATTAGCATAGCTATTAGCTACCTTTGATTTTAGGAGTTAAAAATAGTATCAAAGTGACCCTCTACCAATATGTAGATGCTTCAGGGATGAATCAAGGTAAGAGTTGGTAGGCCCATTTCAATCTGATTTAGAGAAAAGGTCCGAGGTTGGCGGATAGTGTTGTAGAAGTGTGACTCTTGACATGCATCTATAATGACCTATAGGTTGGGGATGGTAAAAATGAGCCAAATCATATATTAAAATAGAAAAAGAATTGGGCTCGATTGTAAAGTTTTATGATGAGGTCATATGTAATTAATGGAAGAGTAATTGTGATATGTCACGTGATTGTAGTCCTAGATAGATTATGGGAAAGGATTTATACTTATTCATAAGGCTAGTATAGTAAATGTGCAACATTAAGTAGAAACTTTTAAGCTAAAAAAAACTTTTTAGTGTTTTTGGCATCATTATTGGCTACTTTTTGCCTTAAGCATTATACTATCTAAATGCTTTTGATGTATGATTAGACTAAGGATAATGTCACATCAATCATTGGTGCTATGCTGACATCATCAATACTGTTATTATCAAATAGTTGTTAAGATCATTAATTTCCTAGTCGAATACAAACATGTAGCAAACATGATAATCCAAGCTCTTGTTAATTAGAAAAAAAAAAAAAAGACTTGGTTTCCTTAATCCTAAGTCCTGATTTTGAGCTGTCATGACCTTAACGGGGGTATAGTAAGATAGTCTAAATTTTTCATATTATGTGTATATTCATAATACAAAAATCGTTTTATAAGTTAGAGATTGCAAGATTATAAATAATTAGTTACTAGGGTTTTCAGTTTTAATTAATTAACTTACTATAAAATATAGTAACTATGGTTATAGATATTCAATAAGCCATAATTTATCAAAACTATAGAGAATCGATATCTCTTACTAAGTGCTAAGACAAGGTAAAACAATTTACTAATTTATGAGAAATACTACATAATTTTATAATATGAATATACTCTACATAAATTGTTTTTATACCACTATACACTTTTCAATTAACCTTAACATTGCCAAACCTATCTTTAGTTTGTACTCTGCTCTTAAGTTTATCCCAATCCTTACTTATAGGAAACCTGCAAAAGAAATCATAAGGGAATGAGTAAACTACGGTTCAATAAGTTTATTCCTCACTACTACCTCTCAAGCAAATTATCAATCATTATTAACATCCATGTAAGCTATCTACATACAAAATAAATGCAAGCAATATATCTATAGGAGTTTAGAACTATAGAAGGTATAGAATTACGTCATCTACACATCGATTTTTCCTCTATACTTATCTATAAGGAGTACCTCACCTTAATCGCATGAGGCTGCTTGGGGGCACGATCCCACCAAACATTACTCAATTGTTACCTTAATCCAAGAATCAACAATCAATAAAGGTGGATCCCAACTAAGGCCACCCACCAAACATATCAAAGGCCCCCTTAACACACAAAGTAATTCCATCTTGCTATCAACAAATATCCCAAGTCACATGGGCACAAATATGCGAGTCCTCTCATAATTAATTGGAGATACTATGTTAGATTTGCTTTAACGGTAGAAATACCATTCACAAGCACTACGAGCCCTTACAGAAATAGCATATAATATATTTAAAATTGGAAGAAAAATGATTTCCAAAGAATATTTTTCTCAAAATTTTGCAAAGCTAGCACTCTTTATCAATATATTAATTGGATCATACACATGTGACAAATATAACTAATTATTTCAATCGAATAGTTATGTTTTTTAATTTAAAAAAGTGAGCATACAGATAATAGCATACAAAACAATTAGTCATTCAACTAAACAATCAATATCAACCAACAAGCAACATATAAATAATAAACATCAAGCAGATAGCATATCATAAGAACTCCCTTACTTGGATTAATGCTCACTTACTTGGATTATTTAAAAGATAAGAAAACTTATAAGTATTCTGAAAAACTAAGTTCCTTGATTAACTAAATATCTATCATTATTTATTTAGTTTTCTACTATACTTCAAGTATAGTATAAATATAGTTTAACTTAAATCTCACACTCATATTATTTTAGATTTTCATTCGCGTATAACTTTTTTAATTTAGTTCGAATTTTTATGAGCTTATACTTCATTTCGATCATTTTTTAGCATACTTTCACGTAATGGGATCTATTTTGGATATTTTAACCCGCAATTTTGACTATAATATAAAAATATCACAAAGTTCATCATTTTGACTTAAAATAATTGTAAAATATTATTTTAAGCTTTTTTAAGTATAATTATGACTTAATAATGATTTGATTTGTATAACTTTGAAATTTTCTTATTTTAAGCCTATTTTACTGTAATTACTTATTTTAACTTATTTTTGAGGTTTAAGATTTATTAATTCAATTTTTTTTACTTTATCATTTTTCTAATTCATTATTATTATTATTATTAATTATGAAAATTACTTAATTTATTCTAAATGGTGACGTGGTAGTATGTAGGAATGCCACATGTCATACTTATGAATTTTCCATATTTTCTATTATTTTACTATTTCTTGTATTTTATGGTATAATTATATATTAATACTTATTACTATATTTTATTAAATTTTCTAAATTAATTATTTATTATATTCTCTCCCAAATTATGGTACACTTAAATAAAGTTACTTTATTTATTAAATTATTATAGTATATTATATATGTACTATTAAATATACTCATATTTCTATATATACGATACTATTCATATACATATATTTATATGCATACTATACTTATGTATTAAATTATTTTAATCTTAATTGTATATTATATACTATATGTATAAGTAAATATACACGTATTTTTACTTTATATACATATGTACATATACGGTTGTATTATATATATATATATATATATATACTAAATTATGAAATACAATTAATAATATTATACATACATATCACGTCCAGCAACTTATATATATAATATATATAGAAAATTTTTATAAAATGAAATTACTAAGTATAAATATAAATACATATACCTATTATACTCATATACATATAATATCATATAATACAAAATACTATATATATATATATACATATACATAATCATGCCTACATATATATATATATATACATACATACATAAAGAAAATACTAATAACATATATATGTACAAAAATACAAAAATATATAATACATGTATATATATCATATATGTGTATTTACATTTATACATCATATACTAAAAATAAATACTAGGTACATATACTTGTATATACCCATTTACACATACATATTATATCCTTAAAAAAATATTATGTACATCTGCATATATATATAATTAATCACGTATACATATACATACATACCTAAATATGGAAATACATAGTATATATATATTATATGCATACATTTACATACTATATAATAAATATACTATGTATAAAACACATATATACTCCCACGCATACATATATGTACATAATAAAAAAAATACCCAATATACATATACATGTTATAATATATATATATATATATATAAATACATAAATAACTTACTTAATTTCTTTAGTAAATTAAATGATTGAGTTCCCCTTATTTTTTTCTTCTTCTCTTTCTTCTTCTTCTTAATGTTTGCTAATTTGTGTGTGTTATGTTTTGTGTTTTTTTTCTTTTCCAGGTTCGAGGTGCAAAGGAGCAATAAGTAGAGGTAAATAACAAGGAAAAAAGAAAAAAGAAAGAAAAAATCCAACTAGATTTAGCCATTAATTAAGATAGGACAACATAATCATATCTTTTGATTTTTCATCCATAACACAACACTTGGAAACTGGGAAAAGAAAAGGAAAAAAACGTGGGCTGCTAGATTTACGCTGAAGCAAGGGAAAAATAGAAAGAAAGGAAAAAGAAAGAAAAGAAAAAGGAAAATAAAAATAAATATATTAAATTTTTCCAAACATAAAAATCATAAAATTAATATTTATAAATTAATTTTGAGATTTTATGAAAATTTATTAATTTAATTAGTACCCATAACATTTATAATATTTACGAATTATTCAATGTTTTTGTTAAGATTTATATACGATTACACAATTTAGTCAATAATTGCGATCAACTATGGTTATATTACTATTAAATTATATTTTTTTTATTTTACAAGCTTAAAATTATAATTTTTGGGTTTTTTTCAAGTTCAGGTTAGATTTCAAGTATTTGTGTATACATCGAATTTATGGTTTTTATATGTAGTTTTGGTTTCAAGCAAAGTTTTAAGATTTTTATCTTTCGTATTATACTCGAATTTAAAATTTTAATTAGTTTTAAATTTATTGACTCCGTTGAGTTAGGGCAATTACTTATAATATTTAAATTGATTTATTACCTAAAACGCTAAATTTGCGGGGTTTATATGAGCACAAATATTATTCACTCGGTATTCACCAAATGTCATTTAGATATTCTATGTATTATCCTTATACTTTACTCAACTTTCTAGTTAAATAATTTTGAATATGAAGCTTAATAAGCATCTAAAATTAAGTGTAAATGATAGTACAGAATATTAGAAAAGTAGTTATGTTATAATTATAGTTTTATCAAAAGTGTACAATATTTAAAAGGGTAAGGAAAAGGAAAACTTGAATAACCATTACCCTGCTACTAGTGCACAACATTTTATGTCCTTTCGCTATTACCGTCCCTGTGGTATAGGCATTACGGTCAAGACGATAACTGAGATTCTGAAGTATCTACATAGTTTTGCCTTTCAGGCAAATACAAATTTTCAACACCCCACATCAATAAATACATGGCTTTACTCCAACCTCTTAACTTGCGATGGCTTATGCGCATGTGTTTTCGATATTTAAATAAGTCCTCATTAAAAGCACATATATAGAAGAATAAGTATAGTATATAGTCGGATCAATATGCAATAACTTTAACAATTATCATGCTTTCATAATATATTATACATACACTTTAACAGTATCCATGCATTAAGTATTGGCACTTGTATGATTAATGGTAAAATGTTTGAAGATAGTTACCTGGTATTAGCTCTCCTCTTCACATGAGGAATAGACTATGTAGAGAAAGGGCACACTTTGCACCATATCCCATAGGCAAAAGAATATCAATCATCTTGTTATATAATTTAGCATTTTCATCACACAAGATACATATTTATTGTCCTAAATTAATCATTGTCCTAAATATAGTTTATTTTATTAGGAGACTAATATTGGTATTGCTAAGCTATAAGGGCTTTCACTATGTATACATTTTCATTGTTTAGTTTTTTCTTTTTTTTTTTATCATTAATAAAGCTTAGGGGCATATGTTTTGCGCAAACAATTGTTAGACACGCTTTTCAATTTTATAAAATGACATAACTTTATATCAGATGTAACTCTTTATAAAGGGTGTATTATTTTGGATAGACTCATAAAAATATCATGAACAATAATACAAAATTATAATAATAATATCATTTTGTCATATCTTCATAGAATTAAATGATAGTACTTGTGTCATATTTCTGAATTATGAATATAGTTAATATATAAATTCTGGCAATCTTTTTATTAAAGAAATAAATGGCAGTATGCCTTCATCTTCAAAAACATTATGAATATATAACGTTAATATGTTGATTGTCAAAATCTTCTAAATAAATTTATTAATTAATTAATATGTGTAAATTTTAAAATGGCATTGCGTACATAACACGTGGTTTTAATTAGTTGATTCGATTCCAAGAAGGAGAGGATACCAACAATGAAGAAGGCCTATATGTTGATAACGGTGATGTAGTCGAGATTTCATGGATGAATGAGATATATTCAGCAACGGATTACGATTTTGGCGATATAGCTACTTCATATTGTATATCGAAGTGTATGAGCCTAAGAAGAAATAGATGATGATATACATGCAAACTAGTCACACAAAATTAGCAAAATTAGAAATGAGGGTGTTGTTATTTAGCAAAATTAAGAAAATTATCTATATATTTGTTTATTTCAAAGCTAGAGTACGTATCATAAAACAAAGAAAGCATGTTTTGCTTATCGATGAAGAAACAAAAGTCCATGTTAAGTTTTACTGTTTAAACCCAAAAAGGAAACAATAGGAGGGAAAAAAAAGTTTACATGATTTGTTAATACTAAATATTTATCATATAATATGTTTCGCGTATTTTATGTACTTTCGGAAGCTTTCTACCTTTTGACAAGCTTTTGTTTTTTATTTTTTATTTTTTTGGGGTTGCAAAAGATGTAATATCATAAATAAAAGGAAAAAAAATTATAAAGTCTAGGCAGGATCGGGATCCGACCTAAAAGGATTACAACTATCATCGTCCACAACAAAGTCTCTCATAATAATACTAAGAACAAAACTAGGACAATTGATCCAAAATATCAAGTCTTCTTCCACGCTTAGACATGATTGAGCCAAGAGGTCAACAGTTCTACTTTCTTCACGAAAGGCCCTATAAAAAGAGAGAGAATTGAAACCTGGTAGCAGCGTCAACACAGATGAATAACCTGCGTACTACGATCATTTGAATGTGTATCTCTTGTAAGCAAATCTAAGGCAAGCATCGCATCAGATTCAACAATAAGAATTTTGATGCCCATAGATTCTGCCATTTTTAATGATTCAAAGTTTGACCAAAGCTCGGATTCAAGAGAGGAGGATGGTGCAATTCTTTTTGCAAAGCCTCCCAGAGCACACTCCTCACTTTCTTTGTAGATACCTCCAATTTTTGGTCTTCCATGAAACTGCACCATCACAATTGAACGTCACTTTATCATTTATAGGGGAGTCTATTTTATTTCTTTCCTATCTGACTTTTCCTTCAAATTTTCTTTCTTTTTGTTTGCCCACCATTCATTCAGCTCAACTATTGCTCTCTGCACCTAGTTTTCATCAGAATCAACATTTCTATAAATTCTTCTGTTGCAGTATCTCCAAATAGATCTTAATATGAATAGAAAGGATACAACTATGGGTTTATCTTCATTCCATATGATTCGTTTCTTGTAAGCTATCTTTTTAATCCATTGGCTAAGGCTATCATGTTGTGCAGCTACATCTTCAATGTTAAAGAACCTCCATATTTGCTTAATAGTTCTACGATAGTGGGATAAGTGTTCATTTGTTTCTTGCTCATCATTGCAGAAGACACAATTAGGGGACACATCCAGACCTCTCTTAATGACGTAATCTTTTATTGACAATCCATTCATGAAGATACACCAAACTAAGACATGTACTCTAGGAATTGTTGGCAACTTCCAGATCCATTCCCAGTTTTCGTCCACTTGGGTATCTCGGTCCTCTTTGCATAAAATTTCATAAAACAGATATGGAAGTGACTTCCCCGCTTAGATCATGCTTCCAAATTTGCACATCTGCATCCAAGGAGTCTTGTTGAAGGAAGATATTTCCAAGATTTACTTCAATGTGGTCATTGAACGGATATTAGACGATCTCTTCATTCCAAATTCTAATGTCATTCCATGATTTATTAAGAGTCAGATACTTCGAACCTCTTGGAAGGGGGCTACATAACCATTCTTTTAAACATCCATTTCTAATCCAGTTATGATTCTAGAAGTTGACATTTCTCTAATTAGATGTTCCAATGGATAAGGTTCCTTCTAGTTACTGAAGACTATTTTTTAAAAGTCTAGACTTTTTGGTGAAGGAGCCATTTGTTAGCTTGTATTTATTTTTTATTAGTTGAGCCTAGAGGAAGTCTTTCTTCTTTAGGATGTAGGCAAGTTTTATAATGTCAGCCTTATTCCTTTTCCTTAAGTCAAATAATCCTAGGCCTCCATCTTTTTTTGGTCTTTTTATCTTATTCCATGTTACCTAGTGCATCTTTTTGTTCTCTCCGATTGATCCCCATATGAAGTCTCTATTTATTTTTTCCAATTGGTTTATAACTGTAGCAGGTTGAGAGATAACTTCAAAGTAATATTTTATAGTGCTCTTAGGAACCAATGAGGCTAAAATTTTTCCTGCTGCCATGCTCAACATATTACCGTTCCATCTAGTGAGCTTGCTTGTAGTTTTTTCAATGATGAAGCTTATGTCTTCTTTTTTGAGTTGGCCTATTTCTTTGATAGGGATACCAATGTACTTCCCCATATCTTTGAATGGGTTAGTGCCAAAGAGGTAAGAAATGCATCGTTTTACCTTTGGCTTGTATTACTAGAGAAGAGAATACAAGATTTGTTGTAGTTGACTTTCTGACTAGAAAAATTGCCAAACTCAACAAGACATGCATCAAGGTTTGGGTATCATCCACTGTTGCTTCACCGATTAACAAAATGACGTCAGAAAAGAACAAATGTGAAAGATCTAGCACTGTACCTTCAATTTAATAGGTTTCCGCATCCCTAAGTCTACAAGACTGTATATCATTTTGCTCAACACTTCCATTATCATAATGAAGATATTATGATAGCAGGTCTCCCTACCTTATCTTACAGCATGAGGTGAACCTATCCAAGTAGGCTCTGTTCATTATAACTGAAAGAACATTGAGGATAAGCACGATCCAATAATGTTCTTCCATTTCTTTAGAAAATTAAGGGTAGTCATAAGTCCAAAGTCCTTTAATTTATTGGCACTAGTGAATTTTGAAATGAAAATAATGAGGATTTTGTTAAGCTCTTTAGGAATTCTCGATTCATGCAAGATCCTTTTAACAGTGTTGCAAACAGTTCTTCCAACTATATACCAACATTCTTTATAGAAACCGATATGGAAACCTCTATCAATGCCATGCGTCTTGTGGTTTACAATACTCCATACTGCTTTCTTGATTTCCAGGTCACTCACAAGCCTATCAAGGCTCCTCTTCTGGTCATTAAAGAGCCCACCTAAGCTATTTACAAAATGAGGGCCTAAGTAGGAACCATATAGCTTTTTAGAAGAATAAAGGTTGCATAAATGGTTATTAATCAACTCTTTTAGTTTCGCTTTACTTTGAACCCATTTATCTGAATCATCAAACAGCCTAACAATGTGCACTTTAGTTCTTCTTGCTATAGTGCTAGCATGGAAGAATCTCATGTTTCTTACCTTTGTCTAAGTAGCTCTGTCTATGTAGGAGAGCCTGTAAAGGATTGACTTGAATGGCTCTGTTGACTACATCAAGCTTTTTCGTGATAGTTTTTTTCCTTTTGTGAATGATTCTGAAGACTTCCCTGTTCCATTATCAGAGACTATCAATGAGCTTTTGAGTATCATTTGGAATGTAGAAGTCTTGTCAGGACTATATGCTTTTGATGGAATCCTTGAATCCAGGGTAGTCCAGCTACATAGATTGGAATCTAAAAGGTCTATTAGTTTTTGGCATAAGACCATAGTTAGGCCTGGTATTGAGTAATATTAGGCAATGATCAGATTGCAAATATTTCAAATGAAATACTTTAGCTTCTAGAAAGGCTTGTCTCCAATTCTAATTCGCCCATGCTCTGTCTAGTCTTGTCCGGACTAGATGAGCTAGAACTTTAGTTTTCTTGGTCTAAGTAAATCTTAGACCAACATAACTAAGGTCAACAACACCAAAGGTGTTCATATAGTCTTGCTATAAACTAGCCCTACGTTGATCAATGGCTCTTCCTCCCCTTTTCTTTGAATTACTAAGAATTTCATTAAAGTCTCCCATGAGAACCATGGCCTATCAATGTTTTGTGAAATATTTATGAGCTGTTCCCAGAGCCTTTTCCGCAAGCCAAATTTAGGACTAGCATAGATGGCTGGAAAAAAAAAAAAAAAAAAATTAAAGGAGGGGTTGATTACTTGGACCTTTGTAAGAATCTACTGGCTAGTTGTATTGCGCTCTAAGATAGTGGCTTTGGAAGAATCCCACTACACAACAATTCCTCCGCTGAAGCCTTCAGCTTCAGCACAAATCATGTTCTCAAGACTAAGAAATCTTTTTAACTTTTCAACGCCCTCTCTACTTAGTCTTGTCTCAGTGATGATAACGATTTGAGGACTGTAGGCTAAGATCATCCCTATAATAACCTTCTTTCTATTCACTGAACTTGCTCTTCTTGCATTCCAAGCCATGATTTTGAGAGGTTTTCTAACCATATTTGATGAAAGGATGTCCACTGTTTCTTCTTCCAAGACATTGAATGAGATGCAAAAGAACACTTTATTTGAGTTGTCCATCCTGACCCAAGTAATCACCACCTTCCACATGCATGGCATCCATTTGGTCATAACATCATCCTACTCATTTGCCATAAAGGCAACATCACTTGCTTGGTTTTTCCTTCTTGTATTTCCCCCGCATATGGTATTCTTTGAATTTCCATCTCCAGGGACCCCCCTCACATTATTTCCTCCACAACTGTCTTGCATGTTTCCTTTAACTTTTCTAGGATCTCCCTTGCCTCCATTGCAACTCTTTCCAGAGGGAGGGTTAAATGCAATGGCTGCTTCGCTAGCTATCATAATTTCCCCCCTTTTTGTTTGCAGCACTCTCCCTTACACAAATGTTGGTTTGAAGAGCATTTTCGGAACTCGCTCCAGGGGCTACTGTGTCCATGTTATTTGCTTCTCTACTATCACCTGTGTTCAGTAGTCCTCTATTTGTACTTGCCATATTTTGGAGTTAATGTTTATCCATGACGCCTTGGATCGGTGGAATAGCAACTTGAGAGATATCTCTGTATCTGTCTTGACTTCTGTCGATTCTGGCAAGTTTTTTCAAAGAAAGATTTTCTTTCTTTTCGTGGGGTTACGCTTGGCCAGTGAAGTCATGTTCAGTTGCGCTTGGTGTATCCTTTTCGCCTATGGTCTGCTGGATTTCCTCATTTGTTTTTTTTTTCAGTAAAACTAGTTTCCATTTTCCTAGAGTCACGTATCTTGGTGTTTTTGTGACTATTTGTTGAAGGGACACTTTCTTTCCCCATATTAATACCACTTTTGGTGTTTCGCGATTTTTCTTTTTGGGTTGTTAGGACTTTATCAGCTCTTTTCTTCATATGTTGCTTCTTTACCTGCTTTTCTTTTGTTATTCCTACGGAATTGGACTTTGATCCATTCATTTTACTTTATACTATTATCAATTATTTCTTCCTCAATATTTTCTATCTATATTTTTTATAAGACTGATCCCGCTCTTTATCACATCCTTAGTTTAATATTCATTAAATCTAAATGGTTGAAACCACAATTAAATTAATGGTCTAGATTTAACGAGCATTAAATCAAAGATAAGATGAAGTGCAAGACTGATCCTATAAAAACTATGGACGGAACTGTAGAAAAATCCTCTTCTTTAGTACTTTTTTCCAATTCTTCGTGATTACCTTCTGCATTGGTACATTCAGTATTTGCATTAGCCGAACTGCCACTTGATTGCTCCTTGCTTGTGCTTTCCCTTTCAGCTTTTGCTCTCGTCTTTCTGAATTCCTTTCTCTCTCAGTTTCTTTAGGGCTTTCTTTCTCATCATTTGATTTTCTATCATTTTTCTCTTTATTTTCATTTGTTTGAACATAGGAACATTTGTTCCTATCATGATTAATTCTGCCACATAGTGTGCAGAAATTTGGTAGCCCTTCGTATTGTAATTTGTATGGAACATTGTTTGATAACTATCATATGAAAAAGTGGTTCACCATGATTGATTTGGACACAAACTCCAGCATATAACCTTCATTCCAGTCCGACAGTGTATATGTCATCTTTGATTACTGTCCTATTTTTTCTGATATGCACTTCATTGCGACTGAGGAAAAGAGTCCTATTTTCTGATGGCAATATAATGACCACACATGAGCCGTGGTCCATTATCAATAACCCACTGGTAATCCTCCAGACCTTGCATACATGCTACATAATGCCTAAGAACCACATGTATTAGCTTAAGCGGCGAAACTCCTTTTCATAGTTTTCTTAGTCTTTATAACATAAACATATATCCATAGTCGGGCCCTAACACTTTAACAATGAAAGTGTTCTGCCAAGGGACGTTAAGGATGTTTTTCTCAGTTTGTGAGAAATTGACATAAAAGACCCCATGTTTAGCTTTTTCATTTCTTCTGCTTTGCTGCTATTTCTTAATCATGTTCCATAATTTTTTTCTTCATTTGTCATATTAAAGCAATGCTTTTCATATGCACCAAGAATGTTGACCAAGATAGAGTCTCGAAGGGATAATTTTTGTTGCATCGACACCAGATTTCCTTTCAGGCCTTGGTTAATTAGTATTACATTATTATTATGGACAAAAGATGATGCAAGGCATTTCTTTCTTCTATGAAGATATTCACTTTCTTCATCTTTAGAAGAAGAAGAGCTACCTCTCTCCATGTCTCATTTGTATTTTTATTACCTTTTCAAAAGTCACCATTATTATACAGTGTTATTAATTAAAATGTAACCCTTACACTTAAAATAACTGGCAAACTGTTACTATAAGTGGTGTAGGCATTAATACTTAACCACTACACTCAAGAGCAACCGCAATGAATATTATAAATTAACTACTGCGCTATTAATTTACATATATATATATATATATATATATATCAAAATCATGTGAAATGATGGGACAAAACTTTTCGAGCGAATGGGCAAAAAGATTACAAATGTAGGGAAATGAATACTCTACTAGGTACACATACACTATTCAAGGCATCCTTTTGCTTGTGGTATATCATGCGCACATTGCGAATTTTTCAAACCAGGAGAAAAGTAGCGAATTTCGCTATTCCTCGGGCTCACAACTTGCTTCAACAAATTATTGTTGAAAGGAGTAAAGGCAAACGAAGTACTCTCCCATTTTTTAGCCTATGATTTCTTTATTATCGATGTTATATGACTTCATGAAGAATTATTTTATTGAAATAATTGTTTTAAGTTATCTTAAGTACGTTGATGATGTGATGATGTCATACAAAATAACATAAAATCAACAGTTATTTACCTTGATGAAGAAAATGCTTTTAGTTTTTCTAAGCCAAATATGTAATTGGGCACTTAAAAAGTAACCATTATACCATTATTATTATGTTTATGATAGGGTAAAATCCATCTAACGACACTGTCCTTCTAAAAAATACTACACAAACTACTAAAATTTTATTTTGACCACTAACACCACTAAACTTATCAAATCATATAATTTCGATGACTTTCTAATAAAATGACAATTGGAAATCCTACACAATATTTATGACATATCTATATGTTGTCATGTGTGTAAAAATATTAAGAAAATTTTCATTCATTCCCTCTAAAATTCCAAATTATTTGAGAAAAAAATGGTGAGGAAACATTTTTATCAATAATGGGTCAAATATCATAATTTTTCCATCCATTATCCTAAAAATAAGACATTTGACAATAATGAACTAAACAACGATAACAATGGTGTTATAACAAGAATAGTTTAGTTGATAACATTTAGATAAGAAAGAGCCAAAAATGGTGAAAGAGAGATGACAAAGAACATTTTATGGGTCAATGTCATGGTTTGTATATAAATTATACTATTTTTTGTAACTATACATCTAAAAGTTTAATTTTTCTAATTATATACTTAATTAAATATTTGGTTGGCATTATCTACATCTCAGTTAATAACTCTAATTGACACTGTTAGCTTAGTTAATACAATTAGTCAATAAGGTAGCTAATCATGACCTTAGAAAGAGTGGGGGGGGGGAGGATGTCGCATGACCCAGATAGGTGATGTCATCCATCGTCTTGCAAAACAATAGGTTACGACTCACTTCAAATATGTCAATTATGAGACCCACTAGTTGCCATAGGTGGCCATTCATTATCCTAAGGAGGTTGCATGAACCTCTTAAAGCCATAAGTGGCTATCCCATCAATTGATTGTGTAGATTAGGTTAATAGTGTGAGTTGAAGTTACTAAAGGTATAAATAATGAGAATTAAATTTTGAGTCGAATGTATAATTAAATAAGTTAAAATTTTTTATATATAATTACCAAAGTAATAAAATTAGGGTATAAACCATGATATTATCCCAAAAATCATTCTTCTAATACAACACCTTTAGCTGTAGCATCCATGGATTTGCTTCTATTGAACCACACACGAATTGATAGGGTGATGATGAATTACTTTTCAATTGATCTTGGTAAATGTACAATTATTAAAATATGCACAAGTTATGATTCAATGAAATAGTGTTGTGACAAAAATTTTTTGAAATGAAAATGTGTAAAGACTTGTGAGAATAATATATATCTCTCTCTCTATATATATTTTACGTGGATTGACATTCCCACTGTTTTGTTTTTTTTTAAATAATTTGGGCTTCTAGAGGGATATAAATAGATATTTATGTGTTAGATAACACATAAATACCTTCAAGCAAAAGAAAAGGATCAAATCATAAATGCCTTTCAGGATTGTTTTTTGGCCATATGATTAGAAGGTCGTTAGCGTGGTATAATTAGATACTTTTGGATAGTCTAATAGTTTTAATGGTCAAACTAAAAGTCCAATAATCAATATGATATTTTCTGAAAGTATAGTGGTGTTTCATGAATTTTACCCATTTTTAATATATAACTTCTAAGAAGAATATAATCGCTACACAAGGAAAGAAAAGCCATGAAGTTAATCTATACGTAATTTATATCTAATTCAGATGCAATGATGGGGTAGAATTTTTCAAGTGAATGGAAAATTTATACCACAAGGAAAGGAAATCGAATGTTCTACAGGGTACACTCTTGAAATAGTAGTAGTGAATTACTGATAGTGAATTTTGATACTCATAATTCCCTTTTAACTTCCCTCATCGGCATTAATTTGGAGGTGTGATGACGACAAATGAAGTGGTTCCCGTTTTCAAGCTTATGAAGCTTTATTATTCTTTTCCCAATAGAAATACAACTTTGGACTATGATACATACATATACATGAATACACATGCATCTTAGTTTTATGGTTTTCACAAAACAAATTGTAATGGATATGTAGTGGGTGTGGTGCGGTCTATTTTAGCTATCATCAAATTAGCATTTTATATAAATTCGTTGGCTGTTGCAATTGTTTTGTGCACATAAAAAAAAAAAAAAAAAAGTGCGTTCATTTTATAGGGGTTATATAGCGTTATGAAGAAATTATTTTATTGAAAACATTGTATTATTTTCCTTAAGGATGTTGCTGATATTGAGGATGTTACCCATAATGATCATAGGATGTAGCTTATAACGAATTTTGAAAGACCATTACATTTCTTTTTTGTTTTTAAAAAAGTAACTATAATTCAAAATTTTATCCACGCATTACCATGTTATAACGAGTGTAATTCAAAATTTTATCCATGGGAATGGTGTTTGTCTAATAGAGTTAAAAAAACACCACATTGATTAAAGGATTTTGATTATACACACATGTTTTCACCATTTGCTAAGTTGACAACAGTACAAATGATCCATATTATTGCTGCTGTCAAGCATTGGTTTATACATCAACTTGATGTAAACAATGCTTTTTTACATGGATATCTTAATGAGAAAATATACATGCTTCCACTAGAGGGGTATTCTTTAGCACAACCCGGCTAAGTTTGTAAGTTGGTAAGGTTCTTGTTTGGTCTAAAACAAGCATCTCGATAGTGAAATAAAGAATTTACTAAACATTTAATTTCTTTGGGTTTCCTTCAATCGAAGAATGATTATTTGTTATTCATAAGAACTGATTCTCCCTAATTCCTTGTGCTTCTTGTTTATGTAGATAATGTATTAGTTGTTGGGGATAATTTGTCTAGTATTTTTTATGTTAAAAGATCCTTTGATAGTGCATCCACTATTAAGGATTTTGGAGAAGCTAGATTATTCTAGGGCATCAAGATTTGTCGACCAGATAGTGATTTCATGTTGAACTAGCGAAAGTTTACCTTAGACATACTTTAGGATGTTGACCTCACAGCTGCACGGGCAGCTACTATTCCTTTCTCGTCCACTGCTCATTTGGATAAGCATTTTGGTGATGTGCTATCAGACCTCCTTATTTCGTAGATTTGTGGGGTGTTTTTTATATTTGACAATTACTCGCTCGGATTTATCTTTTCTCGTGCAACAATTAAGTCAGTTTGTAAGTGAGCCCAGAAAACCTCATTTAGACGCTGCATTACATTTGTTGAAGTATGTCAAAGGGACTATTAACATAGGTGTTTCTTATTTGTCAGATTCTTCCCTTAAACTTCAAGGCTATTCCGATGCCGACTGGGGCCTTGTAGAGTTCACAGAAAGTCTTTAGCGGGGTTTTGTGTTTTGCTTGGATCTTCTATCATATCTTGGAAAACTAAAAAATAATCGATGGTTTTCATATCTTCTGCAGCAAGCCGAGTACAGGAGCATTGCGGCTGCTGCGAAGGAATTGCTGTGGACTTCATATGTGCTCAAGGATTTATTTATATCTGTTTACTTACCTGTTGTCTTATTTCAGATAGCAAGTCAGCGAAACAACTTGCAGAGAATCCTTATTTTCATGGTAGAACAAAGCACACAGAGATTAATGTGCATTTTACAAGAGATCATATTACTTCCAGATTTTTACACATATGTGCCCTCTCATTTACACTTAGCTGATTTCTTGACTAAATTGATTAGTTCTCAGCAGTTATCTTCCACTTGTATCAAGTTGGGACTTTCAGAAAGTGAACTTGAGGGCGAGGGGAGGTATTAACACACTTGTATATTTTACTATTTGGGTCACGTGTTATCCTACTTGTACATATATATATATATATATTGTCACTGTACATAACAAACTAACTAACTTTCTCTTTTTCTTAGACACACTTACTGTCATCATGCTCATCTCAATTCTCCTTCTCCATGGCGGTACCTTTGAAGTCTTGTTCAACAGTAAGTAGATTTACACATTCCAGTAGTTTTCATATTGTTACACTTACGAATATATTTACTATTTTAGTTGCATAATTCTCTCACTACAATTAAATATATAAGATACAGCAATATAATGAGGACATCGTATCAGTGTCACTAGGTAAGTTGGATATGGTAAGTACGCTTCTTTAAGATAAATAAATATATAAAATATCCAGTGCATTAAAGAAAAACATATGGTTCATAACAATACAATACCATTTAACTATAATTATGAAATTAACACTTTCACAAGGCAAAGAGAATCTAACCCATATATATATATATATACTAATAGATGATACATCCTAAGCAGGTGTATTAATAATTATATTTGAAGTCATTAATAAAATTATTAAAAAAATATTACACTTGTAAGATATATTTAGATAAAATACAAAATAATTGTGAAACTAATGGTTAACTATTTGAAAAAATATATTAAAAAATTTCTATATGTTTTTTGTGAAAATTTATGTTAAAGTTTCATTAATACGTAAAATTTAGATCAAACAAAAAAGAAGTATAAAAGCTTTGATATGTGTAAAACTACTTATAGCTTGTGAGATAGTGAGGCTGAAAAACTTATAGTGCTATTGAGAAGTATGGAGAGGAGAGAGGGAGTGAGAGGAAGAGGAAAGTAGATGTAAAGATGGCACATGTAGCATAATTTTAAGATTGGAAGAGACTAACGGGGGAGACAGAAAGGAGGATTGAGAGGAAAGGGCAAAAAAATAAAATAAAATAAAATAAAAGGAAAGTTGTATTTGTCCATTACTTATAATTTTAATATATCATTTTAATGTTATTTTTTTTGTAAAATAATATTAAATAGAGAGTAAATAAGTAATTTTAAAGGTGATGGTTATTTAAGCTCTAAAGGGCTTTAATAATATACTACAAGTCAATGTACGTGTGTAAAAAAATATAAAATGAGGAGAGAGAGAGAGAGAGAGAGAAATGTAAGTGTAGTTAGTTGGAGAGTGTGAAAAAGTGGGAGAGAGAAAAAAGAGATATAAGTGCAGTTAATGGAAAAGTGGAAAAAGTTAAATAGAGTAAAGAAATGAAGAGAGAAAAAGAAGTAAATAAACATATTTGTCAATTAGTTATAATTTTAATAGTTTATTTTATTGTTAGTTTTTTTGTTAAATAGAGGGTAAATATGTAATTTTAAGAAAAACGGTTACTTAAGATTTCATTTGCTTTAATAATATAGATATATATATATATATATATTATTAAATCGAATTAGCTCTTAAGCAATCGCCAATTTGAATATTTTCATTTAGCCCTTAGATTAAAATTTTATAATAGAAAAACCAATATTAAAATTATAAGTGTTTTATATTAAAAGTAAAATTGATATATTGTTAACAAAACTCTATTGTCACTTGTCTCCTCATTCTCTAAGTAGTTATCACTATTCACTATTACTATTAAAAAATACAAGAACAATTACTACATTTCAAACTTACATACATTACCATTATCATGAGAGAACACCTTTACATCACAACCATGTTATTAACACACAAAAGGAGAAAAAAGAAAAAATTAGTGGTGTTTCTCTTGCTTCCATTAATTCAATCCTTGGATGTGGTGGTTTTGTCGAGATACCTGTCACGACTCGAGGGGACTAATTGTGGAAGTCGCTATATACTATACAAAGGATTGCAGATTGAATTCTTTTACAATCGACGACCCTTTTATACGATACATAAGGCTATAGCTACTATTAATTATCAAGAGTGCGCAAGCTTAAACAATATCATTTCATATAAAATAATAATATTATAAAAACATAACACATGGTTTATTTGTATAAAAGTTTACAACTACAAAATATAAAATATGTCTTAAGTTAAACTAATATAACAATTACATATTCAGATCTATAAACTATCAGAAGTACTCTCTGATCACATCTAGCTCCCATACTAACCCTATATAGAAAACTAACCTCGGGCATGTAATGGCCCAACTTCACAAAAAGATCAGCCTGTGAGAGAATACTACAAGGGTATAAACTAATTAGCTTAGTAAGATAATTTCCCTCAACCATATAATAATCAAGTTATATAATAGTTAAGTTCAATCAAATGAATACATGACAAACAGTATGCTACACAAATACATGTAAGTGACCAAGTACTGTATACAACCCAGATTTAATGCCTTCCGAAGTCATAGTTAAAGATTCATCGGTATAGTCAGATCCGGGTATCATATTAGAACTTATTTCATAACAAAACTTTACATTTCGTATTCAAAAGGTAATGGTACATCTATTATCAGTTTTATCAAAATGAGTTCTACATATGATTGTGAGTAGGTTCATGCAGCCCTCGCTCACCCTTAAGCGAAGGCTTCTGTACTCGACCCTTAACTAGGTGGTTAGCGCCTCAAATGCCTAGTCATCACGTGGGCAAGGGTAAGGTCATATCATATGTGTACACCGTACGAAATCTATAACAATCAATAATCAACTTACGTATAGCCTTTCGCTACCTCCGTGTAATATGAGTGTCGGAATTAATTATGCAGTGTATGATTATGCGTGATCCAAGTTAATATTTTTCTGGTCGAATAAAATTAAATCTTATTTATTCAGTGATTATTCCAAGTCATAAACAATCAATCCTTAGTGAATCTACCATGCAACAATCATTACATTATTGAAGTTTAAAGTAAATTCACCATTAACAACAATTATCATGTACAAGCATAACCCAACCCCATACACATTCATTTATAAATCATAACTTATATTCACTAACTACAAACACAAAAAAATATGGAATCATTAGGAAAAACTCGCTCAATTATTGCTAACTTAGGTGTCATACTAATCTGGTGACAGCTTACGGTCTATATCGAAATCACTTGAAAATAATATAAATTTATAAGTTTAAGAATTTAAAGCTAACTAATATCATAATTTGTAAGGTCTACTTTATCTAGTTATGTGAAATTGTCGATTCGAGCTTTTTATCGAATCGCGTGTAACTTTTTCCTTTTAGCTCAGATTGTTATGAACTTATAGTCCATTTTGATCGTTTTTGAGTGTATTTTCTTATAACGAGGTCTGTTTTGGACGTTGTGACTTGCAGTTTAAATTGTAATATAAAAATATCACAAAATTTACTTTTTAAGTTTAAAAATTATAAAATATTAATTTTCGTCTTTTCTTAATATATTTACGATGTAATAATTATTTAAACCATATATTTGATATTTTTATTATTTTGAGCATACTTTTCCTATTTTTGAGATTTTAGCTTTATTATGATTATTATCATTATTATTTCCATTATTATTTTTATTATTTCTTATTTTCTTATTATTTATCTATATTTCACAATTTATACATACATATATAGATAGACTTATAATATATTTTATAATTTTATCTTATTGAAACATCCTTAATTTACGGTAATGTATATATATATATACCTACTCCTTACATAATTATAAATTTATTTTAGTTTATAGATATTATTATATTACATATATATATTTTCGGTATACTACATATATATATACTATATGTTATACGCCATATTTATGTATATATATTTATTGAAAACAAGCATACTCTTATGTACATATTCATATATTCATGTGTTTGTATTTATACATATAAGTTTTACATGTGTACATAAATATAAATACATACATATATATAACTAATATACAAATACCTATTCATGTTTTATATATTCGGTATATATACATTTATATAGTATTTGTTATAAAATATGTGTATTATATATTATACATGTATTATATGGTATATGCGGTATACTACAATATATACTCTATATTATATATATATATGTCCTATATACATATATCACCACTTATGGAAATATACTACTACATATATACTATACGATTATATATATATATATATATATGAAAATAATTATACATGTATACATATATATATATATATAGTTTACATGTACAAATATATATATATACTATAGTTATTTAATAAAAATACTTAATACTAATTATATGTATTCTTAAAAAAATACATAATACATACTCTTTCCATATAATATACCTATATACATACATGTATACATACATATCTTTATACATGCATATATAATTCAATTTATGTATTTATGCACATATACATGTAATAGTAATGTTATATTTATAAAAATACCATACAAATACTACATTTATACATGTATATACTATATAATATACATCTATACTTGAAATATAATTGACTTACCTATTTCTTTTAATTTTTCTTTTTCTTTTTTTCTTCCTTTTTCTTCCTTCTCCTCACATTTTTGCTTATAGGTTTCGGTTTGTTTGAAAAAAAATTTTCCAGATTTTTTCTTCTTTTTAAATCACGTGTTCAGCCAATTTAAGAAGAGTAAAATAAAAAAAAAAAATCTTATCTAATCCTTTACATTAATGAAGATGAAACAAAAGTAATCATTTCAAAAAAATTTTATTTTTTTTGTAATTCAACACTTGGCATTTGATTTCCTCACGTAGGCTGTTAGTTTAGATTTTCTTCAAATTTGTTCCAGGACGTGTCAAATGGAGAAAAGAAGAAAAGAAAGAAAAGAGAAAAAAAGAAAAAGAAAGAGAAGGAAAATAAAAATTAATAATAAATATATGTAATTTTTCGAAAATATAAATTATAACAATACTCCTCTTAAATCAACTTTTAAATTTTGTGAAAATTTATTAATTTAATTGATACTCATTACAATTATAATTTTTACAAGTTATTGTAGCGATTTTGTTAAAATTTCATGTGAATAGGCGATTTAGTCGAAAATTGTAATCAAATATAATTATATTACTATAGAGTAATATTTAACTATTTTATAGGTTTATATTTATAATTTTAGGATTTCAAACAAATTCAGGTTTAATTTTGATTAATGGTACATAAATTAGTTTTAGAGTTTTAGTACGCAATTTAGAGTTTCAATCAATTCCTAAGGTTTTGTTATAGGTATTATATTTAATTTATTAAATTTCATAATCTTTTATTATTACTAGCTTCATCGACTTATTGTATAGTTTAGGATACTCAGATTTGAGTTAGGGTTCAATTACTAATTTCTTAAGGTTTACAATACCAAAGAAAAAAACTTTTTCCTAACATTATCTTTGTTAATTTTTAGTTTCTCATTTGGTTTTATTGATCCATAGTTTTTTTTTTTTTCCATTAGTGGATAATGTTCAAACTTGTATTGTTCTCATTTATGACTGTAAAGCATATATTTTTCTTCCTTTTCTTTTTGTATTTGTAGTGATTTAGGTTAGAAAAATAGGTAGTGTTTCACTTGCTTCTATTAATTCAATCCATGGATGCATTCGTTTTGTCAAGTGCAAAAGAAAGTTTTTGTTTTTACCTTATCTTCATTCTTTTTATTAATTTTTAGTTTTTTCGTTTTATTTTACTAATTCATAGAATTTTTTTCCATAAGGGAAAAATGTTCATTAGTGCTATCATAGGTGAGTTCTAGTGTGATCGTGTGAGTCAAGAAATGCGAAATTGGATTATTCTCATATAAGACTGTAAAATGTATTTTTTTCCCTCCTTTTTAATGTTTTTTCCTTTTTTTTTTTATTTGTAATGATTTAGGTTAGATTTATAATTAGGAGTATAATCCTCTCATTGGTATGTAATACCATTTTATGAATGTTTTCGTACCTTGGTGAAAAACTGTTGTAAACTGTATCATGAATGATTCTATGTTTGTCGATGAAAACTATTGTAAACCATCCATTATCTACATTTGTATAGCTCTATAGCTACTTCATATTAGTTGGTTTATTTTCTTTTTACTTAGGTTCTTTCTCCCTTTCCCACATTGCTTTAGTCAATATTTTTTTCTCTCTCATACATTGATTTAGTCAATTTTCTAACTACTAGTCTTCAAATGTAATTAGTTATGAGCATTGCCAACTACAATGGAGTTACAAAGTTTGAACAATAGAAAAGAATGCTTTGATCTAAGTGGAGCTTACTTCATTTTTAGCAATGGTAAGCTTTATCATGTTTTCATCAAAGGCTTTTATTAGTACATAGCAAGTAGTGTTTTGATGAAATCTTGCTTTTCGATCAAGGAGATTTTGTTCATATTAAAAGTTTCTTCATTCCCACCATCTTATTCCAATCTATGGCCTCCATTAACACTCTAGTTTGCAGCTCTATGAAAGAGGAAACTATAATGCTTCTAAGAGAAGAAAATGCGGATCGATTGGGAGTAAAAAGCTTTATTAGTATTAAGGGATTTGTTGAAATTCTTATTTCTCCATCAAGAGCTTTTTATCCTTTATGTTAAAGCTTTGATCATTTTTAATTCATGCAAAAAATCTCTAGTCTCCTTTTCTGGTGAGTTGTTGGTTTATTTAATTAATTTATTTGTTTTCTT
This sequence comes from Lumnitzera littorea, assembly GCA_024138015.1. NCBI lineage: Eukaryota > Viridiplantae > Streptophyta > Magnoliopsida > Myrtales > Combretaceae > Lumnitzera > Lumnitzera littorea. The sequence continues at coordinate 41,373,977 of JAMXBB010000009.1, forward strand.
GAAATGTGTCATTAAAGGATAAGGTTTTTGTTTTCATGAATTTTTAACTGGATTTAATGATTTTTATTTTCTTCAATGAGGTGGAGTCTATTATTCAACTACAACATATCAAGTTTCTTTTGTTCTATTAAAGAACATGATTGACGACTTCTTCCATTCCATTGAAGGACATAATTGACAACCATAGTGACTCTATTGGCATACCATTATAACTTCATGTTATTCATTTCTATTTGCAAGATATGGTTTTCATAATTTGTAATAAGATTAATAATGTTATGTTTTTTTTCCCTAAAGGGTTAACAACGTTGTATGTTGATTTATTACATATATTTACATATTTTATAAATGCTCTCAACTAATCTATGTTATCAAAATTTCAATTTTTATGTGTTGCTCTTTGAATTTATGCAACATGTGAACTCATTTCCTTTTGATGTTAAGTCTAAGGTTTTAGTATATTAATTTCAAAAGTAATATGTTTTATAATGTAGCTTATTAATGTTGTATTTTGATGGATTACATATTTGCATATTATATAAATGCTCTCAATTAACATAGTATCATCTAGATTTCAATTTTTATGTGTTACTCTTTGAATTCAAGCAACATGTCGAGCCATTTCCCTTGATATTGAATATGGGTTATAGCATGTTAATTTCAAAAATAATAGTTTCACTAGCAATTTTAGTTCCATATCACTTTCCACACTTTTGAACTCATATCATGGGAAGTCGAAGCATCCTCACAATCATGCACTATAACAAAATTATTGAAAGCATGATAACAACTTTTCATAGAAAACACTCCACTTCTTTCCTTAAGCCACACAATCCTTCCCTTACCTAATCTTGATGTCACTAAAATTTGTAAGATTGCATTCCTCTCCTCTTCTATGATACAATCCTTAACCAAATCCAAAGCCCAAGTAAGATTTGCAAAATTCAAAATAGCAGACACCTTAAGATGAACCAAAAATGGGTTTATAGTTCTTATGGATAATTTGAATGCTGGTAGTAGCCTACTAATAATCACTTAATTTTTACCATTATATAATACTCAAGATATTAAAATTGTTATGAATAACATAATACATATTAAGTTAAATTTAAGGTTGTTAATTTGATAAGGAGTTAATTATTACCCATAGCTTAATATTCCCTCTATAATTGCATCTTTTCTATAACCATAAAAAAATGGTTTATTTCCATTGCTAAATACAAAAATTTTCAATTATATTTTTTTCATAAGCACATTACTACATATTCGATAAAGCTAATTAAAAGTAATTACAATATTTTTAGTCACTTTAATAAGTAAATTAAAAATATATCATGATTATTATTCATTTCCTTCTCCTTTTATATACATTTTTAGCTCTACTTACACAATTTTTATTTCTTTTTCAGATTAACAACCATTTGTATAGTTTAATTAATTATACACCTTTATTTTATAATTTTTTAATTGTATGTTTTACATTTTCTAATTTTAAACGTGTTTGAAATCCCCAAAATTATGGTACACACTTTGCATTCATGCCTATCTCTTTGTTGGTAGTGGGTGGATAAGAATTGTTGTTCCATATCTCTTTGTTGACAATGCGTAAATGGAAACTATTAGGATGGCAACAAACCTTTTTCAACTGATTTGAAAAGGATTTAAATATCTCCATGTCAACATTTTTTTGAGGATTTAAAAGAATCCAAATATGTTCGAATAACAATAAAGCTTCTTCAACATATTTTGAAGAATTAAAGTATAACTCCTCATTTCTTATGTTTTATATTTTCAATTTTTTCAATTCTTATACATTGCTTATTCATACAATTTTTGAACACATTTTTTTCTCCAACTCTTAGTCTAGATAAAAGTATTTCATTCTTTAAGGATTTTTAGTATATTAATATTGTTGTATTCTTTAAATTTTAACTATTCGTTGATTTTTAATATATTAATGTTATTGTTTTCATTCTTTTTCTTTTACTTTCATAGATATTCTAACCATTTATGCATTATTCTTTTAATGTCAACTAAATTTAATTTTTGCATATACAATATGATGCACCAACTACTATATATATATATATATATACACTCACATACACATACACACAAGGCTAAGACAAGCCACCTAAATGTCACATGTGAAATAACCTTTATATCATCAATGCTTTTATGAATAAGTATCTAGAATTAATTTCTAATTTATTACATCTAATGCCAATTCAAATTAGTGAAATAGAAAAGTGATTATTCCTCAGTTTAGTTTGCACATTTTCATGTTTCATGTGTGCCTTATACCATAATATAATTTCCATAATATCAACATCTATCCGTACAAAGAATAATATCCCTTTATATATCAAAATCTATTAAGATGTAGCACATTTAATTGGTGATATCCTTATACCAATATTGTTTTATATAATATGACATTTAGTAATTAGCATCCTATTAATATCTCTGGATACATGTACTAGAAAGAGCATCTATATAAATAGATATATGATATTCTATCAATTAGGTTTTGCATTAAGAAATACTTTCTCTTCAAAGTTTTTTAAAGCAAAGCAAAGATGACATAAAGAATGCTATCTTAAAAATAGTTTCACTTATCATATATAGTAAGTGTATTTTTCTCTCAAGCGTTTTGATGTGGTAATGTTGTTATGTTAGATACTATAGCTAACTAGTATCAAAATTTGTAACAGGTTAGGTCAATTGAGTTAAATAAAACTGTAATGTAATAGCTAGTTAGTTGTGGAATATGATAAGGTTATAAGGTTCAAACACATTTTATTTTAGTTTGGTAATTGAAACTTTCTTATGCTTTATTTGGTTGGTAGAATTTTCTAGGGAATAAGGCCTAAACAATTGTTAAAAACAAAAGAGAGAGAGAAAAAGAGAGCGAGAGTGTGCCTATATACCACTTCTCCATTATGGCTCACAGTTCTACATTACTACCACTATTTCATTACCACCATGTCCACTAACAAGTGGTGGTGGTTGATATTGTGTGGAGTTATTGATGTGGTGATGGTGATTTATTTTAGTAAAGATGGTGTTGTCATCTAAATTAGTGGTGGTTGTGACATGGTGATGAAGGTGGTGGAGATTGTCATAGTGTAGGTGGTGATGATATTTTTATAGTGATGGTAAGTTATGGTTTTTCAGTAAAAACATATTAGGAAAAGAATTTCTTTACTTTAAGGAATAGTTATTCATATTGCAGTTGGTAGATGAATAACCACTTAACTTTTGATAAATAGATATATCTTCTATGGAACAACTATCATGAGATAAAAATGCACAACTAAATTGATTGATAACCAATCTAAAGGGAATTAGGAACAAGGGAATTGCCATTCGCATTCACGTAATGAATGCACTGCCGAAATTGTTGTCTATGCTGTCGTTTATATGTTATAATCGAAAGCTTTTCCATACATGTGGACCAAAATAACACTAAAACTTTATGTCGGTTAATGTAGGTTACACGGTTTCGCATGTTGTTGGGTTTGATGGCTTTGCTATTAATAATTTCTGCTCAAAACTGGAAGATTGCAGGACTTACAATGTGAAATTCAGAAAGCATTGTGGTTTTAAAAAAAATACGAATGTGCACGTGCCACTAAATGCCAAGCACGCAAAATAAAAATATGCTTTAGGGATAGCAATTGTATCGAATATTGTCATGCACTTCCGAAGTGCGCAAAATGTCATTGCTCACTTTGTGAGTGCCTTATATAGTTGTATTGTATTCATCTCATAATATATAATAATAAACCACTAATACAAAATTCACCAGTTTATGGTGTAAATAAGCCTAAATATTTTTTATTTCTATTTAGAAGTATGATAGTACCGATTAAGTACAAGCTGTTGTATTATACTCGTTGGGGAGTTTAATTTCTATTTCTATATTTATTTGGAAGAACTTATTTTTTATATCTTAAATTAAGGTTATGGTCATTTTATCGCAAAATTTGGTATTCTTTCCCCTTTTTTTCCTTCTAGATATTATAATGAAAATGAAACGGTAATGGAATATTGGCAATATTAGAGTGAAAACATAATAATACAAATGAAAATAAGATCGTTGAGAGATTTTATTTTTGTGGATAACTGGATCTACATACATTCAAATTACATACAATAATGTGTAACATGCAAATATGATATGTTAAACAAAAGTGAATTCTAAGAGTTAGTCTTGACTTTTCCCTCTATAAAAGAATTTAAGAAATTGCAAATAACCTTCTAAATTTTGAACTAGTATTGATATATCCTTGACTTACAATATGTGCTTCAATAATTCTTTAATAATAATAAATTAACATTATAAGGGATGTTTGCATTTTTAGTTAAAACATAAAAATACACTAATATCGATATTTAGGGGATGTTAAAGTATATTTTGATAAATTTAATGGAGGTATTGCATCACATTTTGAACGTTTACAAGGTATTATACTGAAATTAAACTTAGAGGTATCAAAATATACTTTGTTTAAAGAGAGATATTAAAGCACATTTTGCACTTAATGTTTTATTGTACTTAGCATTTCCATATACAATAAGTTGTCTAGCGATTCAATTAACTAACTAGTTAAGGAGCTTGTGCAATGTATGAATAAAAGTTTAAATAATAATTTTTTTTGAACAAACAAAAAGTGCAAATATCATCTAATATTTTTATACATAAAAAAACACATTAAACGTTATTTGAGGAACATAAGTTTTTGAAAACGAATGACTTGTTATATATGACTTGTTAAATATCTACTTAGAAAAAAAATACAAAATCCATGTGTATGTGTGTGTGTGTATAACATGTTTCTATTACCAAATTATATACAATGTATATAATTTTTTCTGAAAAATGACTTAAGTTGAATTACCAAGTAGTATCATATTATAAAATTATTTAAAAAATTTATAATAATTTATTACAATATAATATAAAAGGCAAGAACTTTCCAAATTATATTAAATATGATGAAATATTATCAAAATGTATTAACATTAACATAAAATTACAATATTTAAAAAAGGAAAGAGCTTCTATAGCTATAAATCATATAATTTAATATGATTTGACAAAAAAAAATTATAAAAAAACATTAGTGATACCATAAAAAGGTAAAAAATTTATGCTCTTTCATACTATGTTATACAAAAATTCTAACTTATCACATAAAAATTAGCATCACTCCATAAGTATTATTTTTTACGTAAATGGAATGTTTTCATATGCAAATCAAAAGAAAATAATCTTTAATATTGAGAAGGTCAAAATGATAAATGGAAAATATAATTATTACATTAAATGATTAAATGGTAAAAAAAAATTGAAGCATTTAATATTCTATATCATATCTAAACCATATTATATGTCATATATCTATATTCAATCATATTGCTATCTTCCATCATCCCATCTATTTGATAGAAAAATAAAATGAATTTTCAATTATCTCATCAAACTTTCATATTATAATATTAAATTACCTTTTTAGTATTTGAATGTCTACAGGATAGTTTAGAATGAAACATATCCTTTTCACCATTAATAATTTACTTTTACATTTATTATTTTTACTTTTAATGTTCAATTTTTTTTTTTAAATTCCAATTAGTGTACTTTTATTTCCCATATAATCTTGAAAAATTATTACTCCCTAAATTTCTATAAAGATAATAGACATATAAGCATTTAGATTTTAGATTAATATAGTAATAAAACGTTAATTCCTATCTCTATTTACCATCTCTTGGTTGTTCTTTATACTTTTATTATTTCTTTAATTTTGAGAAATCACTATCCCTATGATTTCCTTAAAACATAGGAAGTGTTGATATCTTATTTCTATCAATTATCTCTTAATTATTATTATTTCCTATTCTCATGCTTTTATTACCTCTTTAATTTTGACATTTTTTTTTGCTAACTAATTCTGAGAAATCATTTCTTCCTTAAATTTTGCTAAAGAGACTCAAACATTTACATTTAAAATTTTTTATAGTAATTAGATGTCAATTCCTATATCGATTATAATCTATTTATAAAAATTGCATTAATTAATTTCTATTAGTTAAACTTTTCATAAAGTAAAAAACCATTTAAGTTCCAACATTTATCTTAGTCATCTATCCTTTTGTAATTTTGTTTCATTAATGATTCACAATATATTATTTTTACTTTTACTGTTAAGTTATTCTTAATTCTAATTTTAGGGTTTTGTTGTTTTTAACAATATTTTACTTTAAAAGAAAGAAAGTAAATAAAACATGTCAATTTCTATACCACCTTTTTTTTTTTGGAAAATTATATCATTAAAGGTAAAATGTTCTACAAATTAAATAACATCTAGCACATCTAACTTTACAAATTTAGAGAGGCCAACTTTCCCATATAGTAGCATCATATAAGTTATTCAAAATTTCATTTTTATTTATATTATTTAAGACCTATACCTCTTTAATGTCTTACCTATCATTTGCCTTTTCAAATTTACAAAGATGTGCCGAACAATTATACTTATTTATGTAAATCTTGTGTTAAATTAATATCCATAACTTTAAAGGACACATTTGAATTTCCAAAAAACTAAAACAAATTTGGTAACATAGCTATGTTACTTTATAAGAGAAAATTTTCCATTCAACATTTTGAGAATTCAAAAGTTAATTATGTCATAATATTGACTAATTCATACATTCATAAAAGCACAAAATGAATGAATTCTATTACTGGCCTACTTCTACATACAATATATTTGATTAAGCTTAATATGGAAATAAATTAAATGTAGTATATTGTGGTATAATTTAAAAAAAATGAAAAAAAAAACATTTGTCATTTCCAATTATATCAATTCACTTCAAAATATTTATTAACATTGACTAATTGATGTATTTACATAAAGTTCAACTTGCTTCATAACAATCGCCTATCTCTACATATAGTATTTTTTTTTTATTGTTCTTATTGACAATAAATTAAACGTGGTGAAATGTGAATTCACATCAAAATTCAACATTTAATCATTAATTGATGATTTCACTATATCTTACACTAATAATATGTTTCAATTGTTATTTGTATCATTTACCATCAATAAATGACTAAATTCACTTAGGAATCATAGCATTTGACATTAATAACACGATTAGATTCACATCAAACTCAATTCTCTTTAATAACCTATTTACCATTAATAATGTGTTTTATTTCTAATTAACATTAATTACCTTTAATAATTTGTCTATTTACCAATGATAATATGTTTCAAATATCAATTACAATTAATAAATGCCAACTATATATGATTAAACTTATTCCTTTTTAACTTTTTATTGTAAATAATTCATTTCAATTCCCATTTATATCAAAATCTAAAAGTTTGTTGTTGATTAGCAATATTTTAACTTTTTTCCCTTTCAACACTATTCTCATGTGATGTACCTGTAAACCCTAAAAAATTTTGATAACCTAAAAGCAAAATTGGATGAAGGAGTCCTTAGATAATTCCTAGAATTACCCAAACATGATAATAATACCTAAGTAAAGGAATTGAACACTAAGTGTTCAACTAAAGCCCTAATTGAAGTAAGTCCTAAAAACCTAATTAAACGATCAAGAACTCTAATACTTAAAAAACCATAAAACAATGGAGAAACCCTAAAATGATCATTTAACCCTAATTAAGTGTTCAAATACCTTAATGTTACCAATAAGTACTAATAGCAAGGTTGAATCAATCAATACAAGTAATCGATAATACTAAATGATTCAAACCCTAACTTTCAAGCTTATACGCAGATCAGATGACAATAAACGAAGATCAAACCCTAAGGAAACCCTAGGTACATGTGTCAATCATTTAGATTAGCTAAAGTATAGTGTCAAAATCCAATAAAACCCTAAACAGATCATAATTGCACTTAATTAGCCTATTTTCCCTAATCAAACCTTAATCCATAACCAACCCTATTACATCTTAATTAGCTACAAGTTAAGCATGATTGATGATCAAAAGACAAATTCTTAGTCCCCTATTAAAATATCTTAAACCTTAAGGGCACAAGATCATACCTAATTTGGAAAAAGGCATAGAAGGTACATGGTCCCCATTTTATACCTTATCCTTAATTTCTCAAACAATTAAAGCTTATCCCCCTCACCTTCTCCCTTTGCCATGATTAGCCACTCCCATTCCCTTCCTCATTTTTGTTTTCTCAAACCCTAAACACTCTCAAATCTTCTCAAACAATAACTTAAAAATCAAATACACAAATCCCCTTCTTCTTCCTCTTCTCGGTCACAATAACCACCACATTACTAGCTAGCTTACCACCACCACCACCACTGCACCAAAACCATTGCCACTAAGCCCTATGCTACCCACATACATTCCTCTTATTTTTTCTAACACACTAACATACCCATACCAACACTCAAGCTCATGGCATACATCCATAAAGAGAGGCCTTCTACACTTTTCTCTGATAAGAACTTAAGTTAGGTTTTCCTTAGTTTTCTTGTAAGATAATGCTAAATACTAATGTTTTCTTTGTTGAAACTTATTTTACAGTAACTCCATAGAAGTTCTAAAGTGTTACAAGAAGGGCAATAAAGGTTAGTACAAGTAAAACCAATTTTAGTAGAAGATATGATACACATAGGGTAAGTAGTGTAGAGTAGTATTAGTTTGAGTAGTGAATCACTAAGTAGGATGATGAAACCCCTATTCACCATGTATGTCACCCCTTGTGCAGAAAAAACCTTAATCCCCATGCATCACCAAGGCCTACTTCAACATTTTAAAGTGTTGAGCAGAAAAGGCCCATTTAAAATACTTAAAAGAAGCCTAAAATTATTAAGTATAAAGCCCAAAGTTAAAAACCAAACCTAAGGCCCAAAACTAAGCCTAAATCCTAAAGTGATCCAACTCTTCATTTGGGCCAATGACCTTGTAGGGCCCAAACCAAAACCTTGTTGACCTAAAAACTTAAAAACAACTTCATCAAATGAAAGAATATTCAAAGACGATGAAAATAACTATAAGATCATTGAAAAATGGAGTTGAAACGAGGAAGATATGTTCGAATTATAAAAACAACTAACTCGGGATGGTGAGAGATAAGCCTAGTTAATTGATGCAAATAGAATACTCATAAATCATAATTATCTTCTCTAGGGGCTAAAGAGTTTGACTTAAACATGGTAGAGGATTACTGGGACTGCTAAGCATCATGGCCAAGTGAGTACACTGCCCCTTATTTTGCTTGTTTGTAACTGTAGTTAGCGAAATACTTAATTATATCCAATAACTGAAATTGTTGCATGCTAGGGCAAATTGGAAATTATATGTACTTGATATGATTGACCTTGTTTGTAAAAATATCCTAATTCGATATGAATATTATATGCTTACTACATTAGAACTTAGGATTTTAGAGTATTTGTATATAATGATTAGTCACCTATGAACCGAAGCTAGTAAATACTTGACCCTTAAATAAATTGAACATGTATTGCATCTTATAGCATGATATTATGGATATTAGCATCATGTCGTAAAATAGGGGATCATACCTAATTGGATCCACATTGTATTTATATATTGAAAATTATTATTATGTGATATATTTCATGTTACATGTTCTAACCTTGACCTTTGGGAACTATTTGGCTTTAAGGAGTACCGTCTTCTACTTAAGGTCATGCCGTATCTACTATTGAGGATGATATTGATAACAAGAGACTTTAAATTAGACGTGGATACCTAGATCATAACGTACTGAACTACTTCTTAACCTAGGCAATGGTAAGCATTAAAACTATGCTATGTATAGTTACTAATTGACTATATATATTGTTGCATTGTATATATTTGACCGTGCTTTCATATGCTTAAATAATAACTTGGTTATTGCTTATTGCAAAGTAGGTAGGTTACTCACTAAGTAGTTAAGCTTAGCCCTTTATAGTTTATTGTTGCAGCAAGACTTGTAGCTAGAGCTAGGCCATGAGATGCTTGAAGTCAGTAGCACTAATTAGGGATTATGGGATGTGAAGAGGACGAAAGCTTGAGCGAACCTTTTATTTGTTATTGAACTTTCTTTATTCTCAGTTATTAAGTATTTTTAGCTTGTTGTGTAGCTCAGACTACCTATGATGATTTATCTTGGTACTATATGATTGATTTAGGGGAAACTTAAGATTCTCATTAATCTATGTTATGTTTGTAATTAATTAGATAGCATAACTTTAATTTATATACTTTGTTGTTACTTAATCTAGTTACTTAATCTAGTTACTAAGAGAAGGTTATAATTGTGAAATGTCTTGTATAGTATGTTGAAGGCCCTTGATCAAGGATGATACTTAATCTCTGATTTTCCTGTATTACATGGTGGTACTGTTATGACATGACCTTACTTCAGGTTGTGACAGTACTATATGTATTAATTATTAAAAAATAATAAAATTTTAGGATTTATATATACTTTTAAAATTTTTAGGTTTTATTTCTTATAGGAAACTATTTTTACATGATTGAAAATTAAAAAAAATTAATGTTGAAATTTACAATTTGATTGCAAAAAGAAAAGAAGTTTCGCATGACTTTGTATTTTTAGCACACACACTATAGGTGGGTGGTTTGCTAGTATGTCCTAATTGGAAATGACAATAAGATAGATATGGATTATGAGAGAAGTGTGATGCATTCTAGAATTAGATGTAAGATGAGAAACATGGAAGGAAAAGATAAGAATGGAAAATAATTTATTCAAAGCAAACAAAATTAGTAAGATAGGGTTAGAAAGTTAAGTATCCTAAAATGACATTAATTACTATACCCATATATCAACTATTTGTAAATAATGTATTGATTAATTTTCATAAAATAGCTTTTCCATGAGTGTAAAAAAATTGAATTTTGACTTTTCTTTTGATCATTTATCTTTCAACTGAGAAAATTAAAAAAAATGTCATTTCATATTCCTTAGTTATTTTTTTAAATAAAGTATATGTAATGCCCTAAGAGGAGACTTGGTAATTTTACCTAAAATCTTCATATAATGTGTGCACTCATGATATAAAGTCTGCTTTGTAAATCAAAGATTGCAAGATTCAAACTAACAAGTTTCATATCATACTTAATCTTTTTACATATGTTTGCTTAAATATATATGTATATGTATGTGTGTGTGTGTGTATATATATATATATAATTTGATAACTCTGATTTTAAACATATTTCATATGGTGATTTTATAGCATTTCCCGTACATTTTTGGTTTTCTTTAAAGAAATTGATACTTAATTGAGTAAAATGTTGATTTCAGGGTTTAAACACATTCTAGGCTTGAAAAAGAAGAAAACGAATCAAGTTTCACTTAATTCCGAGTTCAAACGAAGAAGTTATGAAATTTTGAAGTTATGCAGAAATTTTGTCTTAGTGCAGAAAGTTACACGACCTGGGGACACGGCCATGTCCCAGGCCGTGTCTGGTGATGAAAATAAAATCCGTGTAATATATATATAAAAGGATATCTTAGGGTTCAAAAGGAGGAGAGACATTACAGAAACGGAGAGACGAGAGACAAGAAGAGACTTAAGGAGAAACAACATTAAGAAGCGATAACGACATCGATTTCAAGATTAGAGATTGTTCATCAAATCAAGAGCGGTTTTCATGTTTTATTTTATGTCTTTGATGGAACTCGTTTTTAAATTCATTATGATAGCTTAGAATTCAAGTATTTAGGATTATGGAACCTAGGGTTTCATGTAACCCTTGGATTGAATTATAATTTCAAGAAAGTTTTTATCTTTTCTTGATTCAATTATGTCGTTTAGATATGGATTGATAATTCTAGAGTATCAATATATGATATTATGCATGTTGATTGAGAAATTGCATGTGTAATTAGATCTTAACATAATTGAAGAGAATTACATGTATACTTAGAGATAAGATACATGATTCTTCCGAAAAGTTGATTGTTTGTATGGGAATTCATTATACATTAATGCGATTCTAAGTTATATTNCCGGTTAGATAATAAAGCTAAAGTTAATATTAGTACTCAAAATCTCTAAGGGATCGACTCGGACTCATATCCGACTATATTAAAATTGATAGGTGCGCTTGCCTCGTATCAATAGCACTAAGTGATCTAGCAATCCATAGTCACTAAAACTGTAGAGAGTTGGAATCGCTTATTAAATAATAAAAAAGGGTATCTAAGTTATGACAGTCATAAAGCCACCAGACACTTTAAAAGTTTAATTCAACTAGCTAATTTCCTTTTCTAATCTTATCATTCTATTTCCCCGACCAGGTAAAGCACTTTGTACTCAAATCCTAGCCTAGCCCCAACTTGGTAAGACTTACAAAAAAAAAACTATTAGGTGGTAAGCTACATCTAGCTTAGTGAGCAACCTTCTTACCTTACTAAAAAGAAAAAATTAATAATAATAACAAGTAAGTTATTTATTATACATATGAATGCATGTACAAGCATATGTAATGGAAACAGTGTATACAGTACGGTTTTCATACCCACTATTGCTTCAATTGAGAAGTATTAAGGCATGTTAAGACCTAGGTATCGGCATCTAATATGAGTTCTCTTAGCAATATAATCACCATCAACAGTAAATACGGCTCGACCTCAAGTAGAAAGTAGCACTCCTTAGAGCTAAGTAGATCCTAAACGGCTAGAGAAGAACTTGTTGTATGAATTTGTTTTGTGATAAACAATCTATAATATCAATATGGATCCATCTATGCATGATCTCCCATTCTGCTCTGTAGTACTGATGCCCTTTAACTTATGTAATAGGATGCAATGCATGTTTAGTTTACTTAAAAGCCAAATATTTATTAATTCGAATCCATTGGGTGACTAAGCAAATATATTTCAAATATTCCTTTACCTTGGGTTCTAATGCAACAAATAAGGGTGTTTGAAATATCTTAAGGTATTTTGCAAGTAAGAGTTAACTAAAGCAAGCACATACAAGTTCCCATATACCCCAACATGTAATGAGTTTAATTATCATTTATAGTTGGTTGGTGCACTTATTCTAAGCACAAAATAAAGTAATATAGGAGGCAGTATACTCACTTAGCCTTGAAGTATAATATTCCCCATAGTCCTCATTAATCTCAAATAATCTAAGTAAAGTAATTAAAGCAAAAAAGACTCATCCTAAACTTAATCTATTCTTTAGCCTTGCTATAATTTCCTTATTTCTACCTATTTCATATCTTAGTCATAACTTTCTCATTTGAATTCAGAATTATATATTCTTATAGTCAATTTTCATCAATTTTGAGTGTTCCTTCATTTAGTGAAGTCTTTTTAAGGTGTTTAGACTTGTAAGAATTGGGTTTGGGTAAAAAAAGCTTGTTGGTTAATTGTATTGGTTTGTCTACTTTAAGGTTTAAGCCTAATTTTGGGCTTTAGGACTTAATTTTTTATGTCAGGCCTTACACTTGACCTTTTAGCCCTTTATTTAGGTATTTCAAGTTTAATTTTCCACCTGAATTTCATATCTTTTAATTAGGGCCTTAATGATACTCTTGTGGGCCTAAATAGACTCTCTTTGCAAGTTTAAGGTCTTAACTCACTAAGGGGGTTATAGGAGATGATCCTAATGGGCCTTTAGACTTAATGGCCTTTAATATTTTATTTTATGAGCTCATTGGTTTAGGGATCAGATCTATTGACTATGTTTTTAGGCTCTATTTTGGGTCCTTTTAAGCTCACCTTACATCATAGGGCCTTAAGCTTAACTCTATTTATTATTTTGGGTCTAAGCCTACTACAAGCCTTAAGTTTGGTCCAATGTCATCTAGTTATTGATTTGGTACTTTTCATTAATGAGGCTTCTAATATTATTCTTAAAGCCTTAATCATTTACTAAATTAGTTTAGGCTACTAACTCATCATTACCTTATTAACTTGGTTAATTACAACCTAGATCATACTTAACACTAAATAATCATGCCATTGCACTACCTAATCAAACTTTATAGATCATTGACTCCATTAATAGTGGAAGCCAAGTTAGGTTCTTTTAGGCTTTCCTATAACTTCTTCCATTTAATACTCATTCTAGTGTGTTTCCTTATTTTAATCGTATATCTACTTATTTTAAGTTAACAATATCACATAACATGGTAAGAACAAGATGGATACATATCGTGGAGGTGGCAGTATGTATGACACTTAAGGTTTCATGAAGTTTTCTCAACTTATTTTAAAGTCATTTACATAAAACTATCTCCTACACTTCTAAAATGTAAGTATCAACTAGCTAAGTATATGAATGAAGTTGTGAATAAGAAACTCAAGTTAGTTAAGTTTTACATTAGACTTGTTTGTACAAGTTCCAATTTTCTCACTCAAAATGAAGTCGAAAAGTACTTATTTGGAAGCAATAGTTTGTTGGCAAAAAACTAGAAGATGTAATGGTTCAAATGGTGGTGATCGTTTGTAATTTGGTGGTATATGGTGGTGGTAATTCCAAAAGGTGTTAATGTACGCAAGGACCTCTAATAGCTTCTTTGTTTTCTTCCCTTTTTCCTTTGTTTTTTTTTTTTTATTGTTTTGGGTTTCTTAAGAGTATTTCCTAAGGTTTTCTAAGAGTGAAGAATAGAGTCAAACGAGGGTTTTGAAGGGGTGATTACAAATCAAGAAGGTGGGATGTGAGGGATAAACCCTCTCTTCTTTTGGTTACTAAGAACTAGATTTAAGTTAGGACCACTTGCTTTTATGACTTTTTTTGCAAAGTAAGGCAAGGATTTATCTCCAAAATATCCCAATTGTCAACTAATATAAGATCAAGGATCTTATCCATTTTTCAATTAAGAGGACTAAGGTTGGTAAATGGATTAAAGAGTAATTAAGCTAATTAATCACGATTATACTTAATTAGGCAATTTAGGCCTAATTAGGGTGTAATTAAGGTCTTGCCATTTTCTATCACTTTAATTAAGTTCATTGACCTATAATACTTTGTTTGTTAGAGTATTTTAGTATTTAGGACCAATTAAGGTTTTTATACAACGTACAAGATTGAAGATTTAGGGTTTCTAAGCAATTAGAGGAATTATTTGCAATTAGTGAACGGTTTAGGAATATACTTAAGGTTTGTTAGTTCAATTAGAGTTTTAGACTCCCCATTAATGTTTTAGCCAATCTATTGATGTTTATTTAGCCATTTTGGGGTGTCCCATACATTAGGGTTTTACACTTACGATTAAAGTTTTAGGGCTTTATTCTCTTTAGGGTTTTTTAACTTATTATTTAGGGTTCGTGAATTATTTTTAGGGTTCAATTGTTTTATTTAGGGTTATTATTACTATATCTTGAGTGGTTTTAAGGATTACCTATTAGCTCTTATATTCGACTATAAGTTTGGATCTGAAAGTTTTCAGGGTTCATATTGTCTCCCCAAGGATAATGTTGATATTATTAAGGAGTTATTTTCATTTAACTAGTTTTGTTTCATATGATTAATCGTGTTTGACTTGTAGTTAATTATGATATAAAACCCAATTAATAGATTAAGGTGTAATTTAAATTCTTAATCTTAATTACTAGTACATTTGACATTAACTAGGGGCAATTTAGGGCTTAATATGTCAAATTAAGTTAGTTAAGCTCATTGGATCATCTTGTCTAATTAGTTGAAGGAATTGGGACAATTGTTCTTGTTCATGTACGTTTTAGAGAGTAAATTAGGGTTTTAGGGCAATTAAGCGATTAGCATTTGATTAGTAGATAGTTTTACTATTTAATTAGAGAACAATAGCTAAATTATGGTTTTCAACGCTAGATTAGGGTTTTACAATCATTTCTAAAGTTTACGCATATTGGGGTTCTAATTAGGGTTCGAAGGTTCATTTAAGGGTTATAATTTTCATTTAGGGTTTTAAATTCATTGTTAGGGTTATCTATATCAATAATCATTTTTTGCTTAATTTACCCTTTATCGATTTAAAATATTTCTCTTGGGCTTCAATTATCAGTCTCTTTCCCATTAGGGTTTAGGATTGGATTCATTAGATTAGGTTGACCTTGGGAGTTAACATTAGTTACTAACATTTGCTTGCAAAATTTTAGGGTTTTGAGTGTGAGGGTGAAACTAAGGTCAAATTTGTTGTCTAGGGTTTTACGAGTTTAAGTTTAGGTTTTTGAGTATAGTCTCTCAAGTTCAAGATTAGTTATCTTACCAACATTAAGGATATTTTTTAGGAAATCCTATGAACTTCTAGCCCCTAGTCAAGGAAATTTGTGCGGTTTGTAGACACTTCATGTTTGCATTTCGTAATTTTAGTTCTTCTTTCAAATTTTTAGTATCGTTAAAATGGACCAAAATAGGCCCTCTTCTTTTTTTTTTTTTAATTTTACTAAATTTTTATCTTTAATTGCTTGAACATATGGTTAATGTAATTTTATTTATCTTGTTATTTAATTTAAAAAATATAATACATTAAACTAGACTACTTACAAGACTTAGTCCATGGGCCCTAAAAGAATTAGGGCCAAAGACCCTGATATTTAGACCAAGTAGGCAGGCAAGTTTTGTGCTTACAAATATTTTTAACTCCTATGTATGTACTACTCGTGCTAGTTAAGCACGTGAGTTATGTGCTCCCAACGTGACATGTGCCCCATTTTCTTTCTACGTCCTATTTTTTTTTTGCTTGCATACTTGAGAATTGAAGTTTGCTGAATAAAAAGGGAAAGTTTCCCTATTTGAATCCTTCATTTTCAACTCGTGTTTTGAATCTATATCTTGAGAAATTAACCTGAATTTTATGTTTTTGGAATCTTCACATAGTATACTCTAAAGTGGGACAAAAGAAAACACATTCTAATTTTATGAAATCGTAAATTAATTTGGATATGAAAAAGGAAAAAAAATATATATATTAACAAACTTCAATGGAATTTGCAAAACTACATTCTTTAGGATATTTCCTCCGAATCAAAGATGTAGACATTGATTATTGATGTGTTCTTGCCCATTTCCATCATTCAAACTAACACTTTCCTCAAAATATGAAATCGGATTGGACAAGAACATATTAGGCCACCAAATTTGTGATCTTCCATTTTTACACTTTTCTAGATTAAATATAGACTCCGCTAGTATAAATAGGGGGCTATACCTCACTTTGTGCATAGATCACACCTAAAAACTCACCAAAATACACTCAATTGAAGCTTTCCCTTTTTAAAATGAGAAGTTTCTCTCTCTAGGAATAGTCCCACCATCGACCTTCTACATCAAAAATTGCTATCAAAGTTGTGTTTGTGGTGTTCCCAAACCCTAAACACTCCACTCTCTTATGCCTAAATGCCCCCTAACCACTCTACCAAAAACCACCATCACCTCTAAATTCCAAACACCACAACAACCTGAGGCATCAATCCTACCCCCACCTTACGCACCACACCACTACCCC